>JARQOD010000003.1:273916497-274179625 GCA_033576555.1 Oophaga sylvatica | reverse complement strand
CTTCCATATAAAAAAAATTTAAAATCGGTCCTTTCCAAATATGGTATAATCTATAATAAAACCCTTTCTTTTTTGCCCCAAATATGGGATAATGCCCCCCCTAGCCCATCCATGTGTACAATTCCTTCCCAATTAGTATTTTTTCCCCCAATAGTTTTTATAGTAAAATGTTTTCCCCTTTTTGTCCTAAATTTTAAAAATTAATTTGCAGCCCAAAATTTTAGTTTTTTAATTCAACTACCCAAAAGAGCTAATGCAGCCCCCCTACAAAAATTTAAATGCAACCCCCCAGAGTAAAAAGCAACCCCCCCACAGATTTATAATGCAACCCCCCCACAGAGTTTAAGGGAACCCACTCCACAGAATATAATGAAACCCCCCAAAAAATATAATGCACCCCCTCTATAGAAAAATAAATTCCCAGCCCCCCAAATGAAATAATGCAGCCCCTTTTATAGTATAATGTAGCCCCCCCTAGAATACAATCATGTGGGGCCTCCTCATTGGGGGTAATTGCTACTCCCCTAGAATATAATGTACCCCCCCCATAAAATATAATGAAGCCCCATACAATATAATCTAGCCCCCCAAAAATATAATGCAGCCCTCATAGAATACAATGTGCCCCCCCATTAAGTATAAAAGTAGCCCCCTCATAGAGTATGATTTCTCACCCTCATAAACATGGTAAATATAATACAGCCCCCATTTTGGGAAAATTTTTTTTAGCCCCCTCAAAGAGTTGATGCAAAACCCCCCCCATAAAATCTAAAAAGCACCCCCAGAATATAATGTAGCCCCATAGAATATAATACAGCCCCCCTCCCCCTAGAACATAAAAGTACCCCCTAGTATTAAAAGCCTCCCCTTGAATTAAAGATAATGTACCCCCTAGTATATAACACAGCCCCATAGAAAACAACACGCCCCCCGTATATAAATAGCCAGTTTTCCCCCAATAGTTTTAAAAACAGCCCAAAAAATATATAACACAGCCCAGTTTGCCCCCAAAAGATAGAAAAAAAAGGCCCCAAAAGCCCCCAAAAGATATAACACAGCCCCAAATAATATATAACACTGCCCAGTAGCCCACATTATTTATTTATTATTATTATACATTTTTATAGCGCCATTTATTCCACGGCGCTTTACATGTGAAGAGGGGCAAATATAGACAAGTACAGTAAACATGAGCAATACAAGGCACACACAAGTACAGAAGGAGAGAGGACCCTGCCCGCAAGGGCTCACAGTCTACAGGAATGGGTGAGGATACACTAGGAGAGGGTAGAGCTGGTCGTGCGGTGGTTCAGTAGACTGATGATCATTGCAGGTTGTAGGCTTGTCGGAAGAGGTGGGTCTTCAGGTTCTTTTTGAAGGTTTCCATGGTAGGCGCGAGTCTGATGTGTTGGGGTAGAAAGTTCCAGAGTATGGGAGAGGCACGGGAGAAGCTTTGTATGCGGTTGTGGGAAGAAGAGATAAGAGGGGAGTAGAGGAAGAGATCTTGAGAGGATCGAAGGTTGTGTGTGGGCATGTACCGGGAGACCATGTCACAGATGTATGGAGGAGACAGATTGTGGATGGCTTTGTAGGTCATGTTTAGGGTTTTGAACTGGAGCCTCTGGACGATAGGAAGCCAATGAAGGGCTTGCCAGAGAGGATAGGCTGGAGAATAACGGGGAGACAGGTGTATTAGTCGGGCAGCAGAGTGCAGGATGGATTGGAGTGGTGCCAGAGTGCTAGAGGGAAGGCCAGAGAGTAGGAGGTTGCAGTAGTCGAGGCGGGAGATGATAGTATATAAACACAGCCCAGTAGCCCACATAGTATATAACACAGCCCAGTAGCCCACATAGTATATAACACAGCCCAGTAGTACACATAGTATATAAAACAGCCCAGTAGCCCACATAGTATATAACACAGCCCAGTAGCCCACATAGTATATAACACAGCACAGTAGCCCACATAGTATATTGCACAGCCCAGTAGCCCACATAGTATATAACACAGCCCAGTAGCCCACATAGCATATAGCACAGCCCAGTAGTCCACATAGCATATAGAACAGCCCAGTAGCCCACATAGTATATAGCACAGCCCAGCAGCCCACATAGTATATAGCACAGCCCAGTAGCCCACATAGCATATAGCACAGCCCAGTAGCCCACATAGCATATAGCACAGCCCTGTAGCCCACACAGAATATAGCACAGCTCAGTAGCCCACATAGAATATAGCACATTTCAGTAGCCCACATAGTATATAGCACAGCCCAGTAGCCCACATAGTATATTGCACAGCTCAGTAGCCCACATAGTATATTGCACAGCCCAGTAGCCCACATAGGATATAGCACAGCTCAGTGGCCCACATAGTATATAACACAGCCCAGTAGCCCGCATAGTATATACCACAGCTTAGTAGCCCACATAGTATATAGCACAGCCCACATCTACCCTCTCCCCCCCCGAGAATGGCCCCACACTCCAGTACTCACTGATATAAAAAAAACAAAACAAAACACAATCCTCACTTCTCGTGCCCGCGCTGCTCACAGCTCTGGTCTCAGCGGCTGCACTGCCCAATACACAGTGAGTGCGAGATGACGTCATCGCGCACCCGCAGTGTCAGAGGGGAATGATGGGAGAGGGAGCGTCAGCTGACGCTCTGTCCTTCATCATTGCTTTGAACTGTACCGGCAGACGCCAGTATAGTTCGATGCGGCGGGGGAGTCGGCGCTGGCGGCTCCTACTGCCTCACAGGGGCCCCAAAGCGTCTGCGTGATGTGCCGCTAGCTGGGGACCCCTGGGGAAGCGAAGGCCCTAGGCAGCTGCCTGGTCTGCCTGCCCCTAACGCCAGCCCTGCCGCCGGGGAAGTAGCGCTACTGTAAGCCGCTGTCCCCGGCGGCTGGTGCTGAAGCTGGCTGTCATTCTCCCTGCTCTGCCTGTGAGCAGAGGAGAACAATGAGCGGTATATTAAAGTCTGAACGACAGCAGGTATTGGATGATGGGGGTAACAGTCCCAAAAGCCCCCACCTGCTGTCATTCGGACTTTAATATACCGCTCATCATTTTCCTCTGCTCGCAGGCAGAGCAGAGAGAATGACAGCCAGCTTTAGCACCAGCCGTCGGGGGACAGCGCTTACAGTAGCGCAACTTCCCCGGCGGCCGTCCGTGCACACGGAGGACAGTGTTCATTGTTCTCCGTGTGCGGCACGTTTTGCGGTCCATGTGAAAACGGACATGTCTGCGTGTTTTGCACACGGATGCACGGTCAGTGAAAACACACTGACATGTACATAGACCCATTGACATGTACATAGACCATTCATTTGAATGGTCTACGTGTGTCAGTGTCTCCGGTATGTGAGAAAACTGTCTCCACACGTACAGAAGACTCTGACGTGTGAAAGGGGCCTTACAGCTGACGTTCTTTCTGATGGAATCGTTCATTTTTCCCGTCTTTTCCATCTGGCCCAGACTGACATGACAACTCCTCCAGCCAGGATTCGGCTACAGAGAATACAACAAACTCTCCCCAATGGGACTATTCCCAAACTACACCAACTCCTCATCCTGCTGATACCCCAATGCTGAGTCGCTGCTGCTGCATGTGGCCCTATTACAGTAGTGATGGATGAGCACTAAAATGCTTGGGTGCTCGTTGCTCAGGTCGAGCAAATTGGAATGCTCGGGTGATCGTCTAAGATACTAGCAGGAACGCGAGATGCAGTGACGGGACACAGGCAGAGCAAGGGTTAACGGGTTTATTTACAGGGGAATACTCCACACAGGGAGGTAAAGAGTTAAACAATATGATTGGCAAAGGATTTTGCAAAGTGAAGTACAATGGTAAGGTTAATGGCAGTTCAGTAGCATGCATATCAGGAAGTCCTAAAACTGCAGTTCCTGCTGCAAACTCAATTGCTGGCACGATGTCCTTTCTAGTGGGGTCAGGCAAATGACAATACCCCATCGTCTGGTGACAGTGGTCGGTCTCCGGTACCTTCTAATGCCCCTAGTCCATATACTGTAGTGGCTTAATAATGGTGAGGGCCCCAGTCCTGTACGAGACCAGAGTGGCTCCGCAAGTATACGATGGCCAAGTCAAGTCACAAGTGTCTGGGGCCAAGATTTACTAGCACAGTCAGGGTGTAGGTTATGGTCACACTCCCGGTCTCTTTCAGGCGGCACGCACCCGCTACTCACGATCCTGAAGCGTCTGGCACCTGGCTTTATGTCGGTCACCGGGAACACACTGCCCGTCTCTCTCTCTCTAGTCCCCGCGGTTGGCGGCGGGCGACAGTGGTCACTGTCTATGTGAAGCTGGGGCTCCCCGGACTGAGCACTCCTCTCTCTTGCTGCTGCAACACCCGGCTCGGCTCCACTCTGTGTGCACGGCTCTGTTCTGCTGGCATGGCTCTGCTCTGGACGGCTCTCTCTGCAGGCGGCTGGGGCTCCTTCTATATGACCCGTCGCCACACCAGTACTCTCTGCTTGGGGAAGCAGAGCGCGCTGCTTACTGCTCTGCGCGCTGCTCTCTGTGCTGCTCCCCACACTCCTCTCCACTAGCGCCAGACTGCCCCGCTTTGCGCACTTTTTCCTTTTCTTACCCTCCTGTTGCACGCGTTTTTCAGGCTCTCCCCGTCCCCCTTCATCAGGAGGAAGATTCGGCTCACTCAGGCTTCCCCAGGCAGCAGGGGAAGGTCCGCCCCCTTCAAGCTTCCCCCAGGAACAGAGGATGCAGCCTTTTTAGTTCCGGACCCGGCATGCAGGTACCCGCGGTCCGGTCAACCTCCCTACAATCGACCCGAGCAATGAGCCCAATATAAGTCTATAGGAAAAGTGAGCATTTTTCCGGCGCCCACCCCTGGAAGTATGCAGATGGACTAAAAATTGTGGAAATCGATGGGAAAAGTGCTCAAATGACATGGGAACAGTTTGAGGAAGATCCCTGGAAACATTTCTGACTCCATGTCACTGCTGTAAACAATGTTGTCAGAGTCTTACGCCACTTTTCCGGGCGCACAATAAAACATACAAAAACGAAACCTAAATGGATTTTCCTGGGAAATATGTTCAGGAACATTCTATCCAGGGTAATGACTTGTATATAAGGCAAAATAAATAACCAAAGCAAAAATGCTCCTCCACACCTTGGGCTTTGTTCACACGTAGCGTTTTTGATGCGTTTTTGAACTTTGCATTGCTTTCCACCAAGACAAATTAATTCACTAGGAAATGTCATTTTAACATTTTACAACCTTATCTGGCCATGTGGTGTATGACACATCAGACACATCCTGTTTAATTTATGAAGGAGGGACTCTGAAAGTCACAAAGCCTATTTTTATAGGGCCATCAGGCAGCCTTTACTATTATTAAAGGGACAGCAGTTAGCCCTCAGTATTCTTAGAGAGCCATCAGCTGGCTATGCTTTGTTGTTCCCATTATTAAACAGTGGGTCTCCTATATTGTTATTGCCTATGCAATGAGTGGCAGGGCTGCCCAAAATTTGGACGCACCCCAATACCCCTTTGAAGAGATGTACAGGAGGGCCACCTGAAAGCAATGTTCCCATTATTAGGAAGTGGGTCTCCATAGTGTTTGCCTATGCAGTGAATGCAAGGGCTGCCAAAAATTTGGAGGCACTCCAATGCCCTTGGAAGAGACGTGGAGGAGGGCCTCATAACAAAATGTTCACATTAGAAAGGAGCGGGTCTCCTATACTTGTAATGCCCATACACTAAGTGTATGGGCTGACAAACATTTGCCCCTGGGGGGTATACATGAACATACTGTATACCAATTTTTTTTTACGGGCTTCATAAACACCCTTTAAAAAAATTATGTGGGTGTTGCATCACGGACCACGGTCACTCTGGTGATATGGTGGTGGAGGATGAGGATGACAACAGCAAATAGCCAAAATCAGGAAGCGTATACCCATGTGTGGGTGTGAAGAGGTGCATGGGAATACAGTAGACCTCACAAAAAAAAATCCAGTTGATTTGAGTTTATGTTATGCTGCTATCATTCGGTGGTGTTGAGAAGTCTGGCCCATTCCAGCCCTTGTTCATTTTTATAAGTCAGCCTGTCAGCATTTTCAATTGACAGGTGGATGCGCTTATCAGTTATAATTCCACCAGCGGCATTAAAAACCCGCTCTGACAAAACGCTAGTAGCAAGGCAGGCCAGGACCTCCAAGGCGTAGAGAGCGCCAGTTCATGCCACGTGTCCAGCTTGGATGCCCAATAATTAAAAGGCACAGATGAATCATGGAGGACATTGGTACAGTCAGTAAGGTACTCCCTCTGCATCTTACCAAACTTTGCACTCCTTGTGAGAGTACGCTGCGCCTCAGGGCCTGTGCGATGGGAGGATCTGAGAAAACTCTCCCAGAACTTTGACAGTGTTCCCCTGCCTCTGCTGGATTGGAGTTGTGTCTCTCCCGCCTGTACTCCTTGGTTGTCCAACGAAATGTGACCTCTGCCGCCAGCATTTTGAGATGGGAATTTTTTTAATAATTCCGCAACAAGGGCCTTCTGGTACTGCCCATTTTAGTAGACCTGTCCGCCTCAGGAACAAGAGACAGAAAGTTCTCCTTGTAGCGTGGGTCTAGAAGTGACACCAACCAGTAATGACTGTCACCCAAAATTTTGAGAACGTGAGGGTCACGGAAAAGGCAGCGTAACATAAACACAGCCATGCGTGCCAGACTGCTAACAGGCAAGACTTCCGTGTCCTCACCAAGGGACGACTGACCATGCTCTTCAAAGTTTTGGAGGATGGTCCATATGTCTGACTTTCATGTTCACTACTGAGGTCTTATGTATTGAGATATGTTATGTCTGAACTGAATACCGACGCCTTGTTGATGCTGGTAGTCAACAACTGCCCTCTTCTGCTCACAAATCCTTCTGAACATCTGCAGTGTAGAGTTCCAATGTGTGGCGACATAACACACCAGTCTGTGAGCCGGAAGCTGCAAACGCTGCTTAAGCACGACAAGGGCGGTGGAAGCTGTAGCTGACTTTCCAGGCGGCGTACTTTGACAAGCAGATCCATCAGCTCCGGGTAGGTTTTGAAAAACCGCTGAACCACGAGGTTAAGCACATGAGTCAGGCATGGTACGAGTGTGAGCTCACCACCAGTTTCCGGCCATTGTCACACATGACCATGCCTGGTTGTAGGTTCAGCGGTGTCAGCCACAGATCTGCCTGCCCTTTCAGAGCTGTCCACAACTCTTCAGCATTGTGCGGTTTGTCACCTAAGCATATTAGCTTCTGCACAGCCTGTTGCCGCTTGGCTGAGGCAGTTATGCAGTGCTTCCAGCTTGTGACTAATGTGGTCATTTTTGAGATGGAGGCTGAAAAGGAGGAGGAGGTGCAGGAGCTGTAGACTGTGGGGGCAACCCTGTTTGACCTAAGGCCGGCAATCCTCGGCGTCGGGAGGGCGTGTTCCATCACAAGATCAGACTGGGTCCCGGCTTCCACTATGTTAACCCAGTGTGCCGCCAGCGAGATGTACTGTCCCTGCCCACAAGCATTTGTCCACGTGTCCGTGGTTAGGTGGACTTTCCCACTAAATGCATTGTTGAGGGTATGGCTAATGTTGTGGGACACATGCTTGTGTAATGCGGGGATGGCTCACCGGGTGAAATAGTGGCAGCTAGGGACCGAGTACCAAGGGGCGGCCGTCGCCATCAGGTTGCGGAAAGAATCCGTCTCCACAAGCCTAAAAGGCAACATTTCGAGCACAAGCAGTCGCGAAATTTATGGGAATTTATTAGTGTGGCCTGTGGGGCGTTGGCTGCGTATTTGTGCTTGCATTCCAAGGACTGGGGTATGGACAACTGAACGCTGTGCTGGGACAAGGATGTGGACATGTTTGCTGATGGTGCTAGTTGAGTGTGTGCAACGACAGGTGCAGGGCAGGAGGCATCTTCGCATGCAGCATGGATAGGGGATTAGCTTGCACGCACAACAGGAGAAGCAGTGGTGTCACCCGCAGACACTGTTCCTGGAATCTGCGTTTGGCCCACAAAGTCAGGTGCTTTGCTGCCATGTGCCTGATCAAGCTGGTGATGGTCTGGCTGGTAGTTTTGCTACCCCTGCTGATGCTGACCTGGCAGATGGTGCAAATGGCCTTTTGTGGGGTTATCTGCAGAGTCTTTAAAAAACAGCCAGACTCAGGAAGACCTAACAGTTGTACTGGCAACTTCCGTCGTGTTGGTGTTACGGGGAACGGTTGCCCACCTTCTGTCGGCAGCTACCATACTGCTTCTTCCTGCCTGTTGGGGTGCTACGCTTCCCTTCCCCTGTGTGCTGCTGTCCTCGCTCTGCATGTCCTCTTGTCCGGTTGGGTCAGTTACTATATCATCCACCACCTCGTCTTCCACTTCCGCACCCTGGTCCTCCTCCTGACTTTCTGGCAATTGTGTCTCATCATTGTCCACCTCGTGACACTTTCCCATCGTTGACACTGTGAATGTAGATACTATGGGACTACTGTGACAGTAGCTGTTATGGAGCTACTGTGACTGTAGCTGTTATGGAGCAACTGTAGCTGTTATGGGGCTACTGTGACTGTAGCTGTTATGTGGCTACTGAGACTATAGCTGTTATGGGGGCAGTGTGACTATAGGTGTTATGGAGGCACTGTGACTGTAGCTGTTATAAGGCTACTGTGACTGTAGCTACTATGGGGCTACTGTAGCTGTTATGGGGCTACTGTGACTGTAGTTGCTATGGGGCTACTGTGACTGAAGCTGTTATGGGGGCACTGTGACTATAGCTGTTATGGGGCTAGTTTGACAATTGTGCTGTTCAGTTTGTCTGGTTATGTATTGTATTATTTCCATGCTGTGTATAATCTATTCTTTCATGCTCTCTGCTGTCACCTGTGGCCCTTTCTGTGTGGCAGCCTGTAACTAATTAATTCTGGTACATGCCTTTCACTTTCTGTTCTGAGGTCACTGTTTCTTCTTCCTGTTAGCAGCCATTTGCTTTTCTTAGTTCTTTATGGGAGAGACACGCTTTGCACCAAGCTATGAAAGGCATCAGTTTTCGTCCACCACCCCATACATTCTCGCTGCTCACACTTGCAACCATACTTGGTGCTACATCTTCCTGCACCTCGTTTTTCACCTGCATTTCTGGAGAAGTTACTGTATACCAATCTGTTATGTTACGGTAGCTGAGGAGTGCAGGTAAAAAAGGAAATACACCAGAGCAGTTGGAATCTATGAGATTGCAGTACCCTGACTAACCACCGCAACTAGAGGCAGCCGTGGAGCGTTCCTACGTTGGTCCTAGACGCCTCGTCACAGCCTGAGAAACTAACTACACCTAAAGATAGAAATAGGAAAGCTATCTGCCCCGGAGCAGAACCCAAAGATAATAGAAAGCCCCCAAACATGTAATGGCGGTTAGACAAGAGGAAATACTGACACAGAAAGAAAATAGTATGAGCAAACGCTGGGGCCCAAACTATCTAAATAGAAAAGGACAGGAAGGGTACTTACTGCAATCTCAGAAAACCCTGAAAAACACCAACTCTACTAATTTCAAAATCACCTGAGATCACACGACCTCTACCACCTAAATTAGTTCTCTGGTGTAACAAAATCAACACAGCAGCCACTGAAAAAAAAAAACTGGAAAAAGCAAAAGTACAAAACACAGTGGCTGGACTAAACTGAGAGGGCAAAAGCCCCGGAGGGGACCCTGAAGGCCCCCACAGAAGTGCAGGACAAAATGCAAAAATATAGCAAAAACACAAAAGAAGAAATTGTCTTATCTTATAGCAGGAGATGCAGAAACGACACAGCAGGCTACAAGGGAAACTGGAAAGAAAGATTCAGACCAGAACAATTGATCACCGGCAACCCTGATGGGAAAATGACTCCCTTATATAAGACCAGTCAGTAACACCTGATTCCCAGTCCTCACAATCCTCACTAGTACCGCTTGTAACCACCAGAGGGAGCCTCTGCTCAGAACTCATCTCAAACCCATTCACAACAGTACCCCCCCCTGAGGAGGGGTCACCGAACCCTCACCTGAGCAACCAGGTCAGTCAGGATGAGCTCCATGATACGCACGGACAAGTCTCTTAGCATGGATGTCTGAAGCAAACACCCAAGAATTGTCTTCCTGACCATAACCTCTCCATTTAACCAAATACTGGAGTCTTCGTCTAGAAAAACGAGAATCCAATATTTTCTCAACCACATACTCCAGATTGCCCTCAACCAAAACAGGGTCAGGAGGCACAGCAGCAGGAACCACTGGCTCAACAAACCTCTTCAACAAGGACTTGTGGAACACGTTATGGATCTTAAATGTCCCTGGAAGAAGCAAACGAAAAGAAACAGGATTAATAATCTCCATGATCTTATAAGGTCCAATGAACCTAGGCTTAAATTTAGGAGATGCTACTCTCATAGGAATATTCTTTGAGGACAACCAGACCAAGTCCCCCACTTTAAACCGAGGACCATCAGTCCTATGCCGGTTAGCAAACCGCTGGGCCTTCTCCTGAGAGAGGGACAACCCTCCACTACCTGGTCCCAAATCTGCTGCATACGCTCAACAACAGAGTCAACACCTGGACAGACAGAAGCCTCCGTCTGTCCTGAAGAAAATCGAGGGTGAAACCCAGAATTACAGAAAAACGGAGACATCAAAGTGGCAGAGCTAGCCCTATTATTAAGAGCAAACTCAGCCAAAGGCAAAAAAGAGACCCAGTCATCCTGATCAGCAGACACAAAGCATCTTAGATAAGTCTCCAATGTCTGGTTTGTTCTCTCAGTTTGACCATTGGTCTGAGGATGAAATGCCGAGGAGAAAGACAATTGAAAACCCAGTTTAGAACAAAAAGTCCTCCAAAATCTGGAAACAAACTGGACTCCTCTGTCAGACACAATGTTCTCAGGAATGCCGTGTAAACGAACCACGTGCTGAAGGAACAACGGCACCAATTCAGAGGAGGAAGGCAACTTAGGTAATGGCACAAGATGTATCATTTTGGAAAACCTATCACAAATTACCCAGATGGTGGTCATTCTCTGAGAAACAGGAAGATCGGAAATGAAATCCATAGAGATATGGGTCCATGGTCTCTTGGACACAGGCAATGGCATCAACAAACCACTAGAGCGAGAGCAAGGCTTGGAGCGAGAGCAAGTCCCGCAGGACTGCACAAATTCCCTGACATCGCGAGACAAGGTAGGCCACCAAAAGGACCGACTAACCAAGTCTCTGGTACCAAAAATTCCGGGATGCCCAGCCAATGCGGAACAATGAATCTCAGACATCACACTCTTTTTCCATTGGTCCGGGACAAACAATTTTCCAACAGGGCAGCGCTCGGGCCTATCCTCCTGACACCCCTCCAGAGCAAGTCTCAAATTGGGCGAGATGGCGGAAAGAACTACACCCTCCTTCAAAATAACAGAGGGATCAGATAGCTCAGGAGAGTCCGCAAGGAAACTCCTCGAGAGGGCATCCGCCTTAACATTCTTAGTGCCAGGAAGAAAGGAAACCACAAAATTAAAACGTGTGAAAAACAAGGCCCACCTGGCCTGTCTAGGATTGAGTCGCTTGGCAGATTCCAGATAGACCAGATTCTTATGGTCCGTAAGGACCACCACCTGATGTTTGGCTCCCTCCAGCCAATGTCTCCACTCTTCAAAAGCCCACTTCATGGCCAATAACTCCCGATTACCCACGTCATAATTACGTTCAGTAGGAGAAAATTTTCGAGAGAAAAAGGCACAAGGGTTACTTTTAGAGGTCTCTGGATCTTTTTGGGACAAAACGGCACCTGCCCCAATTTCAGAGGCATCAACCTCCACCTGAAATGGCAGAGAAACATCAGGCTGCCGTAGAACAGGAGCAGAAGTGAATCTCCGCTTAAGTTCCTGAAATGCAGAGACTGCCTCAGGAGGCCAATTCACCACATCAGAACCCTTTCTGGTCAAATCAGTTAATGGTTTAACAATAACCGAGAAATTACCAATAAGTTTACAATAAAAATTAGCAAAACCCAAAAATCTCTGAAGAGCCTTTAATGAAGTAGGTTGGACCCAATCACAGATGGCCTGAACCTTGACCGGGTCCATTTCAATAACAGATGGGGACAAAATGAATCCCAGAAATGAGATCTTCTGTACGCCAAAAAGACACTTTGATCCCTTCACATACAGAGCATTCTCTCTCAAAATCTGGAATACAGTTCGAACATGTTTCACATGAGAGTCCCAGTCATTAGAAAAAATCAAGATATCATCCAAATAAACAATCAGAAACTTGTCCACAAAATCCCTGAAAATGTCATTCATGAAGGACTGGAAGACGGAAGGAGCATTAGTGAGCCCAAAGGGCATCACAAGGTACTCAAAATGCCCTTCAGGGGTGTTAAATGCCGTCTTCCATTCATCCCCGCGCTTAATGCGAATAAGGTTATACGCCCCCCTGAGGTCAAGCTTGGTAAACCAAGTAGCGTTTTTCACCCTGGAAAACAGGTCAGAAATCAAGGGTAATGGGTATTGATATTTCACAGTAATATTGTTCAAGAGACGATAATCAATACACGGCCTTAATGAACCATCTTTTTTGGCCACAAAGAAAAAAACGGCACCTAAGGGTGAAGAGGATGGTCTGATATGACCCTTCTCCAATGATTCCTTGATATAAGACCGCATAGCGTCATGTTCAGGTACAGACAAGTTAAAAAGGCGACCTTTAGGGAATTTACTACCTGGCACTAATTCAATAGCGCAGTCATAGCTCCTATGGGGAGGTAAGGATGAAGATTTACTTTCGCTAAACACATCAGAAAAATCAAACAAAAAGTCAGGAACATCCTCAGCCTGGGGGAGGCAGAAAAAACAGGAGTGTTGGTATTAACACATTGGCAGCCCCAACTGGTTACAGACACAGATTTCCAATCCAAAACAGGATTATGAGACTGTAACCAAGGGAAACCCAGCACTATAATGTCATGCAGATTATATAGAACCAAAAATTTGCAGCACTCCTGGTGATCAGGTTCAACCCTCATTATCACCTGAGTAGAAAACTGGGGTTTATTCTCAGCCAAAGGGGTAGAATCGATCCCCAGTAGAGGAATAGACTTCTGTAGGGGTATCAAGGGAAACCCACAACGTTTAGCAAAATCATAATCCATCAGGTTAATAGCTGCTCCAGAATCAACGAAAGCCTGAGCAGAAAATGAGGACAGAGAGCATATCAGAGTGACAGTTAATAAAACTTAGTCTGAACACTACCCAAGACAACTGAGCGTGCAAAATGTCTTCCCCGCTTAGGGCAGACTGAAATAGCATGAGAGGCATCACCACAGTAGAAACATAACCCATTGCGCTTTCGAAACTCATGACGCTGTGCCCCAGACACCACTCCATCACACTGCATGGGCTCAGCAGCTGGCTCACAAGGCAACACCACTCCACGCATACTTCTCCGCTCACGCAAACGTCTGTCAATTTGAATCGCTAATGACATAGAATCATTGAGACCAGAGGGGACAGGGAATCCCACCATAACATCCTTTACATTATCCGACAGACCCTTCCGGAAAAGGGCCGCCAAAGCGTCGTCATTCCATTTGGTCAGGACTGCCCACCTACGGAATCTCTGACAGTATAACTCAGCATCATCAAGCCCCTGATTTAATGCCAACAAGGCTTTTTCAGCTTGATCAGTGACATTAGGCTCATCGTACAATAACCCCAAAGCCTGAAAAAATGCATCAACATCACTCAAAACAGGATCCCCAGGTATCAGGGAAAAAGCCCAATCCTGAGGATCGCCGCGCAGGAGAGAGATGATAATTTGAACCTGCTGCGCTGCGTTTCCTGAGGACTTAGATTTTAAGGCAAAAAACAATTTACAATTATTTTTGAAATTCTGAAACTTAGCTCGATCCCCTAAAAACAAATCTGGCATGGGGATCCTAGGTTCCACAACAGGCAACCTAGCAAGATATGCAGCAATACTCTGAACCTCAGTGGCAAGCTGATCCACACGGCCAGACAACTGTGCAAACTCCATTGGGAGAAAAGATCCTCCCCAGCACCCAGAGATACAGAGGGAAAAAAAAAAAAAATGCAACAAGCAGAAAAATATCTCTGACAACTTTTCTTCCTTCAAAATATTTTTTCCCTTCTGTGAGTACCATACAATTTTTATGGCCGGTGATACTGTTATGTTACGGTAGCTGAGGAGTGCAGGTAAAAAAGGAAATACACCAGAGCAGTTGGAATCTATGAGATTGCAGTACCCTGACTAACCACCGCAACTAGAGGCAGCCGTGGAGCGTTCCTACGTTGGTCCTAGACGCCTCGTCACAGCCTGAGAAACTAACTACACCTAAAGATAGAAATAGGAAAGCTATCTGCCCCGGAGCAGAACCCCAAAGATAATAGAAAGCCCCCAAACATGTAATGGCGGTTAGACAAGAGGAAATACTGACACAGAAAGAAAATAGTATGAGCAAACGCTGGGGCCCAAACTATCTAAATAGAAAAGGACAGGAAGGGTACTTACTGCAATCTCAGAAAACCCTGAAAAACACCAACTCTACTAATTTCAAAATCACCTGAGATCACACGACCTCTACCACCTAAATTGGTTCTCTGGTGTAACAAAATCAACACAGCAGCCATTGAAAAAAAACTGGAAAAAGCAAAAGTACAAAACACAGTGGCTGGACTAAACTGAGAGGGCAAAAGCCCCCGGAGGGGACCCTGAAGGCCCCCACAGAAGTGCAGGACAAAATGCAAAAATATAGCAAAAACACAAAAGAAGAAATTGTCTTATCTTATAGCAGGAGATGCAGAAACGACACAGCAGGCTACAAGGGAAACTGGAAAGAAGGATTCAGACCAGAACAATTGATCACCGGCAACCCTGATGGGAAAATGACTCCCTTATATAAGACCAGTCAGTAACACCTGATTCCCAGTCCTCACAATCCTCACTAGTACCGCTTGTAACCACCAGAGGGAGCCTCTGCTCAGAACTCATCTCAAACCCATTCACAACACCAATCATAAGCTGTATGTCCAGATTTCCAATAAAGTCTGGACTTCACAATCCCTGGTGTGCATCATCTCTCTGAACGCTGAACAGCACTGGTTCTGTCTGCTCTGCATGAGGAAGCGGAAGGTAGGAAAACTCTCCCAGCCCCAATGAACTATACCTTCATTTGCCTCATGTTGGGACAGAACAGTCGAAAACTGCCTTGAAGCCCGGCCAGAATTACCCTTAAATCCCTATCCACGCGTCCCGCGCTCTGCCTTCTCACATACTGCAGCCCTGCTCTGCTAATAAACTGCAGCGTCACCCCAGACCGCATTGTGCATAGAGACTCTCTGTATGTCATACTACATCCATGCAGATTGTCGGACTGTAAAACCCCACAATTCTCTAAAAACACCTTGGGAATCTTATCAGGACGTCTTAACTAAGCTGCACTGCGATTTCCAGCCCCCAATTCAAAAGTTCAGTTTCTTAAAGAGACAGAGCACCTTAAATCAAAATGGCCGAAAAAGACCCTGCACAGTCTCCCACTGCTGAAACAGAGCAAATACAAACTGACACTGCCCATCATGAAGACCAGGAAGCAGAACCCACGCTTCCAGAAGACCAAGTCGTTCGATAAAAACGCTCTGTCAAACCAACCATAAAAGCTGTCGAAAATTATCAAAATACGAAGGATGAGTACAATGACAACCTGGACGACCTATGGGAGCAAGTTACCTCCCTCATGTCATGTTACCTCCATTCGCCTCATGTGGGGACAGAACAACAATAGCTGCTATGGGAGTACTGTGACTGTAGCTGTTTGTGGGTACAGTGACTATAGCTGTTATGGGGCTACTGTGAATGTAGCTGTTATGGGGCTACTGTGACGGTAGCTGTTATGGGGCTATTGTGACTGTAGCTATTATGGGGCTACTGTGACTATAGCTGTTATGGGGGCACTATGACTATAGCTGTTAGGTGGCTACTGTGACTGCAGCTGCTATGGGACTACTGTGACAGTAGCTGTTTGCGGGCACTGTAACTATAGCTGTTATGGGAATACTGTGACTGTAGCTGATATGGAGATGGAAAAGATCCCACTCCAATGAGGACTTCATCACATTCAAACAGTCCCTCACTACTTTCAAGGCCACACTCGCTGCAGCAAAACAAACCTACTTCTCATCTCTCATATCCTCCCTGTCTCACAACCCTAAACAGTTATTCAACACCTTCAATTCTCTCCTCCGTCCCCCTGCACCTCTTCCCTCCCACCTCATCTCAGCTGAAGACTTTGCCTCATTTTTCAAGGAGAAGATTGATAACATCACACACAGTTTTGGTCAACAACCCCCCAGAGCCCTTCCTCCTAACTGCCCTGCCCTCCTCCTCCAAAACCAACTTCTCCACCATTACAGAAGATCGACTCTCCACTCTACTCTCAAGATCACATCTCACTACCTGTGCACTTGACCCGATCCCATCCCACTTCATCCCAAACCTCACCACAGTCTTCATCCCAACCCTAACCCATCTCTTCAACCTATCACTAACAACTGGTGTTTTCTCCTCAAGCTTTAAACATGCCTCAATCACACCTATCCTCAAAAATCCCTCTCTTGACCCATCCTCTGTATCTAGCTATCGCCCTATATGACTTCTCCCCTATGCCTCAAAACTACTGGAACAACACATCCATCTTGAACTGTCCTCCCACCTCTCTTCTTGCTTCTTGACCACTTACAATCTGGCTTCCGGCCACACCACTCCACTGAAACTGCCCTAAGGTCACCAATGACCTATTAACCGCCAAGACCAAGCGACACTACTCTGTCCTCCTCTTCCTGGACCTGTCCTATGCCTTTGACACAGTGGACCATTCCCTATTACTACAGACCCTCTCTTGGTATCACAGACTTGGCCCTATCTTGGATCGGGTCATACCTAACAGAACGGACATTCTGCATCTCCCACTCGCACACCACCTCCTCACCACGCCCCTATCCGTCGGAGTCCCGCAAGGTTCAGTCCTAGGGCCCCTGCTCTTCTCCATTTACATCTTCGGCCTCGGACAGCTCATAGAATCTCACGGCTTTGAATATCACCTCTATGCTGATGACACACAGATCTACATCTCTGGACCAGATATCACCTCCCTACTAGTGTTGAGCGATACGATAATGCAAATATCGGCTATCGGCCGATATTAGCTCTATCACCTTTCGATAATTCGTTTCGATATTTTCGTCTTATCGAATACCGGAATCGGATTTGTCACTGTCACTGTGAGTGTCCATCGGTCGGGTCTGTCAGGAGTCAGCGGCACTTACCTGGCAGAAGATCTCCGGCGGTCACGTCCTGGACTGCTTGATGGCCGCTATTATCTTCTCCCTGGCGGTCACATGCAGTTTTTCGCGATAACTGCAGTGACTGCAGGGTAATCCCGGCCGTAAAGCAGTCAGTCCGATGACGTCACCGCCGGGGAAGCAGGTAATCAGCTGTGCTGCGCCGGGATGACAGGCTCTGCCTGTCATTCTGATGTAGCAGAGCTGGATCGTCGTGGGACACTCGTTACTATGGACTGCGTCGGTCAGGTGGTATACTTTTTTTTTTTCTTTCATTTTTTTACAGGAGATCGATGGCGTCGCAGGGTGAGACTGTAATAAAAGTAATGAAAACTGTGTTTTGTTTTTTTTTTATTAAATTAAAAAACTTTTTTAGGAACATTCACCCGTCCGGGTACATAAACAATTTAACTATTTACATACAGGGACCCTGTCCGGGTTATTTAGACTTCTTTGGCTGGCCTCTTCCAGGTACCACCTGGTACTCTTCTTGAGATTGCCAAACATCCGAGGCACCAAGGACCACCAGGACCTGATGACGTCGTGTGGCCTGTACAGTCAAGTCGTGACCCGCTATCTGGGTCTGTGTGGCCACCTCTTTCATCTCCCTCCGGGTCTGGAACCCTATGTCCCGGACTGTACGAACCCCAGGGTGCCTAACAGGCGCCGGGTACGGGCCAGCTATACTTATCATGTCCATAGCTGGGGCTGCTGAGGAGACCACTGAGGGAGGCTGGGGAGATTTACGGCGTGGGGTGGGCACTTTTGCAGAGGCCTGGATGTGGGAGGCTGAAGGCTCCGAGGGTCTCACAGGTTCCTGACACACTGGGGAGTAGGGGTCGCACCTGGTAACATTTAGGGCGTACCACCCATTGTAACCCCAGTGTCGGGTGTAAGTCACCAAGTCTCCTGGCAACAGGTCCCTCCCCGGGTGTCCTTCTGGGAGGTGAGCCTCCACGTCCCGCCGGGTCACAAAGACTTCTAAATAAAGTCCAGGCTCCTTGATGAAGCCCCAACCACCTTTCAATTTAAAGCTCCGTACTGCACCCTTACGCCGCGGCTCACTCAGGGTTCCTTTATCCTTTCTCATCCGGTCCTTATCTGCCTGATCCTTCTCCAGGTGACGTTGGTGAAGTTTTAGGGATTCGCGCTGCTCCCTTTGTCGCTCTGTTTCCCGCTCCCAACGTCTCCACTCTTCCTCCTGACGCCGGTTGTAATTCTCCTCCACCAGTTGCTCCATGTCTCCACCACTCCACTGCAGCTTATAGTGTCCGGTTTGCGGCAGCTCTCCTGTCGCCCCCCAGTCCTGGCGGCGCTCCCCTGCGGAGGAAGCAGACGGCTCTAAATCAGATGACAGTCGGGGCTCCGGTACAGGCAGGTAGTGCTCTGGTGCCTGCGCGGCCTCCTCCATGAGGACGGGTGTCGCTTCTTCTGTCTCAGCGACGGGGGCAGACAGCGGGATCTGGGGTGCTGCTGACGGTGCTGCGGTTTTTGCAGGAACGGGTGCCTCCACTGCGACAACGTCAACCGGATCACATTGCAAGGGCTCCTCTACTAGAACGGGTGCCTCACCTTCCGGTACAGACACTTCAGGTAAGAGGGATTGGCGCCGCTCCAAGTTTATTTTTAGGGCACGCCAGCTGGCTTCCATCCTGGCGACCTCCTCCCGTGCCGGGCCAGGCCTCTTAGGGTATCCTCCGCTTCTTGCAGCGTAGGAGGGTTTCCAGGCCGGGTGCCCAACGGTGGTTCCGTGGCGATCGGGTCGCTTCCGTGGGGGGAGAGCTCTGACTGCTCCATCCCTTCCCACTTCTGCTCGTCGTGTCCATTAGCCAAATCTCGCCAAGTCACATGTGTCATTAGCATCTGGAGAGGGCCCCTCTTTTGTAGGGAGGCGGGACCTTCGTGTTAGTTTCCGCACACTGAGGAGGATGAGGAGGCGGAACTCCAGAGCTGTGGGCACGATCTTACATTGCAGTACCATTTACAGTGGGCGGCCATCGTTTTCACGCCACTGAGTGACACCCACGAAGAGCACGCCCTTCTTCTTCACCAGTGTCTCGTCGTGACGCAGATATGGCGGAAAAATGGCAAATACATTCTCTGATGATTTTAGCAATTCTCAAGCACAAAACCAGTGCAATTCAGCACACAGGACTCGCTTATAGCGAGCTACAGAATCCTGTTCGTGACGCCCAAGTTGAGTCGCACAGAGCCAGAGGTTTTCGGGGTACTCGGCACCGAGCCCGTCGACTTCTATGGGGTATGTCACGTCTTTACCCGGCAATTGAATTAGAGTCGATTTTACTATGTAGAAGTGTATAAACTATAAATATATGTATATATATATATATATGTCACAATGACATGAATATATATATATATATATATATATATATATATTATTATTCTATGTGTGTATATTTTGTGTTTACAACGAAAGAAAGGGTTTTTTTTGTTGCGATATTTTGTTCCCATAGACTTACATGGGACTTCCGGTATCGAAATCGGATATCGACGATATTTAGTGCTATCGGCGATACAATTTCGATACGATATTTTTAGATATCGAGCAATATCGCTCAACACTACTCCCTACTAACCAGAATCACTCAATGTCTGTCCACTATTTCTTCCTTCTCTGCTAGATTTCTAAAACTTAATATGGACAAAACAGAATTCATCATCTTTCCCCCATCTCACGCAACCCCCCCAATGGACCTATCCATTAAAGTAAATGACTGCCCACTCTCTCCAGTCCCACAAGTTCGCTGCCTCGGGATTATCCTTGACACTGATCTCTCTTTTAAACCACATATCCAAGCCCTTTCCACTTCATGTAGACTTCAACTCAAAAATATTTCCCAAATCCGTACATTCCTCAACCAAGAATCTGCAAAAAACCCTAGTCCATGCCCTCATCATCTCCCGCCTTGACTACTGCAACCTCCTGCTCTGTGGCTTCCCCCTAACACTCTCGCACCCCTTCAATCTATTCTAAACTCTGCTGCCCGACTAATACACCTGTCCCCCCGCTATTCCCCAGTCTCTCCCCTCTGTCAATCCCTGCACTGGCTCCCCATTACCAAAAGACTCCAGTTCAAAACCCTAATCATGACATACAAAGTCATCCACAACCTGAGTTCTCCATACATCTGTGACCTCGTCTCCCGGTACTTACCTGCATGCTACCTCCGATCCTCACAAGATCTCCTTCTCTCCTCCCCTCTTATCTCCTCTTCCCACAATCGCATACAAGATTTCTCCCGCGCATCCCCCCTACTCTGGAACTCTCTACCACAATATATCAGACTCTCGCCTACCATGGAAACCTTCAAAAGAACCTGAAGACCTACCTCTTCCGACAAGCCTACAACCTGCAGTAACCTCTGATCCACCAAACCGCTGCACGACCAGCTCTACCCTCGCCTACTGTATCCTCACCCATCCCTTGTAGATTGTGAGCCCTCACGGGCAGGATCCTCTCTCATCCTGTACCAGCCGTGACTGGTATTGTTTAAGATTACTGTACTTGTATTTATTATGTATACCCCTTCTCACATGTAAAGCGCCATGGAATAAATGGCGCTATAATAATAATAACATGGGGCTACTGTGACTGTAGCTTTTATGGGGCTACTGTGACTGTAGCTGTTATGGGGCACCGTGACTATAGCTGTTATGTGGCATTGTGACTATAGCTGTTATGGGACTACTGTTACTGTAGCTATTATGGGGCTTCTGTAGCTGTTATGGGGCTACTGTGACTAGCTATTATGGGGATACTGTGACTATAGCTGTTATGGGGCTACTGTGACTACATACCTCCCAACCGTCCCGGACTGACCCGATTCCGACCATCCCACCCGCTGTCCCTGCCGGGACGGTATGTGTCCCGCAATGAGAAGCCACCACGCCCCCCATTGTAATGTATGTAGTACAGTTCATATAGCGTCTTGTGCTTGGGTGCGATGAAAACACAGGAGTCACAGGTTTGATATAGAAAAGTCCTGTATTACTTCATACAAGTTGGCAGAAATAGTCACACAGTTTGCAGACACAGAAACAGGAGACACAGCAGGCCAGAGTAATCCAAGCTCAGCAATCACTCTCCAATACAGATTCAGGATCTTCTTCTCTGTTACCGTAAGTCCATGCAAACGTGGGTCTTTCAAAGAGCAGGGTTCAGAGTCCACAAGTGCTTCAGAGTTCCTCAGTAGGAATAGCTGGAGTACAAGGTCCAAGGCTTACAGGAGTCAAGTCACAGGTTCACTGCAGGCTAGATTCTGAAGCACTGATTGCTCAGCTGTGGCTGCTTAAGAAGCAAAGGAGAGAATCAGGGCGGGAACATGCAAGCTGGAAACTCCATTTTGACTGAGGGCAAGATAGCTGCAGCAAGACAGAAAGTAAAATGGCTGACGAACAAACTGAGTTTCAGGAATATATACATAGAACCTTACATTACTCCCCCCTTAAGGACAACCTCCGGATGACCTCAGACCAGGCTTGTGTGGGTACCTCTGATGAAACTGACGGAGCAAGCGAGAAGCATTAACGTTATTGACCGGTTCCCATGAGTTGTCCTCCACTGGGTAGCCCTGCCATTTAATCAGATATTGTAACTGATTTCTATACAACCTGGAATCTAAAATCCTTTCCACCACAAATTCTTCCTGACCATCGACTAGCACTGGGTCAGGGCAAGGAGAGGAACGTCCAGGAAACGTATTGGGTGTCGCAGCCTTTAGTAGGGATACATGAAAGACAGGGTGGATTCTCATAGTTCTGGGCAGTTGAAGACGACAAGCAACGGCACTTATAATTTTACTGATTTTATAGGGTCCAATGTACTTATGTCCCAACTTAGACGATGGAATCCTTAACTTAAGATTTCTGGTTGACAGCCAGACCAAGTCTCCTACCTTGAAAGCTGGTGCAGGTTTACGAAATTTATCTGCTGCTTTCTTGTATCTTTCTTGAGCCGATTCCAGATTTTCCTTTAGAAGATCCATATTCTTCTGTAAAGACGTGATTCTTTCAGCCACTGCTGGTAAAGGCGTTTCTATGGGAAATCGTGGTAGAATGTTAGGATGATAACCTAGATTAGAGTAAAAAGGAGACTGTTTAGTGGAGGCACTCTGAGAGTTGTTATACGAGAACTCAGCTAATGGAAGTAGATCCACCCAATCATCCTGTAGGTGGCAGATAAAGCAGCGGAGATACTGCTCCAGGGTTTGATTGGTTCGTTCGGTCTGTCCATTAGTCTGGGGATGAAAAGCAGAAGAAAGGTTTACTTTAATGTCCAATGCTGCACAGAAATTTTGCCAAAACCTAGAAGTGAATTGCACCCCTCGATCCGAAATAACCTCATCCGGTACTCCATGTAAGCGAAACACATCTTTAATCATCAAATCTGATGACTGTTTTGCAGTGGGTAAGCCGACACAAGGGATAAAATGAGCTGCCTTTGTTAGACGGTCAACCACCACTAGAATGGTGTTCTTCCCCTGAGAGGTTGGTAACTCCACAATGAAGTCCATAGAAATGGATCCCCACGGGCGGGACGGGGTGGGAAGAGGCTGTAACAGACCAGTTGGTGAGGAGCGAGGTGTTTTGCATCTTGCACAGACCTCACATGAAGTGACATAATTCAAAACATCCTTCCTGCAAGTGGGCCACCAAAAGAAACGAGAAAGAAATTCCTGTGTCTTTAGAATTCCTCTATGCCCAGCTATCTTGGAATCGTGAATGAGTTGCAATACTCTTAATCTGACTGTTTCAGGAATATACAGACGTTGTCCCTGAATCCACACACCATTCTTAAAGACAAGACTTACGTCCCTTGGGGGTTGTGCCAAAAAGGAATCCGCATGGTATGCTTCCTTGATGTCCTTAAGTAGGTCTTGATTATGAATTACTCCTAGGAATCTAGAGTCAGGAAGAATAGTCTTAGGAGGAGTAATTGGACGTGTCTCTGCTGAGTAAATCCTAGAGAGTGCATCAGCCTTTCCATTGCGCGATCCTGGTCTATAAGAGATGATAAAATTAAATTGGTTTAAGAAAAGATTCCAGCGAGCCTGGCGAGGAGTCAGGCACTTAGCCGACCTGATAAACTCAAGGTTACGATGGTCTGTCAGGACGACTATTTGCTGTGCAGCTCCCTGAAGAAGGTGTCTCCATTCTTTGAAGGCGGCAATAATGGCCAACAACTCTCTATTGCCCACATCGTAGTTCCTCTCAGCCGAAGACAACTGCTGGGAAAAGAAGGCACAGGGATGCAAGACATTCTTCTCACCTGTTCTCTGAGAGAGTATAGCTCCAACGGCACAGTCTGAAGCATCCACCTCTATTATGAAGGCAAGCTCGGGGTTGGGATGTACTAGGATAGGTGCAGTGGTAAATTTATCTTTTAGACTGGAAAATGCTTCCTGGGCTTGGGGAGTCCAGGAAAACCTAGACTCTTTCCGGGTAAGTTGAGTGATAGTGTCACGCTGTATAGCAGATATATATATGTGATGACAGTAATCTATATCAAAAGGGCAACATACTATATAACATGCGCATAGATATATGATAACATAGAATTACCTGACAGAATGTCCAGTGGGTCAATACGGAATCCGTTATACGCTGTCTCTGGCTAGAGGTGACCGGGGTCTATGCTGACCCTAAACTGGGGTCCTAACTAATCCCTCTACCTGGAGGTACTGTTAAAGGTACAGAGGTCCAGGCCACCAGCGTAAACCCTGTCTCCTATCAATCCCTGCCAACTGTAATCTAGTCCTAAGAAGGACCCTGATTACCACCAAAGGGAATGAACAGGTAACGGTTAATGAACAGAAAGACATACAAGAAAGACAAGAAATAAAGTAAATAAAGTCTTACATACAACACTCACACACAGTAGGAACACCTAAGGTCTCAGAGATAAACTATAAGCTATAAGAGTAAAAACAACTAAGGAGCTCTTAGCTTAAGTATTCTCAGAACCGATCCAGTCTGCTAGACTACATGAAGGCTTTCACCGGCATCTAACACCCAGACTGGCAGGGATATAAAGGAAGCTAATTAGAACATAATCAAAAGCAGCCGGGCGAGGCTGGACCTAGTCTTAGCAAAGAGCTAGGTAAAATTAACTCTCTCATTACCAAACACAAAGTAACAGCAACTCAGCTGCGAGAAGTCAGAATGTGCAATCGCGACGATCCTCGTGGCGATGCACCCATGACAGATAGGTGACACTACCTCAGAGAAATTTCTAATGAAACGTCTATAGAAGTTGGCAAACCCGATGAAGCGCTGTACCTCCTTCACATTTCTAGGACTTGGCCAATCCTTGATGGCTTGGGTTTTGCTTCCATCCATACTAATTCCTTGTGTAGACAGTACATACCCCAGAAATTGAATTTCGGTCCTATGGAATTCACACTTTTCAAGTTTGATGTAAAGATGATTTTGTCTTAGACGTTCCAAGACCATTCTCACATGTCCATGATGTTCCTCTGTGGAGTTAGAAAAAATTAGAATATCATCCAAATAAATTACCACGAATGTATCTAGGAGATCCCTGAAGATGTCATTCACCAAGTGTTGGAAAGTGGCTGGGGCGGTACTCAGACCAAAAGGCATAACTAGATATTCAAAGTGTCCATAGCGTGACCTGAATGTAGTCTTCCATTCATCCCCAGGTCTAATACGGACTAAGTTATAGGCCCCACGAAGATCTAGTTTAGAAAAAATTTTGGCATGTCGCACTCTCTCCAATAACTCAGGGATTAAAGGCAATGGATAACGGTTTCTAATAGTAACCTTATTGAGTTCCTATAGTCTACGCATGGTCTCAGAGATCCATCTTTCTTCTTTACAAAGAAGATGGGTGCACCTGCAGGAGATGAAGAGGGGCGTATGAAGCCCTTGGCTAGATTTTCATCTATGTAATCCTTTAAAGCCTTTAGCTCGGGCCCCGCCAGGGGGTAGATCTTACCAAAAGGTATCTCTGCTCCAGGCAATAATTCAATTGGACAATCATATGGACGGTGAGGAGGAAGCTGGTCAGCGTTCTTCTTGTCACATAAATCCACATAGTCCTGGTATACAGCTGGTAGTTCAGGGACTGACATGATTCCTTTAGGAACAGAGCAAGCTGAAACTTTTGGACTCATCTGTTTCTCTGGAAAGTGTAATTCCTTGGTCTCCCAGTTAATGGTAGGATTCTGAGCCTGCAGCCATGGTAGCCCTAGAATAATGGGAAAGTGGGGAGAAGAGATAAGCATAAAGGACAGTTTCTCTTGATGATCTTTACCCATAAGAACCCTCAAAGGCTCTGTTTCCTGATCCACTGGTCCAGAGGTCAGCAGGGAGCCATCCACAGTTTCCATCTGTACTGGAGTAGCCTTCTTCACTGAACGTATTCCCTGTTTCAGAGCAAAGGAGACATCCATAAAATTTCCACTTGCCCCTGAGTCGATCATAGCAGAGCTAGACACCCAAGCTGAGTCAACCCAGAGTTTGATGGAAAGAAAGCAATGAGAATTGTTTTTCTTACAACTCAGCTGGGACACCACTGAGGAAACTTGAAAAATGGCAGCGTTTACACAGTCAACGTCCTCAGAGGTAACGGAGTTTAAGTCCGAGAAATCAAGATCTGTAGCTGCAGATCTCTCTGGAGCCTGAGGCTCGGACCTGACAGATCCCCTCTCGCAACACTCACAATGAATGAGTGCTGCAGTAGTCTTACGAGAACGGCTGGGGCAGTTTATAATGAAGTGCCCTGACTTACCACAATAGAAACATAGATTCTCCTTAAAACGATGTTCCTTGCGTGCATCACTAACCCGTCGTTGTAAAGAGTCTACCTGCATGGGTTCAGGTTCAGGTTCCCGTGTAATCCTACTCAAAGGTTCCTTAGCTGGAGAGGAAGGTAGGAAAAGGTTAGTACGATTGCTTTCGAACCATCTCTCTTGCCTGCGTTCAGTCAGACGAGTATCAATACGGATGCAGTAGTTAATAAAGTCACCTAACGCAGTGGGAGGGTCGGCACGAGCAAGTTCATCCTTAATCAGTGGAGATAACCCTTTCGAAAAATAGATTTTTTGGCGGAACTGTCCCAGGTGGTATCAAGGGCCCATCTCCTGAAATCCAAGGCATATTCAGCTACCGAGTGCTTACCTTGGCGCAAAGCTAACATGGCTGCTTCAGCTGTTGCACCTCGATTGGGGTCATCAAACACCTGCCCCATGGCTGAAATAAAATCATCAAGGTGATTCAAACAATCATCCTCAGTCTCAATCAGAGGGTTTGCCCACATTAAAGCCTTGTTGGTAAGCAACATAATTATAGTAAGCACCTTAGATCATTCAGTGGGAAATTGTGAAGCATGTGCAGAAAAAAAAAGATTGCATTGATTAATAAATCCCCTGAATTTCTCACGTTCACCGCCAAAACGAAAAGGGGGCAACTTGGGAATCCCAGCACTCGGGGCTACGGCAGGAGCCTGGACTCGCCCCTCTAGAACCTCAATCCTGGCTCGCAAATCCTGGGTAGTCTGTCCAACCACTTGCAAATTGTGATTATTGAGGTCCTGTAGATTTGTAAAACGGGTCTTTATATTCTGCAAATCTGCAAGGATATTATCAGTCACTCCGCAAAGTTCCTTTATGCGGGCCTCCATTTTCCAGATCTTTTAAGACAGGATTACTGGAAGAAGAAGAGAGAAAAAAAAACAATAGTGTTCACCTGTGGCAACACTGCAGAGAGAAAAAAAAATTAAGGGAACTGCTCACCTGGAATGGTTGTGAGAAGTCACAACCACTATCATCACAGAAAGTTTCAACCAGACATCTGATATCCAGAGTTACAGCAGACAAAAAAGAGAAAAGAAAGGAAAAAAAAAAACAATAGTGTTTACCTGTGGTAACACTGCAAAAAGAAAAAACTTAAGGGAATTGCTCACCTGGAATGGTTGTGAGAAGTCACAACCACTGTCATCACAGAAAGTAGAACCGGACGTCTGATATCCACAGTACAGCAGACACAGCCTTCCAGACCCAGCAGACACTAACGTTTTGGCTTCAGAATCTTGTAATGTATGTAGTACAGTTCATATAGCGTCTTGTGCTTGGGTGCGATGAAAACACAGGAGTCACAGGTTTGATATAGAAAAGTCCTGTATTACTTCATACAAGTTGGCAGAAATAGTCACACAGTTTGCAGACACAGAAACAGGAGACACAGCAGGCCAGAGTAATCCAAGCTCAGCAATCACTCTCCAATACAGATTCAGGATCTTCTTCTCTGTTACCGTAAGTCCATGCAAACGTGGGTCTTTCAAAGAGCAGGGTTCAGAGTCCACAAGTGCTTCAGAGTTCCTCAGTAGGAATAGCTGGAGTACAAGGTCCAAGGCTTACAGGAGTCAAGTCACAGGTTCACTGCAGGCTAGATTCTGAAGCACTGATTGCTCAGCTGTGGCTGCTTAAGAAGCAAAGGAGAGAATCAGGGCGGGAACATGCAAGCTGGAAACTCCATTTTGACTGAGGGCAAGATAGCTGCAGCAAGACAGAAAGTAAAATGGCTGACGAACAAACTGAGTTTCAGGAATATATACATAGAACCTTACACCCATCCTCGCTCTTCCAGCGCTCCACTTCAGCTGCTCACTGCCAGCAATGTCTGTTGCTGGCTGTCCTCTTATGTGCGAACAGGACCTGTGATGAGGTCACAGGAGGGAGAAGTTAGATGTCACATGGTCAGGCTCGTGTGTGCAGGACTCTGCTGTGCTGGTTGTCATGGTGTTGGATGAGGGTAAATTTATGTGTAGGGTCAGGAGGGGTTTACAGTGTGGATGTAGCAGAGCCGTGTGTGTGCGAGGTGTGCGGAGCCGTGTGTGTGCGAGGTGTACGGAGCAGAGCCGTGTGTGTACGAGGTGTACGGAGCGGAGCCGTGTGTGTACGAGGTGTACGGAGCGGAGCCGTGTGTGTACGAGGTGTACGGAGCGGAGCCGTGTGTGTACGAGGTGTACAGAGCGGAGCCGTGTGTGTATGAGGTGTACGGAGCGGAGCCGTGTGTGTACGAGGTGTACGGAGCGGAGCCGTGTGTGTACGAGGTGTACGGAGCGGAGCCGTGTGTGTACGAGGTGTACGGAGCGGAGCCGTGTGTGTATGAGGTGTACGGAGCGGAGCCGTGTGTGTACGAGGTGTACGGAGCCGAGCATTGTGTGTACGAGTTGGCTGTAGCAGTGCGGTGTGTGTAAGAGGCGTACGAAACGGAGCCCTGTGTGTACGAAGTGTACAGAGCTCAGCCGCTCGTCTCCGTACACTTCGTACACTCAGGGCTACGTGCTTGAGCCGTGCGTGTATGGAGTGGAGCAGAGCCGTGTGTGTACGAGGTGTATGGAGTGGAGCCGTGTGTGTACGAGGTGTGTGGAGCGGAGTCGTGTGTGTACGGGGCGTACGAAACGGAGCCCTGTGTGTACGAAGTGTACAGAGCTGAGCCGCTCATCTCCGTACACTTCATACACACAGAGCTCCGGAGCAGAGCCGCGTGTGTACAGAGTGGAGCCGCATGTGTATGGAGCGGAGCCGCATGTGTACGAGGTGTATGGTGCAAAGCCGCATGTGTACAAGGTTTATGGAGCGTGGCTGCGTATGTACGAGGTTTATGGAGTGAAGCCGTGTGTGTACTGAGTGGAGCCTTGTGTGCACGAGGTGTACGGAGTGGAGCCATGTGTGCGCGAGGTGTACGGAGCGGAGCCGTTGTGTGCGCGAGATGTACGGAGCGGAGCCGTGTATATGAGGTGTGCGGAGCCATGCGTATAAAAGGTGCATGGTGGGGAGCATTCATACCTCCCAACTGTCCCAGATCCAGCGGGACAGTCCCGATTTGAGAGAGTTGCCCCGCTGTCTCGGCCGGGAGCTTACTTTTCCCGTGGACACAGGAGTACACAGCGGAGCCCCAAGGAGCACTTTAAAACTCGCACGTGACGTTCCACCGGAAGTGACGTGCTGGAAGCTGACTGGAAATGAGGTGATTTTGGGAGGAGATTGTGACGGAACCATGGAGGCACTTCAGGGAATGCTTCAGATCCATCACTGTGTCCTCCACCGACAGCGCGGACAGCGGGATCGCCTTGAAATTGGGGATGTCGGCCATGTGAGCGGATCATGATATGTCCTGCATCGGGAGGCTCAGGTGGGCACTACAATGGGAGCCGGGCTGCTATAGTATCTTTATAGAATCTTTATTTCTTTCTCTCTGTTCTTTAATCTCTTTCTTTCTCTCTCTGTTCTTTCTTTCCCCTTTATCTCTGTTCTTTCTTTCTTTCCCCGTTCTTTTTCTCTGTTCTTTCTTTCCTCTTTCTTTCTCTCTGTTCTTTCTTTCACTCTGTTTTTTCTTTCTCTGTTCTTTTTCTTTCCCCTCTTTCTTTCTTTCCCATCTTTCTTTCTCTGTTTTCTTTCTTTCCCCTCTTTCTTTCTCTGTTTCTTTCTCTCTCTGTTCTTTCTTTCCCATCTTTCTTTCTTTCTCTCTCTGGTCTCTTTCTTTCCCATCTTTTTTTCTCTCTGTTCTTTCTTTGTTCTTTTTCTCTGTTCTTTCTTTTTCTGTGTTCTTTCTTTGTTTCTTTTTCTCTTCTTTTCTTTCCCCTTTCTTTCTGTTCTTTCTTTCCCCTTTCTTTCTCTCTGTTCTTTCTTTCTCTTTCTTTCTGTTCCTCTTTCTCTCTCTGTTCTTCTTTCTCTCTCTGTTCTTTCTTTCTCTGTTCTTTCTTTCTTTCTTTCTCTCTGTTCTTTCTTCTCTGTTCTTTCTTTCCCCTTTCTTTCTCTCTGTTCTTTCTTTCTGTTCTTTCTTTCCCTTTCTTTCTTTCCCTCTTTCTTTCTTTCTTCTGTTCTTTCTTTCCCCTCTTTCTTTCTTTCTTTTTTCTTTTCTTTCTTTCCCTCTTTCTTCTGTTTCTTTCTCTCTCTGTTCTTCCCTTCTCTCTGTTCTTTCTTTCCCATCTTTCTTTCTCTGTTCTTTCTTTACCCTCTTTCTTTCTACAGCGTTCACTGTGACTGTTCCCCCACAATAAACTGCTCCCCACGCCAGTGTATAACGTCACAACACGTTAGTCATGTTGTATGAGCGCACGTCACTAGCCATCAGCACATAATTAGGAGTCACGTTACCAGTACAGTTACTGTACCGATGGACAATGTACTGGAGGTTACACGTCCACCGCTCACAGGAGCATTCCCGAGAGACTACATCTCCCAAGATCCTCAGCGGCCCACGGGCTTCGCTTGGTGACGTAATCATTGTGCGCCTGTGTGAGCTGCGGAGGAGAGGTGAGTAAGCTGCGGCTTCTCCTTTGTTACGTGTGGTGCTTCTGTGGATGTGACTCCGAAGTATCCGGCATGTGTGTCGATGACGTACTGCGGATGCTAGTGTCCTGCAGACTGTATAGCTAGACACACAGACTATAGATGCGGGGATTGGGATTGTGTCACACAGTGTAACGGGGAAGCTTCTATGTGATGTCATTATGGCAACCAGTAATATACTACTCACTGAGGAGTGTGACAATGATTTATGTGGGAGCCAAAGGGACTGGATGATGCAATACCGCACTTATAGTTTCCGATGACCGCAACATGGTGTCACGTCGCTATGTGCCCACGATCTGGAAGTAGCAGCGCTTTGGGTGCATGTCATTTCGCTGCGTTCTAATCACGTAGGTAAATCCGCATGTGTTCCCTGACCCAGGCTCATTTACCGCATCTAATGCATTTCTATTGTGGAGATTTCTGTTGCTAGCGTCTCCGCTGCAGATACCGAACATGCTGCGACTCGTAGGCCCGCACCGCGGGTGAGATTATGCTGCGTTAAATAGAGGCACAGTGGGCATGGGATTTATAGAAATCCCATCCACAGTGCTTGTAATGTGGAACACAGCGGTTTCGAAAGGGGGTGAGCTGCGCCCAAAACACTGCAATTCCGGATCACGGACACAAACCCTAGATGGTGTGCAGCGTTTCTGTGAATGCAGGGAAGCTCACACTGTCACCCTATCCAGAGCCAGCGCTGCCTCTCTGCTGCTACGCCTGCTGTTGTTGACAAGCTGCAGTGGTGATGTCAGGGCTATAGCGCCCATGACTGCTGCAGCCCATCATTAAGCTCATTTGGTTGTGTTGTCTATATCAGCTTTATTCCTGATCGTATAGTGGTTGCGTGAAAGATTAGTCTCTATGGCTATGAAGAACATTCAGACAGAACCAGTATTGTCTATTAATCAGCACATAGTGGATTAATCTGTAGGTAAATGGCGTTAAAATCATTAGGCCTGTATTACTGGAGCAGCGGCTACAGGGAGAAAATAAGCTGTTCTACCTGTGGCTGCTTGCTGCCAGTCATAGAGTGAATTCAGGGGCTGTTAGGAGATGGCAGCTACTACTGATAAGGTTCTATGTAGACGGGAGGATGGAGGAGCTCTGTACCGCCTCCATCCTCCTGTCTATATAGAATTGTATCAGTAGGAGCTGCCATCTCCTCTCTCAGTATTGGGAAAGTGTCTTCACTGAATGCAAAATTTACATCAGAATTGAGAATGTTGATAATGACTGATCAATTCAGGCAGAGAAAGAAGCAGATTTCTCTGATAAGAAATAATATAAAGTTGCTTATTTTCATGTGTAATATCGCTTTATGAAATAAAAATTAAAATCACAGCTACTCTTTGACTCCTTCATGACCTTGGATGCATTTGTCCAGGTCTCTAGGTACTTACCGACCTTGGACGTATGGATACGTCATGGCAATTGTGCGCACACAGAGGCTTTGCACGTGCAATCACACAGATTCTGACAGCTGACACCCGGCACTCACAGCTAAGAGCGGTGCCCGCACCGCTCCCGACACTTTAACCCCCTAAATACTGCAATCACAACATTTAGCAGGCATGCAAGAGGGAAGGAGCCCACTCTGGCCTCCGATCGGTATCCTTGCAACGTCATCGCAGGAGCCCTGATCATTGCCTTGGTGACCTGATGTCATCATGATGACATAAATAATAATAATCTGTGTCACCAGGCACTAGCAAATTGGTTAAATTATGCACAATGCAAGATCTAACTAACTTGTGCCTCACAGGCTGACAGTTCTAATTCATTGTAATGCATTGTGCATGTCAGTGCATTAGAACTGCGATCAGACTGCAGTAAGTGAAAGTCCCATAGAGGGACTAAGTAAAAAAAACAACTGTAAAAATCTATTTTTAAAATCACAAAATAATATTAAAAATATATTGTACCCATAAATAAATATTTAATGAAAAAAAATAAAAATAAACAAAGTACACATATTTGGTATCGCCGCATCCGTAGCGACCCGACTTATTAAACTGTCCCATCAGTTAACCCCTTAATTGAACACCTTAAATAAAAAATGAGGCAAAAAATGATTTTTTCATACCGCCAAACAAAAAGTGGAATAAAACATGATCGAAAAGATGAATGTAAATAAGAATGGTATAGCTAAAAATGTAATCTTGTCCCACAAAAAAAGCCGCCTTACAGGTCCATCCACAGAAAAATAAGTTATAGCAATGCAAAAAGAATTAGTTTTTCTATAGCATAGTTTTTATTGCATAAAAGCGCCAAAAAAACACTATATAGTATTGCTCTAATCATACTATTCTATCATGTGTAGAATAAAGCTGCCTTATCAAGTTAACCACATGCCGAACTGTATAATTCGCCCCCCCTAAAGAAAAAAACAATTGCTGAATTGCTGGTTTTTGTTAATTCTGCCTCCCAAAAATTGGAATAGAATCAATCAAAAAATGTCATGTGCCAGAAAATGGTACCAATACAAACGTCAAGTCGTCCCACAAAAAACAAGCCATTGCTTGACTCTGTGGGCAGAAATATAGAAAAATGATAGCTATCAAAATGTGGAGAAGCAAAAACTAGTTTTTGCAAAAAAGCGTCTTTTAGTATGTGACAGCAGCCAAACATAAAAACCCGATATAAATCTGATATCACTGTAATCGCAATGACTGGAAGAATAAAGTCGCCTAATCACTTATACCACACAAGGAATGGGGTAAAAAAAAATATAAAAAAATAAAACAAATTTTCACCTACAATTGATTTGTTGATTCTAGCTCCCAAAGATTGCAGTAAGGCTTGGCACATATTTATCCTGTGCACTACGCTGAGCGCTTACATCGGGGTTTCCGTGTAAATCTCTGAAATACATGATTCTGATAGAACCTCCAGCGGAAAATTCCTTATAATGAGACAGATGGAGGCACTGTGGATGCTTTCTAGCTTATGATCTGGCGGTGTCCGTCTTTTTAGACATCCATAAAAAGTGCTGTCAGCCACAGTTTTGTGCACCTCTGAAAAAGACACCGGTGAACACAGGCCAGATGGAGTCCAGAGTAACTATGCTGCCTCATTATAGTGAATGGATCCCTCGAGGTTTCATCTGAATCATGTCACTCAGAGATTTAGATGGAAACCCCGATATACTTATACTCTTGCTCAGCATAGACTGTAGGATAAATGTTCCTAACAAAAGCTTTAAATCAATCCAGAATAAAAGCAAGTTTCCACTCAGGTCTGTCATCTGTCAATGGAAATACAGCTCTGGCAAAAATTAAGAGACCACTGCAAAGTTTTCAGTTTGTCTGATTTTTCTCTTTATAGGTATATTTTTGAGTAAAATGTAAATTGCTCTTTTATTCTATAAACTACTGACAACATGTCTCCGAATTTCCAAGCAATAAATTTTGTAGTGCTTGCAGTCCTCAAATAATGCTAAGAAAACAAGTTCATAATCATTTAGAAACAACAATATTAATGTTTTAACTCATGGACACCTCATGAAAAACACACTTATGTATTAATACTAATGAAATGCTATATAACAATAGCGTGTGGCAATACATAGACCAGCAGAAATGGGAAATCGCTTAAAATTATTTGACAACCAAGAAGAAAATATACGATCAGTAATCCCACAAACAACACATATTAAATTGCAAAAGACAATACTTTATTAAATATCAGGAAATGAGCAGGGAGAATTAATACCAAATACATACATGTGCAAGATTTAAAGCGCACTGTGAGCATATACATTTAAATTTAGCACTTATACAAGTATAGTACAAATTGCACATTCACTATTGGCCTTCATAATAGTAGTGAACAGAGTATAGAAAACAACTACCCATAAGGATTATAGGTCATAATAAATATAATACCTGTTCACAAGTGGCAGGGAGTCCCACAGCATGCGCTCACCCCGACGCTCGTTTCAGCAGGAAATGTCTTTGTCAAGTTAATGTTTTAACTCAGGAAGAGTTATATTTTGTGGAATAACCATGATTTTTATTCACAGCTTTCATGCGTCTTGGCATGCTTTCCACCAGTCTTTCACACTGCTTTTGGTTGACGTTATGCCACTCCTGGTAGAAAAATTTAAGCAGTTCTTCTTTGATGGCTTGTGACTATCCATCTTCCTCTTGATTACATTCCAGAGGTTTTCAATGGGGTTCAGGTATGGAGATTGGACTGGCCATGACAGGGATTTGATGTGGTGGTCCTTCATCCACACATTGATTGAGCTAGCTATGTGGCATGGCGCATTGTCCTGCTGGAAAAACCAGTCCTCAGAGTTGGGGAACATTGCCTGAGCAGAAGGAATCAACTGTTTTTCAAGGATAACCTTGTATGCAGCTTGATTCATACATCCTTCGCAAAGATTAACCTGCCCAATTCCAGCCTTGCTGAAGCATCCCCAGATCATCACCGATCCTCCACCAAATTTCACAGTGGGTGCAAGTTACTGTGGCTTGCACGCCTTTCTAGGTCTCCGTCTAACCATTAGACGATCAGGTGTTGGATAAAGCTGAAAATTAGACTTATTAGAGAAGATTACCTTACTCCAGTCCTCTATGGTCCAATCCTTATGGTCTTTGGCAAACTTCATCCTAGCTCTCTTTTGCTTCTCATTGATGAAAGGCTTTTTTCTAGCTTTACATGACTTGAGCCCTGCCTCTAGGAGGCTGTTACGAACTGTTCTTGCCGTGCACTTCACCCCAGCTGCCATTTGCCATTCCTTTTGTAGGTCACTTGATGTCATCCTGTGGTTGCTGAGTGACATTTGAATAAGATGACGGTCATCCCGGTCAGTGGAGAGTCGTTTTCACCCTCTGCCGGTCTGTAGCTTTGTTGTCCCCAATGTCTTCTGCTTGACCTTGTTGTAATGGACTGCCATCTTAGAAATTTTAAGTATGGAGGCAACATGACGCTCACTGTATCACTCTGCTAGTGAAGCCAGAATTGAGCCCTTCTTTTCTTCACTCAAACCTTTTCTTTTCAACTCCTTTGGCATGGTTAAAAGTTATTTTTTCATATCTATTACTTTTGGGATATTACTAGCACTTGTTTTGCCATCCAGCTTGTCCTATTGCAAGAGGATTGTGAACACCACAGCAATGTTTTTTATACTTTCCGTCGTTAAATAAGATTTGGTTCAGGTGATCACCTAATCAGAAGCACAGTAAGTAGAATGAGGTGTACTCTGGTTGGAATTCAACTGACACTGGAATAGAATGGCTGTCAGACATGTAGAGAAGCTGATTTTTATATAACTGTGTAGTGGTCTCTTAATTTTTGCCAGAGCTGTATATGGGCTTCCACATTACTGGTAGTACAAAGGCTCTGGAAAAGCGAAATGGCTCCTCGCCCCCCAAAAGAAATCCAGCTAATTCTGCACTCGCAAATCCAAAGGCCCCCTCCCTTCTGTTCTGAGCCCCAGTGTGCCTAAACCACATTTAGCACCCACATGTTTGGCATTTCTGTAGCAATGAGAACCTGCCTAATTTACAGGTGCATGTCTCCAGAAGCTTGAACTGGTCACTACAACGGTAGTTTGAAATTTTCAGTCAGGAACATCTACTGCTGCTTGTTTCTGGAAAACACCCATGGAGTCAAAATCTTCACTACCCATGCAGATTAGTGATGGGCGAACGTGATCAGATAACGTATTATCCGAGCATCTGGTAGTGCTCATATTATTTTTTGTGTTATCCAAGCACGTTCGCCTTCCACTACTGTAGATAAATTCCCAAAGGAGTATAATTTCCAAAATGTGGTCACTTGAGGGGGGATTCTGCTCTTCTAGCACTTCAGTGCTCTGTATATGGAGTCTGCAAACTATTCTAGGAAAGTCTGCGCTCCAGGAGAAAAATAGCGCTCCGTTCCTCCTGAGGATCTCTGTATGGTTAAGCAGTACTGCACAGAAACATATAGGGTATTTCTACATTCAGAAGAAATTGTGGGACAAATTTTGGTGCAATTTTTCCCCATTTTCCCGTTTGAAAATGTAAAATCTAGGGCTAAAACTAAATTTTGACAGTAAAAATGTACGGTAGTTATTTTTTCTTCACTGCCCAATGGTATAAAATTCTGTGACATATCTGTGGTATCAATATAATCACTGCACCCCTAGATAAATTCATTGAGAGGTGTAGTTTTTAAATTGGGGTCATTTATGAGGGATGCTGCTGTTCTGGCACCTCAGGGGCTCTGCCATTGTGACAGGGCACTCTCAAAGCATTCCATCAAAATCTGAACTCCAGTATGTCATTTCTTCCCTTCTGAGCGTTGCGCTGTGCCTAAAAAGTAGTTTTCAACCTCATTATTATTGTTATACTCAGGAGAAATTGCACAACAAATTTTGGAGCCCATTTTCTCCTGCTATCTTTGCAAAAATGAAAAAATAGGGGGAGAAAACAACATTTTTGTGGGAATTTTTTTTTCCATTTTCACAGATCAACTTTGTAAAATTCTGTGAAGTATCTGTGGGTTGAAGATACTCACCACACATTTAGATAAAATCCTTGAGGGGTCTAGTTTCCAAAATAAGGTAACTTGTGGGGGGTTTCCACTGTTTAGGCACATCAGGGTCTCTCCAAACGCGTAATGCACCTGCAGACCATTCCATGAAAATCTGCGTTCCAACATGTCACTCCTTTTCTGAGACCTGCCGTGCTCCCAAACAGTATTTTCCGCCACATATGGGTATCAGCGTACTCAGGAGAAATTGCACAACAAATTGTATGGTGTATGTCTCCTGTTAACCTTGTGAAAATGCAAAGTTTAGGGCTAAAAAATATTTTTGTGGGAAAAATGTGTTTGTTTTTTTTTTCTTTTAGTTTCACAACTAAACTTTATAAACTTCTGTGAAGCGCCTGGGGGTTCAAGGTGCTCACCATACACCTAGATAAGTTCCATGAGGGGTCTAGTTTCCAAAATGGTGTCACTTGTGGGGGGCTTCCACTCTTTAGGCACATCAGGGGCTCTCCAAACACGACATGGCGTCCGCTAATTGATCCACCAAATTTTACATTCAAAAAGTCATATGGAGTTCCATCCCTTCCGAGCCCTGCCGTGTGCCCAAACAGTGGTTTCCCTCCACATATGGGATATCGACATGCTCAGGAGAAATTGCACATCAAATTTTGGATCCATTTTCTCCTGTTAACTTTGCAAAAATATGAGAAATTTGCCTCAGAAGTAAGATTATTGACAAACAAAGTTTAAGTGTTAATTTTCTCCTTCCACTTTCCATTAATTCCTGTGAAACATCTGAAGGGTTAATAAACTTCTTGAATGTGGTTTTGAGCACCTTGAGGGGTGCAGATTTTAGAATGGTGTCACTTTTGGGTATTTTCTGTGATATAGGCTCCTCAAACTCACTTCAAATGTGATGTGGTCCCTAAAAAAAAATAGTTTAGTAAATTTTGTTGGAAAAATGAGAAATCACCGGGCAACTTTTAACCCTTTTAACTTAACAAAAAAAGTTGTGTTTCATAAATTGTGATGACGTAAAGTGGACATGTGGTAAATGTTATTTATTAACTATTTTGTGTGACATAACTATGATTTCAGGGCATAAAAATTAAAATTTTGAAAATTTAAAAATTGTCACCAGATTTAAGTTTTTTTCGCAAGTGAACGCAAATCATATCGTCAAATAAAGTTTACCACTATCATGAAGTACAATATGCCACGAAAAAATTTGGCCTGGTCATGAAGCTTAAAACGGGCTTGGGTGGGGTGTGAAGGGGTTAAAATGATATCACTTATGGGGAATGTCCAATATACAGTTGACAAAAAACTGACTGGCACATCCAGACTAGTGTGAATAGGTGCATACCAGGAGGAGCTACCTCCATATACAATATACAAAAAAGGTTGCACTCTTTCATGCTAAAGCATGTGAATGTGAAATATATGAATAGCTTTAAGGCCTCTGAATATTATGAAAAAAATTAGACACTTAGCATAAAATTTGGCCAAATTATATCTGCCCATCAACCATCGTCAAGGTGGCCTCAGAGACTGATGGGTCCCTACGTGTGTGACTACCGCTCTAAGGCCGGAGTCACACTTGCAACTGTGATGCAAGAAACTCGCGCATCAATACCTGGCACTGCCGCCAGAACTTGGGATAGAAATACATGCAGCCGCACACTCCGGTCCCAAGTGCTGGCAGCAGTGCCGGGTATTGATGCGCGAGTTTCTTGCATCACAGTTGCAAGTGTGACTCCGGCCTTAGAGCGGTAGTCACACACGTAGGGACCCATCAGTCTTTGAGACCACCTTGACGATGGTTGACTGGCAGATATAATTTGGCCAAATTTTATGCTAAGTGTCTCATTTTTTTCTTAACACTCAGACGCCTTATAGCTATTCATATTTCATATATTTCACATTTGACATGCTTTAGCATGATAGAGTGCAACCTTTTTTATATACAATATACAGTTGAAACCAGAAGTTTACATACACTATATAAATAGACACACATGCATGTTTTTCTCAATATCTGACATGAAGTCAGAAAAACCTTTCCCGTTTTAGGTCAATTAGGATTACCATAAATATTATTTCCCAGATGCCAGAATAATGAGAGAATATTTTAAGGTATTTTTATTACTTACTGCAAAGTCAAAAGTTTACATACATTTCATTAATATTTGGTATCATTGCCCTTAACTTGAATGACTTCGGTCAAATGTTTGGGCTATCCTTCAACAAGCTTCTCACAATAGTTGTACGGAATTTGGGCCCATTCCTCCTGACAAAACTGGTGTAACTGATCCAGGTTTGTAGGTCGCCTTGCTCGCACCTGCTTTTTCAGCTTTGTAAAGGTCCAAAGCTCTAGATAAACCAAAGATTTTTCTTCCTTATCAAAGTTACCTATCATGTGGGCGATAAAATCAGTCTGTGGTACATTCTGCTCATTTACACCTGCTAATCTCGCACTTATCTGCTGCTCCCCAGCCAGTGGGGATGTTTTCTAACAATTAGGATTTAGCATTTATTCTGTAGGCTTTCTAAGATGCTCTGCATTGCTGTTTGCTTCTCATTTCAGTTTTCAGAACTACTAGAAGCAATCACGGACAGGATACAAACGTGGACCTTTCTGCAATTGGAATGGAAATGGATAAAGCTGAAATGGCTGAGAAGTTGTTGGACCTCACAATGGAGATCATCAATCTCCTTACTGGAGAGGTGAGGAATTCTGGAAAGTCTATGGCATTATTTCTATATTCATAAATCAGTCATCACTGAGGTTGAGGATTGAAAAATACTGAAAATATCAAATTCTACTGTAACATCACTGGAAAGTAGAATGCAGAAAAAAAGGATTCCCATTGTTGGTCCGGCATCTAGACTTCTCCTCCGAGGCAGCTGGACCAGGACAGTCTTCACTTATGTGGCTGGATACAGGGCCAAGGGTGAAAATCTGGTCAAACCAATTCATTTAAAAAGTCACATACTTAATAGTAATAAGGTGTTATCCGAGGACGTTCGCTCATCACTAATACTTAGTGGTAGAAGGTCTACCTATGTGCTACAAAGTGTCACATTCTGTTAGTATAAGCATACCTGCTCCAAAAAGCCTCTGGATCTGCAACAACACTTAGCAGGCAGCATGATGACCAAAGAGCTGTTCAGAGATAATAATAAATAAATAATCTTTATTTTTATATAGCGCTAACATATTCCGCAGCGCTTTACAGTTTGCACACATTATCGTCGCTGTCCCCGATGGGGCTCACAATCTAGATTCCCTATCAGTATGTTTTTGGAGTGTAGGAGGAAACCGGAGTACCCGGAGGAAACCCACGCAAACACTGGGAGAACATACAAACTCCTTGCAGATGTTGTCCTTGGTGGGACTTGAACCCAGGACTCCAGGGCTGCAGTGCTATCCACTGAGCCACCGTGCTGCCCAGAGATAGAGTTGAGCGAATATCTTCGGTTCCCCGCTTATTCGGCAAGCTAGAGCGCTTACCGAATAAGCTACAGCGGGAACCCTGCTTCCTGGATCGCGCCAGCTGAACAGCTGATCGCCGCTGCAGCTGCATGTGTCACTGTCACAGCACATGCATGGAGAGCCTGCTATAGCTTGCCAAATAAGCGGGAATCCGAAGATATTTGCTCAACTCTAGTCAGAGACAATAAATACATATACATTCCGAACTTTGAACATCCTACTGAGTGCCATTAAAGAAGCTCTACCGTAAGAAAATGTTATGTGCTAACTCAGTGTGAATGAATGTGCAATAATATACTCGCTGATCGCCGCCATCTCCGGTATCTTTTGGGGTATGTGACGACTAATCCGACTTGCTGGATCAGCTGGGGCTTATATGTGAGCTGAAAGTCACTGTTAGGCCATGTTCCCAAGTTCAGTATTTGGTCAGTATTTTACCTCAGTAATAGTGTGTGTAAGCCAAAACCAGGAGTGAGTGATACAGAAGTGCTGACGTGTTTCTATTATTATTTCCTCTGATTGTTCCCAACCTGGTTTTGGCTTACATATACTGAGGTAAAAAATGATGAAATACTGAATGTGTGAACATGGCCTTAAAATGTAAATCTATGGAGTCTCGCACAGACGCTCTATAGATTTACATTGTAAAATCAACTCGTAGTGTCACTTGACTCCAGAAGATTGATTTTGCAATAACCCTTGTAAGCCTTACACTCTACAGAACTGGGCTATTCAGAGAGTGGACAGAAAAAGCCATTTGTTAAAAGGAATTTGTAAAATCCGCACGTTTTTCCCCAAAAAATTTTGGGGGACAATGGGGGTGCATCTTATAGTCTGAATGTACTTACCAGGAGTGTGGCAGCAACAGGAGTTGAACAATTCTGCTGGCCCTGGGCTGTGAAGAAGGGTGTTACGTGGTTCGACACTGCAGGGCGATGATATGATTCCCATCCCAGACTGGTGTGGCAGTATTCGGTGGTCCGGGGCCTCCGCCGACATTTTATGAAAGCCCGAAGCCCCTGCACATCCATTGCTTCAATGATGTGGCCTCTGGAAAAATGGCCATCAGAGGTGACGCATGTGCAGATTTAGATATCAGTGCTGAGATCTCAATCTGCGGCGGCCATTTTCCTGGAGGCCACAGCATTGGCAGCAATAGATGTGCGGGGCTCCTGGTGTTATGATCTGCTACAAGCACTAAGGAAAGGTAGGAATTCTGTCCCTACAATAGTACTAAGCTGGATCCCTACGATGTAACGGGGAACCTGATCCTGCGACCAGACCCGCTAAAGTCCTCAGCTAGTCTGAACGAAGACCTATAGTTGCGAGGGAGGAATCCCTACAAGATCTAGGGACTGGGTGAAAAGGTGGACACCTCCTAACAGAAATTGTAGCAGGGAAAAATAAAACAGAAAACAAATTACTAAGAGATCCTAAGATCAAGCAAAACTGACAGAGTAAGGCACCTAAGCACCCGGCTAGCTTAAGAGTAGATAATACAATGAAGTCCAGCAAAGCCAGAAGGGCGGGGCCAGACTAAATAGGGTAAAAAGGTCATGTGACCAGCAAACTGAAACTAAACCTAACAAGAGGGTTATAACAGTACCCTCCCTTCTAAGAGGATCCTCCGGATCCCCTATGACTTAGGCTTATCCGGAAATCTCTTGTGAAACGCTCTGACAAGTCTAGACGCAGAAACATCATCCGCCCTCACCCATGAGTTATCCTCGGGTCCATAACCCTTCCAAGCGACGAGGTACTGTAAACTCCCTCTATACCGTCTAGAATTCAGGATGCAGGAAATCTCATATTGCCCGTCCTCCACCACCAGGGGAACAGTGGCCGAGACGTCTCCATCTGAGGCCTCAGCTTTTTTCAAGAGAGAAACATGAAACACCGGATTAATCTTCCAGGAGGTAGGAAGCTCCAACCTAACAGCAGATTGGTTAATAACCTGAAGCACCTTAAAGGTCCCTACAAACTTGGGACCCAATTTCTTAGACGGAATCCTCAAGCGCAAATTCTTAGAGGACAACCAAACCATGTCACCAATAGCAAACAAAACCTCTTGTCGTTTTCTATCAAAATACACTTTGGATCTTTTGTTAGAAAATTTTTTATGAATTTTCTATAATAATTGGCGAACCCCAAAAACCTCTGTATTGATTTCACACCAATAGGTCTAGGCCAATCCTGCACAGCTTGCACTTTCACCGGGTCCATCTCAAAACCTTCACTGGAGACAATGTAGCCCAAAAAACTAAGTCTCTGTACAGCGAACTCACATTTTTCTAGTTTGGCAAAAAGTGAATTATCACTCAGTAACTGTAATACTTCACGCACACTCCTCCAATGAGACTCCAAATCCGGTGAATAAATCAAAATGTCATCCAAATACACAACCACACTTCTGCCGATCAAAGGTCTAAGGATGTCATTGATAAGATTCTGAAAAAATGCCGGAGCACTGGAAAGCCCAAAAGGCATAACCAGATTCTCAAAATGACCCAGTGGAGTGTTAAACGCAGTCTTCCATTCATCCCCCTCCTTCATGCGCAACAAATTGTATGCCCCTCGAAGATCAATTTTCGAGAACCACTTGGCCCCCACTAACTGATTAAACAAATCAGGAATCAATGGCAATGGGTAAGGATTGCGTAAAGTAATCTTATTAATCTCACGAAAATCCAGACAAGGCCGTAAACCGCCGTCCTTTTTTTTTACAAAAAAAAATCCAACCGCCACAGGAGACTTGGAAGGCCTAATGTGACCGGCGGCCAAGCTTGTCTGTATGTATTCCTCCAAAGCCTTTCTCTCAGGAATAGTCAAATTAAATAAACGACTTTTAGGAAGAGTCGCTCCAGGGACAAATTCAATTGCACAATCATATTCTCTATGAGGAGGCAATACCTGCGATTCCTTATCAGAAAAAACTTTCCAAAAATCCTGAATAGGTACAGGTAACTCCCCCTTAACTACAGCAGCAATACGCCCGTTACAACACTTGTCATAACAATTAGGACTCCAGGACTTAATTTCATTGGTAGACCAATCCAGTACCGGATTGTGCAATTTTAACCAGGGTAAACCCAAAATCACCGGTGAGGGCAAATTGTTCAAAACTACCAAATCCAAATTCTCTTGATGAACACCATTAATAGTAAGAGGAAATTCACAGATATGGTGAGTAACATTTTTCAAGGGAGAACCATCCACAGACACCACATTAATAGGGGAAGACAGAAGTTTGGGTTCTAATTTTAGTTTTTCCAAAAATTTCCCATCAATCACATTGAGAGTTGAACCACAATCCACAAATACCCGAAACTCCATTAATTCCTCCTCAACAGCAGTGGTAGCAGAAAGAAAGACACCTTTATTGTTTAAACAAGCTATGCGGGCGAAACTGACCTCATTTTTTTTTTCTCTTTATTCATACGAAGCGCACAGTTCTTAATAAAATGGTCAGATTTACCACAATAGAAACACAAGCCTTTAGCAAATCTGCGTTCTTTTTCCCGAGAGTGAGGTGCCATAGCTCCAATTTCTATCGGCTCTCCAATGTCAGTACATTCCTTCTCCAAACTTGGAGCTGACAAGGCAGATTTACTCTCATTAACCCTAGCACACAGTCTCCTATCCACCCGTATGGCTAATTGCATAGCCTCTTGCAAGTTACCAGGTATGGGATAAGCAATCAGCAAATCTTTAACCCTTTCACTTAACCCTGCAAGAAATAAACTTTTCAAAGCTGAATCGTTCCATCCTACCTGAGTGGACCATCTACGGAAGTGAGTACAATATTTTTCCACATTACCTGATCCCTGTCTCAAACGTCTCAATTCTGTCTCAGCTGATGAAACACGATCCGGATCGTCATACAATAACCCCAAAGCAGAAAAAAAACTATTCACTGATCTAAAGCATGGATCACTAGGCTGCAGAAAAAAGGCCCATTCCTGAGGTTCTTTGCGCAAAAGTGACATTATGAACCCTATGCGCTGTGCGTCATCACCAGAGGATCTGGGTCTCAAACGGAAATACAACAAGCAAGCATTTTTAAAAGAAAAAAAATCTTGTTGTTCACCAAAAAATAAATCAGGCAAACGTACCTTTGGCTCCACGAAATGTGCTCCAGAACAACTACTCACGTGTTGCTTTATCTCAGCCACCTCCAGAGAGAGTCTCTGCAGGCGTTGAACTAAATCCTGAATCGACACCATGATAGAAAAAAAAATCTTTCCTTACAGATTTTTTTTTTTTTTTCTTGGCTGGACTTACTGTTATGATCTGCTACAAGCACTAAGGAAAGGTAGGAATTCTGTCCCTACAATAGTACTAAGCTGGATCCCTACGATGTAACGGGGAACCTGATCCTGCGACCAGACCCGCTAAAGTCCTCAGCTAGTCTGAACGAAGACCTATAGTTGCGAGGGAGGAATCCCTACAAGATCTAGGGACTGGGTGAAAAGGTGGACACCTCCTAACAGAAATTGTAGCAGGGAAAAATAAAACAGAAAACAAATTACTAAGAGATCCTAAGATCAAGCAAAACTGACAGAGTAAGGCACCTAAGCACCCGGCTAGCTTAAGAGTAGATAATACAATGAAGTCCAGCAAAGCCAGAAGGGTGGGGCCAGACTAAATAGGGTAAAAAGGTCATGTGACCAGCAAACTGAAACAAAACCTAACAAGAGGGTTATAACACCTGGCTTTTACAAATTGTCAGCGGGATCACCGAGCACCGCTGAACCTACCACACCTGTCTGGGATAGTAATATCATCGCTGGACCACTGAATACCCCTTGTGTCCCCTCTCCACCAGCACTGCTGATGCCTCCTCCCCGGTCAACTGAATTCAGACTGTAAGTTGGACCTCCATTTGACGCATTAACTTTTTTCCCTATTTTCCTTCTAAAAATTTGGGTGCGTCTTATGGTCCGAAAAATAAGGTATATACAACTTAACTTCCAGCTTGCTTGTTTTCTGTTAATCTCCATCCCTCACCCTCCTTCTTTGACAGCTCTGACTTCATAAATCCAGAGGAGGGTGGAGATAGAGGGGAAACAAGCAGATGGGAAGGTGTATAGAAATGATTGGTCCCGCCATGGTGCTGTAGTTGGTCTGAACAGCCATTCTGAACTGACAGTCCCTTTAAGGTTATCGCTCCTTCCTCTCCAAACTGCACATATGGACATGCAAGTCTTTGACATATTAATCCATTTACACCTTCAATCCATGGACACGCTGTCAATCCGGATCAGTGCTTAGAATGCAAATTGAGAGGACCAATTAGTGCGCTTGGCCAAACCCAAGCATGGATCGAAGGTCCCTCATTTGCATGTGAAATAAGGGTTGTTTTCTCAGCCTCTAAAATGTGTATTTCTGGTAAGATTTTTCTAGGGGCCATGTCCTCTACACAACAAATTATTTTAATTTGTCTGGGGGGGTAACAGACTCCTTTTAAATTGTGTTCTTTGGTCTTGAAAAACCAAAGGCTAAAGGCACTGCCACACTTAGCGATCGCACTAGCGATCACAACAACGACTTAACCTGGCGAGATCGCTAGTGCGATCGCTATGTGATCGCTAGTTAGATTCCAAACACAACTCATCAGCGATCTGTGATTCCAAACACAACTCATGAGCGATCTGTATAAAGACCTCTGCGGTCGTTGGAAAAACCTAGTCTCACCTGCGACGCTGGTGAAGTCGTTCATAAAGGGTGTCACACTCAGCGATTCAGGCTCACCAGCGGGACACCAGCGACCAAAAAACGGCTCAGAACGTTCATAAGCGATCAGCGACATCTCAGCAGGGGCCACATCGCCGCTACATGTCACACACAGCTAAGTCGCTAACGAGATCGCTACTGCATCATAAATGGTGACGCAGTAGCGATCTCGTTAGCGATCTCGCTTAGTGTGGCATACCCTTAAGGCCCAGTTCACACCTGGATTTGCCATGCGGAATCCGCACTTAAGCTCTCTGGCAGTTTACAGTAGAATACAATTAAATGGGTTTGCGGATTTATAATCCAATTTTCAGCGAAGATTTTCTGCAACGTGTGAACATAGCCTTAATCTCTCTTTAGTGGACAGGCATATTGGTGTACAGTCATGGCCAAAAGTTTTGAGAATGACACAAATATTAATTTTTACAAAGTCTACTGCTTCACTTTTTCTAATGGCAATTTGCATATACTCCAGAATGTTATAAAGAGTGATCAGCTTAACAGAAATTACTTGCAAAGTCAATATTTGGCTAGAAATTGAACTTTATCCCCCAAAACACATTTCAACATCATTGCAGCCCTGCCTTAAAAGGACCAGCTAACCTCTTTTCAGTGATTGCTCCATTAACACAGGTGTGGGTGTTGATGAGGACATGGCTGGAGATCAATCTGTCATGATTAAGTAAGAATGAGACCACTGGACACTTTAAAAGGAGGCAGGTGCTTGGCATCATTGTTTGTCTTCTGTTAACCATGGTTATCTCTAAAGAAACACGTGCAGTCATCATTGCAATGCACAAAAATGGCCTAACAGGGAAGAGTATCGCAGCTAGAAAGATTGCACCTCAGTCAACAATCTATCGCATCATCAAGAACTTCAAGGAGAGAGGTTCCATTGTTGCCAAAAAGGCTCCAGGGCGCCCAAGAAAGACCAGCAAGCGCCAGGACAGTCTCTTAAAAGTGTTCAGATGCGGGATCGGGCTACAAGCAGTGCAGAGCTTGCTCAGGAATGGCAGCAGGCAGGTGTGAGTGCATCTGCACGCACTGTGAGGCGGAGACTCTTGGAGCAAGGCCTGGTCTCAAGGAGGGCAGCAAAGAAGCCACTTCTCTCCAGAAAAAAACATCATGGACAGACTGATATTCTGCAAAAGGTACAGGCAGTGGACTGCAGAGGACTGGGGTAAAGTTATTTTCTCTGATGAATCCCCTTTTCGATTGTTTGGGACATCAGGAAAACGCCTCATTCGGAGAAGACAAGGTGAGTGCTTCCACCAGTCTTGTCTCATGCCAACTGTTAAGCATCCTGAAACCATTCATGTGTGGGGTTGCTTCTCAGCCAAGGGAATCGGCTCTCTCACAGTCTTGCCTAAAAACACAACCATGAATAAAGAACGGTACCAGAATGTCCTCCAAGAGCAACTTCTCCCAACCCTCCAAGAGCAGTTTGGCGATCAACAATGCCTTTTCCAGCATGATGGAGCACCTTGCCATAAAGCAAAGGTGATAACTAAATGGCTCAGGGAACAAAACATAGAGATTTTGGGTCCATGGCCTGGAAACTCCCCAGATCTTAATCCCATTGAGAACTTGTGGTCAATCATCAAGAGACGAACAAAAACCTAAAAATTCTGACAAAATGAAAGCATTGATTGTGCAAGAATGGACTGCTATCAGTCAGGATTTGGTCCTGAAGTTGATTGAGAGCATGCCAGGGAGAATTGCAGAGGTCCTGAAGAAGAAGGGTCAACACTGCAAATGTTGACTTGCTGCATTAACTCATTCTAACTGTCAATATAAGCTTTTGTTACTCATATGTTTGCAATTATTATATTTCTGTCTGTGATAAAAACATCTGTCAAACACACATAAAAACCAGAAGGCAGCAGATCATGTGAAAATATAATATTTGTGTCATTCTCAAAACTTTTGGCCATGACTGTATGTTGAAAAACAGACTAAAAGCAAGCCTTAGGCTCTCATTGGATGACCACTATAGTGTAAGGTGCAGAACCATAGTGTTGAACCAGAAAATCAGTTTCCATGCTGTTCCCTGTATTTAGGGACAGGAGTTTTCAGAATGTCATGACGTCTCTCTTTCTATTAAACTTGGCACAAATCAGGGAAAAAGCCCACAAGGATTTCTGCCCCTGGATGATATTTGCTGTTTGTGTTCATGTACAGGAATGTATAATAATAAAGAAAACCCATGATGACGTCTCGCTCAACAAACCTGGTTCTGAAGGATGGAGCAAAACCAAGAACCACATAACCGTGCGTCTCCCCCATTCACTAATGCACGAGAGGAACGACAATGACAAAATCTTAGCGCTTACATACAAGATCATTCATCTTTTGACTGGAGAGGTGAGAACTGCTGGGACGGGACGCAGTACCACACGGGAGCTGCCTGGATGATAATTATATAGTTGTGTCAGGTTTCTATAAGGTTTCATCAGAAAATGGACCACACAAAATTTGAGTTCCCATGTTCACACAAATATTCCTGGGAAATTCAATTTGCAAAGAAGTTATTCTCTGTGAATTGAATGTCCCTTATTATGCTTCAGGGTCTCTCCAGACTCCAGAGCATGATACTTGTAAAGTGAAATGAAGACATCATTATATTTACCTCACCCCTCATCTCTATGGACGTTTCACACTTTAGTCAACATCTAATTCCGCTTCTGATCACTGACGTTAGCAGTGAAATCCATACAGATAAATCAGTGAAGTGAATATAAGGTTTTTCTTTTTTACTTTTGTAACCATTTGACCAGTCTTTACAGTTTATGAAATTTGCCATTTTGCCACCTTAGCGCAGAAACAGATTAAAAAAATTGGTGAATGTTGATTTTTGTAAAATTACAGTATAATTGAATTCCTTTTGAATATATTCACTCATTTCTAAGTTCAAATCTTATATTAGGCCTAGTGGTCAGTGTGGAAATTGCAAGTCTTGATATAAACAATGGGTCACATTCCCTATAAATGGCCCATACACCCTAGATAGTCGTGGTCTTGTTGCTATTTCCCCCTACACTCCCTATACAAATGAATGCTCAGTTAAGCTCTTGTTGGTTCTCTGTGGGCAGAGCGGAGTGGGCCTCTACCAGACATCTCTGGCAGCAGCCAATCTAGCTGGAGAACAAGAGGAGTGGACCCTTCATTTCAGACTTCCCGATCCTTCTCTGCCTCATCTTCTGTTAGAAAAGAGACTTGAAGCCTCCAGAGACATCAGCGCGTCGTCCAATCCCACCAAATAGGTGGCTTCAGCTGACTGTACCCTGTATGTTGTCTTTTAGGGTGTCCTGTTTTCTCAGGAATGGAATGATTTAGAAGATATCAATCAATACCAGGACATGACTGAGAATCTGCGGTCTGTGCAATCACAGGGTAAGAGGTGATGACCATTTTCTGGGGTCACCTAGATACCTCTATCCAGTCATTACACACTATTAGTGTGCTCATACAGTGTGTCGGCATGTGTGCGTTTCCCATAGATCGTCCCAGTAACGGAAATACACCAGAGAGATCTTCCAGCACTTTAAATTCCCAGAGTTTCGAACAGGAAAACGACAACTCTCAGGAACATCAGGTCAGTAGTGATGAGGTTAAATGGTGAAATATTGAAGTAAATCTGAACTGTGTGATCTTCAAACACTTGTGCAGATCTTCTGTCCTAATATTGTTTCTCAAAAAATGTATCAAGTGTGACAATGTTACTTTTTGTTGTTACTCAGGATGAAAACCTTCTCAATATTAAAGTGGAAGTTGTAGATGACGAGGAGGAGGATATTAGTAATGAGGAGAGTCCTACAGATAGGAGTCCAGGTGAGTAACAGACTCCACCACATAGCTGCAGAGTTTCTCCATCTTCATTTGTACCACAAAGTGGTCTACATCCCCCGTGCCTTCTGCGTTCCTCCATCAATGTCAGTAGTGGACATACACATATTTCATCTTTATTTAAAGAGTGTAAATATAAAAGTGATACAATTCAAATATCGAGAAATTAGATTGTGGGATTGGCCATTCAAGACTCTTCCTTTTCTTCTTTTCCAGTCTTTACTTGATGAAAGTCATTGTCACATTGCAAGGTCCTCTTTAGTCCGTTGCAATTCTCTAACACATTTGTGTTATCTCAAACATCATTTGACACAAAGAAGAATTCCTAGCAATTTCTGTAATGGTGATATATATACAGTATATTAATTCCCTTCTGTAGCTCTGTCTTTGACTCATCTGGCCAGAGCACAGTGGTCCTGATTCATCAAGGCTTGATATTTGACAAGGATTTCCAGTCTTTTAATGAATGTAATGGTGTAAGATACAACTAATTCATTAATAGGAGTATAATAATATTTATGGAAACCAACCAGTAATAAAGAAAGGTTCCAAACAGTGGTATAAAAAAATACCAAATATCTTTATTGTAACAATATTAAAAATCGTACATACAGAAAATGCAAGACCACAAATGAAAAGGAACATGTTTCCTCCATAGGAACAAAAACACTTCAGCCTATATTATAATGACAATGTGATGTAGATCTCCAATTGTTGCAATAGCTAATGGGGGAACATAACTGCACAGCATCTCCTTTGCCACCAATTGGCATAACGTTTGGTGTGCCTAAATGTACTCAAAACCCTACATACAATATAGCAAAAGGGAGAAAATTATCATTGAAATAAGTATATAACTATTAGGCTGGTGTCTGTCCTCGGACGTCCCTCTGCCCCGACGCGCGTTTCGCTCTGCTTCCTCGGTACACTTACCAGGATGGTGTCCAGGAGCGGGATGCCGTCCGAGGTGGTAAGGCGGCCAACGGGCCGATGTAGCTGCGGCAGGGGACCTCTTTGTAAAATGTCCCTGCCGGCAGTAATCCCGGGGCTGCGCGCACGGGGGGAGGATAGAAGAACCCCAGAGGTCTGGCAGGCAGGAGTCGGGACCGAGAAGATGGGGCCCCCCGTTGTTGTGCGCCGGGTCACGCTCCGGGACTGCGCATAGGCACCGGAAGTGCGCCGGGTCACGCTCCGGGACTGCGCATAGGCACCGGAAGCGCGCCGGTAAGCGTCGCCTGGGCGGCGCATGTGCGGTCGCCCAAACTTCCGGCGCGTCCGACATCGCAAGCCAGGCGCGTCACTACCGGAACGTGCAGGACGCCGAACATGAGGGGCGGTCCTGCGACGTTGCCGGTGATGCAGGAGAGACGTGCGCAGGGCTTGGGATCCCTGGTGCGTCGTAAAAAAAAAAAAGAGAGTCACTAAGGAGACGGAGGAGGAGTCGGCCAGTATTTTAAGGGCCTTACTCCACAGGATGGTGGCAATCGCTGTGAAGCTTCAGATGGAGTCACAACAGCAGCAGCCTCCACAGCAGCAGCACCAGTTGTCGCAGCAGAATCAGCATGCGACGTCGCAAGGCCACAAGCTCAGGTCTGACCAGTCAACTGATGGAGGGAGCCAAAAATCTAGACCGAGTCAGAAATCCTCCTCCAGGGGCAAGCGTTCTTCAGAACCTTCTCTGCCTGTGTCTCCGGTACCGTAGATTGATCCACGGGTGATGAGTGATCTACGTGAATGTGACTAATATTAATAAAAGACCTCTTCTGTCTTTTCTTTCTCTTACCTTCATAGGAAAGGCCCCAAAAGCACACCTCTAAACAAAAGAATAGGGAGTGTGCCATATGTAAGCAGGCTTTGCTAGAGGCTAGTAGCAAATCACTCTGCAGTCAGTGCATTCAAAGGACCATAGCAGAGGAAACTCCGGGATTTGCTATGGACCTCAGGACCATGATTAGGTCTGAGGTTCAGGAGTCCTTAAAGGGTCTAATAGTCGACAATCCACCTATCAGACAGGAGTCCGTATGCTCGGAACCGGAAGAATCTGTTCAGCAAGCGGATAGTGAACCTGAATCTGAACTATCTTCTTCATCCTCTGATAAAGAGATGGAAGGAAAGACCTATTTTGCTACAGAAGAAACGGACAAATTAGTCAAATCCATTAAGGCTGTCATGGGTATGTCAGACCCCAAACAGGCTAGATCCCTCCAGGATATTATGTTCGGAGGCCTAAGTCAGAGAAAGAGGCGTTGTTTCCTGGTTAATGAAAACATTCAGTTTCTCATTTTTCGGAATGGAAGAAGCCGGAGAGGAAGGGGCCGCTACCATCTTCCTCAAAGAGAAAATACCCATTTGAGGAAGAGAACACTGTAATATGGGACAAGGCCCCAAAAACTGATGTGGCAGTAGCCAAAGCGGTTAAGAATTCCACACTGCCATTTGAAGATTTAGGTACCCTCAAGGATCCGCTAGACAGGAAGGCTGAAACATTCCTCAAGCAGGCATGGGAGTCCTCAGCGGGATCATTAAAACCAGCCATTGAGGCCACTTGTACTGCAAGGTCATTGATGGTATGGTTAGAGCAGCTTGGTGATCATCTTAGGGATAAGACTCCCAGAGAAGAGATTTTGGCGGAATTACCGTTGTTACTCGGGGCAGCTTCCTACTTATCAGATGTGTCAGCAGACTCAGTAAGGCTAGCAGCCAGACCGGCAAATCTGGCTAATGCAGCATGTAGAGCCCTGTGGCTTAAGAGCTGGCCAGGAGATGCTCAGTCCAAGGCCAAGCTGTGTTCCATTCCATGTGACGGGAAATTTCTCTTTGGGAAGGCCTTGGATGACATTTTAGATAAAGCGGCAGACAAGAAGAAGGGATTTCCGACAGTCTCAAAGTCGCAGTTCAAAAGCTCCTTTCGGAGAAGATGTTTTAATAGGAGCGTACCTTCCAAGGATACTCAGAATTGGAAACCAAGAAGGCCATTCAATAGAGGCTTCATGTTCGGAGAATCATCTTCAAGGAACAGAAAGAACGCAAAATGATGGGCCGCCCCAGGTGGGAGGAAGGCTGTCCTACTTCCTAACCGCCTGGGAGAGGATATCAGTCAACAGCTGGATCCTAGGCATTATAAGATCAGGACTCAAATTGGAATTTGTTTCAGTACCCAGGCACAGATTCAAGATCTCGTCTCCAAGGTCCGAGAAAGAACAGCAAGCTCTGGAAACCGAAGTACTATCGTTAATCAGGAAGAGGGTACTGATAGAAGTACCGACTCAGCAGGAGGGGAAAGGGTTTTACTCTCCCCTGTTTCTGATCAAAAAACCAGATCAGTCCTACAGGACAATAGTCAACTTGAGAGGCCTCAACAAGTTCTTGACCTACAGGCCATTCAAGATGGAGTCAGTGAAAACGGTGATCAAAGTATTGTTTCCAGGTTGTTTATAAGCGCCTTAGACCTCAAAGACGCCTATTATCATGTGCCTATCCATCAGGAACACCAGCAATATTTAAGAGTGGCGGTATGTCTAGAGCAGGGGTGGGGAATCTTTTTTCTGCCCAGGGTCATTTGGATATTTATACCATCCTTCGGGGGCCGTACAAACTCCGACCACAAAGTACATCCTGACTGGCACTGGTGTCCGGACATAATCTTTCATTACATGCCCTTCAGTGTTCAGTAGTGAACACTACATGTGTACTTAAAGAGCAAGAAGAAATTAATGAGCTGGTGGCAATCAAAATACAGCTCCCTGCCAAAGCACAGCGGTCCCTGAGAATCTGCCCGGGGGCCGGATAAAAGATCATCGAGGGCCGTAAATGGCCCTGGGGCCTGAGGTTCCCCACCCTGGTCTAGAGGATCGGATAAAACATTTCCAGTACAGAGTACTCCCATTCGGCCTATCCATGGCCCCGAGGATATTTACCAAGATTATTCTCGAAGTGACAGCATGCCTGCAGCAAAAAGACATCCTAGTTATACCCTACTTGGACGACTTTTTAGTAGTCGGCAGATCAGAACAGGAGTGCAGAACCAATATAAAATGCATTCAAGACACAATGACCGATCTAGGTTGGATCATGAATATAGAAAAATCGAAGCTCCCACCCAGGAGGGTTCAATCCTTCTTAGGTCTTACTATAGACTCAGAAAAACAACTTTGTCTCCTTCCAGAGAACAAGAAAGAGAAAATAATGTCATTAATATCAGCAGCATTATCCGAACCAACTATGTCCCTCAGGCAAGCCAAGTCCCTTTTGGGCTCCATGACTTCGTGCATTCCAGCGGTGCAGTGGGCCCAGTACCATTCCAGGCCTCTGCAGCAGGATGTCCTAGAAGGGGAGATAAGGCTATCAGGACATCTGGAGGGGAAGATGACGCTATCCCAAGAAACCTTGACTACCATAGAGTGGTGGCTGGACCCGGAAAATCTGTCACGTGGGGTCCCATTGTCCCTTCCGGTATCAGATGTTATAATAACAGACGCAAGTGCGGAAGGATGGGGAGCACATTTAAGGGACATTGTGATACAGGGAATCTGGACAGAGAAGCAAGCAGCGAACTCCTCAAATTACAGGGAGCTACTTGCCATCAAGGAAGCAATATTGGAATTCCTTCCCAAACTAAAGGGCAATCATGTTCGTATCCTATCGGACAACAGAACTTCGGTGGCCTACATAAATCATCAGGGAGGCACAAGATCCAGACCATTGATGATGTTGACACGACAGATTCTGCAAGTGATGGAGAAGCATCAGTTCCAGATTTCTGCCCTACACATAAGGGGGAAGGACAACGAGGAGGCAGATTTCCTCAGCAGAACAACTCTAAAACAAGGGGAATGGGAACTGAATCAATCAGTGTTCCAGCAGATTGTAAGTCTGTGGGGACAGCCAAAGATAGACCTGTTTGCGACCAAGGAGAACAAGAAACGAACAAGTTCTGTTCCCTAAACCCAAGGGGAGGACCTTATGCTGTCGATGCGTTGCAGATCCCTTGGGACTTTCGCCTAGCTTACGCTTTTCCCCCAAATGATGCTGATCACGACAGTACTCAGGAAGATTCGGGAGGAGAAGGCGAGAGTCATACTTATAGCTCCCTTCTGGCCGAAGAGGCCTTGGTTCTCATGGCTGAGGAAGATGTCCCTGACAGACCCCTGGATACTTCCGGATATTCCAGGCCTCCTCAAGCAGGGCCCAGTAGTTCACCCTCAGAGACCAGGCCTTCACTTAACGGCCTGGAATTTGAAAGGTCATTATTGATACAGAGAGGATTTTCACCAGGACTGATCAATACCCTAATGCAGAGTAGGAAGCCCATAACTACTAAAATTTATGGCAGAATATGGGCAAAGTTCCTAAGCTTTTCAGGACACCGATTGGGAGGTCCAATCCCGATTAAGCTAATTTTGGAATTCCTCCAGAAAGGAATGGAGATGGGGCTAGCCACTAGCACCCTTAAGGTGCAGGTGTCAGCATTAGGAACCCTATTCAATCACAGTCTAGCGTCCAACAGATGGGTAGTCAGGTTTATTAAAGCCTGTCAGAGATCTAGACCAGCGCCAGTCCCAAGATTTCCCCCTTGGGATTTAAATTTAGTTTTGGAGGCGTTGACAAAAAATCCCTTTGAACCCCTACAGGAAATTTCTATCAAAAACCTGAATCTCAAAACGGTGATCCTGATAGCTTTGACATCAGCACGTAGGGTTAGTGATCTACAAGCGCTGTCCATAGATCCACCATTTATGCAGATGTTAGACGATAGGGTCGTGTTGAGACCTGATCCGGCCTATCTCCCAAAGGTGACATCTAGATTCCACAGGAGCCAAGAGGTCATACTGCTCTCCTTCAGTAGTCCAACATCAGAGGAAGAATGTAAATTCCACACATTAGATGTAAGGAGAACCCTTCTACACTATCTAGATAGGACCAGTCAAGACAGAAAGAGCAAGTCCTTGTTTGTATCTTTCCAAGGTGGAAGGAAGGGGAATAGTGTCACAAAAGGATCTTTAGCTAGATGGATTAGGGATGCCATTAGCTTAGCCTACACATCTAGTAAGACACCGATACCAGAGGATCTGAAAGCCCATTCCACCAGGGCAGTGGCGACCTCCTGGGCCGAGAGGGCGGAGGTTTCCATCGAAGAAATATGTAAGGCGGCCACATGGTCTACCCCTACTACTTTTTATAAACATTACCAACTTGATCTGTCCTCTTCTGCTAGCCTGTCTTTCGGTAGGAAGTTGCTGGAAGCGGCTATCCCTCCCTAGGGTGCTTCAGTCTATATAAATCTCTCAGGTGGTGCTGTCATGGGAGAGGGGAAAAATCTTAGTTACTTACCGTTAACGGGATTTTACAGAGCCCATGACAGCACCCTTGAATTCCCTCCCTCGCTTCTATCACTTATGGTGTGCACTAATTAGGGTGTTAAATAAGATGCATTTGGTGGAGGTTATGCTAACTAATTTGTCTGGAGGTCCTCTCGTGCTCTGGAACCGAACTGATGCGAAGGAGAGGTAACGCCCTTTTATTCAGTAGGTTTCCTGTCCTGGTGGGCGGAGACCCTCTCTCAGGTGGTGCTGTCATGGGCTTTGTAAAATCCCGTTAACGGTAAGTAACTAAGATTTTTTGTATTTTCATGACTATGAAAATTGTAGAATCACACTGAAGGCATCAAAACTATGAATAAACACATGTGGAATTGTACATTACACTTAACAAAAAAGTGTGAAACAACTGAAAATATGTCTTATATTCTAGGTTCTTCAAAGTAGCCACCTTTTGCTTTGATTACTGCTTTGCACACAGAAAAGGTGAACGGATGGACTCTACATGCCTGGTTCCCACCGTGAAGCATGGAGGAGGTGGTGTGATGATGTGGGGGTGCTTTGCTGGTGATACTGTTGGGGATTTATTCAAAATTGAAGGCATACTGAACCAGCATGGCTACCACAGCATCTTGCAGCAGCATGCTATTCCATCCGGTTTGCGCTTAGTTGGACCATCATTTATTTTTCAACAGGACAATGACCCCAAACACACCTCCAGGCTGTGTAAGGGCTATTTGACCAAGAAGGAGAGTGTTGGGGTGCTACGCCAGATGACCTGGCCTCCACAGTCACCAGACCTGAACCCAATCGAGATGGTTTGGGGTGAGCTGGACCGCTCACCGCTTCAATTTTGAATAAATCCCCAACAGTGTCACCAGCAAAGCACCCCCACATCATCACACCACCTCCTCCATGCTTCACGGTGGGTACTAGGCATGTAGAGTCCATCCGTTCAACTTTTCTGCGTGCAAAGCAGTAATCAAAGCAAAAGGTGGCTACTTTGAAGAACCTAGAATATAAGACATATTTTCAGTTGTTTCACACTTTTTTGTAAAGTGTAATGTATAATTCCACATGTGTTAATTCATAGTTTTGATGCCTTCAGTGTGATTCTACAATTTTCATAGTCATGAAAATACAGAAAATCATTGAATGAGAAGGTGTGTCCAAACTTAAGGTCTGTACTGTGTGTATATATATATATGTAGTTATATTGCATAGATAGACAGAAGAAAAGCCATCAATTCATCTGCTATGTTCTGTAAAATCACTGCAGGAGCCGACAGGATAGAAGAGATGGATTACTTATAGTAAATACATATAGAATAGGTAGATGTATAGATGTCAGTGATAAATACAATTAGTACAGTATGTGCAAATTACTGTACATGTATTTAATTAATAAAATAATATTTTTCAGAAAAAAAATGGCGTGGGCTCCTGCGCAATTTTCGTAACCAGCAGAGGGAAAGCCGACGCTTGGGGGCAGATGTTTATAGCCTGGGAAGTGAGTAATACCCATGGAGCTTCCCAGGCTATTAATTTCAGCTCACAACTGTATACTTAGCCTTTACTGGCTATTAAAATGGGGGACCCCCTAAAAAAGACGTGAGGTCCCACTATAATTAATAACCAGCAAAGGCTATGCAGACAGCTGCGGGCTGATATTAATAGCCTAGGAAGCTGCCGTGGATACTGCACCCCCTGGCTAAAACCATCAGCTCTCAGCTGCCCCAGAAAAGGCGCATCTCTAAGATGCACCAATTCTGGCACTTAGCCTCACTCTTCCCACTTGCCCTGTAGCGGTGGCAAGTAGGGTGATAGTTGGGGGGGGGTTGATGTCACCTTTGTATTGTCAGTTGACATCAAGCCCCGAGGTTAGTAATGGAGAGGCGTCAATAGGACGCCCCCATTATTAACTCCATAGTCACTTTGTAAGACAACACAGACACCCAGAAAAAAAGTCCTCTAATTGAAAGACTGACCCAGACTCCTTTAATATTCTTAATTAAACCATACTTACGACCTCGCCCATTCCCCCGATGCTCTCGTCATCTGCAAAAGAGGTAAAAAAAAACAGAACAGTATTCCTCACCTTTACGCAGAGATGCTTTTAATCCATTAGTCCCATGATGGGGTCAGCTCTGCTACATCTAGATGGCAGACTGCATGTTGCGACCATGCAGCCTGTCATCCAGCGGAGAAACTGAGCACCGTGTGCTCAGAAACTGAGCACCGTGTGCTCAGTGTCTCTCTGTGAGTTTCTATTCCCTGTCTGACAGCAACGCGAGAATGAAAAAGTTCTCCTGCTCACAGTGCCGTCTGACAGGTCCTGCGAGATCATGGCCAATGAACTCACTTCACCTTTCTGACGTCAGCGCGAGCGCTGTGGGAAAATTTTTCTAAAATGTTCCACGTTGCTTGCGCCGACATCACATAGGTGAAGTGAGTTCATTGGCCGTGAACTCGCAGGACCTGTCTGACGGCACAGGAGAACTTTCTCACGCTCGCGGTGCCCTCAGATAGGGAATAGCAGTTCACAGGGAGACACTGTGCACACAGTGCTCAGTGTCTACTGGATGACAGACTGTATAGACACATCATGCATCCATGCAGCCTGCCATTTAGATGTAGCAGAACTGGACCCATCGTGGAACTAATGGATTAAAAGCATCTCTGTGGAAAGGTGAGGAATACTTTTTTTTTTTTTTTTTTTCACCTCTTTTGCAGATGACGAGGGCATTGAGGAAATGGGCGAGATCGTAAGTATGGTTTAATTAAGAATATTATTTTCTCCTTCGTCTCATTGGGGGACACAGGACTGTGGGTGTATGCTACTGCCACTAGGAGGCTGACACTAAGTAAACATAAAAAAAAGGTTAGCTCCTCCTCCGCCGTATACACCTCAGCACTGGCCGCAGGCAAACCCAGTTATTGCTTAGTGTCTGATGGAGGCACACGTCTGGTTCCTTTCCAGACCTTTTTTTTTTTTTTTCCCACGAAGATGAGATAGGGGCGACGGATCCTATTGAAAGGGTCCGATCTCCCCAAACCATCAACGGGCGAGCACGTGGAGTAAAGCCTCCAACGTATCCTCTCCCGCAACGTGGGACATAAATGCCGGACTCAGCCCTGACCACCCTAGGGTATTGAAGCCCTAGGCTGTACAGAGGCAGGAGTTAGTCCGTGCGGCCCCCACTGCACCACCAATGCTAGACTGCGGTGCTGCAAGGTGGCGGACGGTCCCTCTCCTCATCCCCTGAAGGGGTGATGGAGTTAGGGTTCCTGCACCGTCCTTCCCCTTTTTACTGAGAGTCCCCCTCTAATGCGCTGCATGTGAAGACGTAAGAAGTGGCATCAGCCAAGATCTACAGAATCTCACCTTCAAAGTCCAGGACGGCCGCATTGGGGGACACCCGCCGAAGGATACAGCAGCGCTTCGGGTAAAAAATTTTAGTCCCCGGCTTTACCCTGGGACTAGGCCGCGGTCGTGAGAGTGGGGCTCCGCTCCCGGCGGCGTCTCCTTCCGGCGGGGCCGCCCTCCGACTTTGGGGTGGCCGCCGCTGATGGTAGGCCGTGGCTTCAAATCTAGTCCCGGCTTTTCCCGGGGACTAGGCCGCTGGCCGGAATGTAATGCCGGCGTCAGCTAGAGGGGTCGCGGTCGCGGGAGTAGGCTCTGCCCCCGGCGGCGTCTCCTTCCGGCGGACCCGCCCTCCGACTTTGGGGCGGCCTCCGCCGGAAATTTAGACCGCGGCTTCGGCGGGCGCTAGGCCGCGGTTTCAAATTTAGTCCCCGGCTTTTGCCGGAGATTAGGCCGCGGCCAGAAGTTGGTGGGACGGAAGCCCTGACTTCTAGGCCGCGCCTCTTGACCCTCCCTCCTGAGGCTCGGCTACATGAGCACTTCCTCTCTGACAGAGGAGCGCTCTTTTTTGAAAGATTGGAGCTCGGATGTCCTTTTTTTCTGCGGTTATATTCGGACTCCGATTCGGAACACGAAAAGACGCAGGGGATACTGGACTGGGGTAAGTGCTACTACCTCCAGCCTGATTGTTGCGCACTTTTGCGCCCCTTCCGCTGACCGACACATCCAGTTTATTGTGTACTCTGTGACGGATTCAGAATGTCCAAAAGAACTAAGACTCATACGATACTTTATACCGCATGCATTGCTTGTAAGTCCCCTTTTCCGCACGCCCAGACTTCTCGGGTCTGCGAAGCCTGTGACTCTGAACGGGCTCAGGAACCCTCTCCTATAGCCGAGCCTAGTGCGTCAAGTCCCCCTGAGTGGGCCCTATCCCTGACTCAATCTGTGGCGTCATTAACCAGAGCGGTCGAGTCCCTTCAAGCTCCCGATAGGAGCAGGGACAGTGGTTCACCCGTCTTGGCTACGTCTCATGAACCTCCGGCCTGCAGGGGCCGCGCTCTCACCAGGCAGACACAGGGGAAACGAACCCACACTGTGTCGCCCATGCCGTCCGGAGCCTCGGCATCTTTTAGTTCCGTCTCCCGCTCTCCCTCTCCTTTGGCAAGTGATCAATATTCGGACTCCGATTTGGAAGAATCACTTAATCTAGAGGCACAGTATAGTCAGGAGACAATTGACAGTTTGATCGAAGCTATCAATCAAACCCTGGGGATAGACGATGAGTCCACCTTGACCTCTGGTCACAAGGTGTCCTTTAAACGAGCCAGGCAAGCCCATAAGGTTTTTGGTGCTCATCCTGAGTTTGAGGAATTAGTGCAGCGCCACCGGGAGAAAACCGGACAAGCGCTTTGCTGGACAAAAGGCTCTCAATACTAGATATCCTTTTGCTCCTGAGCTCCTTAAGAAGTGGACAGAATCTCCTTCGGTTGATCCTCCTGTTTCGCGTTTGGCATCTAAAACGCTCCTCTCCATTCCCAGCGGTTCCTCTATTAAGGAGCCAACGGATCGTCTAATTGAGAGTTTGGCCCGTTCGGTATTTGAGGCATCAGGTTCTGCTCTCTCTCCTTCTTTTGCAGCGACTTGGGTTGCCAAGGCCATGATATCCTGGTCGGAGTCTCTAAATAGAGCTCTTCACGGCATAGAGGTGCCATCTGAGGTAACCCAGATTTCTAATCAAATAGCTCTTGCTGGAGACTTCTTAATTAATGCGTCCATGGATGCGGCAAATTGCGCAGCATTAGCCGCTGCTAATGCAATTGCCATTAGAAGATCCTTGTGGCTAAGAACCTGGCGAGCGGATTCAACCTCAAAGAAGTCACTTACATCTTTACCATATCAGAGTGGTCGGTTATTTGGCGAGAGACTGGATCAGCTCATATCTGATGCAACGGGAGGGAAGAGCAGTTTCCTTCCTCAGCAAAGGATTAGACAACCTTTTCGTCGACAACCTCAGCCTCGTTTTAGGGCCTTTCGTAACCCAGGCTGGGCCGTGCCAGCCACCTCCAGCGGCTCAGGTCGGCCTAATCAGGCCAGAGATCGCCAGGTCACCTACAGGACCAACCCTCTGGGAAGAGGGTGATCTTATCAGCCAAGATCTAGAGGGTCCAAACCCCAAAGATATTCGGACAAATGACTGGAGGCAGAATCCGGTCAATTTATCCAGGGTAGGCGGCCGCTTACTCTGGTTTCGCCCCACTTGGCTATCAGTGACTCACGACGAGTGGGTCAGGGAGTTAGTCTCCTCGGGGTACAAAATAGAATTTACCAGCCTTCCCTCAAATCGCTTTTTTCCCTCGCGCCTTCCCAAGGAGGAGTCTCGGGTTCGTGCCTTATTCAAGGCGGTCGAGTCTCTTCGACACAGCGGGGTTGTCGTACCTGTACCGGAGGTCGAAAGAGGTCAGGGATTTTATTCCAACCTGTTCATTGTACCCAAGAAGGACGGTACCGTAAGGCCCATTCTGGATCTAAAGCGACTGAACCGGTTTGTCAAAATTCGGCATTTCCGAATGGAGTCTCTCCGTTCGGTCATTGCAGCCATGGAAAAAGGGGAATTTCTAGCATCAATAGACATCCAGGATGCCTATCTTCACATCCCCATATTTCCCCCTCATCAAAGGTTTCTTCGGTTTGCCATCGGCAAACTTCATCTTCAGTTCGCAGCCTTGCCATTCGGGCTAGCCACAGCCCCCAGGGTGTTCACAAAGGTCATGGCTGCTGTTGTGTCCATTCTGCACTCCAGGGGGATAGTCATCCTGCCTTACTTAGACGACCTCCTCATCAAGGGTCTGTCTTTTCAGACCTGCGAGGAAAGTGTCAGCATTACGTTAGACACCCTTGCTCTCCTGGGGTGGCTGGTGAATATGAAGAAGTCATCTCCCGTGCCATCTCGGAAGATCACCTTTTTAGGGATGGATTTCGACACCGCTCAGGGGTTGATAATTCTTCCTCAGGACAAGGCCTTAGTTCTCCGTCAAGAGGTACAGATCCTTCGCCGACCAATTTCTCACACCATCCGTTTTTGCATGAGGGTCCTAGGAAGGATGGTGGCAGCAATCGAGGCTATTCCATTTGCCCAATTTCATCTTCGCCCCCTTCAACATGCACTCTTGGCAGTATGGGACGGGAGCCCTTACTCCCTCAATCTTCGGTGCAGTCTGTCCCTGCAGGTCAGGCAGACTCTTATGTGGTGGACGAGGAGCACCACTATTCAACAGGGTCGTTTGTTTCCTCCAAATTTCTGGTTGGTTGTCACAATGGACGCCAGCCTGCTCGGATGGGGAGCAGTGTTTCGTCACCACACAGCCCAGGGAACTTGGTCTCAGCAGGAATCGACCCTCCCGATCAATATTTTAGAGATCCGAGCTATTCGGCTGGCTCTGAGGCAGTTTCACCAGCATCTGGCGGGCCACCCAGTCAGAATACAATCGGACAATGCCACGGCAGTGGCATACATAAACCATCAGGGAGGTACCCGCAGCAGGGCGGCCATGCACGAGGTAAAACAGATTCTAACCTGGGCAGAGGTAAATCACTCTGTGATTTCAGCGGTCCACATTCCGGGCAAGGAAAACTGGGCAGCGGATTTTCTCAGCCGTCACGGCATAGCGTCAGGGGAATGGTCACTACATCCCGAGATTTTTCAGCAGATATGCCGACGCTGGGGAACCCCAGATGTGGACCTGATGGCTTCCAAGATAAATGCCAAGGTGCCCAACTTCGTCTCCCGGTACCGGGATCCGCAGGCATTTGCAGTAGACGCTCTGGTCCTACCATGGAATCAGTTTCATCTTCCATACTTGTTTCCACCAATAGCTCTTCTCCCAAGGGTGATCAGAAAGATCAGGATAGAGGGGGTTCCAGCGATATTAATCGCTCCGGATTGGCCGCGTCGCTCATGGTACGCAGAGCTGGTACAGTTGCTCAGCGACGCTCCCTGGCGTCTGCCAGAACGCGTGGATCTTCTTTCCCAGGGCCCAGTTTACCACCAGAACTCAGCGGTCCTGTGTTTGACGGCCTGGCCGTTGAATCTTGGATCCTGACCAGGGCTGGATTCTCTAAAAAGGTCGCCGCGACAATGGCTAGCGCCCGAAAGCCCGTTTCGGCTCGCATCTACCACGGTACTTGGAAGGTCTTTTTTGATTGGTGCAGGGAACATGGTTGTTCCCCGCTTCTTTTTTCAATTCCAAACATTCTATCTTTTCTCCAGGCGGGCCTAGATTCAGGTCTAGCACCTAGTACTCTTAGACGACAGATATCAGCCTTGTCGGTTCTTTTTCAGCGAAAGATCGCGTCTAATTTTCAGGTTAGGACCTTTATTCAGGGGGTTGTCCATATAGTTCCTCCCTACAAGGCTCCCTTAGAGGTTTGGGACCTCAATCTAGTCTTGGGAGTCTTGCAAGAGGCTCCTTTTGAACCTTTGCAGGAGGTTTCTCTGTCATTTCTTTCCTGGAAAGTGGTGTTTTTGGTAGCCATAACATCCATAAGGCGGGTTTCGGAGCTGGCTGCACTGTCTTGTCGAGCTCCGTACTTGCTTTTCCATCAGGATAAGGTAGTGCTCAGACCAACACCACCTTTTTTGCCTAAAGTCGTGTCCTCATTTCATATTAATGAGGACATTGTTTTGCCCTCATTTTGCCCAGCTCCGACGCACCGAGTGGAGAAAGCTCTCCATACGCTGGATCTGGTGAGAGCACTCAGGAGATATGTATCTCGGACGGCGTCCTTTCGACAGACGGACACGCTGTTTGTCCTCCCTGAAGGTCGCAGGAAGGGACTCGCTGCCTCTAGATCAACCTTGGCTAGGTGGATTCGGTTAGCCATTCAGGAGGCTTACCGCATCAGAGGCGCGGTGGTTCCCGCAGGGATCAAGGCTCACTCCACCAGATCGGTGGGTGCCTCCTGGGCCCTTCGGCATCAGGCTTCGGTGGAACAGGTTTGTAAGGCAGCAACCTGGTCCAGTCTGCATACCTTTTCCAAGCATTATAATGTCCATACCCAGGCTTCTGCGGATGCCAGTCTGGGTAGAAGGATTCTTCAGGGCGCGGTTGCGCACCTATAAGCAATGCTTGATTATAAATTACACTGTGGAGTCGGTTTCCCACCCAAGGGACTGCTTTGGGACGTCCCACAGTCCTGTGTCCCCCAATGAGACGAAGGAGAAATACGGATTTTTGTGTTACTCACCGTAAAATCCTTTTCTCCGAGACGCTCATTGGGGGACACAGTTCCCTCCCTAAGAGCCGGATGGCTTTGTTTTGAGTTAACTTTGTTCTCTGATTAATCTGTATCAGCAGTTTTTTCTTCTGGATATACTGTATCTGTGTTAACTCTGATTTATTTTAGCCTCCTACTGCTTTTTGCACTAAACTGGGTTTGCCTGCGGCCAGTGCTGAGGTGTATACGGCGGAGGAGGAGCTAACCTTTTTTTTATGTTTACTTAGTGTCAGCCTCCTAGTGGCAGTAGCATACACCCACAGTCCTGTGTCCCCCAATGAGCGTCTCGGAGAAAATGATTTTACGGTGAGTAACACAAAAATCCGTATTTTGACGCCTCTCCATTACTAGCCTCCGGGCTTGATGTCACCTGACAACACAAAGGTGACATCAGCCCACCCAACTATCACCCTACTTGCCACCGCTACAGGACAAGTGGGAAGAGCGAGGATAAGTGCCAGAATTGGCGCATCTTAGAGATGCGCCTTTTCTGGGTCGGCTGAGAGCTGATGTTTTTAGCTGACGTGGGCCAGCATCCATCACCCCTTCCTAGGCTATTAATATCAGCCCGCAGCTGTCTGCATAGCCTTTGCTGGTTATTAATTATAGGGGGACCACACATCTTTATTTTTCTTGGGGAGTCCCCCATTGGAAGTGATCAAATGTTTATTCTTGCAGATTTTTTTTTCCAAATGAGAGAGCGAAACAAGCTATGAATTTTCTCAAAATAAGAACTAGGGATCTATATAAGGGTATTATGCAGAATATATAGAAGTTGGGGCATCAACAGCGTCGGACTGGAGTACCTTGGGCCTACCAGAGAAAAATCATTCTTGGGGCCAACCATGCAGTTATGTAAAAATATCACACGAGATAGATCCTATATACCAGGGTTCCCCAACTCCAGTCCTCAAGGCCCACCAACAGGTCATGTTTTCAGGATTTCCTTTGTATTGCACAGGTGATGCAATTATCACCTGGGCAATACTAAGGAAATCCTGAAAACATGAACTGTTGGTGGGCCTTGAGGACTGGTGTTGGGGACCCCTGCTATATACTACACCACACAGGACAGCTGACAGATCCTCTATATACTACACCACACAGGACAGCTGACAGATCCTCTCTATACTACACCACACAGGACAGCTGACAGATCCTCTTTATACTACACCACACAGGAGAGCTGAAACATCCTCTATATACTACACCACACAGGAGAGCTGACAGATCCTCTATATACTACACCACACAGGAGAGCTGACAGATCCTCTATATACTGCACCACACAGGAGAACTGACAGATCCTCTATACACTACACCACACAGGAGAGCTGACAGATCCTCTATATACTACACCACACAGGAGAGCTGACAGATCCTCTATATACTACACCACACAGGAGAGCTGACAGATCCTCTATATACTACACCACACAGGAGAGCTGACAGATCCTCTATATACTACACCACACAGGAGAGCCGACAGATCCTCTATATACTGCACCACAGAGGAGAGCCGACAGATCCTCTATATACTGCACCATACAGGAGAACTGACAGATCTTCTATATACTGCACCACACAGGAGAGCTGACAGATCCTCTATATATTACACCACAGAGGGGAACTGACAGATCCTCTATATGCTACACCACACGGGAGAGCTGAGAGATCCTCTATATACAGCACCACACAGGAGAGCTGACAGATCCTCTATATACTACACCACACAGGAGAGCTGACAGATCCTCTATATACTACACCACACGGGAGAGCTGAGAGATCCTCTATATACAACACCACACAGGAGAGCTGACAGATCCTCTATATACTACACCACACAGGAGAACTGACAGATCCTCTATATACTACACCACACAGGAGAGCTGACAGATCCTCTATATACTACACCACACAGGAGAGCCGACAGATCCTCTCTATCTACACCACACAGGAGAGCCGACAGATCCTCTCTATACTACACCACACAGGAGAGCCGACAGATCCTCTCTATACTACGCCACACAGGAGAGCCGACAGATCCTCTCTATACTACACCACACAGGAGAGCCGACAGATCCTCTATATACTACACCACACAGGAGAGCTGACAGATCCTCTTTATACTACACCACACAGGAGAGCTGACAGATGCTCTATATACTACACCACACAGGAGAGCTGACAGATCCTCTATATACTGCACCACACAGGAGAGCTGACAGATCCTCTATATACTACACCACACAGGAGATCTGATAGATCCTCTATATACTACACCACACAGGAGAGCTGACAGATCCTCTATATACTACACCACAGAGGAGAGCTGATAGATCCTCTATATACTACACCACACAGGAGAGCTGACAGATGCTCTATATACTACACCACACAGGAGAGCTGACAGATCCTCTATATACTACACCACACAGGAGAGCTGACAGATCCTCTATATACTACACCGCACAGGAGAGCTGACAGATCCTCTATATACTACACCACACAGGAGAGCTGACAGATCCTCTATATACTACACCGCACAGGAGAGCTGACAGATCCTCTATATACTACACCACACAGGAGAGCTGACAGATCCTCTATATACTACACCACACAGGAGAGCTGAAACATCCTCTATATACTACACCACACAGGAGAGCCGACAGATCCTCTATATACTGCACCACAGAGGAGAGCCGACAGATCCTCTATATACTGCACCATACAGGAGAACTGACAGATCTTCTATATACTGCACCACACAGGAGAGCTGACAGATTCTTTATATACTACACCACACAGGAGAGCTGACAGATCCTCTATATACTACAACACACAGGAGAGCTGACAGATCCTTTATATATTACACCACAGAGGGGAACTGACAGATCTCTATATGCTACACCACACGGGAGAGCTGAGAGATCCTCTATATACTACACCACACGGGAGAGCTGAGAGATCCTCTATATACAGCACCACACAGGAGAGCTGACAGATCCTCTATATACTACACCACACAGGAGAACTGACAGATCCTCCCTCTATATACTACACCACACAGGAGAGCCGACAGATCCTCTATATACTACACCACACAGGAGAGCTGACAGATCCTCTATATACTACACCACACAGGAGAGCTGACAGATCCTCTATATACTACACCACACAGGAGAGCTGACAGATCCTCTATATACTGCACCACACAGGAGAGCTGACAGATCCTCTATATACTGCACCACACAGGAGAGCTGACAGATCCTCTATATACTACACCACACAGGAGAGCTGACAGATCCTCTATATACTGCACCATACAGGAGAGCTGACAGATCCTCTATATACTACACAACAGAGGAGAGCCGACAGATCCTCTATATACTACACCACACAGGAGAGCTGACAGATCCTCTATATACTACACCAGACAGGAGAGCTGACAGATCCTCTATATACTACACCACACAGGAGAGCCGACAGATCCTCTATGTACTACACCACACAGGACAGCCGACAGATCCTCTATATACTACACCACACAGGAGGGCTGACAGATCCTCTATATACTACACCACACAGGAGAGCTGACCGATCCTCTATATACTACACCACACAGGACAGCCGACAGATCCTCTATATACTACACCACACAGGAGAGCCGACAGATCCTCTTATATAATACACCACACAGGAGAGCTGACAGATCCTCTATATACTACACCACAGAGGAGAGCCGACATCCTCTATATACTACACCACACAGGACATACTCCATATACTACACCACACAAGAGCGATGACAGATCCTCTATATACTGCACCACACAGGAGAACTGACAGATCCTCTATATACTACACCACACAGGAGAGCTGACAGTTACTCTATATACTACACCACACAGGAGAGCTGACAGATCCTCTATATACTACACCACACAGGAGAGCTGACAGATCCTCTATATACTACACCACACAGGAGAGCTAATAGATCCTCTGTAAAATACACCACACAGGAGAGCTGACAGATCCTCTATATACTACACCACACAGGAGAACTGACAGATCCTCTATATACTACACCACACAGGAGAGCTGACAGATCCTCTATATACTACACCACACAGGAGAGCCGACAGATCCTCTCTATACTACACCACACAGGAGAGCCGACAGATCCTCTCTATACTACACCACACAGGAGAGCCGACAGATCCTCTCTATACTACGCCACACAGGAGAGCCGACAGATCCTCTCTATACTACACCACACAGGAGAGCCGACAGATCCTCTATATACTACACCACACAGGAGAGCTGACAGATCCTCTTTATACTACACCACACAGGAGAGCTGACAGATGCTCTATATACTACACCACACAGGAGAGCTGACAGATCCTCTATATACTGCACCACACAGGAGAGCTGACAGATCCTCTATATACTACACCACACAGGAGATCTGATAGATCCTCTATATACTACACCACACAGGAGAGCTGACAGATCCTCTATATACTACACCACAGAGGAGAGCTGATAGATCCTCTATATACTACACCACACAGGAGAGCTGACAGATGCTCTATATACTACACCACACAGGAGAGCTGACAGATCCTCTATATACTACACCACACAGGAGAGCTGACAGATCCTCTATATACTACACCGCACAGGAGAGCTGACAGATCCTCTATATACTACACCACACAGGAGAGCTGACAGATCCTCTATATACTACACCGCACAGGAGAGCTGACAGATCCTCTATATACTACACCACACAGGAGAGCTGACAGATCCTCTATATACTACACCACACAGGAGAGCTGAAACATCCTCTATATACTACACCACACAGGAGAGCCGACAGATCCTCTATATACTGCACCACAGAGGAGAGCCGACAGATCCTCTATATACTGCACCATACAGGAGAACTGACAGATCTTCTATATACTGCACCACACAGGAGAGCTGACAGATTCTTTATATACTACACCACACAGGAGAGCTGACAGATCCTCTATATACTACAACACACAGGAGAGCTGACAGATCCTTTATATATTACACCACAGAGGGGAACTGACAGATCCTCTATATGCTACACCACACGGGAGAGCTGAGAGATCCTCTATATACTACACCACACGGGAGAGCTGAGAGATCCTCTATATACAGCACCACACAGGAGAGCTGACAGATCCTCTATATACTACACCACACAGGAGAACTGACAGATCCTCCCTCTATATACTACACCACACAGGAGAGCCGACAGATCCTCTATATACTACACCACACAGGAGAGCTGACAGATCCTCTATATACTACACCACACAGGAGAGCTGACAGATCCTCTATATACTACACCACACAGGAGAGCTGACAGATCCTCTATATACTGCACCACACAGGAGAGCTGACAGATCCTCTATATACTGCACCACACAGGAGAGCTGACAGATCCTCTATATACTACACCACACAGGAGAGCTGACAGATCCTCTATATACTGCACCATACAGGAGAGCTGACAGATCCTCTATTACTACACAACAGAGGAGAGCCGACAGATCCTCTATATACTACACCACACAGGAGAGCTGACAGATCCTCTATATACTACACCAGACAGGAGAGCTGACAGATCCTCTATATACTACACCACACAGGAGAGCCGACAGATCCTCTATGTACTACACCACACAGGACAGCCGACAGATCCTCTATATACTACACCACACAGGAGGGCTGACAGATCCTCTATATACTACACCACACAGGAGAGCTGACCGATCCTCTATATACTACACCACACAGGACAGCCGACAGATCCTCTATATACTACACCACACAGGAGAGCCGACAGATCCTCTATATAATACACCACACAGGAGAGCTGACAGATCCTCTATATACTACACCACAGAGGAGAGCCGACATCCTCTATATACTACACCACACAGGACATACTCCATATACTACACCACACAAGAGCGATGACAGATCCTCTATATACTGCACCACACAGGAGAACTGACAGATCCTCTATATACTACACCACACAGGAGAGCTGACAGTTACTCTATATACTACACCACACAGGAGAGCTGACAGATCCTCTATATACTACACCACACAGGAGAGCTGACAGATCCTCTATATACTACACCACACAGGAGAGCTAATAGATCCTCTGTAAAATACACCACACAGGAGAGCTGACAGATCCTCTATATACTACACCACACAGGAGAGCTGACAGATCTTCTGTATACTACACCACACAGGAGAGCTGACAGATCCTCTATATACTACACCACACAGGAGAGCTGACCGATCCTCTATATACTACACCACACAGGACAGAAGACAGATCCTCTATATACTACACCATGTAGAAGAGCTGAGAGATCTTCTATATACTACACCACACAGGAGAGCTTACAGATCCTCTGTATACTACACCACACAGGAGAGCTGACAGATCCTCTTCATACTGCACCACACAGGAGAGCTGAGAGATTCTCTATATACTGCACCACGCAGGAGAGCTGACAGATCCTCTATATACTGCACCATACTGGAGAACTGACAGATCTTCTATATACTACACCACAGAGGAGAGCTGACAGATCCTCTATATACTACACCACAGAGGAGAGCTGACTGATCCTCTATATACTGCACCAGACAGGAGAGCTAACAGATCCTCTATATACTACACCACACAGGAGAGCTGACAGATCCTCTACATACTGCACCAGAAAGGAGAGCTGACAGATCCTCTATATACTGCAACAGACTGGAGAACTGACAGATCCTCTATATACTACACCACAGAGGAGAGCTGACAGATCCTCTATATATTACACCACACAGGAGAGCTGACAGATCCTCTATATACTACACCACAGAGAGCTGACAGATCCTCTATATATTACACCACACAGGAGAGCTGACAGATCCTCTATATACTACACCACAGAGGAGAGCTGAGAGATCCTTTATATACTACACCACAGAGGAGAGCTGACAGATCCTCTATATACTACACCACACAGGAGAACTGACAGATCCTCTATATACTACACCACACAGGAGAGCTGACAGATCCTCTATATACTGCACCATACTAGAGAACTGGCAGATCCTCCATATACTACACCACAGAGGAGAGCTGACAGATCCTCTATATATTACACCACACAGGAGAGCTGACAGATCCTCTATATACTACACCACACAGGAGAGCTGACAGATCCTCTATATACTACACCACACAGAACAGACAGATCCTCTATATACTACACCACACAGGAGAGCTGACAGATCCTCTATATACTACACCACACAGGAGAGCCGACAGATCCTCTATATACTACACCACACAGGAGAGGAGACAGATCCTCTATATACTACACCACACAGGAGAGCTGACAGATCCTCTATACACTGCACCACACAGGAGAGCTGACAGATCCTCTATACACTGCACCACACAGGAGAGCTGACAGATCCTCTATATACTACACCACACAGGAGAGCTGACAGATCCTCTATATACTACACCACACAGGAGAGCTGACAGATCCTCTATATACTACACCACACAGAACAGATAGATCCTCTATGTACTACACCACACAGGAGAGCTGACAGATCCTCTATATACTACACCACACAGGAGAGCTGACAGATCCTCTATATACTACACCACAGAGGAGAGCTGACAGATCCTCTATATACTACACCGCACAGGAGAACTGACAGATCCTCTATATACTACACCACACAGGAGAATTGACAGATCCTCTATATACTACACCACACAGGAGAGCTGACAGATCCTCTATATACTACACCACACAGGAGAATTGACAGATCCTCTATATACTACACCACACAGGAGAGCTGACAGATCCTCTATATACTACACCACACAGGAGAGCTGACAGATCCTCTATATACTGCACCACACAGGAGAGCTGACAGATCCTCTATATACTACACCACACAGGAGAGCTGACAGATCCTCTATATACTACACCACACAGGAGAATTGACAGATCCTCTATATACTACACCACACAGGAGAGCTGACAGATCCTCTATATACTACACCACACAGGAGAGGAGACAGATCCTCTATATACTACACCACACAGGAGAGCTGACAGATCCTCTATATACTACACCACAGAGGAGAGCTGACAGATCCTCTATATACTACACCGCACAGGAGAACTGACAGATCCTCTATATACTACACCACACAGGAGAATTGACAGATCCTCTATATACTACACCACCCAGGAGAGCTGACAGATCCTCTATATACTACACCACACAGGAGAGCTGACAGATCCTCTATATACTACACCACACAGGAGAGCTGACAGATCCTCTATATACTACACCACACAGGAGAATTGACAGATCCTCTATATACTACACCACACAGGAGAGCTGACAGGTCCTCTATATACTATACCACACAGGAGAGCTGACAGGTCCTCTATATACTACACCACACAGGAGAGCTGACAGATCCTCTATATACTACACCACACAAGAGAGCTGACAGATCCTCTATATACTACACCACACAGGAGAGCTGACAGGTCCTCTATATACTACACCACACAGGAGAATTGACAGATCCTCTATGTACTTTTTTATTTTTAAAATATCTTTATTTTCAGTTGGATAAAAGGAGGTGATTTGAACTTTTAGTAATATTTTTAGTAATATTTTTTTTTACTTTTCACTGGTGTAGTAACCCCCTTAGGGGGCATGAAGATGAGATCATCCGATTGCATGTGCTATTATATACAGTGATGCCACAGCATCGCTGCATGTGTTAAAAATTCACGGTCTCCTTTGAATACCCGACCACAGTAAGCTGATCCCCGCTGTCATGACAACCCATCGGCGACTTGCGATCACGTCATGAGCATGTCAATGGATGAGAGAATGATGCGCACGCTTGATGGCACGTGTTAAATGCCGCTGTCAGAGATTGACAGTGGCATTTAACATGCACCAAACATGTAAGTCAGATGTCATAAAGGTGTTAAACACTTGAGGATCTCCTTCCCCACTGTGTCACCCAATATCCCGTGGGTCCCTCCCCCACTGTGTCACCCAATATGCTGTGGGCCCCCTCCACCACTGTCACCCAATATCCTGTGGGCCCCCTCCACCACTGTCACCAATATCCTGTGGGCCTCCACTGTCACCCAATATCCTGTGCGCCCCCTCCCCCACTGTCACCCAATATGCTGTGGGCCCCCTCCCCCACTGTTTTACCTCTATTTTCCTGTGGGCCTGCTCAGAGGGGGAAAGGGGACTCACAGTAAAATAGAGGGGGTTGTCTAAATGGGGTAGAGGGTGCACAAGAAATTGGAATTGTACTGTGGGCCCCCTCCCCTGTGTCACCGTTACATGGGGCTCCCTCCCCTAACTGCCTCAGTGGCTGGAGATCTTCTCAGGCTGCAGGCATCATATACTTTATATACTTACAGTCACAGTGGCTTCAGCCATCAGACTCCTTTTGCTCCTCTGTACAATAGATAGCTATGCAGCTTTGGCAGGACCTTGACAAATCACAGCACAGCTCCTTGGCTGGGCTGTGCTGTGAGGTCACACAAAGAAAACTAACGCTGATTGGCTGAATTCCAGCCTATCAGTGTTTCCACTGCTGTCCCGGGCTTTGTGGAAGAGAAGCCCAAAGACACAGCACAGGAAACAGGTGACTGCAGGTCAGCTGCCCCTGCACTCCCCATCACATCACTTGAGCAGCCTGCTCGCCGATGCCGGCTATACAATAAAGTGCGCACCGCTCTGCGCACGCTATTAGCAAGCAGGGCAGACATGAGTGAAGGCGCTGGAGGCGGGCCCGGGCCCACCAGAGGATTCTCCGTTGTCCCGATGCCCCAGTCCGACCCTGGGCTTCAATAGCATTTTTAAGTTTCCTCTCTCCACAGCTGATAGTGGTAGTCTACACCATGTTTCTATTTTCCTTTTAACCCTTTCCAGAAGAGGGTGTAAGTTCAGGGATATATAATCCTGAGGTTTTTTCGTAACATTTATATCAAGGTATTTAAATTCCTCCACTATTTGTATCTGAGTATGTCCCAGTATAACCGAGCTAGGGGGATTATCAATTGGTAGAAGAATTGACTTATCCCAATTAATTGATAGGCATGACCATTTACCAAACTCTTCAATGATATTCATAATAGGGTCAATAGATTTCTGGACATCACCTATATATATATCAACAAATAATCTGCATACAGGGATACCCATTCATCTAAATTACTAATTTCAAAACCCACTATATCCGGGTTGGAACATAATATACAGGCCAAAGGTTCAATGGCCATTGCGAAAAGAAGGGGAGACAATGGACATCCTAGCCGTGTGCCCCTCCCAACGTAATCGTATCAGATAAAAGACCATTGGTTCTTATTTTAGCATGAGGCCCAGAGTACAAAAGTTGTATATATGATGAAAGTTAGGACCCCTCCCCTCCAATCGTTTAAGAGCCTCCCACAGGTATCTCCACTTCACTCTGTCGAACGCTTTAGCAGCGTCAAGAGAGAGAGTAGCTCTATGTCCCGAAGTTGCATTTGATTTCTGAATGTTTAAGAAAAGTCTTCTTAGGTTTATTGCTGTGGACCGGTTTAGCATAAAGCCTGATTGATCCTAGTGAATAACCTCGGTAATAATGTGCCTTTGCGATAATCTTGGTGTCAACTGATGGAAGAGAGATGGGACGATATGAATCCGGTCGCATTGGATCTTTTCCTGGTTTTAAAATGACTACTACAATTTCTTCACACATAGATTTCGGTATTTGACCAGATTTTAGGGCCTCATTAAAAGTTTCCAGTAACTTGGGAATCAGAATATCCTTATACTTTTTGAAAAATTCGCAGGGCAGTCGATCAGAACCAGGTGCCTTTTCATTGACAAGGGATTGCAAAGCTTCCTCAAGTTCAGCTATTATCAATGGGGCCTCTAAATAGGATCTACTTTCCTTCTTAAACTTGGGCAGTTGTATTCCATCTAAAATCCGCTCCAGCTCTTCCCCATTACCATTAAACCTTGACTCATATATTGGTGTAATACGAATAAAAGGCTTTAAGTATGTTAGCATTTCCCCTTAATATATCTCCATTTTCTGTAACTAATTGGATGATACAAGACAGACCCTCCTGTGATTTAACTATTGTAGACAAAAGGTGCCCCACACTTTCCCTAGCTCAAATTATCTCTGCTTTATGAAAAACATTTGTTTTCTGCTCTAGATATAAGATGATCATTAAATAATTTCTGAGCTGTTTCTAGTTCTTGCCCAGTACTCACCGATGGGCTTAAAATATATTGTCCTTCAGTGTGTTGCACATTAGTTTGTAGAGTTTGTGTGAACTCCTTGGTTTTGGCTTTATACCTAAAAATATCTCTTACAAATATTCCTCTAACATACGCTTTCATGGGGTCCCACAATATTATTTTTGAAGCTGATCCTTCATTTATTTCCAGAATTCTATCAATTCTCCCTTTTATAGAATTACCTACTAACATAATTCAATGTGGATTCAATCGCCACGGGTACCTCTATTTCCCCTGTTCTCAATTGCACTCGAATCTGAGAATGGTCTGATATTCCCCTAGGTAAATATTCCACTTTGTGGACAAACTGGTTCAAGGATTTTGTTCCAATTGCTAGGTCAATCCTTGACAAAAAATGGTGTGACATTGAGTAGCACGAATACTGCCTAGTGAAAGGATTTCTGTTTCCAAATATCAAAATACCTGATTTCCGATATCATTCTAGACATCACTGTAGGGGAGGCCGAGGCAGGTTTATTACCCGTTTGTAGTCTGTCCCAATGCAGATGAATATAATTGTTAAAATCCCTATTAACAGAACTGGAGTTGTGGGGAATTCTGATGTAAAGGATAGCTTATATGGAGGGGGTATATATACGGCCACCAAGATTAATTTAATTCCATCTATATGACACAATAGACCGATGTAACGACCCTCCGCATCCACAGCAGATTTTAAACATTTAAATGGGATTAGTCTATGTATCAATACACTAGCCCCTCTCGCATGGGAAGAGTATTTCGAATTGGAAGGAATGAACAACCCAAGCTCTATTAATAACTTGATTTGTTTCAGGAGTCAAATGAGTTTCTAGTAGACAGATAATGGCTGATTGGTATTGATGCAACCATGTATTGATGCACACCTCTTAGTTAGATCTCCCGTGCCCCTCACATTCCACGCTATAATATTTACAAGCTTAGCCATGTGGAAACAGGGAAAGATAATGACCACTGGACCACATTGAGCATTTTCTCCGTCCGGCCTTCTTTTTGCCTTGTAGCTTACCCCTTATTAACATATAACAAACACAGAACTTAACACCCAACCATAACCAATCAAACATAGACATTTCTCCCGGAGGAGAGATTGGGAGCAGATACAAGTCCAAAGCCTGACTTAAAAGGACCTTTTTTCCAAAAAATAAAAAACAAACACCCCAGAAACAATTGAAAAAGGTCAGAAGAGAGGTTCTGGGCTTCCCGCTATCCATGTGATATGGTGTCAGGATACAGAAATCACCAATCTGGATTTGTTGACTCTTAAGTGGAACCAGATTTATTCGCTTTCAGTTTAGCCTCATTAAAGGGAATCTGTCACCCCATTTTAGCCATATGAGATAAAGGTATCATTGCATAGTGGATCCCATAACTAATCTATGGGTACCTATGATATCTCCTGACACCCCAGTTTTTATGTAAAAATACCTTTGTAAAGTTCGTTTTCTTGTATGCAAATCCGTCCGGTCCAGAGGGCAGCATTTTTTTTCTTCTCCCCCCCAGCTCCTCGGATTCTCTTGCGTATGGCCGTCTGTAAATAGCACAGACGGCGTTCGGCTTGCCGCGATTGCGCTTTTCAAAATCCCCTCGCGCATGCGCAGTGTGCTTTGCCCAACAGTGGGAAAAGCATAAAATCATTACAGCGCATGTGCAACTATTGTCCTTCACTTTCCTTGCCCCGGAAGTCGTCCAAGGCAAGCAGTCATTTCCGGGGCAATGAAAGATTTTAGAAATTAATGTAAATTCTCCAAATGATGTTTGAGCGAACACGATGTGTCAGATAATCAGAACTGCTAAAAAAGGACCTTGCAATGTGACAATGACCCTAAACATGCCACTTTCATGAAGGAAATGCTAGATATTATATATATGTGTAGTATATATATATTATATATATATATATATATATATATAACATACACAGTACAGACCAAAAGTTTGGACACACCTCATTCAAAGATTTTTCTGTATTTTCATGACTATGAAAATTGTAGAATCACACTGAAGGCATCAAAACTATGAATTAACACATGTGGAATTAAAAACTTAACAAAAAAGTGTGAAACAACTGAAAATATGTCTTATATTCTAGGTTCTTCTAAGTAGCCACCTTTTGCTTTGATGACTGCTTTGCACACTCTTGGCATTCTCTTGATGAGCTTCAAGAGGTAGTCACCGGAAATGGTTTTCACTTCACAGGTGTGCCCTGTCAGTTTAATAAGTGGGATTTCTGGCCTTAGAAATGGGGTTTTGACCAAAGATCTCAAATTTGGACTCATCAGACCAAAGCACAGATTTCCACTGGTCTAATGTCCATTCCTTGTGTTCTTTAGCCCAAACAAGTCTCTTCTGCTTGTTGCCTGTCCTTAGCAGCGGTTTCCTAGCAGCTATTTTACCATGCAGGCCTGCCTCACAAAGTCTCCTCTTAACAGTTGTTGTAGAGATGTGTCTGCTGCTAGAACTCTGTGTGGCATTGACCTGGTCTCTAATCTGAGCTGCTGTAAACCTGTGATTTCTGAGGCTGGTGACTCGGATAAACTTATCCTCAGAAGCAGAGGTGACTCTTGGTCTTCCTTTCCTGGGGTGGTCCTCATGTGAGCCAGTTTCTTTGTAGCGCTTGATGGTTTTTGCTACTGCACTTGGGGACACTTTCAAAGTTTTCCCAATTTTTCAGACTGACTGACCTTCATTTCTTAAAGTAATGATGGCCATTCGTTTTTCTTTACTTAGCTGCTTTTTTCTTGCCATAATACAAATTCTAACAGTCTATTCAGTAGGACTATCGGCTGTGTATCCACCAGACTTCTGCACAACACAACTGATGGCCCCAACCCCATTTCTAAGGCAAGAAATGACACTTATTAAACCTGACAGGGCACACCTGTGAAGTGAAAACCATTTCCGGTGACTACCTCTTGAAGCTCATCAAGAGAATGCCAAGAGTGTGCAAAGCAGTCATCAAAGCAAAAGGTGGCTACTTTGAAGAACCTAGAATATAAGACATATTTTCAGTTGTTACACACTTTTTTGTTAAGTATATAATTCCACATGTGTTAATTCATAGTTTTGATGCCTTCAGTGTGAATGTACAATTCTCATAGTCATGAATATGTATATTCATAGAATATGAATATATGTGTGTATATATGTGTATATATATATATATTTGTGTGTGTATACATATATATATTGTAAGCTTTTCAGGGGATATAGCTCTGGGATCGCCGTCTTGGGGAGACGGAGTGGCATAAAGAGTCCATTCACAGACAGCAGTTCTGGTAAAAACTGGCCGCAACCAGTTTTATTAAAGTCCACAGCAAACAGAACATAATCAAAACCAAATCATAAACATAAATCCTGGGCTTCTCCAGCCACTCACTACACATAGATAATTTCCCTTTCTATCCGAGTCCAGACTCTAACAGCCTGGCCCCAAAACAACACATATAATCTGTAGTTACCAGCGTGGTTTTCCTAGAATCTCCTCTTTGTGTCTGAATGGCACACCTAGCATCCAGACTGAGAGAGTTCTCCTTATATTCAGTAGTTTCCAGCATGGAGTGTCGCAGAGACTCCTCTTGTGTCCGGGGCACCTCGAGCACCCCGACTGAGAGAGCTCACCTCCCGGAGTCTCCTTCTGTGCCCGGACTCCTGTCCAGACTAAGCGAGCTCTCTGTCTGTATTCCCAGACACCTACTTCTGGCTTCCTAATTATCACCTGAGTGGCCACAGGTTTGAACTGCAAGCGTGTACTGAATGGAAGGTGTAGTGACCTTTCTCCACCACTAGTTTTACAAAGCCACACATTTCCCTTATACCAGTTAGCAAAGTATCTAGGTGAAATGTACACCCCATTCAATACATATGCTTTCACTGTCTCACAATATACGTATATATGTATGTATATATATATATATATATATATATATATATATATATATATATACATCTCATGAGCTCATGTTAAAATCGCATTGCAGTCGGATGTAAATTGGATGCTAGGTGTGAAAAATCAGATTGTACTCACATGGCGCTTGCATTACACTCCTGCGACTCTTGGCACAGAGACTAAGACCGATTTTCATACGATTAGTGGGACTCCGGCCTAACAAATGCCTTATGGCTACTATTCCTACCCTGCTGTAATTTTACACTGACTTGCTTTAGGGTATGTGCACACGTTGCGGAATTGCCATGGAAATTTCCGCGGCAATTCCGCACCTCCCTGCCGCGGGAAATACGCATATTATAGGTATGCGTATTCCCGCTAAAAACTAGCGTTTTGCAAGCGTAATTAGCTTGCAGAATGCTAGCATTTTACAAGCGATCTGACAGGTTGGTCACACGAGTCAAACAAGTGTTTGACTCGTGTGACCAACTTTTTACTATTGATGCCGCCTATGCCGCATCAATAGTAAAAAGATCTAATGTAAAAATAATAAAAAAAAATAAATAATGATATTCTCACCTTCCGGCGGCCCCCACAGCTTTCCCGCCTCTCAGCGACGTTCCCGGCAACTCCCGTTCCCAGGAGTCCTTTGCGACAATCATCCCGATGACGTAGCATCTCGCGAGACCGCTACGTCATCGGGTGATCTCGCAAAGGACTCCTGGGAATGGAACTTGCCGGGAGCGTCGCAGAGAGGCGTGAAAGCTGCGGGGGCCGCCGGAAGGTGAGGATATCATTATTTTTTATTTTAATTATTGTTTTGCCAGGGATATGGTACCCAGGGCCTGGAGGAGAGTCTCCCCTCCTCCAGACCCTGGGTACCATCCGCACATGAACCGCTTACTTTGCGCATGGTGGGCACAGCCACATGCGGAAAGTAATTGGTTCAATGCATTCCTATGGCGGCGGAATTCCGCCGCAGTTCTGCAAAAAAGAATGAGCATGCTGCGGATTCTCCCGCGATGCGATTCCGCAGCGGAAAAACCCGCAGCATGTGCACAGCATTGCGGAATCTCATAGGTCATAATGAGTTGTACTGTGTATGCGGTTTTGCCGCGGTTTCGCGGCGTTTCCGCCTCGAAAACCGCTAGGAATCCGCAACGTGTGCACATAGCCTTAATAGGGAATCTATCACCAGGTTTTTTCCGCCTAATCTGAGAGCAGCATAAAGTATAGACAGACTCTGATTCCAGCAATGTGTCACTTAATGATCTGCTTGCTGTAGTTTTGATAAAGTCACGATTATATCAGCAGGAGATCATCACTAGAGGACTAGTAAACCTGCTGCCGGGTACTCCTCTCTATTAATGAGCTCTTTATAACTTTGTTCAGAGCTTAGCATTCACAGAACTGGTAAATCTGCAGCAGATAAAGCTGTGATTTTATCAAAACTGCAGCAAGCAGCTCAGTAAGTGACACATTGCTGGAATCATGGTCTCTGCCCCTACCTACATCATGCTTCTCTCAGATGGTGTAGGAAAAACCCGATAACAGACTCCCCATAACGCATTTGAATACTGAAGAGTTCCAGTGCATGACAGATGAAAATTCAGTCATTGTTTAAAGTCCATATATTTGTGTATATTTTTTCCTCAGGAGATGCACAGAACAGCACGAATACCTCAAAAGAACATTATTCTTTATCTGCTAAGTGTAAAATAGAAAATGATGATGAAAGTTCACAAGTTTCCATAGGAGAAGATCCCAGTATTCCACACACAGCCCATGATGCTTATCGATCACCCTATCTCTATAAACGGGAGCCACATTTAACGAACACTGGCATCTCCGGTAGTCCAGGTCGTGGCAGAACAAAACCCTTGTCTATTCATCAGAGAGTGCTAAATGGTGAGAAGCCATTTTCGTGTTCTTACTGTGGAAAATGCTTTTCTTATAAATCGGATCTTATTCGACATGAGAGAATCCACACAGGGGAGAAGCCATTCACATGTTCTGAGTGTGGAAGAAGTTTTACCTATAAATCAGTTCTCATTCAGCATCAGAGGATTCACAATGGTGAGAAACCATTTTCCTGTACAGATTGTGGAAAAAGTTTTGCAGAGAGATCCGTACTGTATTAGCATCAGTGAGTTTCAAATAGGTGAAAAGCCATATGCATGTCCTGAGTGTTTAGAGGCGTTCTCATACAACGAAAGTCAAAATCAAGAAAGAAGAAAAAGAATATAGTGATGAGCGAGTATGCTTGTTGCTCGGGTTTTCCCAAGCACACTCGGGTGGTTTCCGAGTATTTTGGCGTGCTTGGAGATTTAGTTTCTGTTGCCGCAGCTGCATGATTTGCAGCTACTTGACAGCCTGAATACTTGTGGGGATTGCCTGTTTGTTAGGGAATTCACACATGTATTCAGACTGTCTAGCAGCCGCAAATCATGCAGCTGTGGAAACAGAAACTAAATCTCTGAGCACTCCCAAATACTCGGAGATCACCCGAGTGTGCTCGGGAAAACCTGAGCAACGAGCATACTCGCTCATCACTATTAAGGAGTAGTGAAGAAAGTAGATAGAAAGAAGAAGGTTGAAAAATGTAGCATTCGGGAACCATGAGGATTAATCTAAACAGCAAATAGTATACACTATATTATACATGATAAAAAAAAAAACATCAAACGGAGGGGTCATAAAGGATGTAGAGGGTATGGTGGATGTAAAAACCTATTTTAGGTTTGGAGAAAGGACATAGTTGCATGGTAAGATGGAGGGGCAAGAAAGGATTCCCAGTGAAACCATTTAGTAGCAGTTATGGTGATTTCTGCCTGTGTGTTTGAGCTATCATTTTTTCCATATGATAAACTATAACTATCTCTGCGAATCACTCCTCTAAAGACAGTGAGTTCTACCAACTTCCAATGGTGAGGATTTTTTTTTTGGCTGCGTGAACAATGTGACTTAATGATTTTTTTGTAAGCGCACGTGGACATACAGTGGCATGTAAAAGTTTTGGCACCCCTGGTCAAAATGACTGTTAGTGAACAGTTAAGCAAGTTGAAGATGAAATGATCTCTAAAAGGCCTAAAGTTAAAGATGAATAAACAGTAATAAACAGGGAGAAGCACACAATAGGGTAAAACCATTATATAGAAGACAGTAAAAACAATAGATCAATAATTTGCTCACCTTGGGTGGGTATGTGAAGACACAACCTCTAGAAAGATAACAAGCTGTCGCTGCCCCGTCGTGAAGGGAGAAGTCAGCCAGAGGGAAATTACCAGAATGGAAAAAAAAAACATTAAAAAATTGGCTGTGCTGCTGGAATTAAGTCTCTTGCTGCAAGATTAGAACGTTATTAAAGGCAAATGACTTTTTTTTTTATTTTTAATTATTTGTTGTAGCTTGTAATAATAAAGAATTTATTTCATATTTTTTCTAGTGATCCCGTTCTATAGCATGCTCTTTCTCTATTGCCTTGAATAACCTTCTAACCTTGCAGCAAGAGACTTCTTTCCAGTTGCACAGCCAATTTTTAAACGTGTTTTTTTCCTCTTTGGAAATTTCCCCATTTCTCTGTTGCCTTGAATACATTGTCCTGTTCTTGCTATAGGTGATCCCAAATTTATTTAGTGTTGCTTTCAGATTTTTTTTACATTGTATTCATTAGAAGGCTCTTTATTGTCCATTACGCGTTTCAATTCCATACTTGCATCTTTATCAAGGACTGGTTGTTTTTTTGTTTTTGCTTTTTTTACACTTGATAAAGATGCCAGTATGGCATTGAAACGCGTAGTGGACCATAAAGAACCATCTAATGAATATTGCAGCAAGAGGCTTCTTTCCAGCAGCGCAGCCAAATTTTAAACAGGTTTTTTTTTTTTACCGTTCTGTTAAAGTTTAAGTTGACGCACTTCCTTTGTATTTTAGACAAACAAAAAATTTTATTTTTTTACACTTTAAAAATTATAAAACCGAAAATGGACCAATAACGTTTGGGTACCCATGGAGACTATAAGAAATTGGCTGAGACTCTGTATAACTAGGCAATTGCCGTTCACCCTGACATGCCCCGGAAGAAGCAAGGCGAAACGCGTCAGATGAGTGGTCACAGCTGACTGACACTGCTGGAAATCCTAGGGTGACTTTGTCATAGGTAATAAACTGTTCTTATTTTTTCTTTACTGCACTTTATTTGCACAATTGTATGGCCTTTTTGAGATGCCCCTGGAGAGAGCTATGTAAATATATAGATCATATTATATTACAGATATTTGAACTTTTTGGTGGCACCCTGTATACCCATAGTTGAACAGATGCATTAGAGGTTAATCTGTTAGTTACTGTGTTCCTTAGCAGTATTTCTGTATTTTTTAATGATTTTCATTGTTTTTTTAACCCCTTAGTGACAGCCAATTTGCAGCTTAATGACCAGGCCAATTTTTACAATTCTGACCGCTGTCACTTTATGAGGCTATAACTCTGGAACGCTTTAACGAATCCCGCTGATTCTGAGATTTTTTCATGATGTATTGTACTTCACGTTAGTGGTAAATTGTTTTTGATATGACTTGCGTTTATTTATGGAAAAAATGGAAATATGGCAAAAATTTTGAAAATTTAGCAATTTTCAAACTTAAATTTTTATGCCCTTAAATCAGAGAGATATGTCACACAAATTTCTTAACATAATAAAATAACATTTCTCACATGTCTGCTTTACATCAGCACAATTTTGGAAACAACATTTTTTTTGTTATAAAGGTTAAAAGTTGACCAGCGATGTCTCATTTTTACAACACCATTTTTATTTTTAGGGACCACATCACATTTGAAGTCACTTTGAGGGGTCTATATGATAGAAAATACCCAAAAGTGACACCATTCTAAAAACTGCATCCCTCAAGGTGCTCAAAACCACATTCAAGAAGTTTATTAACCCTTTACGTGCTTCACAGAAACTGAAGGAATGTGGAAGGAAAAAATTAACATTTAACTTTTTTTGCAAAAAATTTACTTCAGAACCAATTTTTTTTATTTTCACAAGTGTTAAAAGAGAAAATGAACCACAAAATTTGTTGTGCGATTTCTCCTGAATACGCCGATACCCCATATGTGGGGGTAAACCACTTTTTGGGCGCACGGCAGAGGTCGCAAGGAAGGAGCGCCGTTTGACTTTTTCAACGCAGAATTGGCTGGACGCCATGTCGCGTTTGGAGAGCCCCTGATGTGCCTAAACAGTGAAAACCCCCACAAGTGACCCCATTTTGGAAACTTGACCCCTTAAGGAACTTATCTAGATGTGAGGTGAGCAAGTTGAACCTCCTAGTGCTTCACAGAAGTTTATAACGTAGAGCCGTGAAAATAAAAAATCATTTTTTTCCTCAAAAATTGTTTTTTAGCCCGCTATTATTTATTTTCCCAAGGGTAACAGGAGAAATTGGATCACAAAGTTGTTGTGCAATTTTTCCTGAGTACGCTGATACCCCATATGTGGCGGGGAGCCACTGTTTGGGCGCATGGGAGAGCTTGGAAGGGAAGGAGCGCCATTTTGTAATGCAGGGCGTCATGTTGTGTTTGCAGAGCCCTTGATGTGCCTAAACAGAAACCCCCCACAAGTGACACCATTTTGGAAACTAGACCCCCTCAAGGAACTTATCTAGATGTGTGGTGAACACTTTGAACCCCCAAGTGCTTCACAGAAGTTTATAAACGCAGAGCCGTGAAAATAAAAAATATTTTTTTTTCCTCAAAAATGATTTTTTAGCCAGCTCTTTTTTATTTTCCCAAGGCTAACAGGAAAAATTAGAACCCAAGAGTTATTGTGCAATTTGTCCTGAGTACGCTGATACCCCATATGTTGGGGTAAACCACTGTTTGGGCGCACGGCAGGGCTCGGAAGGGAGGGAGCACCATTTGACTTTTTGAACGCCATGTCGTGTTTGGAGACCCCCTGATGTGCCTAAATAGTGGAAACCCCTCAATTCTAGCTCCAACCCTAATCCCAACCCTAACCTTAATTCCAACCCTAATTGTAACCCTAACCATAATTGTAACCCTAATTGCAACCCTAACCCTAATTATATCCCTAACCATAAAGGAAAAATGAAATTAAATATATTTTCTTTATTTTATTATATTTCCCTAACTAAGGGGGTGATAAAAAGGGGGTTTATTTACTATTTTTTTTTTTTCATTTTGATCACTGTGATAGGGTTTAAAATGTACCTTCACTGAATGAATGAATCTGCCGGCCGGCAGATTCGGCGGGCGCACTGCGTTGCGCCTGCCATTTTCTTCCCGGACCAAGATGGCGGCGCCCACCGGAGGAGGCATGAGGATTTGGGGGGGGATCGGGGACACTGTTTCCCTCCCCTCTGATGTGCAATCACATCAGAGGAGAGAGAAAGATAAAGGCGAATCGCGGCTTTTTTTTTTTACGGCGATCGCAAAAGCGGGGGTCAGTGAAAAACCGACCCGAATCATGTTCTCTGGAGTCTCGGCTAGCCCCCGGTAGCCGAGACCCCGGTGAAAATCTGACTCTGGGGGGCGCTATATACTTTTTCCACAGCGCCATTAATTAATTCCCCTTAGTTAGGGAAAAATAATAAAATTGAAAAAATGTATTTATTTCCATTTTCCCGTTAGGGTTGGGGCTAAAGTTGGGGTTGGGGCTAATGTTAGAATTAGGGTTAGGGTTGGGATTAGGATTAGGGGTGTGTTAGGGTTAGGTTTGTGGTTAGGGTTGGGACTAGGGTTAGGGGTGTGTTGGCGTTAGTGTTGGAGTTAGAATTTCGGGGTTTCCTCTGTTTAGGCACATTAGGGGCTATCCAAATGTGACATGGCATCTGATCTCAATTCCAGCCAATTCTGCGTTGAAAAAGTCAAATGGCACTCCTTCCCTTCCGAGCTTTGCCATGCGCCCAAACAGTAGTTTACCCTCACATATGGGGTATCAGCGTACTCAGAACAAATTGCACAATAACTCTTGGGATCTAATTTCTTCTGTTACCCTTTGGAAAATAAAAAATTGGGGGCGAAAATATCATTTTTGTGGAAAAAAATTATGATTTTTTTATTTTTACGACTGTACGTTATAAACTTTTGTGAAGCACTTGGGGGTTCAAAGTGCTCACCACACATCTAGATAAGTTCCTTGGGGGGTCTATATAGCAAAATGAGGTCACTTGTGGGGGGTTTCCACTGTTTAGGCACATCAGGGGCTCTCCAAACGCGACATGACGCCCGCAGACCATTCCATCAAAGTCTGCAATCCAAAACATCACTGCTTCCCTTCCGAGCCCCAACATGTGCCCATACAGTAGTTTTCTCCCACATATGGGGTATCAGCGTACTCAGGACAAATTGGACAGCAACCTTTGGGGTCCAATTTTCTTGTTACCCTTGGGAAAATAAAAAGTTGTGGACTAAAAGATCATGTTTGTGGAAAAATATGATTTTTTTTTATTTTCATGCTCGGGCATTGTAAACTTTAGTGAAACACCTGGGGGTTCAAAGTTCTCACCACACATCTAGATAAGTTCCTTGAGGGGTCTAGTTTCCAAAATGGTGTAATTTGTGGGGGGTTTCCACTGTTTAGGCACATCAGGGGCTCTCCAAACACGACATGGCATCCAGCCAATTCTGAGTTGAAAAAGTCAAACGGCGCTCCTTCCCTTCTGAGCTCTGCCATGCACCCAAACAGTGATTTACCCCCACATATGGGGTATCAGCGTACTCAGGACAAATTGCCCAATAACTTTTGGGGTCTTGTTACCCTTGGGAAAATAAAAATTGGGGTGAAAAGATCATTTTTGTGGAAAAAATGATTTTTTAATTTTACGGCTCTACTTTATAAACTTGTGTGAAGCACTTGGAGGTTCAGATTGCTCACCACAGATCTAGATAAGTTCCTTAGGGGGTCTAGTTTCCAAAACCGGGTCACTTGTAGGGGGTTTCCACTGTTTAGGCACATCAGGGGCTATCCAAATGCAACATGGCGTCCAATCTCCGTTCCAACCAATTTTGGTTGGAAAGTCAAATGGCGCTCCTTCCATTCCGAGCTCTGCCGTGCGCCCAAACAGTGGTTCCCCCCCACATATGGGGTTATTAGCGTACTCAGGACAAATTGTACAACAACTTTTGTGGTCCAATTTCTCCTTTTACCCTTGGGAAAATAAAAAATTGGTGACTAAAAGATAATTTTTGTGGGAAAATAATAGGATTTTTTATTTTCTTGCCTCGGCATTATAAACTTGTGTGAAGCACTTGGGGGTTCAAAGTGCTCACCACAGATCTAGATAAGTTCCTTAGGGGGTCTAGTTTCCAAAATGGTGTCACTTGTGGGGGGTTTCCACTGTTTAGGCACATCTGGGGCACTGCAAATGGAAAATGACCCCATCAACATCTGCATTCCAAAACGTTATTACTTCCTTTCCTAGCCCTGTCGTGCGCCCAAACAGTTTCACCCCCCCACATATGGGGTATCAGCGTACTCAGGACAAATTGGACAACTTTTGGGGTCCAATTTCCTTGGGAAAAATCAAAAATTTGGGACTAAAAATCATTTTGTGGAAAATTGTTGTTTTTTTTTCACACCCTGGCATTATAAACTTTTGTGAAACACTTGGGGGTTCAAAGTGCTCACAACAGATTCAGATAAGTTCCATAGGGGGTCTAGTTTCCAAAATGGTGTTACTTGTGGGGGGTTTCCACTGTTAGGCGCATCGGAGGCTCTCCACACGCGACACGGCGTCCAATCTCAATTCCAGCCAATTTTGGTTTGAAAAAGTCAAACGGCGCTCCTTCCCTTACAAGCTCTGCCGTGCGCTCAAACAGTGGTTTCCCCCCCATATGGGGTATCAGCGTACTCAACTTTGTGTCCATTTTCTACTTACAAAAAAATGTTTGTAAAAGATCACTTTTGTGACTAAAAAGTTAAATGTTCATTTTTTCCTTCCACGTTGCTTCTGCTCCTGTGAAGCACCTGAAGGGTTAATAAACTTCTTGAATGTGGTTTTGAGTACCTTGAGGGGTGCAGTTTTAAGAATGGTGTCACTTTTGGGTATTTTCTGCTATATAGACCCCTCAAAGTGACTTCAAATGTGAGGTGGTCCCTAAAAAAAATGGCTTTGCAAATTTTGTTGTAAAAATGAGAAATCACTGGTCAACTTTTAACCCTTATAATTTCCTAACAAAAAATTGTGCTGATGTAAAGTAGACATGTGGGAAATGTTATTTATTAACTATTTTGTGTGACATATTTCTCTGTTTTAAGGGAATAAAAATTCAAAGTTTAAAAATTGCAACATTTTCCAAATTTTCGCCATATTTGCATTTTTTTCTAAAATAAACGCAACTTATATCGAAACATTTTACCACTACCGTGAAGTACAATATGTCACGATAAAACAGTCTCAGAATCGCGAAGATCTGTTGAAGCGTTCCAGAGTTATAACCTCATAAAGAGACAGAGGTCAGAATTGTAAAAATTGTCCCTGCCATTAACGTGCAAACCACCCTTGGGGGTAAAGGGGTTAAAATTGTTATTCCAGATAGGCGTATATTTTGAGCAGTCTGTCATCCCAAATAGTCTTTTACATGTCCACCAAATTTTATGTACCAATGACTGGATAGGGTATGAACTCGGACTACCTATAAATTTGTCTGATTCCAGTATCTCCAGTAAATGTCCCCCTCCCCCACTCTCCCAAGTATTTTAATACTATCAGTCATGCTACCTAGGCCTCCTCCAATGCCCAGCCTCTGACTTGCTGAAACTCGGTAGCTAAGTAGTACCCCTTATATGAGTCAAAGCTACCCCCTGATTTTTTTGGTAATTGCTGTTTTAACAGTTTTATTTTGGGGGTCCCTCTTTTCCACATCAAATCTCAAACGATGTGGCATTTTCCTAAACCAGTATTTAGGAATCCAGACAGGATAGTTATGCACAACGTATAGAATACATGGCATTAAGCACATCTTAATTAGGTTTATTCTACCCAAGGCTGACAGATAGTTTTTCCCATATACACACTTTGTTTCTCATTTTAATAACTAGTGGACTTAGATTTAATGGAATAAACTCCTGTGGCTTATTAGTAATGTAAATCCCAGATAATTAAAAATTCTGAACTACTGAAATGTTGGACAGACTCTCTCAAATAGTAGTACTCCTGGAGTCCAAAGGTAGAAGAGCAGGTTTAGACCAGTGTATAGACAGGCCTAAAAAAGGTCCCAAAACTCTGAATTGTGTTCATTATGTTTAGAATAGACTTATCAGAGTTATTAATAATAATAGGTCATCAGCATATAGAGCAATCTTTTCTTCTTTGTTCCCATACTTAAAACCCTGTATCCCTGGGTGTCTTCTAATAATTCAGTCTGGTTCTAGTGCAAGTGCAAAGCGATGCCCCAATAGCGAGAAATGTGGTCTAGTCCCCCTGTAAAGCTCAAATCGCTCTGACATTCCCTCATTAGCCTTTACTTTATCCTTTGGGGATTCATATACGGTAGTATCTTAATCCATTTAGTGAAATTAGAACCGAATCCCATCTCCCCCAGCACCGCCCACATATACTCCCACTCCACATCATCAAACGCCTTAGCTGCATCAAGGGAGACAACCGATTTAGTGAACGGGTTATCTTGTGCCACTTGCAGGTTTTAAAAATAGCCTTCGCAAGTTAATGGCTGTTAATTTTTAAGGCATGAACCCGGCCTGATCATAATGGATAATTGAGAAGATCAAATTCAACCTGGTGGCCAGGATTTTTGCTAGAATCTTGACATTGGATGTCAGCAATGATATAGGCCTATATGGATCTTGGACAACTTTCTCCTAACCCTTTTTTGGAATCAGTACAATTGTTGCTTCCGGTAAAGAGTTTGGCAAGCTCCCTGACTGGAATGCATTGTTAATCATATGTAGGTATTTTTGCCCCAACACAACCTCAAACTGCTCATAGAGTTCTATTGGCAGGCCATCTGGTCATGGGGCCTTGTCATTCGGCATCCTCCCCTTCGCCTGCTGCACTTCTTACAAAGAAAATGGGCTCTAGAGCGTCCTTATCCTTGTCCTACAGAACCGGTAGAGTCACCCCACCAGATAATCCAATAGCCCCACTTGTGAACTATTGACTCTAGATGAGTACAGCCTAGAGTAAAAACCCTGTAATACTTTTAATATTTCCCCCTGTTTTTGTGAGAGTAGGAACCCTGAGAGAAAAAATACTTGAGCTTGATCTGACCAAAGACTGTTTCCAATACTGATATATGAAAGCCAATTTGGACATTGTGTTGAAGAAAAATGTAGTCCAGGCTGCTATACGAATCCTATGGGTGAGAATAGAAGCTATAGACCCTAGCTAAAGGGTGTTGAAGTCTCTCAAGTGTCATATAATTGAAGTTGTAATTGTGCTTTCTTAATTTGCTTGAAAATCTCATAAATAAGATGGGATTGTCCTTTGGAGTTACATAACACAGGACTGAGAGTGGCATTTAAGTCTACGCAAAGTAATACAGTCCATTGGATCAATTGGAGAGCAGTGTCAACCAATTAGGCAATGAAATTAGGTTGATCTTGATTGGGGCATACGCATTAATACAGTACTGGAGTCTTTGGCCGTTTATGAATAATGAAAGAATAATGTACCTGGTCACAGTACAATCAATTATTTGCTCTATGAGAGACTTATGAATAGCAGTTGCAGCCCCTTTCTCACTCTGGTGGATCGTGGGCCCACTGCGCCATGGGCCGGGCTTAACCTGGCTAAGCGGCTACCTGGTTTTCACTTCAGCTCCTGATGATGGAGTTAGGCATGGGCTTCAGGTAGCCACCAGGTACCATTCCTAGGGCAGTCTCTGGTACTGCAGCAGCTGACCCCCAAGGGTCAGAATAGCAGAAATGGACTCTGAGTCCAAAGCAGGACCAGATATAGATGTTACTGACATAGTTGCTGGTTCAGACTGGACAGACTCTGGAACCGGTTCTTGCACGGTGGAATTCAGGCACATGTACCGCTGAAGTGGTTTCAGGTTTAGGTACTGCCTGAGCAGTTTCAGGTTGAGATAAAGTGGAAGCTGTTTCGGGTTCATGTACTGCCGAAGCGATTTCAGGTCCATGTTTCGCTGGAGCGGTACTAGTATTTTCTTTTCATTTGCTGGTAATGGATTTGATGGTGCTTGGGGGATCATCAGAGATTGGGATATTTTTTTTATAACCCAACCCTGACTTGTACTTCTCAACAACTTTGCCCTGACTTGTTTGGTGGTCTCCTTTGTTATGTTTGGTTAGTGGTGCCTCTTTCTTAATGATTTTGCAGGCTCTGTGGCCTTTCAGTAAAGGTGTATATACTAACAGACCATGTGACACTTAGATTGCACATAGGTGGACTTTTTTCACTAAGGATGTGACTTATGAAGGTAATTGCTTTCACCAGAAATTTTTAGGGGCTTTATAACAAAAGAGGTGAATACATATGCACATGCCTATTTTTATTTTATCCCATAAATTTAATTTCTGCCTATATTTTTCTCACTTCACCTTATACTATTTAGTGCTGTTGAATCACACACAAATCAGATTTAAAAATAATTAAACACGGGTTGTAATGTAAAAATATAGGTAAAAAGAAGTGATGAGTGATAAGGTATTATCCGAGCACGTTCATGTGCTAATAGAGTATCTTCGGTGTTCTCAAAAACTATGTTCAAACCGCTTGTTAGGCAATTCCTGCATGTGTTGCAGCTGTCGAACAGCCGCAGCTTCATGAACATAGTATTCGAGCATGCCGAAGATACTCTATTATCACATGAGTGTGCTTGGATAACACTGTATCCAAGCACGTTCGCTCATCACTAGTAAAAATCTAAGGGGGTAAATACTTTTGCAAGCCACTGCATACCAATGGTAGAGAATCTGCGTACTTCTTTGGGGGTGTGCGGAGTCCTTTTGTATTGAAGCGATGTTTAGATCCGCCATTTGTTTTTGATTAGGAATTCTTCGGAATGGGATATAGTGAGCTGTAACCAAGTTACCTGGTCCCCATGGTCAATGAAAATATAAGAGAAGATAAATCTGAGAACAAGAATAACAATCTAAAGCAGAGAGAGAGCCTGTGCACAGGAGACTAGCAGAGTACACTCGTATCTAGGGAGACTGTGTCCTTAAGGGGCAAGACAGAGGCTCCTGTCCTATTTGGGAGAAGGAAAGGGTAGACATGTTAGAGATCAGCTCCTGAAGGAATAAAACATATAATAGCAACAACAATCTGCATGTTAATAATAAATTAACATTTCATGAATAGTGTGTATTGTGAGTAATGACAGAACCTAGAATCAACATAGTTTAGTTTCCATTTTTTTCTAGTCCTATCTGCAAATCTGTTATCCTGAGTCAGAAGCAGGGGAGCTATCAACATCATCAGCACTCATTTTAGGAAGTTCCTAAGGTGAGAACAGCTTGGTATCATGGACCCTGGAATCCAGGGTGGAAATGTATTTTGCTTCCTTGACATCCTTCTCTCAGATGTAGACCTTGTGTGATGAGTAGATGTAGGTTTAATTCTCAGTCGGCTCCCGGGGCCTGGTAGATTTAGTGTCAGATTGGGCCAGTGAGGCAGAGAGACGTTTGGTAGGTCTAGACTGTTTAGGAATGTTGGTAAATCCTCTGGAGATCGTAGTACGAAGGACTGTGATTCTTTACACACTGTCAGGGAGAAAGGTAAACCCTAGCAAAAGGAAGTTCCTTTGTCTCACAGTATGTTCAATAAGGGCTTGAGTGCCGAGCATTGTGCCAAAGTATGGTGAAAAAAAGGTCTGGCATAACTAACATTGGTTTGTTGTTGTATGTGAGACTTTGCTTTTTCCCGACTGCGACAGATAACGTCTTTGGGAAGGGGGTTCATCTGGGTCAGGAGGGCAAAGATTTCGGGGGACGACCAATGAGGTTGTTGAAAATAGACAATAAGGACAAAAGGAATCTCAGTATTGTTGAATGATTCTAGCAGTCCTCAGATGTGGATATTGTTCATTCTGTTTCTATTTTTAAAGTCATCCAGGTTTTGCTGGATTGAGTACAGTTGCATGGAATGATCTTGTACAGTGTCTTTCATGATCTGTAGAGCAGAGACAATAGTCCCTTGCGATTGAGATGGCACATCTACCCCGTTGGTGAGTGAGGAAAGGTCAGAACAAAACAGGGCAAATTCTTGCTTGCTCTCAGCCACCATTTGGTTGGCTAGGGCCGAGATAACATTCTTGGTAGGTGTGTCTTGTAGGAGTGCCCGTAAGTCACCCAGAAATGCCAGTCTGCTGTTGTCGATATAGGAGGATGTGAGAGGTAGGGGTGCTCCCAAACGGTGTTGGCCCTGCAGGACAGTATTATAATGTATTTTGGGCCTATGCAGCAGAGACATCACCTACCCAGCGGCTATAGCAAAAGTAGGCTGAGAGAATCTGGGATGATTGTAATGTCTTTACGGTATAAAGTTTCTGGAACCGATGTAGGGCCTGCAGATAGATATGGCGGACCTCTGCCCAAGAGAGGTCCGTGGACCACCTCAACGGAGATGTGGGTTAAATCCCTGAATGTAGTGTCCAGGTCTGATTCCACCTCCACCCTCTCTTTACTGGGGAAAGCGGATTCACTTCACCATTGTGGATATCGGGGGACTGCTGGGTGGAGGATATTGTGTAAGACCCAGGCTGCTGTGTTTTTTTTTTTATCCACAGTGACAGAACCTTTAATGAGATTGTAGCCTCCTGATGACTGTAAGGCTCCACTATTGATGTGGTCTAATGATGTCTGATACAGGGTAGTGGGTTCCATTCCCCCCATTGATAAGGGAAGCTCATGTTACCGCCACATGGTGGCCAGTGCATCCACAGGGTGATGCAGGATTAAAGCAGCAGGAGGAGGGATATGCTGGCATGTTTGAGCTCTCTGACGGCTGCTTCTGAGCTCCTGCTGTCACGATGTGGCAGCCATATTGCAATGGCGCCACTTTTCCAGATCTCTCCACTGTTGAGACTTTCCCGGGATCCCATTCGTGAGTGTGACTGTGTAAGGTCTCCCCGTCCATCTTCCAGAGTACCTGACTTTGCCATGTCACCTCCTCAGTCTCCAATTCTGGAGGCACGCTGGGGGGGCGCCACTTTCAACCGATTCCATTGGCACTTGCAGATGAAGATGCCTGGGCTGGTCATTGCGAGCTAGTAATGTATGCTTCAGTATCCCCTTGGGGGGATGTAGAACAAGAAGAGAATCATTTTCTTGTTTGTTTGTTTTTTTTTGTTTTAATGTAGGTTTGCTCATATTGGTTTAAGGACGCCAAATGTTTTTGTGGATTGTGCTGAGGAGCTCTAGGGAACACATCCTAATACGGCCATGTCTAACTACACTCCCTTGTGTGGCAAATGTTTTAATCAAAGATCGTGTCTTGTCGAACATCTTCTGATCCACTGCAGTGACAAATCGTACACCTGTTCCGATTGCAGAAAATCCTTTGTCCAGAAATCACATCTGGCCCAACGTCAAAAGATTCACACAAGAGTCGCTGTTTTTGTGTCCTGTGTGTGGTAAATGTTTTTATATTTCAATCTGATCTGATTTGTTGTAAAAAAAAAATAATTCATACATGGGAGAAGCCTTACCCATGTACAGTGTGGAAGATCTTTCACATATACAGTTGTGTGAAAAAGTTTCCCCTTCCTGATTTCCTATTCTTTTGCATGTTTGTCACACTTAACTATTACAGATCACCAAGCAAATTTAAATGTTGGACAAATATAACACAAAAATGCAGTTTTTAAATGAAGGTCTTTATTATTAAGGGAAAAATATATCCAAACTTACAGGGCTTTCTAACTGTGGTTTCTCACATCTTTGGGAAGCTAACTTGAAATTCCTTAGCCACACCTAGGCCTGACTACTACCACACTTGTTATCAATCAATAAATCAGTTCAATAGGACACAGTGAAGTAGACCAAAAGATCCTCAAAAGCTAGATATCATGCCACGATCCAAAGAATTTTTCTGGAACAATTGAGAAACAAAGTAATTGAGAGCTATCAGTCTCGAAAAGGTTTTAAAGCCATTTCTAAAGCTTTAAAATTTCAGCATCCACAATGAGAGCCTTTATCCACATATGGTGAAAACATGGAACAGTGATGAACATACCCCAGGAGTGGCTGGCAAACCAAGAGTGACCCCAAGAGCGCAACGACTCGTCTAAGAGGTTACAAAATACCCCACAACAACATCCAAAGAACTGCAGGCCTCACTTGCCTCAGTTAAGGTCAGTGTTCATGACTTCATAGGAAAGAGGCTGGGCAAAAATGGCCTGCAGTGGCAGAGTTCCAAGACGAAAACCACTGCTGAGCAAAAATAACAAAGACTTGTCTCAGTTTTGCCAGAAAACATCTTGATGATCCACAGTACTTTTGAGAGAATACTCTGTGGACTGAGGAGACAAACGTTGAACTTTTTGGAAGATGTACAGTCTTGGCCAAAAGTTTTGAGAATGACACAAATATTATATTTTCATATGATCTGCTGCTCTCTGGTTTTTATGTGTGTTTGACAGATGTTTTTATCACAGACAGAAATATAATAATTGCAAACATATGAGTAACAGAAGCTTATATTGACAGTTAGAATGAGTTAATGCAGCACGTCAATATTTGCAGTGTTGACCCTTCTTCTTCAGGACCTCTGCAATTCTCCCTGGCATGCTCTCAATCAACTTCTGGACCAAATCCTGACTGATAGCAGTCCATTCTAGCACAATCAATGCTTTCATTTTGTCAGAATTTTTAGGTTTTTGTTTGTCCACCCGTCTCTTGATGATTGACCACAAGTTCTCAATGGGATTAAGATCTGGGGAGTTTCCAGGCCATGGACCAAAAATCTCTGTGTTTTGTTCCCTGAGCCATTTAGTTATCACCTTTGCTTTATGGCAAGGTGCTCCATCATGCTGGAAAAGGCATTGTTGATCGCCAAACTGCTCTTGGAGGGTTGGGAGAAGTTGCTCTTGGAGGACATTCTGGTACCATTCTTTATTCATGGCTGTGTTTTTAGGCAAGACTGTGAGAGAGCCAATTCCCTTGGCTGAGAAGCAACCCCACACATGAATGGTTTCAGGATGCTTAACAGTTGGCATGAGACAAGACTGGTGGTAGCACTCACCTTGTCTTCTCCGAATGAGGCGTTTTCCTGATGTCCCAAACAATCGAAAAGGGGATTCATCAGAGAAAATAACTTTACCCCAGTCCTCAGCAGTCCACTGCCTGTACCTTTTGCAGAATATCAGTCTGTCCATGATGTTTTTTCTGGAGAGAAGTGGCTTCTTTGCTGCCCTCCTTGAGACCAGGCCTTGCTCCAAGAGTCTCCTCCTCACAGTGCGTGCAGATGCACTCACACCTGCCTGCTGCCATTCCTGAGCAAGCTCTGCACTGCTGGTAGCCCGATCCCACAGCTGAAACTTTTAAGAGACGGTCCTGGCGCTTGCTGGTCTTTCTTGGGCGCCCTGGAGCCTTTTTGGCAACAATGGAACCTCTCTTCTTGAAGTTCTTGATGATGCGATAGATTGTTGACTGAGGTGCAATCTTTCTAGCTGCGATACTCTTCCCTGTTAGGCCATTTTTGTGCATTGCAATGATGACTGCACGTGTTTCTTTAGAGATAACCATGGTTAACAGAAGAGAAACAATGATGCCAAGCACCAGCCTCCTTTTAAAGTGTCCAGTGGTGTCATTCTTACTTAATCATGACAGATTGATCTCCAGCCATGTCCTCATCAACACCCACACCTGTGTTAATGGAGCAATCACTGAAAAGAGGTTAGCTGGTCCTTTTAAGGCAGGGCTGCAATGATGTGAAATGTGTTTTGTGGGATAAAGTTCATTTTCTAGCCAAATATTGACTTTGCAAGTAATTGCTGTTAAGCTGATCACTCTTTATAACATTCTGGAGTATATGCAAATTGCCATTAGAAAAAGTGAAGCAGTTGACTTTGTAAAAATTAATATTTGTGTCATTCTCAAAACTTTTGGCCATGACTGTATGTCCAATTACATATGGCGTAAAAGTAACACAGCATTTCAAAAAAGGAACATCATACCAACAGTAAAATATGGTGGTGGTAGCTTGATGGTCCGGGGCTGTTTTGCTGCTTCAGGACCTGGAAGACTTGCTGTGGTAAATGGAACCATGAATTCTACTTTCTACCACAAAATCCTGAAAGACCATGTCTGGTCATCTGTTCATGACCTCAAGCTGAAGAGCACTTGGGTTATGCTACAGGACAGTGATCCAAAACACACTGACAAATCCACTTCTGAATGGCTTAAGAAAAACAAAATTAAGACTTTGGACTGGCCTAGTCAAAGTCCTGACCTTAATCTGATTGAGATGCTGTGGCATGACCTTAAAAAGGTGGTTCATGCTCGGAAACCCTCCAATGTGGCTGAATTACAACAATTCTGCAGTGATGAGTGGCCAAAATTCCTTCAGAGCGTAGTAAGACTCATTGGCAGTTATCACAAACGTTTGATCGCAGTTTTTTCTGCTAAGGATGGCCCAACCAGTTATTAGGCTTAGAGGGCAATCACTTTTTCACACAGGGCCCTTTAGGTTTGGATTTCTTTCTTCCTTAACCCCTTAAAGACCAAGCCATTTTGTAGGTTAATGACCAGGCCTTAATTTTGAAAACGGACCAGTGTCACTTTATGTGCTTATAACTCTGGAATACTTCAATGGATCCAGCTGATTCTGAGACTTTTTTTGTGACATATTGTACTTCATGTTAGTGGTAAAATTTCTTCGATATAACTTGCGTTTAGTTGTGAAAAAAATCGGAAATATGGCGAAAATTTTTACAATTTTGCAATTTTCAAACTTTTAATTTTTATGCCCTTAAATCAGAGAGAGATGTCACAAAAAATAGTTAATAAATAACATTTCCCACATGTCTACTTTACATCAGCACAATTTTGGAACCAACATTTTTTTTTTGTTAGGAAGTTATAAGGGTTAAAAGCTGACATGCGATTTCTCATTTTTCCAACAAAATTTACAAACCTATTTTTTTTAGGGAGCACCTCACATTTGAAGTCACTTTTAGGGGTCAATATGACAGAAAATACCCAAAAGTGACACCATTCTAAAAACTGCACCCCTCAAGGTGTTCAAAACCACATTCAAGAAGTTTATTAACCCTTTAGGTACTTCACAAGAATTGAAGCAATGTGGAAGGAAAAAATGAACATTTAACTTTTTTTCCCCAAAAAAACACAGATACCCCATGTGTGGAGGAAGACCAATCTTTAGGCGCACGACAGGGCTCAGAAGGGAAGGAGCATCATTTGAGATTTTGAATGTCAAATTGGCTGTAATCGAGAGCGGACGCCATGTCGCGTTTGGAGAGCTCCTGATGTACCTAAACAGTGAAAACCCCCATAAGTTACCCCATTTTGGAAACTAGACCACCCAAGTAACTTATCTAAATGTGTGGTGAGCACTTTGAACCCCCAAGGGCTTCACAGAAGGTTATAACGTTGAGCCGTAAAATTAATTAATCATATTTTTTCCAAAAAAATGATCTCTTCACCCCAATTTTTATTTTCCCAAGGGTAACAGGACCCCAAAAGTTATTGTGCAATTTGTCCTGAGTACGCTGATACTTCATATGTGGGGGTAAACCACTATTTGGGCGCATGGCAGAGCTCAGAAGGGAAGGAGCGCCATTTGACTTTTTTGGCTGGAATTGAGATCGGACGCGTTTGGAGAGCCCCTGACATGCCTAAACAGTAGAAATCCCCCACAAGTGACCCCATTTTGAAAACTAGCTCCTCCCCCAAGGAACTTATCTAGATGTGTGGTGAGAGCTCTGAACCCTCAAGGGCTTCACAGAAGTTTATAACATAGAGCCGTAAAATTAAAAAATCATATTTTTTGCACAAAAATGATCTTTTTGCCCCCAAATTTTTATTTTCACAAGGGTAACAGGAGAAATAGGACCCCAAAATTTGTTGTGCAATTTGTCCTGAGTACGCTGATACCACATATGTGGGGTGGAACCACTGTTTGGGCGCATGGCAGAGCTCGGAAGGGAAGAAGCGCCATTTTGAAATGCAGACTTTGATGGAATGGTCTGCGGGCGTCATGTTGCGTTTGGAGAGCCTAAACAGTAAAAAAAAAAAACACAAGTGACCCCATTTTTGAAACTAGACCCCCCCCAAGGAGCTTATCTAGATGTGTGGTGAGCACGTTGAACCCCCAAGTTCATTCACAGAAGTTTATAACGTAGAGCAGTGAAAATAAAAAAAATCATATTTTCCATTAAGTCCCTCAGGACAGCACCATGGAGGAAGTCCTTCCTTGACCTATAGCGGGACAGGATCACAGAGAGGTTAAAAGGCCCCTCCCACCACCACCCTCCAGTGTTTTTCCTGTCCCTACAGGGGATGGTTGTACGAGAGGTTGCTCCTGGAGTGAAGATAGGAGGTGGACGTTTTACAGTGCCCAGGATGATCGTGCGGCTTGTCCAAGATCCTTCTCTCTATCAAGTGGCCCAGGGCCGAAACTCCCCAGGAGGGAGTCCCTCTGCCCCGAACACCAGTCGAGCGGACGTGCTCCTGGGTGAGCCGCTCCTCCTGGTGACCGGCAGGCTTCTTCCAGAAGTCGCGCTCCAGAAAGACGTCGCACTTCCAGGTGATGTCACTGATAACGTCAGAGGTCGGCGTGTGTTCCAGGATTGAGTCCCTGGATCTCGCAGAGCATACGGTGGCAGCATGGAAAAGCCTGGTGATAGACCAGGGCGGTAGGTTAAGTGGGGGGCTCTCGGCTAGGATGCCGGACGGCAAAACACCGCTACTTCCAGAAGTCACGCGGTAGAGAAGGCTGTCGCGCCTCCGGTGACGTCAGAGCAGGTCATGGGGCACAGGAGAGGGAATCATTGGCTTTAATGCAACATTCCCGTCATGGTGGGTTCTCGGCGTTACCAGCTCCCCCTGTCTTTCTAGCAGGTATGGAGCCAGCACAGGTGGGTGCTTGATGGATTGTTGTGTGGATGGCCTAGGCCTCTGGGCTGATGCTAGTCTCATACCTTTGTGCCAAATCCGGGGCCTAGAGCTTCATGTGCTGAGATGTGTTTTCATGTATAAGCAGCTACGCCTCGGACCTCTAGGCTATAGTAAAGCCATAGGTCCAGGATACATTTCACGATGTGACTTCAGTTACTTGCAGGCCATGTTTTCACAGAGTCTTATGACTGGATACATGGCAATGCAGCACATGGACTCCATGAAGACTGCCCTCCAGCGGCATCACTTTGCCTCATAGTGCTTCTATGCCTCATAGTGCTTCATAGTGCTTCATTGTGTCTATATGCATCATATTGCATCATAGTGCTTCATAGTGCCTCTATGCATTATATTGCTTCCGGGGCGTGATGAAGTAACATTTACGAAACGGTGCCCGTCGGGCGCAGGGATCAGAGCCCAGCTGATCTCCACCTCGCACACAGCCCCCCAGCCTGATGCCATATTTGGGTGCACTACATCCATGTAAGTAAATACAAAATCGTTTTGATTTACACAGTGAAATTTAGAGTTTGAGCCAAATGTCTCTTTAGCTCTCATTAACTAGTTCAATTACCCCATCTTTGGCTTTTTTCAATCAGGCTATAAACAAGAATGTGGCTTTGGTGGAGCTTTCAATTTCTTTTTGACATTTATAACACCACAGAGCTATATTACAATCCTGGGAGCATACATTAACACTAATGCACTTTAACAACAGATTTAAGCATTTACCTATCTATTAGTGTTATATAACACAACATTGAATAATGGTATAGTCTTAAGATATATTGGCACTATTGCACTTTGATATTAAAGCAACTGCTTATTATCTCTTTGCCTTCCTTTTTCATTCCAAGCTCTATTATACATTGTGTTTACAATTATAATCTGTTTGACATACCCAGGTTGTTACTCTTGTCCCTGACCTCCCTTTGGAGCCTCCAACACTCTTTTGTATATAATTGTCTTTTAATTGTAATCAATAAAAATTATCATTTTAATTTCCAGATAGCTCGTCTTCTCACTTCTTACCTAATGGTGGCTTTGCCCACTATAGATCATGTGTTGATGTAATCTATTGAAGTGTCCTTTTGCCTATTTTTGAATAAGGACTATGGGATTCATTATAGACATATATCTGACACTCACTATGGTGATTATCTTTGCGGTTTTCTTTAGATATCTATATTTCTTTTTGATCTTTCAGATCATTTCTATATTATCTAACCTGGTTCTTGCCTGAGACTTTGGTCTTCTGTACCCACCCAGGGACCTTTACTTTGGTATTCTCCATGGTGCTGTCCTGAGGGACGTAATGGAAAAAGGGAAATTAGACCTATCAGTAATTCTATTTCCAGGTAGTCCCTCAGGACAGCACCCGTAATTCCCTCCCTTATGTTTGTCTTTAGGCTTGTGCGGCATCGATCTTCTGGCAAATTGTTCATCCATCAGGTTGCCTTGGCTTGAGTTTGAGATGGAGCCGTTAAGGGGTCTTACATATGCGTTTGTAAGGGCGCAGTTACGATACGATTACGATACACTTTATTGATCCCGGGGGGAAATTACAGTATTACAGCAGCAATACAAACAGCAGTACATAAAATATTAGGACACAAATCTTGCACAGGTGTACCAACATTACATAATAAATAAAAGTGTGTAGTTCAGGTATATATAAGATAATGTTAATTGACATTAGTACACCAGCCATCAGTCATTATTTTCTACCACCCTTAGGAAATTATTATACATCCCCATAGCAGTAGGTACAAACGATTTCCTGAATTTCTCCTTCTTGCACCTTAGTAGGATTAGACGGCTGCTGAATGTGCTCTTCTGATTCAAGAACAGCTCGTATAGTGGGTGTGTGTTATTGTTCATTATTGCCCTACTCTTCTTCTGAATTCTATCCTCCAATACCTCCTCAAAAGAGTCAAGATGGAGGCCAACAGCTGCGCTTGCCTTCTTGATACGTTTGTTGAGTTTATTAGCGTCAGCTACTCGCACACTACTGCCCCAGCAAATGATAGCAAAAAAGATGGCGCTTGCTACAACGGACTGGTAGAACATCTCCAGCATTTTACTGCACACATTGAACGACCTGAGCTTCCGCAGAAAGTACAGTCTGCTCATTCCCTTCTTGTAAACCTTTCTGTATGACACCTCCAATCGAGTTTACTGTCAAGGTGAACCCCCAAATATTTGTAGCTCTCAACAATCTCAACCTCCTGGCCAGCAATGGTGATTGGTATGTAATCTTCCTTTTTCCTTCTATAACTCACCACCATCTCCTTGGTTTTCTTTACATTTAGTTCTAGACAGTCTGACACCAATCCACAAAGTCAGAAACCACCCTTCTATATTCCTCCTCCCCCCGGCCCCCCACAATGCCCCTACAATCACGGAGTCATCTGAGAATTTTTGGAGGTGACAAAAATCAGATTTATACTGAAAGTCAGCTGTATACAATGAGAAGAGGAAGGGTGACAGCACTGTACCCTGAGGGGCTCCCACACTGCTCCGTACACTGCCAGATACCACCTCCCCCATCCTTACAAACTGCGGCCTGTCTGTCAGGTAGTCACTTATCCAGTTCACCATCCCCTCATCTACCGCCATAGCAGTCAACTTATTACGTAGTAAGAGCGGCTGTAAGGTATTGAGAGCACTAGAGAAGTCAAAGAACATAGCGCGCACTGCAGTTCCATCATTGTCCAAGAACGAATGCATTGTATGTAGCAGAGACGCTACAGCATCATCCACCCCCAATCTCTGCTGGTACGCAAACTGCAGGGGGTCAGTGTAGGCCCTCACCCTCTTTTTGCCCCAAATTTTTTATTTTCACAAAGGTAACAGGAGAAATTAGATCCCCAAAGTCGTTGTGCATTTTGTCCTGAATACGCTGATACCCTATATAAGGGAGTAAACCACTGTGATCGCCTTACTGCGATCTTTGGGAGGCAGAATGAACAAATCTACAGAAGGTGAAGAATTGGTATTATTTTTTACGCCGTTCCTCGTGCGGTATTAGTAATTAGGCGACTTTATTCTTTGGGTCGGTGCGATTACAGCGATAACAGATTTATACCTTTTTTCATCTTTAGCTTCTGTCACACACTAAAAGACTCTTTTTTTGTAAGAATTTTTTGTAAGAAATTTTTGCATCGCCATATTTTGAGAGCTATAATTTTTCCATATTTCGGCCGACAGAGTCATGTGAGGTCTTGTTTTTTGCGGGACGAGCTGACATTTTTATGGTACCATTTTCGGGCACATAACAGTTTTTGATCACTTTCAATTCCGATTTTTGTGGAGGCAGAATGAACAAAAACCAGCAATTCAGGAATGTTTTTGTTTTTTTTTTTTTGCATTCTGCATGTGGTAAAATTGGTAAGGTAGCTTTATTTGTCGGGTCAATACGATTACAGTGATACCTCATTTATATTTTTTTATGTTTTGACGTTTTTTACACAATAAAAACTTTTATAGAAAAAATAATTATTTGCATCAGTTTATTCTGAGAGCTATAACTTTTTTATTTTTTCGCTGATGGAGCTATATAGCAGCTTGTTTTTTGCGGGACAAGATGACGTTTTCAGCGATATCATGTTTATTTATATATGTCTTTTTGATCGCGTGTTATTGCACTTTTTCCAAGCGTTATGATGATACAGCTTCGAAAAAGTATAATTTGCTACTTTTTTGTGTTTTTTTTTTTTTTTTTACGGCGTTCACTAAAGGGGTTAAGTAGGGTGACACTTTTATTAGATTGGATTTTTACGGATGCGGCGATACCAAACGTGTATTTTTTTGTTTATTTTTTTTTACAGAAAAATGTGTATTTATTAGAGGATTTTGTTTTTTTATTATTTTTATTTAATATTTTTTTTAAAAAATGTTTTTTTTTACCTAGTCCCTTTATGGGACTTTCACTTTTTAACTTTTGATTGATGGTATAATACATTGCAGTGCTGCAGCATTGCAATGTATTATGCCTATGCAGAAAGCTTCTGAGACCATGCTGTGAGCTCGGTCTCAGAGGTTTTCCGTAGCTAGATGACCTGGAGGTTATCATGACAACCCCGGGTTATCATGGCTGAGATTGGGCCCTATTATCGCAGGGATGCCGATCTGAGGCAGAGGGAGCTCCCAACCCTCTGCCTACCCCACTGAAAGCTGCAATCGCAGCAGTCAGGGGGTTAACAGCCAGGGGCGGGCAAGGACGCCGCTCCCTGCTGTCAGTGCAGGAAGCTCAGCCACTGCAGCGCTGAGCTCCTGCACGGACCGGGCAGGAGATGCTGAAATTTCAGCATCTCCTGCCTGATCACGCTGTGTTTGGTTAGTCAGATTGACTGACCAATCACAGAGCTGTGGGTGCGGGGACCGACAGCAAGGGTCCCTTACCTCTTGCTGTGTCTGTCAGCTGTCATAGACAGCTGTCGGCACTGAACTGTCACTGCGTGTTTACACGCAGTGACAGTTCAAAGGCATGACGTGCACAGTCCGTCCTGGTGCCGGAACTGACACCCTGCCATGACGGACTGTGCACGTCAATGGACATTAAGAGGTTAATAATAAAGGCCTTCATTTAAAACTGCATTTTGTGTTTACTTGTGTTCTCTTTGTCTAATATTTAAAATTGTTTGGTGATCTGAAACATTTAAGTGTGATAAACATGCAAAAGAATAGGAAATCAGGAAGGGGGCAAACACTTTTTCACACAACTGTAAGTCCATTCTTATTTAACATCAGAGGATCCACAATGGTGAGAGGCCTTTTCATTGCCTTGACTGTGGAAAACTTTTTCCACAAAAATCGATTCTTGACAAACAATGTAAAGTTCACGCTGCTTCAGTAAGCATGTAAACAAAATAGTATTTTATGCAACTAAAGCATAATTTGTGAAGAAAACAAGCAACAGAAATGGTAGGAAATCCTCTTCAACTTGCTATTTCACATTTTCCTGGCTCACCTGTCTTTAAAACTGTATTTTGAAACAATGTTGGTGTGAAGCCATGAGCTAGAGACATCTCCCTAATGCAGACAACCACAGACAGGGTCTTCATAATCCAATCAATACATATTTATATATATGTCCCAATTATGGCTGGTGTCTGCCACATTAGAAAGGCACACTACGTTATTCAATAACTACACAAGTACTAATTGTCGACAAATCACACATGTAATCCACACAATAAAAAAGCCACAAAAACGCAGCAAAAGAAGAAGAAAAGAAAACCTGAAACAATAGATAGATTTATTTTCATTAAAGGGAATCTGTCACCAGGTTTGTGCCATCTAATATGAGAGCAGCATAATGTAGAGACCCGATTCCAGCAATGTGACAGTTTGCCTTATTGCAGTGAACGGATGTGTTGGGGTACAACATAATACGGTTTTTGGTATGAAGATGTAAGCTTCTGACTGCTTAGCTCAGATCGCTTCTGTTTTTTTAACTCACCTGTGCAGAATTGGATGTAATAATGAGCTGACAATAATGGAGGAGAGAAATAATTAGACTTTGAGCTGCCAGTGGGGAGGTAATCATAGTTTTGTGATCTGAATAAATTCCCTGTATAGAGCAGAGAATGAGAACAAACATGGGGATAACGGGAAGGGTGAGGATGAACAAAAGCCCATTTAGATAGACCTATAATTGGAATGATTGTTCTGTACGCATAAAAGTGAGAGAGGCTGACCAGAATAGACAGCTAAACTAAGGGCCCGTCACACATAGCGACACACCAGCGATCCCGACAACGATATGAACTTGTCAGGATCGCTGGTGTGTCGCTACATGATCGCTGGTGAGCTGCCAAACAGGCAGATCTCAGCAGCGATCATGACAGCGACTATGCGGGTAACAAGCGATGCACGTCGCTTAGTTACCCGCAGTGTACCTTACATACCAGCGCGCTGGTGCAGGGAGCTGGTAACCAAGGTACACATCGGGTTTCTAGGCGCCACTGAAACCGATGTGTACCTTGGTTACCTGATCGCTGGTCTCCCACCTGCCACAAAGCGATGCGCGCTGGCCAGCGGGAGACCAACGATCAAAAAATGTCCAGGACATTCAGCAACGATCAGCGATACCCAGCAGGGGGGCTGATCGTCGCTGCATTTCACACACCGCGATATCGCTGGGGAGATCTCTGTTGCGTCACAAAACTTGTGACTCAGCAGCGATCTCACTATGTGAGACGGTGGCTTAAGTCAAAGATTTTTCTTCCTTATCAAAGTTACCCATCATGTGGGTGATCAAATCTGTCTTGATCTTATCTGCTGCTCCCCAGCCAGTGGGGATGTTTGCTAACAATTAAGATTTAGCATTTATTCGGCATGCGTTCTGAGATGCTCTACATTGTTGTTTGCGTCTCATTTCAGTTTTCAGAACTACTAGAAGCAATCACGAACAGGATACCAACATGGACCTTTCTGCAGTTGGAGTGGAAATGGATAAAGCTGAAATGGCTGAGAAGTTGTTGGACCTCACAATGGAGATCATCAATCTCCTTACTGGAGAGGTGAGGAATTCTATATTCATCAATCAGTCATCACTGAGGGAGAGGATTAAAAAATACTGAAAATATCAGTATCAGAATTTTTGCTTTCTTGGCCTTTTTTCAGAGAATATGAATGATAACACCAAACCTTTTTCTCCACTCATGGTTAGTGGTTGGGTAAAGCCATTTATTGTCAAACTACTATGTTTTCTCTTTTTAAATCATAATGACAACCCAAAACATCCAACTGACCCTGATAAAAAGTTCAGATACCCCATTTCTTTATACAGTGTATTACCCCCTCTAACATCAATGACAGCTTGAAGTCTTTTGTGGTAGTTGTGGATGAATTCCTTTATTTTCTCAGATGGTAAAGCTGCCCACTCTTCTTGGCAAAAAGCCTCCAGTTCCTGTAAATTCCTGGGCTGTCTAGCATGAACTGCGCGTTTGAGATCTCCCCAGAGTGGCTCAATGATATTGAGGTCAGGAGACTGAGATGGCCACTCCAGAACCTTCACTTTGTTCTGCTGTAGCCAATGACAGATCGACTTGGCCTTGTGTTTTTGATCATTGTCATCTTGGAACGTCCAAGTACGTCCCATACGCAGCTTCCGGGCTGATGATTGCAAATTTGCTTAGAGTATTTGCTGATAACTTGCTGCATTCATCTTTCCTTCCATCTTGACCAAGTTTCCTGTTTCTTTGTAGCTCACACATCCCTAAAACACACCTCTGTGCTTTAACAGTAGGAATGGTGTTCCTTAAATTATAGGCCTTGTTGACCTCTCTCCAAATGTAACGTTTATGGTTGTGGCCAAAAATTTCAATTTTGGTCTCATCACTCCAAATTACCTTGTTCCAGTTTTGAGGCTTGTCTCTGTGCTGTTTTGCATATTTTAGGTGAGATACTTTGTGGCATTTGTGCAGTAATGGCTTTTTTCTGGCGACTTGACCATGCAGCCCATTTTTCTTCAAGTGCCTCCTTATCGTGCATCTTGAAACAGCCACACTGCTAGTTTTCAGAGAGTCCAGTATTTCAGCTGATGTTATTTGTGGTTTTTTTTTTAGCATCCCGAACAATTTTCCTGGCAGTTGTGGACAAAATTTTTGCTGGTGTACCTGACCATGGTTTTGTTTCTATAGAGCCCCTGATTTTCCATTTGTTAATCACAGTTTGAACGCTACTGACTGGCATTATCAATTCCTTGAATATCTTTATGTATACCTTTCCTGTTTTATATACAATTCAACTACCTTTTCCCATAGATCCGTTGACAATTCTTTTGCTTTCCCCATGACTCACAATCCAGAAACGTCAGTGGCTGGATAAAAGATGCAAGAGTCTGTCTGGATCCCAGAAACTCACTCAGCTTTTATGCACACATACTGAACACAAGCAAACAGGTCACAGGTGAGGATGTTACCTTTAGTAGCCATTCAAACCCGTTTGTGTCAACTTCTGTGCATGTTATCATGCCAAAATCACAAGGATATGTGAACTTTTTATTAGGGTAATTTGGATGTTTTGGGTTATCATTATTATTTAAAAAGAGAAAACACAGTAGTTTGACAATAAATGGCTTCACCCAACCACTAACCATGAGTGGAGAAAAAGCTCTGGTGTTATCATTCATATTCTCTGGAAAAAGACCAAGAAAGCAAACTTTCTACCAGGGTATGTAAACTTTTGAGCACAATTGTAACTCTGAAGTGGATTGCAGCTGTGCTCGACACTGGAAACGATGGCCGTTGAGTATATTAATGCACCTACACTTCATGAACACATACAGAGGTTTACAAAATATACATTTTAAAGGGAACCTGTCAACAGAATTGTGTTGAGTAACCTACAGTGTCAGGTTGGCGCCATTATACTGATTAAAATGATATCTTGGTTAATGAAATCCATCTTGTGGTTGTTTACTCTTTATTTTCAGTTTTGAATTAATAATATGCTCGTGCTCTGGGGCTGCCTGTGGGGAGGTCTTCATGTGGTGCTCTGCTTAGGTATTCATCTGTACGGCTTCTGACAGGTCAATGTTCCCTCACTTACCGTCCCCTTATTTTACATACTGAATATAATATGGTTTGAAAAAATTCACATTCAGGAGACAGCGGCGGCACTTGCGCTGTAGCTTAATCGCATCTACAATATCCATTTTATTTAGTGATTGAATTTTTTTTTACTGAAGAAATTTATTTCTCAAAATGTTGCCGGCTGCACCTGCTTAGTACCATAATTCTGAATGCATTTGATTCTACTGCACAGATGCCACCGTCGGCACCATTTTAAAAAAAAATAATACATTTTGTCTCCACCAAGATGGCGCCGGCGGCAACTGTGCAGTAGCATCTGTCAGCGATGTGATAGATGCTACTTCGCAGGCGCCACCAGCGCATCTTGGTGGAAACAATTTTATATTTTCTGCAAGTGAAATGGTGCCGTCGGCGTCTGCGCAGTAGTATCTATTGGATCACCTACAGATGCTACTGTGCAGTCCTGGCCGGGGCCATTTTGAGAAAGAATTTATTTTTTTCTGAAGAAATTTATATCACTAAATAAAATAAATAAATGGATATTGTAGATGTGATCATGCTGCAGTGCAGGCACCACCAACTGCCTGCTGAATGTGATTTTTTTTTTTTTTCTAAACCATATTATATTCGGTATGTAAAGTAGGAAGCAGGTCAGTGAGGGATCAGTGACCTGTCAGAAGCCTTACTGATGAATACCTAATCAGAGCACCACATAAAAAAAACCCCACAGGCCGCCCCAGAGCACGACAATCTCATTAACTGAAAACTACAAATGCAGATTAAACAAGAACCACAAGACGGATTTCATCAACCCAGGTACATGTGCTTCTCCTGAAATTAGAATATGAAAGAGTTAATTTATTTCAGTTCTTCAATACGAAAACTGAAACTCATATATTAGTCATTACAATCACAGTGATCTATTTCAAGTGTTTATTTCTGTTAATGTTGATGATTATGGCTTACAGCCAATGAAAACCCAAAAGTCATTATCTCAGTAAATTAGAATACTTAATAACACTAGCTTGAAAAATGATTTTAAAATCTGAAATGTTGGCTTACTGAAATTTATTTTCAGTAAATGCACTCAATACTTGGTCGGGGCGTCTTTTGCATCAATTACTGCATCAATGCAGCGTGGCATGGAGGTGATCAGCCTGTGGCACTGCTGAGGTGTTATGGAAGCCCAGGTTGCTTTGATAGCAGCCTTCAGCTCGTCTGCATTGTTGGGTCTGGTGTCTCTCATCTTCCTCTTGACAATACTCCATAGATTCTCTATGAGGTTAATGTCAGGCGAATTTGCTTACCAATCAAGCACAGTGATAATGTTGTTTTTAAACCAGGTATTGGTACATTTGGCAGTGTGGACAGGTGCCAAGTCCAGCTGGAGAATGACATTTCCATCTCCAAAAATCTTGTTGGCAGAGGGAAGCATGAAGTGGTCTAAAATTTCCTGGTAGACAGCTGCACTGAGTTTGGTCTTGATAAAACACAGTGGACCTACACCAGCAGATGACATGGCTTCCCAAACCATCACTGATTGTGGAAACGTTACACTAGACTTCAAGCAGTCTGGACTGTGTGCTTCTCCACGATTCCTCCAGACTCTGGGACCTTGGTTTCCAAATGAAATGCAAAATTTACTTTCATCTGAAAATAACACCTTGGACCACTGAGCAACAGTGTTTTTTCTCCCTGGCCCAGGTAAGACGCTTCTGGCGTTGTCTATTGGTCATGAGTGGCATGAGGAATGCAACACTTGTAGCCCATGTCCTGGATACGTCTGTGTGTGGTGCTCTTGAAGCAATGACTCCAGCAGCAGTCCACTCCTTGTGAATCTCCCCCAAATTTTTGAATGGCCTTTTCTTAACAATCCTTTCAAGGCTGCGGTTATCCCAGTTGCTTGTGCACCTTTTTCTACCACACTTTTTCCTTCCACTCAACTTTCCATTAATATGCTTGGAAACAGCACCCTGTGAACAGCCAGCTTCTTTAGCAATGACCTTTTGTGGCTTACCCTCCTTGTGGAGCATGTCAATGACTTCCTTCTGGACATCTGTCAAATCAGCAGTCTTCCCCATGATTGTGGAGCCTACTGAAACAGACTAAGGGACCTTTTTAAATGCTTAGGCCTCTTTCACACATCAGTTTTTTGGCGTCAGTCGCAATCTGGTTATTTTGTAAAAAACGGATCCGTCAAAAAATTGAATTAACGGATGGAAAAACGGATGTGACGGATCCGCTTTTTCGCCGGCTCCGGTAGTCGGATCCGGCAAAAAACGGATCCGACACATCAGTTTTTCCATCTGTTTCTTCCGTTTTTTGACGGATCCGTTTTTTAAAAACGCCCAAGTGGAGGTTTCCAAACGTTATTGGTTACTGGAAACTACTAGAAACCTATATATAGAATGTTTTTACACCCTATCTTTGACATGTTGTAGAGCAAGTGGCAAAAATGGAAGCTGTGATTGCGAACATTGTGAAGATCTATGTGTATTTTACTTTTGAGGCAAATCGTTTGGCAGTGATCGTTCGTGAAAAGGAGCGAGAAAGACAGCACATCATGCGTCTGTGCCAGCGACTTTTTTATATCCACCCATTCACAGCACAGAGAATGACACGTGGGGTGTATTCTACGTTGCATATGGAGTTGAGAGTAAACCCCAAGAAGGTTTTTGACTGTGTGCGGATGAAAGTGGAAAACTTCGATATTTTGGTGGAACGTGTTGAAGAAAGCATCTGTAGAAATTACACGTATTGCCACTTCTCAGTGTCACCGGCGGAGCGTTTGATGTTTACTCTTTGGTAAGCCATTTTTATTATTTCGCCTCCTGTAAGCAGACTTATAACTGTAATGTTGTGGCTGGTAGTTTTTATTAATTATTGTCTTTGCCTTTTTGAACAGATTCCTTGCAACTGGCGAATCCCTTTCCTCACTACATTTTCAATTCAGGCTCAGGATTTCCACCATATTGGGGATTGTAAAACACACCTGCCGCGCATTGGGTGCAGTGGATGGGAAGCATATTCAGATCGTCAAACCAGCTGCATCTGGCTCTGAATATTTTAATTATAAAAAATATTTCTCCATCGTGCTTATGGCCATTGCAGACACACAATACAAGTTCATAGCGGTCGATATTGGGGCCTATGGCGGCTCCAATGACTCTCAGGTTTTTAAAATGTCTGCAATGGGGCGTCATTTATATGGAAACACCTTCCAGTTTCCACCACCAAGACCGCTTCATCAAACCTCTGGGCCACCAATGCCATTTGTATGTGTTGGAGATGAAGCGTTCCAACTCTAACAACACCTGTTGAAGGAATACTCAAGTAATGGCTTGATGCCAACTAAAAGAGTCTTCAATTATCGGTTAACACGAGCGTGAAGAATGGTTGAGTGTGCTTTTGGCATTCTAACATCCAAATGATGAGTTCTGTTGACCGCTATTAAACTGAAGACTGAGACTGTGGATGAGGTGGTGAAAGCTTGTGTGGTCCTGCTGTAATATGCAAGGAACAGGTTGCTATGGATGACAATGTGATTGAAACCACCTTGCGTGATTATGAAGATATTACTTTTCGGAGTCCTGTGGCAGTTTCAAGAATGAGGGACAAATTTGCTGAGTACTTTGTCACACGAAGGAAAAGTAGAATGGCAGGATGAGATGGTTTAATATGTTTGCCTTTTCATATATTGTATGTTGGAGTACCAAACTTATTGCATTTTTCAGAGTTGTGATTATACCATGATTTTTTTCTTTGTACCTTGTTACCCAAAGTTTTGTATGTTTTGTAACTTTACCCCAAGTTTTGTACCTTTTACCCAAAGTATTGCATGTTTTGTACCTTTTACCCAAAGTTTTGCACGTTTTGTACCTTTTACCCAAAGTGTTGCACGTTTTGTACCTTTTACCCAAATTTTTGTACCTTTTACCCAAAGTATTGTATATTTTGTACCTTTTACCCAGAGTATTGTACGTTTTGTACCTTTTACCCAAAGTATTGTACGTTTTGTACCTTTTACCCAAAGTATTGCACGTTTTGTACCTTTTACCAAAGTATTTTATGCTTTGTACCTTGTTACCCAAAGTTTTGTATGTTTTGTACCTTTTACCCAAAGTATTGCACGTTTTGTACCTTTTACCCAAAGTATTTTATGCTTTGTACCTTGTTACCCAAAGTTTTGTATGTTTTGTACCTTTTACCCAAAGTTTTGTACCTTTTACCCAAAATATTGTACGTTTTGTACCTTTTACCTAAAGTATTGTACGTTTTGTACCTTTTACCCAAAGTATTGTACGTTTTGTACCTTTTCCCCAAAGTATTGCACGTTTTGTACCTTTTACCCAAAGTATTGTATGTTTTTGTACCTTTTACCCAAAGTTTTGTAACTTATCATTAAATAAATGAAAGACAATAAATATTTTTTGAAATTTTTTTTTTATTATTTATAACAAAATTATAAATTCATATAATTTGGGGTGGAGATACTACTGGAGGGGCTGACAGGGCAGACCACTTAGACAGTGGGGTTATGGAGACTGGATTGGGGTGGTCATGGATTCGAAGGGGTGGAGAAAACAAGAGGTTGGGCAGGGAGTGGAGGTACAGATGGTGTGGGTGGGAGCTGGTACGGGGAAGAAAGGGGAGGAGGGACAGTGGCTGGAGGGGTGGTAGGTGTGGGAGGGACTACCGGGGCGGGTGGAAGGGTTTGGGAGGTGACCTGCGCTAGAGCAACCTGGCAGGCTTGCATGACATGCATCTGCTGGTCAGGAGATAGCTTTTTTTTTTTTTTTTTTTTTTTGTTGAATATGTATTTATTAACACACATGTATAACACATATCAAGGGTATAAACAGTAACAAAACATGTCACATAATATAAGTCAAGCGTCATCATATCAGGTCATGTCCAATAAAACAGAGCACAATATATATGAATGAAACAGCGTGATCGAGGATCACTACTAGTATTGCGTGAGATTTGGCACACAAATTGGGTTCCTGGACTAACGAACCCCAATAACATTCTACAAGAACAAGAACTAAGAACAAAATAAAACAAGAAGACACAGAAAATATAAGGGGAAATAAAGAAAAATAAGGGAATTAAATGAACCTAAATGAAAAATAAATAACTGGACAAAGAAAAAAGGAAGAAGGTTAAAGGTAAGGGGAGGGAAGAAGGGGAGGGGGGCGCCAACGGTCTCCGCCCACAGCACACCACGTGGCAGAGAATCTTACATACAAAAATAGCACTCCAATGAGTCACTTACACTATGTAGGCGAAGGGGTACGAAAGGCAATCCACGGGGACCAGATGGTCTGGAATTTATCCCGGGTATGGTTGATCCATGCCAACAGGTCCTCCATGTCCCTGATATGGTCCACAGCAACAGTCCACTCCTCCAGAGAAGGCGCCACATTAGACAGCCAATGCTTAGGCACTAGAAGTTTGGCAGCCGTCAACATAAAGGTCGCCAGTTTGTGCTTAATGGGGTTATAACCCGTCGCCGGCACCCAAAAAAGGACTGAGTCCCTGGGTAAATCACAAGGCAGAAGGCAGATATCTTTGATTTTTTGTCGTATCGCATTCCAGAAGGGCACAATGAGGGGACAATCCCACCAGATGTGAGCATAAGTTCCTGAACCCGCCCCACATCTCCAGCAGATGTCAGAGGTCTGCAAGCCATGGCGAAATAGGAAGGACGGGGTTCGGTACCACCTGGCAATCAGTTTATAAGAATTCTCTTTAATGCGAACGCACCTAGAAAATCCCAGTGCGTGTCTTTTAATACACCTGGCGACTCGTAGGGACAATGGGTGCCCCAGTTCCCGTTCCCAGGCAGCAAGGTAAGTAGGCTCAGTATCAGAGCGAAGAGACATAAGCCATTTGTAAATGGTGGAGATCACGCCTTTAACAGGACTCTGCGCCAGCAACAGCCGCTCCAAGTTGGAGGCAGCCCGCAAGGGACGATGTTGCTCCATAAAGGTCTGACAGACATGATGTACATGTGCTAGCGATAAAAAGTTGGCGTGTGTAGGTCCGAGGATGGATGACAGGCCCTCCGCCGAAGGGACATTGCCTCCAGCAAAAAAGGAATTGAGGGGCGTTACCAGTTTGCTCCACAAACCCTGAAAAGTCCAAAAACCCTCATCCGAGCAGGTCAACAAAGGGAGTAAGCGTACAGGCATGAGCGGAGAGGGGAACTTACTCATAGTGTCATGATGTAGACAGTTCAGGCATGTGTGGAGCAAACCCTTCAGGAGAGGGGAGAAGTCGCGTGTACGAGGGATCTGAGTATGCACACCCCATAACTCAAGTGCCTCCCGAGGCGAAAGAAGAGCTGTTTCTAGGGAGGACAAGAAAGACCTTTTGTTCCAGCTGTTTATCTCCACCCAACGACGAAGATGGCAAGCGAAGTAATAGTTCTTCAGGTCGGGCATACCCACTCCACCTGCATCTGTGGGCAGAGTCAAAGTCGAGAAAGCAATACGAGCCGGACGTTGGTTCCATAGGAACCGTGAGAACAGAACGTGTAAGGCACGAAAAAAGGAATTGGGAAGGAATATAGGAGCTGCCTGGAATAAGTAGAGGAATTTTGGGACTATATATGTGGACAGATAATTTTTTCGGCCCAACCAAGACATGAACGGTATTCGTAGACGCTGGAGCTGTGTCCTAACCGAGGAGAGTAGGCGTAGGTGGTTCAGAGCGTAGAGGCGAGAAATATCCCTCGGAATAAGAATGCCTAAATATTTTACATGGTCTGTCTTCCAGGTGAACGGTGACATTCGTTGGAGGCGGGTTAGAGTGTCCCTGGGGAAGCCGATAGCAAACGCGACCGATTTATTATAATTAATTTTGAAGTTTGAAAGAGTACCAAAATGGTGAAAAAGATCCAGCACAGCGGGTATAGCAGTCTCCGGGTTAGTGATACTAAGCATGATGTCATCAGCGTATGCGGACACGAGGGCCTCGCCTTTAGGCGTGGATGCGCCTCGGATGTCTGGGTGTGTACGAAAAGCCTGTAACAAAGGTTCCAGGCACAGAGCGAACAGACTGGGGGACAAGGGGCAGCCCTGGCGGGTTCCATTGGATATAGAGAATGGAGCCGAAAAAGAATTGTTCACCTTGACCCTGGCAGTGGGCGAGGTGTAAAGTGTAAAAATGGAGTCTATAAAGCGATCGGGAAAATTAAATAGGCGTAGGACCGACTTCATGTAAGACCAATCTATGCGGTCAAACGCCTTTTCGGCATCAGTACTTAACAACAACAAAGGCGTTTTTCGGGAAACTGCTCCATGGATTAGGTGTAAGATCTTTGTGGAGTTTTCCCTCCCCTCCCTACCCAGTACAAACCCAGTCTGATCGCTCTGCACCAGGAGGGGGACCAAGCGAGACACCCGGTTCGCCAGGACCTTCGCCCAGAGCTTCAAATCACAGTTAAGAAGAGATATTGGCCGATAACTACTACACTGTGCTGGATCTTTGTCTTCCTTATGGATTAAAGCTATATCCGCCGAAAGGGATTGGGGAGGAAAGGAGGAGCCAGTCATCAAAGCATTAAAAAGTCGGGTGAGGTGTGGGAGAAGGGTAGCTTTAAACTTTTTGTAGTAAAGTATTGTCAGACCATCTGGGCCAGGAGATTTTCCCGATGGAGTAGACTTCAGAGCTTCCTTCACTTCCTCCACCGCAATTGGAGATAACAATTCCGCGTGATGGGAAGGTTTCAATTTAGGGAGGTTCAGGGAGGAGACAAAGTCCACAATAGCAGGATGGGGGTCTGCAGTGGGGGCAGATTCATACATGGGGTTATGTAAGTTATACAAGGCGGTGTAATATTGATGAAAATCTTGCGCGATTTGCGCCGTCTCGGTGTGTGCGGCACCCGAGGGGCATCTCGTCTCAGCGATGAATGTACGCGGAGACGTTTCTTTGACGTAGGCGGACATAAGTTTCCCACCTCTGTCACCTGAAGCATAAAGACGGTGTTTCGCGTGTAAGAAATTTTTCGCAATTTTTAGGTTTAACCCCTTCACCCCAAGGGTGGTTTGCACGTTAATGACCGGGCCAATTTTTACAATTCTGACCACTGTCTCTTTATGAGGTTATAACTCTGGAACGCTTCAACGGATCTTCGCGATTCTGAGATTGTTTTCTCGTGACATATTGTACTTCATGTTAGTGGTAAAATTTCTTCGATATAACTTGCGTTTATTTTTGAAAAAAACGCAAATATGGCGAAAATTTTTAAAATTTTGCAATTTTCAAACTTTGAATTTTTATTCCCTTAAAACAGAGAAATATATCACACAAAATAGTTAAGAAATAACATTTCCCACATGTCTACTTTACATCAGCACAATTTTGGAACCAAAATTTTTTTTTGTTAGGAAGTTATAAGGGTTAAAAGTTGACCAGCGATTTCTCATTTTTACAACAAAATTTACAAAGCCATTTTTTTTAGGGACCACCTCACATTTGAAGTCACTTTGAGGGGTCTATATGGCAGAAAATACCCAAAAGTGACACCATTCTAAAAACTGCACCCCTCAAGGTACTCAAAACCACATTCAAGAAGTTTATTAACCCTTCAGGTGCTTCACAGTAACTAAAGCAACGTGGAAGGAAAAAATGAATATTTTACTTTTTAGCCACAAAAATGATCTTTTACAAACTTTTTTTTATTTTCACAAGGGTAAAAGGAGAAAATGGACAGATAAGGTTGTTATGCAATTTCTCCTGAGTACGCCAATACCCCATATGTGGGGGAAAACCACTGTTTGGGCACACGGCAGAGCTCGTAAGGGAAGGAGCGACGTTTGACTTTTTCAAACTAAAATTGGCTGGAATTTAGATTGGATGCCATGTCGCGTTTGGAGAGCCCCTGATGCGCCTAAACAGTGGAAACCCCCCACAAGTGACACCATTTTGGAAACTAGACCCCCTAAGGTACTTATCTAGATCTGTTGTGAGCACTTTGAACCCTCAAGTGTTTCACAAAAGTATATAAAGCCTGGGTGTGAAAAAAAAAAATCAATTTTCCACAAAAATGATTTTTTAGTCCCAAATTTTTGAATTTTCCCAAGGAAATTGGACCCCAAAAGTTGTTGTCCAATTTGTCCTGAGTACGCTGATACCCCATATGTGGGGGGGGAAACTGTTTGGGCGCACGGCAGGGCTTGGAAAGGAAGTAGTAACGTTTTGGAATGCAGACGTTAATGGGGTCATGTTCCGTTTGCAGTGCCCCAGATGAGCCTAAACAGTGGAAACCCCCCACAAGTGACCCCATTTTGGAAACTAGACCCCCTAAGGAACTTATCTAGATCTTTGGTGAGCACTTTGAACCCCAAGTGCTTCACACAAGTTTATAATGCCCGGGCATGAAAATAAAAAATCCTATTTTTTTCCCACAAAAATTATCTTTTAGTCACTAATTTTTAATTTTCCCAAGGGTAACAGGAGAAATTGGACCACATAAGTTGTTGTACAATTTGTCCTGAGTACGCTGATACCCCATATGTGGGGGGGAACCACTGTTTGGGCGCACGGCAGAGCTCGGAATGGAAGGAGCACCATTTGACTTTTTCCAACCAAAATTGGCTGGAATTGAGTTTGGATGCCATGTTGCATTTGGAGAGCCCCTGATGTGCCTAAACAGTGGAAACCCCCCACAAATGACCCCATTTGGGAAACTAGACCCCCTAAGGAACTTATCTAGTTTTTTGATGAGCAATTTGAACTCCCAAGTGCTTCACACAAGTTTATAACGTAGAGCCGTAAAATTTAAAAATCATATTTTTTCCACAAAAATGATCTTTTCACCCCAATTTTTATTTTTCCAAGGGTAACAAGACTCCAAAAGTTATTGTGCAATTTGTCCTGAGTGCGCTGATACCCCATATGTGGGGGTAAACCACTGTTTGGGTGCATGGCAGAGTTTGGAAGGGAAGGAGCGCCGTCTGACTTTTTCAACGCAGAATTGTCTGGACGCCATGTCGTGTTTGGAGAGCTCCTGATCTGGCTAAACAGTGGAAACCCCATAAATGACACCATTTTGGAAACTAGACCCCTCAAGGAACTTATCTAGATGTGTGGTGAGAACTTTGAACCCCCAGGTGTTTCACTAAAGTTTATAACGTACAGCCGTAAAATAAAAAATCTTTTTTTTTTTTTTTTTTACAAACCGATGGGGATTGGCATGCCTGGAGTGTAATTTCTATGGAAGAAATCCTGAAGGGGTATTTCAATGGCATTTATATTATCTTGAACGTCCAACAGTGTCTCATTGAGTCGCCAGGTGTATCCGAGACCACCCACCCCAGGTAAGGCCAGTGTTAAGGATACAGGCGCATGGTCCGATACTGTCATGGATCCAATATCCGCCGTAGAATAACACCCCAGGTGGCGTCGGGATAGAAAGAGGTAATCAAGTCTTTGGTATGAGCGATGCGGCGTTGAATAAAACGTATAATCCCTAGTGTCAGGATGGAGGACTCTCCAGGCGTCCACCAAGGACAGCTCCGCCAATAGCAGTTTAAGTCTTCTGAGATTCCGAAAAGAGATGGCGGAGCGGCCCGTGGAGGAGTCCACGAGAGGCTCCATAGTGAGGTTAAAGTCTCCACCCAGTACCACTAGCCCCGACATAAATTGCTGTAAAAGACGTAGAGTTGATAGTAACCAGTCGACTGTGCGAACATTGGGCGCATAAATATTAGCAAAAGTCACTAAAGTGTTTCCCAGTTTACCCTTCAAGAAAAGATATCGACCATCTGTATCTGCCAACTGCGCTTGCAACTGAAAATGAAGATTGCGGCAAAAAGCTATACTCACTCCTCTCGACGCGTGGGAGTCGCTGCAACTGTGGAACCATACTGGGAATGAAGAGCGAGACAGCTGTGGAACATGATCGTGGCGGAAATGTGTTTCCTGCATAAAAATAACAGAGACACCATCTTTTTTAAGGAGTCGCAAAACCTGAGCACGTTTCGCAGGCGCATTCATACCCTTAGCATTATAGGATTGTATAACAATATCACGTGGAGTCATCATGGAGGTGCACTGGGAGGATAGAGAAGCGATAAAGCGGTGTACCGTAGCAAGGACAGAGAGCGACCCCAAGGAAAGAGGAGTGTGACAAGGAGGACACAAGAGGGAAAGAACACAAAAAAATCAAAACAGAGACAAAAAATAAAGCACCATAGGTAGCGGTGCTTGTAAACATTTGGAGAAATGTGAACTAGGCGGATCCACAAGGGAAGTCGGGAGACATTGCACCCCTCCTGAAGGAGGAGGGGGCAGTGGAGGCGATGCAAGGGTCGCATAAGAGCCCACCTGCAATAACCTCCAGCCAGACTGTGGAACCCAAGAAAACCTGGGTCATAGTGAAATGTATTTGCCCAAAAATGGGGAGGAGAGTGGGGAGAGAAAGGTAAGGAAGAAAAAGAAGGGAAGGGACCAAGAGAAGTACAGCAGGAGATGATGCCTTCCCAGGTGCAAGCAGAAGGGGCAGCGTATAGGAGAGAAAAAGGGGGGGGGAGGGAGAGAGTGAAGGGGGAGAAGGGAGAGGATAGCAGACCAGACCCACATATAGCTACAGGTGGGGCGACTACCCGGACCAAGAAGGTGAAGAATAGGGTAATGGAGGAGAGAGGCCGGGGGTCAGGAGGGTAGGGAAGGAGGATGGAGGAGAAAAAGATTGTGACCGTAAGGCGGACCGTGTCCTGTGTATCAGGATCCTATGATATAGTAGAGAAGGGCAAGGGTGCCCTAGTGTGGAAGGTGAGGTGGAGATTATGAGAAGTAGGGTCAGGTCCCCCAAGGATGAGTGGAAGAGGGAACGGAGAGAAAAGGGAGAGGAAGGGAAAGGTAGCCGGAAAGAGGGAACAGTGAGAGGGGAGAGTGGGGAGGGAAGAGATAAAGGAATGCAGAGAATGGCAAGATAGAGGGAGGAGAAGAAAGTGCTGTGTAGTGTAACAACAGTAGTAACTGTAAATGAACTGCAGATGGCAGCAGTGAGCAATGTACCAGAAAATAACAGCATAATGAAACGTTGAAAAATTGCAGGTAATTTTAAAACAGACCACAGGGGAACAAAAGCCATCTCTGTTGTCCAAAATCAGCAATGACAACAGGTAGATCCTGAAAATCAGAGAGGGCAGTGCAGTGCAATAGGTCATGTGAACAGCACACTACAGCAATCTACAAAGCACATAGGAAACCTAGATATCACATTGAGTTTCAAAGGTGAAAGAAGAGAAGATGGAGGAGGGGAGGGGAAGAGGGACAAGGGTGAAGAGAGCACAGGAAAGCAGTCAGCACTAGCAACAATACTAGCCTGAGTGAACAGAATCATAAGTTGGATATAACCACAGTGAGTCAACAATTCAACAGGGAGGCTGCAAAGTGGAAAATGTAAACCTCAGGTTTCAGGTAGAAGGAGGGCAGGAGACCTCCAGAACAAAGGCATTACACCGGGTCTACCATGTCCTGGCAAGAACAAGAGCAGCAAGCCAGTCCGGTAACAGCTCAGTCTCCAGCCGGGTCATCGCGGGCAGATAGAGAGCGACGATGCGACTTGTTCTTGGAGCGGGTGACTTGCCAATCGTCCGGGCGCGGCTGGATCGGTGGTATGGATGACTCCGGAACAGGCAGCCAGGACGGCACAGGCAGTGAAGGGATGGATAAGGCCTTCCACAAAGTAGGTAAGTCCTCTGGATGACGTATAGTAACTTTCTTGTCGTGGTGTGTAACAAAGAGCCCAAAAGGGAACAACCATCTGTACTGGGCGTCATGTTCCTTCAGGTGGGTCAGAAGAGGCTTTAGCAAGCGGCGCTTCTGGAGGGTAGAACTGGCCAGGTCTTGGTAGAAGGCCACTGGGGACCCGTCTAGCATCGGGGACCCCTGCTCCCTCGCAGCAGTGAGAAGCGCAGCAGTATGATTGTAGTCCAGTATACCACAAATAACGTCCCTGGGGGGATCAGTGTCCCTGGGGCGAGCTCTGAGGGCCCGGTGGATGCGCTCCACAACCACAGCTTCAGCAGGTTCTTCCCCCAGCAATGCAGAGAATAAAGTGCGTGCCACAGAGCGCAGGGCCTCGGGGGCATAGGACTCAGGGATACCTTTCATTCGCACATTGCGGCGGCGATTCCTGTTCTCAAGGTCCTCGGCAGCACCGAGGGCCGCATTAAGATGCTTGGAGTGGTCCTGGAGCGTGGTACAGATGCCATCGCCGAATTCCACATAAGAAGTGTGGGCCTGCTCCAGCTCCTCCACACGGCGTCCCACATGCGACACCTCCGCCTTAATGCTGGCTAGCTCCTGTAGCACTGGAGCAATGATCCGGCGGATGAAAGAGCGGGTGACCTGGTTGGAACGCTCCGGCCTGCGGGGTGATTGCCCTGAGCAAGCATCAGTGTCTATATCCGAGTCCTCTGCGTCAGACAGAGAGAGGGTTCCGGGTGCCATCTTAGGTGAAAGCACTGGTGCAGAAGCTGGCTTTCTCCGGAGATAATGATCCAAATCCCCCGTCTTTCTTGGGGGTTTTGGGGTGCCAGTGGAGTCTTTAGCCTTTTCTCTTCCTGATTTCCCCATTTTGGGCAGAAATACGCTGTGACAATGCTAAAGCTGGCTGGGTTGAAGAGAGGAGCTCACAGACTCAGCTCCTTCCTCATGTGCAGCTAGGCTCCGCCTCGGTCAGGAGATAGCTTGTCCATGTGCTCGAGTACTGCCTGAAAAAAGTAATGCTTTGTCGACTTACTTGCATCTAAATGCATCTTATCCAGACGACTGCTCAATTCAACCATGCTGTTGTGCATGAGGTTGAATCCAGCAGTCATTTACTCGGCCAAAAGTTTTATCGAGTTCTGAAAGGATGCAATTAGATGCAAGAACTCAGGCGCATAGCTCCTTTCCTGAGCTCTCTGACGTTGCCGGCCAGAACCCAAAGGTGTTCTAGAGGTGGCAGCAGTGTCAGAGGGGTGGGGTAAAGGGAAAGCTACCTCGTCACCAGCAGCTTCATGTAACGAAGTCTGCCATTATGCTCCAGCGCTCATGGATGGGGCCAAGGGACCAGACGTGAGGGAAGGTGCAGACAGGTTGGGTCTATCGAAGTGGTCCCCGGTGGCGGACTCCTGTGGGATCGCTCCAGAAGGGTTCAGCTCTGCAGCAGGCTCCCGAGTGCTGCAGACGGTGCTGTGGTACAAAGAAAAAGAAAAAAAGAATTTATTGATATTGCGTTGCCCTGCCTGAAACCAAAATATAAGGTTAGACATGTAAACATTGTTTACTTAATAAATGGGGTGGGGAATATTTACCTTCTGCTCACCATGGTCGACCGGAGGAACGACAGGGCTGTAGCTTACTTACTTGCTCCTGCGTCCACCCAATCCACTCGGGGCCTGCATCTCCTTGTTAAACTCCCTCTTGAAGCTATTCCTGAGTGACCCCACCACTTGATAACCCTATCTCTCCTGTAAAGATAAAGCACAAATTGGTTAGTATACAAAACATTACATCCTGCAACATAACTTACTGAACTGTGAATACTTACGCGCTTGATTCTGGGCCGGAGCATCAAGGTCCTCCCAGTCTTCCACAACTTCACGGCACACTTCCTCCCAGAGCTGACGGGTCACGACAAGGTCAGCATGGCGGCAGTCCCCCATGTTCCACAGCGGCTCCCGCTCTCAGGCTAGATCGATGAGGCGGTCAATGTCCACACCTGTCTCCTCACCGTCCGAGTCGTGAGCACGCTGTGAAGCCTGTTAAAAAAGATAAAAAACTATAAACTCAAATCATCCACATGAAGTAGAAAAATACTAAAACATCAAAAAAAAGGGGGGGGGGGTATTTATTCTCTGCTGAACGCCACGACGAGCATTCCGACGACCCTGGGAGGTGCTTTAAGGACCTCAACTCCGAGCCCCAGAATGTGAAGACAATAAAAAATAAAAACAAAAATTATGTGCTTGGATGTAGGCATATGTATTGTGTGTACTGTGATCTGTTTTTTATGTGTTTGGTGTACTGTGATGTCTGTGATGATCTGTTTTGAAGAAACTTACACTCTGCACGCAAGCTCCTGGTATTTCTCCACCCCGTCTGTCTCCTTATGGAAGCACCTCTGATGCTGCAGCTTCCTGTGAAACCAGAATTAATGCATATAGGGTTATGTGTACAAAAAATGTTAACATCACCAAAAATGCAAATTTTAATTACCTCAGTTCGCTGACGCTGTGAGGGAGGGCTCCCAGAAGAAGACATAATTGCATGGCTTGTTGCTTGGTCCCTCGAAATATCTGCAAGTATAAAGACACTTGTTAGCTACTATACAAATTATATATTAAGCTTTCTGGCCTTTATACTTACGTCACTACTTTCACTGATGGCCTGGCTTGGTCCCTCGAAGTATCTGCAAGTATAAAGACACTTGTTAGCTATTATGCTAAGATTATTTCAGTGGCCTGGCTTGGTCCCTCGAAGTATCTGCAAGTATAAAGACACTTGTTAGCTATTATGCTAAGATTATTTCAGTGTTGTCCGCTGACTTAGAAAAAAAGAGGTAGCTCCAGAGCTATTAGGATTTCAACCCTTCCCCCCAAAAAAAACCCCTATGCCTCCCCCCAAACAAAAAATGCTAAGTACTTAGTAGGTTGATAAACCACCCCCTCTGTAATTTAAAACTTAGATATGCAGGATGCGCAAGCAAACATAACCCTCCACCTCCTGTATTTCCCAAAAAAACCCATACATAACACAGCCACCCAAGTAGTACGTTGCAAACACCATTGCACAGTAAAAACCCTCCTTCCCACTTTAAATCCCTAAACCCACACTTGAATATCTATTGACCACAGATGTAATGTTTTAAAAGCCCTGGTAAAAAAAATTTAAAGACCCAATTTCTGCATTCCCCACTTGTATACACCATTTTTTTTTTAAATAGAACCTCAAACACCTCAGATCAGCTTTCCACCCTCTTATCAAGATCACACCTCACCACTTGTATGCTTGACCCGCTCCCATCCCACCTCATCCCTAGCCTCACCACAGTCTTCACCCCTACTCTAACACACCTCTTCAACCTCTGACAAATGGTGTCTTCCCCTCATCCTTTAAACACGCCTCGATCACACCCATCCTCAAAAAGCCCTCCCTCGACCCATCCTCTGTGTCTAACTATCGCCCGATAACTCTTCTCCCTTATGCCTCAAAACTACTGGAACAGCATGTCCATCTTGAACTGTCCTCCCACCTCTCCTCCTGCTCCCTCTTTGACCGCTTACAATCAGGCTTCCGACTGCATCACTCAACTGAAACTGCCCTAACTAAAGTCACCAACGACCTACTAACCACCAAGAGCAAGCGACACTACTCTGTCCTCCTTCTCCTGGACCTGTCCTCTGCCTTCGACACTGTGGACCATTCCCTCCTGCTACAGATTTTCTAATCTCTTGGCATCACAGGCTTGGCCCTATCCTGGATCTCATCATATCTAACAAACCGAACATTCAGTGTCTCCCTCTCACACACTACCTCTTTACCTCGCCCCCTGTCTGTCTGTGTTCCTCAAGGCTCAGTTCTAGGACCCCTACTCTTCTCCATCTACACCCTCGGCCTGGGACAGCTCATAGAATCCCATGGTTTGCAGTATCATCTCTACGACGATGACACACAGATCTACCTATCTGGACCTGACCTCACCTCCTTACTGACCAAAATCCCACAATGTCTGTCTGCTATTTCTGCTTTCTTCTTTGCTCGCTTTCTAAAACTGAACATGGACAAAACAGAATTCATAATCTTTCCCCCATTCACTCTACCCCCCCACCAGACCTGTCCATCAATGTCAATGGCTGCTCACTTTCCACAGTCCCGCATGCTCGGTGCCGCGGGGTGATCCTCGACTCTGCCCTCTCTTTCAAGCCACATGTCCAAACCCTTGCCTCCTCCTGCCGTCTCAAACTCAAAAATATTTCCCGGATCCGTGCATTCCTTGACCATGAAACTACAAAAACACTAGTGCATGCCCTCATCATCTCCCACCTCGACTACTGCAACCTCCTACTCTCTGGCCTTCCCTCTAGCACTCTGGCACCACTTCAATCCATCCTGCATTCTGCTGCCCGACTAATATACCTGTCTCCCCATTATTCCACAGCCTCTCCTCTCTGCCAAGCCCTTCATTGGCTTCCTATTGTCCAGAGGCTCCAGTTCAAAACCCTAACCATGACATACAAAGCCATCCACAATCTGTCTCCTCCATACATCTGTGATATGGTCTCCCACACGCAACCTTCGATCCTCTCAAGATCTCCTCCTCTACTCCCCTCTTATCTCTTCTTCCCACAACCGCATACAAAACTTCTCCCGTGCCTCTCCCATACTCTGGAACTGTCTACCCCAACACATCAGACTCGCGCCTACCATGGAAACCTTCAAAAAGAACCTGAAGACCCACCTCTTCCGACAAGCCTACAACCTGCAGTAATCATCAGTCTACTGAACCATCGCACGACCAGCTCTACCCTCTCCTAGTGTATCCTCACCCATCCCTGTAGACTGTGAGCCCTTGCGGGCAGGGTCCTCTCTCCTTCTGTACTAGTGTGTGCCTTGTATTGCTCACATTTATTGTACTTGTCTATATTTGCCCCTTTGACATGTAAAGCGCCATGGAATAAATGGCGCTATAAAAATGTATAATAATAATAAACACCTCTGTATTACATGTAAACCAAAATAACCAACACAGGTGCTTTCCTGTGTAACATAACCCAAAATTTTAAAGTTACCTTGCTGAAATGATACTACAGATTACAATTTTTTTTAACCATTTTTATTAATTTTTTTTTACTTTTAATTTTTGTTAAAGCAAGTAGGAGCTACACAGCTCTTTATTTGAAATACAAGGACAGTAAATGAAAAATAAACAAAACATGCTTGGCTGGACTTACACACACACACACACACACACACACACAAAGGCCGGACTCGCACGCACACACACACACACACACACACACACACACACACACACGTAGGCCGGACTCTCTCACACACACACACGCAGGCCTGACACACACACGCAGGCCGGACTCACACACGCACAAACACACACACCAAGGCCGGACTCACACACACTGGCTGCTGGCCGGACTCACGCTGGCTGATGGCCGGACTCACGCTGGCTGGACTATCGATGGCTGCTGGCCGGACTCCCGCTGGCTGGACTCACACTGGCCGGACTCCCGCTGGCTGTACTCACGCTGGCTGCTGGCTGGACTCACACTGGCTGGACTCACACTGGCTGATGGCTGGACTCACACTGGCTGGACTCACACTGGCTGATGGCTGGACTCACACTGGCTGGACTCACACTGGCTGGACTCCCGCTGGCTGATGGCTGGACTCCCGCTGGCTGGATTCTGGCTGTAATGCTTGCTGGCACATTGAGGAGTGAAGCCCTACCTGGCAGGTTTATATACATTTGGGGCTGTCTGGCCAGTTGGCTACAAAATAATAATTGGAGCATGCTCAGTTAAAAATGAATCTGGCGCCGGATTCCGTCATTTGACGGACAGTGACGGAGCCGGCGCCCATAGGCTTTCATTATAGCCAACGACGGACGGCGCTGGATCCGTCGCGGTCCGACTTTTTGATGTAGACAAAAAAAAACGTTACTTTGTCCGTCGTCTCTGGCTGCAGGTCACAAAATTTCCGACGGATCCAGTGAACAACGGATGAAACATGAGGCCATCCGTCGCTAAAACAAGTCGAGAAAAAAACGGATCCGGCGGCATCATTTGCCGGATCCGTTTTTTTCTAAAATTGTCGGATTGCGACGCCAAAAAACTGATGTGTGAAAGAGGCCTTAGGAAGCCTTTGCAGGTGTTTTTTGTTGATTCCAATTTATTGAGATAATGACTTTTGGGTTTTCATTGGCTGTAAGCCATAATCATCAACAGTAACAGAAATTACAGTATCACTTGAAATAGGTCACTCTGTTTGTAATGACTCTATATAATATATACGCTTCACTTTTTGTATTGAAGAACTGAAATAAAATTAACTTTTTGATGATATTTTAATTTTGTGAGAAGCACTTGTATCATTTTAATCAGTATAATGGTGCCAGCCTGACATTGTCTGTAGGTTACTGTGCACAATCCTGCTGACAGGTTCTTTTTAACTAGATGGCTTCTTTGAATCCATCTTGATGACATAAAAGGAATAGAAGACACCTATAAACCTGACAAGAAAAAAAAACATCCACCAAAATTCGCAGACTGGTCAAGGAAGGCTCTAATCAGAGATTCAACAAAGACACCAACTATAACTCTGTTGAAGCTGCAAAGATCAGCAAAGGTGATTGATGTATCTGTGCTGAAAGGGGTTGTCACAAGTTCAAAAATGTGAGAAATTGCAAAGTGCTTATAAAAACGAGCAACTTTGCAATTTATCCCTTATTAAAAATAAAGGGATTTTTAGTTGTATGTCCTAGCTACCAGGCTCCCTTTGGTAGTAGCCTTGTAGGGAGCAAAGTCCGAGCCAGCAGTATGACGATATCATTCATCAGAACTGTCAATCTTCAGGACTGCGTTGCCTATGGCGCCCCCCAAACTGCATATATGGGCATTCAAGTCTTGGAAAGTTAATCTGTTCACACCTCAAATCCATTGATTCTCTTTCATAGAATTATAGAATCATAGAATGGTAGAGTTGGAAGGGACCTCCTGGGCCATCTGGTCCAACCCCCTGCTCAAAGCAGGATTCTCTAAATCATCCCAGACAAATGTCTGTCCAGCCTCTGTTTGAAGACTTCCATTGAAGGAGAACTTACCACCTCTCGTGGCAGCCTGTTCCACTCCTTGATCACCCTAACTGTCAAAAAGTTTTTTCTAATATCTAATCTGTGTCTCCTCCCATTCAGTTTCATCCCATTGCTTCTAGTCTTTCCTTGTGAAAATGAGAATAAAGATGATCCTTCTACAATGTGACAGCCCTTGAGATATTTGTAGACAGCTATTAAGTCTCCTCTCAGTCTTCTTTTTTGCAAGCTAAACAATCCCAAATCCTGCAACCGTTCCTCATAGGACATGGTTTGCAGACCGGTCACCATTCTGGTGGCTCTCCTTTGAACTTGCTCCAGTTTGTTGATGTCTTTTTTAAAATGTGGTGCCCAAAACTGGACACAGTATTCCAGATGAGGTCTGACCAAAGAGGAGTAGAGGGCAATAATGACCTCACGTGATCTAGACTGTATGCTTCTGTTGATACATCCTAGAATTGTATTTGCCTTTTTTGCTGCTGCATCACACTGTTGACTCATGTTCAGTCTGTGATCAATTAGTATACCCAAGTCTTTTTCACATGTGCTGTTACTTAGCCCTATTCCTCCCTTTTTGTATATGCTTTTTTCATTTTTATTGCCCAGATGTAGTACTTTGCATTTTTCCCTGTTAAAAACCATTCTGTTAGTTGCTGCCCACTGCTCCAGTTTATTTATATCTTTTTGAATCCTCTCTCTCTCTTCTCTAGTATTAGCTACCCCTCCTAGCTTTCAATCAGGATCAGGGACAATGATCAGAATACAAATTGAAGGGGTGAAACAGTGAACTTGGCCAATGGTGGGTCCAAGCTCCCTCATTTGTGAAATAGGAGTTGTTTTATCAGCCACTAAATTGTATACTGCTGGTATAATTGTTTTTTTTTATAATGGGTCCAAGTTCCCTATATAACTAAGTACTTTAATGCAGATAAGAGACTGGGAACAAAAGAAAACGCAATAGGGTCTTATCCGATAAAAAATAGAGGTGGCAGGGATAGAAATCCACTCATCTGGTTTGGTTTCTAAATGCAACCTGTGACTGGCATAGAATTAAATGTGTCAGCCGCTGCAAGGACACCAGTCATTGGAAAGACCGAACAGTAGAAATCTGGAAGGAGATGTCACTCATGCGCTGCTCCTGATGTATCCACGAAGCATCAAACGGAAGGAAGATTATAACATTTATTACAGGTTTTCGCTGTCAACGTGTTTCAAGGCCACACAGGACCTCTTCATCAGGACAGAAACCTCAGAGCAAGCCTTAGGCTTTTGTTGGATGACCACTATAGTGTAAGGTGCAGAACCATAGTGTTGAACCAGAAAATCAGTTTCCATGCTGTTCCCTGTATTTAGGGACAGGAGTTTTCAGAATGTCATGACGTCTCTCTTACTATTAAACTTGGCACAAATCAGGGAAAAAGCCCACAAGGATTTCTGCCCCTGGATGATATTTGCTGTTTGTGTTCATGTACAGGAATGTATAATAATTAAGAAAACCGATGATGACGTCTCACTCAACAAACCTGGTTCTGAAGGATGGAGCAAAACCAAGAACCACATAACCGTGCATATCCCCCATTCACTAATGCACGAGAGGAACGACGATGACAAAATCTTAGCGCTTACATACAAGATCATTCATCTTTTGACTGGAGAGGTGAGAACTGCTGGGACGGGACGCAGTACCACACGGGAGCTGCCTGGATGATAATTATATAGTTGTGTCAGGTTTCTATAAGGTTTCATCAGAAAATGGCTTAAGGCACTGTCACACTTAGCGATCGCACCAGCGATCACGACAACGACACGACCTGGCGAGATCGCTAGTGTGATAGCTATGTGGTCGCTAGTTAGATTCCAAACACATCTCATCAGCGATCTGTATAACGACCTTGCGGTCGTTGGGAAAACCTAGTCCCACCTGCGAACTGGTGAAGTCGTTCATAAAGGGTGTCACACTCAGCGATTCAGGCTCACCAGCGGGACACCAAAATGGCTCAGAACGTTCATAAGCGATCAACGACATCTCAACAGGCGCCACATCGCTGCTACATGTCACACACAGCGACGTCGCTAACGAGATCGCTGCTGGGTCATAAATCGGTGACACAGTAGCGATCTGGTTAGCGATCTCGCTTAGTGTGATAGTACCTTTATTGTTTTAATACATTTACCATAAAACCAGATTTATTGTTTTTTTTTTTTTTTGTTAATTTTCCTAATCTTTATAAAATATCAGAAATCTTGCACTTTTCCCACTGTGCCTTATACTAAGCTCACATTTCCTGCTCTGTATAGAAGACTTTGCAGCTATCTTATTATCATCACAGACCAGGTTACAGTGAAATGTAACACCTCTATACAGAGTACATCACAATTGTACAGCTCCCCTCCTCCCTCTTCCTGCACAATGACCTATCCCAGATCAGAGCATGCCCAGAGAATACTGGTTCAGTAGGGTGGTAGCCGACTATTGCTGCTAAAAAGAACTAGTACAAGTAGAGATGAGCAGATCTGGCAGAATTTGAGTTCTCCTGTTCGCACAAATATTCCTGGGAAATTCAATATGCAGAGAAATTATCCTCTGTGAATTTAATATCTGTTTTTATGCACTGGGGTCTCTCCAGACACCGGAGCTTTAAAAAGAAAAAAAGCTTAGATTTACGGTACTTCTCCGCTTATCTCTCTGGTTTCTCAACCCCTCTCTGTTACCCGTCTGGTCCTGGCTCATCTTCTGATTGTCACCGTTTGCGCTGAAATAGACCGACTTCTGTTTCTGATGAGGTCTGGGAGGGTTCTGCATATGTGAGCGTAAGGTCACATCATCACAATTTTAGCACAGGCAGTGGTTGAAGATGCAGCCAAGACCGTATGGGTGACAGTATGGAGCAAAGAGACCGGAAAAGTAAGGTAAGTGTAAGAAGCAAATAAAAAAAAAATGCGAATGCAGATTTCTGGAAAATATGAGTAAAATTCAAATTCCACTTGAATATATTCACTCATTTTTAAGTTCAAGTCTTATATTAGACCTAGTGGTCAGTGTAAAAATTGCAATACTGTGAAGAAAAACAGTAGGTGATTTCTTAATAACACATTTTTTTAAAGGAGTCTGTCAGCAGGTTTTTGCTATTTAACCCCTTCACCCCCAAGGGTGGTTTGCACGTTAATGACCGGGCCAATTTTTACAATTGTGACCACTTTTCTCTTTATGAGGTTAAAACTCTGGAACGCTTCAACGGATCTTCGCGATTCTGAGATTGTTTTCTCGTGACATATTGTACTTCACGTTAGTGGTAAAATTTCTTAGATATAATTTGCGTTTATTTTTGAAAAAAAAAAGCAAATATGGCGAAAATTTTGAAAATTTTGCGATTTTCAAACTTTGAATTTTTATTCCCTTAAAACAGAGAAATATGTCACACAAAATTGTTAATAAATAACATTTCCCTCATGTCTACTTTACATCGGCACAATTTTGGAACCAAAATTTTTTTTGTTAGGAAATTATAAGGGTTATAAGGTGACCAGCGATTTCTCATTTTTACAACAAAATTTACAAAGCCATTTTTTTAGGGACCACCTCACATTTGAAGTCACTTTGAGGGGTCTATATGGCAGAAAATACCCAAAAGTGACACCATTCTAAAAACTGCACCCCTCAAGGTACTCAAAACCACATTCAAAAAGTTTGTTAACCCTTCAGGTGCTTCACAGGAGCTGAAGCAACGTGGAAGGAAAAAATGAATATTTAACTTTTTAGTCACAAAAATGAACTTTTACAAACTTTTTTTATTTTCACAAGGCTAAAAGGAGAAAATGGACAGATAAAGTTATTGTGCAATTTCTCCTGAGTACGCCAATACCCCATGTGTGGGGGAAAACCACTGTTTGGGCACACGGCAGAGCTCGTAAGGGAAGGAGCGCCGTTTGACTTTTTCAAACCAAAATTGGCTGGATTGAGATTGGACGCCGTGTTGCGTTTGGAGAGCCTCGATGCGCCTAAACAGTGGAAACCCCCCACAAGTAACACCATTTTGGAAACTAGACCCCCTAGGAACACTTTGAACCCCCAAGTGTTTCACAAAAGTTTATAATGCCAGGGTGTGAAAAAAAAAAAACAATTTTCCACAAAATGATTTTTTATTCCCAAATTTTTGATTTTTCCCAAGGAAATTGGACCCCAAAAGTTGTCCAATTTGTCCTGAGTACGCTGATACCCCATATGTGGGGGGGTGAAACTGTTTGGGCGCACGACAGGGCTAGGAAAGGAAGTAATAACGTTTTGGAATGCAGACGTTGATGGGGGTCATTTTCCATTTGCAGTGCCCCAGATGTGCCTAAACAGTGGAAACCCCCCACAAGTGACCCCATTTTGGAAACTAGACCCCCTATGGAACTTATCTAGATCTGTGGTGAGCACTTTGAACCCCCAAGTGCTTCACACAAGTTTATAATGCCCGGGCATGAAAATAAAAAATCCTATTTTATTCCCACAAAAATTATCTTTTAGTCACCAATTTTTTATTTTCCCAAGGGTAACAGGAGAAATTGGACCATAAAAGTTGTTGTCCAATTTGTCCTGAGTACGCTGATACCCCATATGTGGGGGGGAACCACTGTTTGGGCGCACTGCAAAGCTCGGAATGGAAGGAGCACCATTTGACTTTTTCCAACCAAAATTGGCTGGAATTGAGATTGGACGCCATGTTGCATTTGGAGAGCCCCTGATGTGCCTAAACAGTGGAAACCCCCACAAGTGACCCGATTTTGGAAACTAGACCCCCTAAGGAACTTATCTAGATCTGTGGTGAGCAATTTGAACCCCCAAAATTTTTCCACAAAAATGATCTTTTCACCCCAATTTTTATTTTCCCAAGGGTAACAAGACCCCAAAAGTTATTGTGCAATTTGTCCTGAGTATGCTGATACCCCATATGTGCGGGTAAACCACTGTTTGGGTGCATGGCAGAGCTCGGAAGGGAAGGAGCGCCGTTTGACTTTTTCAACTCAGAATTGGCTGGACGCCATGTGTTTGGAGAGCTCCTGATCTGCCTAAACAGTGGAAACCTCCCACAAATGACACCATTTTGGAAACTAGACCCCTCAAGGAACTTATCTAGATGTGTGGTGAGAACTTTGAACCCCCAGGTGTTTCACTAAAGTTTATAACGCCCGAGCATGAAAAAAAAAAAAATCATATTTTTACCACAAACATAATCTTTTAGTTCCCAACTTTTTATTTTCCCAAGGGTAACAGGAGAAATTGGACCCCAAAAGTTGTTGTCCAATTTGTCCTGAGTACACTGATACCCCATATGTGGGAGAAAACTACTGTATGGGCACACGTCGGGGCTCGGAAGGGAAGTAGTGATGTTTTGGATTGCAGACTTTGATGGAATGGTCTGCAGGCGTCATGTCGCGTTTGGAGAGCCCCTGATGTTCCTAAACAGTAGAAACCCAACACAAGTGACCCCATTTTGGAAAATAGACCCCCCCAAGGAACTTATCTAGATGTGTGGTGAGCACTTTGTAAAAACAAAAAAATCATTTTTTTTTTTTTTACAAAAATGATATTTTCGCCCCCAATTTTTTATTTTCCCAAGGGTAACAAGAAATTGGACCCCAAAAGTTATTGTGTAATTTGTCCAGAGTACGCTGATACCCCCATATGTGGGGGTAAACCACTGTTTGGGCGCATGGCAGAGCTCAGAAGTGAAGGAGCACCGTTTGACTTTTTCAAGGCAGAATTGGCTGGAATTGAGATCAGACACCATGTCACATTTGGAGAGCCCCTGATGTGCCTAAACAGTGGAAACCCCCCAATTCTAGCTCCAACCCTAACCCCAACACACCCCTAACCCTAGTCCCAACCCTAACCATAACACTAACCACAAACCTAACCCTAACACTCCCCTAACCCTAATCCCAACCCTAACCCTAACTTTAGCCCCAACCCTAACTTTAGCCGCAACCCTAACCCTAATGAGAAAATGGAAATAAATACACTTTTATAATTTTATTATTTTTCCCTAACTAAGGGGGTGATAAAGGGGGTTTGATTTACTATTTATAGCGGGTTTTTATAATTGGCAGCTGTCACGCCAAAAGATGCTTTTTATTGCAAAAAATAGTTTTTGCATCACCACATTTTGAGAGCTATAATTTTTGCATATTTTGGCCCACAGTCATGTGAGGTCTTATTTTTTGCGGTACGAGTTGACGTTTTTATTGGTACCATTTTTGAGCACGTGACATTTTTTGATCGCTTTTTATTTCGATTTTTGGGAGGTTAGAATGAACAAAAATAAGCAATTCATGAATTTCTTTTGGGGGGGCGTTTATACCGTTCCGCGTGTGGTACAATCGATAAAGCGGTTTTAATCTTCGGGTTAGTACGATTACGGCGATACCTCATTTATATCATTTTTTTATGTTTTGGCGCTTTTATACAATGAAAACAATTTTATATAAAAAATAATTATTTTTGCATAGCTTTATTCTGCGAGCTATAACTTTTTTATTTCTTCGTTGATGCTATATGGCGGCTCGTTTTTTGCGGGACAAGATGACGTTTTCAGCGGTACCATGTTTATTTATATCTTTCTTTTTGATCGCGTTTTATTCCATTTTTTGTTCGGCGGTATGATGATAAAGCATTGCTTTTTTGCTTTGTTTTGTTTTTTTTAGGGGTACGCTAAAGGGGTTAACTAGTGGAACAGTTCTATAGGGCAGGTCGTTACGGACGCGCGATACCAAATATGTGTACTTTTATTGTTTTGTTTTTTCTATTTACATGAAGAAATTATCTTATTAGGGAATTTTTTTTTCCTTTATTTTGGAATTTTTTTTTACACTTGTGATTTTCATTTTTTTTACTTTGTCCCAGGGTGGGACATCACTGTATAATGTCAGATCTCTGATCTGACAGTGTGCATAGCACTCTGTCAGACCAGCGATGTGACAGGCACTGCTGCAGGCTTCCTCAGCACCTGCTCTCAGGCGGCGCTGAGGAAGCCGCCTCCCTGCAGGACCCCACGGCCATCTTGGATCCGGGGTCTTGCAGGGAGGAAGGCCTCAGAACCGCGCAGTCACATCGTGCTGTTCTGAGGGTCTCAGGGGAGCACGCAGGGAGCCCCCTCCCTGCGCGATGCTTCCCTGTGCCCCCGGTACACCGCGATCATGTTTGATCGCGGTGTGCCAGGGGTTAATGTGCCGGGAGCGGTCCGTGACCGCTCTTGGCACATAGTGCCGGGTGTCAGCTGTGATAGTCACCCGATCGCTGTGATGTACTATCCAGTCCCTGGTCATACGGGCCCAGGTACCATGGACGGGATAGTACGTCGGATAGCAGAAAGGGGCTAATCTGAAGACAGGGATGTGTCACTTGTCAAAGTGCATGCTGTGGTTTAATAACTGTGAAGGATTTATCACTAAAGGGTATGCCACACTAAACAATATCGCTAACGGGATCGCTAAAAAACGTCACTATTTAGCGATCCCGTTAGCGATATTGTTCAGTGCGGCAGCTTCCAGCGACGAGCTTCCTGCTGTGATCTCGCTCGTCGCTGGAATCGCTCCGGACCCTATTTCATCGCTGGCGCTCCCGCTGGGTAAGTATCTTATCGCTGTGTGGCACCTTTTCTTAGCGATTTAGCGGTACTTTTGTTCCGCTAAAGTCGTTAAGAAGATCGCTAACGGCGATAGCGTCGTTAACTATATCGCTAAATGCGGCAGCATTTAGCGATATAGAAACAATCCCGCTAGCGATCTCATTAGTATGCAACGCTAACGAGATCGCTAGCGGGATAGCTTAGTGTGGCAGTACCTTAAGAGGTTAACATTGGCAGACTACACTAGTCCAGCAACGCCCCCTCCTGTGATAAGCAGCCTACTGTCTATCAACTTAGTATATAGAGAGCCTGGTGTGGGCGGAGTTAGTGTTGTCAACTGCTTCATTCTATATCTAAAAGTACTGATTGTTTCGGAACTGCTGCACCCAGTAAACTAAGTGAAACATAATTGGATTCCGCTTCTTTTTGCCTACATTACGCTTCTCTCATATGAGGTAGCAAAAACTTGCTGACAGATTCCCTTTAAGTGGCCCATAGAGATAGCCGTGGTCTTGTTGCTATTTCCCCCTACACTCCCTATACAAATGAATGCTCAGTTAAGCTCTTGTTGGTTCTCTGTGGGCAGAGCGGAGTGGGCCTCTACCAGACATCTCTGGCAGCAGCCAGTCTAGCTGGAGAACAAGAGGAGTGGACGCTTCATTTCAGACTTCCCAATCCTTCTCTGCCTCATCTTCTGTTAGAAAAGAGACTTGAAGCCTCCAGAGACATCAGCGCGTCGTCCAATCCCACCAAATAGGTGGCTTCAGCTGACTGTACCCTGTATGTTGTCTTTTAGGGTGTCACAGTCTTGTATGTTTTCTCAGGAATGGAATGATTTAGAAGACAAAGATCAATGCAAAGACATGACTGAGAATCAGCGATCTGTGCAATCACAGGGTAAGAGTTCAATTACATGAGCAAATAATCATGTAAACGATGAAATTTCCGATCGGAACTCTTGAGGAGCAAACAGTGTTAGACAAGTGTTTTTACAGTAAGAGAATCGTGAATGAAATGATTGAATAATGATCATTACATGCTAACATCGAGCGTCGTGCACTGTGGTCACGCAGATATAATCTGAAGTGTTGGCGTCCTCAACGTACACATCCCATAAATGATACCATGTATTTCTTACACATAAACTCATAAAGTATTGTACAAACATTTCCATTGATACTGTTAAAAGAATATTTAGTCAAATAAGCAAATTTTTTTCCTGCTAATTATGAATATATACTCGCTCCATCTGTTAATATGTCCTCGTTCCAATGCTTTAAAGGGACTCAGATTGAACAGTCATTCTGTACTGACAGAGTCCTACCACTTGGTGCTTCACGGCGGGGCCAATCATTTATATACACCTTTTCACCTGCTTGTTTCCCCTCAGTCGTCGCTCCCCCTCTTCTTTGATTGACTGCTCTGGCTTGATCGGGCCACAGAAGGGAGGAGATAGAGGGAGACCAAAAAAGTGGGAATGTGTATGTAAATGATTGGTCCCGTCATGAAGCACCGAACTCATGTACTTGTTTTACACAGTCATTCTGTGCTGGCAGAGTCCTTTTCATTGGGGGTCACAGGAAACCATGGGTGTAAGCTGCTGCCACTAGGAGGCTGACACTATGAACAAAAAAAGTTAGCTCTTCCTCTGCAGTATACAGTCATGGACAAAAGTTTTGAGAATGACACAAATATTAATTTTTACAAAGTCTACTGCTTCACTTTTTCTAATGGCAATTTGCATATACTCCAGAATGTTATAAAGAGTGATCAGCTTAACAGCAATTACTTGCAAAGTCAATATTTGGCTAGAAAATGAACTTTATCCCCAAAACACATTTCAACATCATTGCAGCCCTGCCTTAAAAGGACCAGCTAACCTCTTTTCAGTGATTGCTCCATTAACAAAGGTGTGGGTGTTGATGAGGACATGGCTGGAGATCAATCTGTCATGATTAAGTAAGAATGACACCACTGGACACTTTAAAAGGAGGCTGGTGCTTGGCATCATTGTTTCTCTTCTGTTAACCATGGTTATCTCTAAAGAAACACGTGCAGTTATCATTGCAATGCACAAAAATGGCCTAACAGGGAAGAATATCGCAGCTAGAAAGATTGCTCCTCGGTCAACAATCTATCGCATCATCAAGTACTTCAAGGAGAGAGGTTCCATTGTTGCCAAAAAGGCTCCAGGGAGCCCAAGAGAGACCAGAAAGCGCCAGGACCGTCTCTTAAAAGTGTTTCAGCTGCGGGATCAGGCTACTAGCAGTGCAGAGCTTGCTCAGGAATGGCAGCAGGCAGGTGTGAGTGCATCTGCACGCACTGTGAGGCGGAGACTCTTGGAGCAAGGCCTGGTCTCAAGGAAGCCACTTCTCTCCAGAAAAAATATCATGGACAGACTGATATTCTGCTAAAGGTACAGGCAGTGGACTGCTGAGGACTGGGGTAAAGTTATTTTCTCTGATGAATCCCCTTTTCGATTGTTTGGGACATCAGGAAAACGCCTCATTCGGAGAAGACAAGGTGAGCGTTACCACCAGTCTTGTCTCGTGCCAACTGTTAAGCATCCTGAAACCATTCATGTGTGGGGTTGCTTCTCAGCCAAGGGAATCGGTTCTCTCACAGTCTTGCCTAAAAAACAGCCATGAATAAAGAATGGTACCAGAATGTCCTCCAAGAGCAACTTCTCCCAACCCTCCAAGAGCAGTTTGGCGATCAACAATGCCTTTTCCAACATGATGGAGCACCTTGCCATAAAGCAAAGGTGATAACTAAATGGCTCAGGGAACAAAACATAGAGATTTTAGGTCCATGGCCTGGAAACTCCCCAGATCTTAATCCCATTGAGAACTTGTGGTCAATCATCAAGAGACGGGTGGACAAACAAAAACCTAAAAATTCTGACAAAATGAAAGCATTGATTGTGCAAGAATGGACTGCTATCAGTCAGGATTTGGTCCAGAAGTTGATTGAGAGCATGCCAGGGAGAATTGCAGAGGTCCTGAAGAAGAAGAGTCAACACTGCAAATATTGACTTGCTGCATTAACTCATTCTACTGTCAATATAAGCTTTTGTTACTCATATGTTTGCAATTATATTTCTGTCTGTGATAAAAACATCTGTCAAACACACATAAAAACCAGAGGGCAGCAGATCATGTGAAAATATAATATTTGTGTCATTCTCAAAACTTTTGGCCATGACTGTACACCCTTCCGACTGGCACTTGGTTAATCAGTTTTAGCTTAGTGTCAGTAGGAGGTGGACACAGGTCTTTTACTAGACCCTTATCTACCTTGGTTTTTGCCATTTTCCAGTAACGTCTCCATTTTTTATTTAGATGGATCTTCTCGTTTACCTCTGGAGGGATACAGTGTGAACAGTCACAACTGTACTCCCACGTAGAGACTGAGTACGATGTGTACTCCCACCCCGTAACCTCATATGTCTAATCGGCAGGACCCCAACCCCTAACACATGAAGAGTGTTTAGGTGATCCGTATTTTGGTCCTGGCCCCTGTCTCCTTCCCTCTCGCCCACCAGAGCTTGTCGGTTTCTGGAGGCATGGAGATCCCACAATACAGGAGCTTGGACGTCTAATAATATACTCATCTTCAGGATGGAGAGGTACATCTTATTTCTCTCTCCATCAGGTTCCTGTTCAGAGGTGACAAGGAGAAGATTCAGCTAAAGAAGAGGATACGAAGAACACAAGGATGAAGATAGAATGAAGATTAGAAAAAGGACGTGATAAGAAGATGAGTTTTTTTTCCCCCCTAAACCCACACTTTATTTCTAGGGCTTTACTGTGAGTGTAGACCTTTTTAGGTCTATATGTGGCCATTTTAATTTGTTCCCCTCTGGAATGGGGTGCTGTGTTACCTTTCCAGCAATTTTAGGGCCTCTGTGCCGCCACCCCCTAGTTTCATGTTTATTTATTTATTTTTTTTAAATATTTAAATAAATAAATCTTTATTTCAAAAAAAGTATATAAAACAGTTAAAAATTAGATATACTGCAGAATATAACGACTGGTATATAAATAAAATGTATGCATTTATGTGAAATGTTCAATACGGAGAACAGACATGTATATATGCAGCATCACTTTTATCTTATATAAAAGAAATGGTACAATATCGACACCTAGTGGTCTTTAGGCGGTATAATTTCAATACAAAGACGATATATACAATTGATACTAGAAATTTACATACACTTATAAAAAGACACATATGCATGTTTTCTCAATATCTGACATGAAATCAGAATAAACCTTTCCCATTTTAGATCAACCAGGATTACCACAACCATCAACATTTGCCAAATGTCAGTACAATGAGAGAGAATGTTCCAAGGCGCTTCCACTACCCACTCCAAAGGCAAAGTACACTAAGATTACTATGCATTTAAACAATTCTTGACCGCCCATATGATGATGTCATGTGTTTGGAATCTTCTGATAGTTTTTTGGCAGCATCTGAGTAAATTAGAGACACACCTGTGGATGTATTTTAATGCACACCTGAAACACACTGCTTCTTTGTGTATCATCATGGGAAAGTCTCAGGAAATCATCCAAGATATCAAGAAGAAAATTGTGGACTTGCTCAGGAAGGAGACGGGTTCTGTGTCCCAGAGGTGAACTTGCTTTGGTCCAACGTGCATATCAACCCAAGGACAAAAGCAAAAGACCTTGCGAAGATGATTGCGGAATCTGGTAAGATTATGTTGATATCCACAGTTAAACGAATACGATATCAACATGGGCTGAAAAGCCACTGCCAGGAAGAAGCCATTACTCCAAAAGAAACATAAAAAAGCCAGATTAATGTTTGCAAATGCATACAGGAACAAAGACCTTAATTTTTGGAGACATGTCCGGTGGTCTGATGAAACTAAAATTGAACTTTTTTGGCATAATAACCATCGTTACGTTTGGAGGGAAAAGGGAGAAGCTTATGGAACGCATTCCTCACTTCCGGTCACGTAACTTCCGCCGCAGAGCGGTAGAACGCACGCCCTATACCAGGAAGTCCAGACACACGGTCGCACCAGACCTCCATCTCGCATAAAAGACGGTCACCATTACCCCTCAGTGCACCTGACCAGCGGTGGAAGCCGCGTTAGCCACGTCTCTAGAGTAAGCAATCCTGACCTCCTGTGGGTATTTTTTCAACAGCGTTCACCACCCTCAAACGTATATGTGTATATATATCTCTATAGGCTGCAGCATATGCCCAGTTTCACTGAATCAATACTACATACAGGGTAAAGTCACTTTATTGCTCTTCACACTGACTAGCTCTGTGTTATACACAAGCTATATCACTGGTATATTTTCTGGTCATCATAGGCTCTCACCCTAATCTCTCACCATCCTGAAAATTGGCATTTTAGTATTGTGATAAACGGTATGTACATCTGTTTTAACATATACACTTGTTAAGCGGCTGTACCAATTTTGCCTCTTCCCGTATCAATATGCTCTATAGTATCTCTATGTACCATATGTATATATTGAATTTATGTTTATACTTCATTTGCATTTATTTTCTTTATACTATTCTTTATTATCTGTTTTTGCACAGCAACTGACAAAGGTCCAATAGGACCGAAACGTTTTGCTATCACCACGCTGTTTGCAATAAAGATATCTTCTATTAAGCATCATTAAGTTGAGTGCCGAGTTTTTTGACACATCAACTCCATTAGGCGCATCTCGGAATTGGCGGCTCTTTCCTGTTGCCCCCCTTTCCTGGTTCTCCACCAGGACAAGGTGGTCTGTACCTTCTTTTCTTACCAAGATGGTATCCGCCTTTCACCTAAATGAGGATATTGTCCTCCCTTCCTTTTGCCTGGCTCCAATTCATCCTATGGAGCATTCTCTGAACAGGTTAGGCCTGGTCAGAGCGGTTTGGGTCTATCTGGCTAGGACTGCCCCCTTTAGAAAGACAGACTCTCTCTTTGTTATTCCAGAGGGTGCATGTAAAGGACTGCCGGCCTTTAAGGTCATGATTGCTCGCTGGATCTGGACGACAATTTTGGAGACATACCGGGTTAAGAACAGAGCGCCTCCCCCTGGGATTAAGGCACACTCTACCCATGCACTAGGCGCCTCCTGGGCGGTGCACCATAGGGCATCCGCCCTGCAACTCTGCAAAGTGGCAACCTTGTCTTCCATCCATACGTTCGCCAAGTTTTAAAGGGTCCATACCTACGCTTCGGCGGACACCAGCCTAGGTAGAAGGATTTTGCAGGTGGCAGTGGTGAGTTATCCGACCTGAACGGAGTTTCTGCTGTTCCATCCACAGGGACTGCTTTGGGACATCCCATGGTTTCCTGTGTCCACCAATGAAGCGATAGAGAAAAAGCATTTTTGGTTACTCACCGTAAAATCTGTTTCACAGAGCCTTCATTGGGGACACAGCACCATCCCATGTTTAACAGCTCTGGTTACTGGGTTATATTGTTACAGTTTGATTTGTGTTTGTTTCTTTTTCTTTTTGCTTCTCCTACTGCTTTCTCGCTAACTGATTAACCTAGTGCCAGTCAGTGGAGTGTACACTGCGAAGGAGGAGCTAACTTTTTAGTTCATAGTGTCAGCCTCCTAGTGGCAGCAGCATACACCCCATGGTTTCCTGTGTCCCCCAATTAAGGCTCCGAGAAACAGATTTTACGGTGAGTAACCAAAAATCCTGTTTTAACTGATACTGAACTGTTGTCTTGGAACACGGTCAACTCTATTTAGGACTTGAATTTCTACTCATCGTGTTTGTCAATCAAATCATTTAACAAGCGAACAATCTCTATTTACATTACACAAGTTTCAAAAATTGAACTAGAATTTTTTCGCTCACCCAAACGATTTTATTCACAATAAACAAGCATTTTTAGACACAACGTTCTGTTTAACCCATTCACGTTACACAATTATCATGAACGATGGGTAGTTAGCATTAGAATCTGAGAGATTACTGGCCAGTGTAAATGGATCTTAAGAGGTGTGATGAGCATTTTCAAGGGTCACCTAGGTTCACCTACTATCCAGTCATTACAGACTTTGTGTGCTCATACAGTGTGTCTTCATGTATACCTTTCCTATAGATTCGTCCAGTAACAGAAATACACCAGAGAGATGTTCCAGCCATTTAGGTTCCCAAAGATTTCAGGATAAAAATGACAAATCTCAGGAACATCAGGTCAGTAGTGATGAGGTTAAATGGCGAAATATTGAAGTAAATCTGAACTGTGTGACCTTCAAATACTTGTGTAAATTTTCTATCCTAATATTGTTTCTTGAAAAATGTATCAAGTGTGACAATGTTACTTTTTGTTGTTACTCAGGATGAAAAAATTCTCAATATTAAAGTGGAAGTTGTAGATGACGACGAAGAGGATATTTGTAAAGAGGAGAGTCCTACAGATATGAGTCCAGGTGAGTAACAGCCTCCACCACATAGCTGTAGAGTTTCTCCATCTTCCGCTGTATCACAAATTGGTCTAAATCCCCCCTTGTCTTCTATGTTCCTCCTTCCATGTCAATAGTGGACATGCGCATATTTTCATTTTTGTTTAAAGGGTGTATAAAGAAAAAGTGATGTGATTCCAACTTGGCTTGGGGAAATTTAGATTTAAGGATTGGCCATTCAAGACTTCCCCATTTCTTCTTTTCCAGCATTTCCTTCATGAAAGTGGCATGTTTAGGGTCATTGTCACATCGCAAGGTCCTTTTTTAGTAGTTTTGATTATCTGACACATGGTGTTCGCTCAAACATCATTTGGAGAATTTACAGTAATTTCTAAAATGGTGAGCTTCCCAGATGCTACATTACAATTATATTTACATCTGTCCAGAGCACGTTGCTACTGATTCGTCAAGGCTTGTTTTTTTTAAGTCAGCCAGAATGAATGCGCTGGTGTAAGATGTAAGATGTGTGATTCATTAACAGATGTGTGCCTCTTAAACAGTTAGCGACAAAAAGTGAATGTAACTTAATGGCCGGCCAATTTTTATATAAATTATTGTGCACCATAATTTATATAATTTTTGTTTGCAAATATTTAAAGGAAAAAAGTAATTTTTGATTTTGTTTTTTTTTGTTTTTGTTTTTTATTTTTTACTGTTCATATGTCACAACAAATACCCTGGAGAATTCATTAAACAGGTTATTCCAGTAAGTGTTGATTCCAAATGTTTTTTTTTTTCAGACGTTTTAATGCATATTTATAACATAATTTGTCTTCAAAGAGATCTTAAAAGTATTTTGGAGTCTATTTTTTTTCCTTTGTTTTTCTTCACTTCTTCCACTATAACTAGGGCATCCACAGGTGTCCCAGTTACAGGGTAAAACAGCCCTCTGCTGTGCCGCATGCTACTGGCACAGTGGATCAAGGTCTACTAGGAGCCAGCGGCTCTGGGATCATGTAATTGTCAGGTTCTACAGAAGCATTGGCAGTTTGCTCACTACATTGTGCACAATGGGCTATATGTTGCCAGCAATAGAGAGGGGAGAAGTGGTAACAGGTCACTTCTATCTACTCCTCAAGGTCCCCTGACTGTGTCTCACAGCCGGGGCCAGACCTACTCAGGCTAGATTGTGGGAACTTTTACCTCTCTCCGTATATTTTCAGTCGTGCAGGGTTAAAGCCCATGACCAAAGTGCCGTAAATGTAATGCTTTTGGTCTTCTCTTTCAGCTTCAGTGCACCACCAGAAGAATTGTTCTCTAGTCAGTCTGGAATACATGGATAGGTATCAGTCTAGTTGCCTGGCAGCTGCTTCAAAGCGAATCTGTTAGTAGGATTTCAACCACCACATTATATGCACATGTAGCTCTTTGAAAGACAAGTCCAGCAATATCTTTATCTAGACAGTCCGTTCCACCATTACCGAAAAATCGGCACTTCAAATTGATATGCAAATGAGGCCAAAGAGCCATTTGTATTTCTGAAGCCTCTGTCACTCCAGCTCTATTCTCGGCACAGCTCCGCCTCCTGCTTGAATGACCGGGTCTAAATCGTGTGACTTCAGGCAAAGGAGCTGTCAATCAAGCAAAAATAAGCTAAGCTGGGCTGGGAATGGTGCTGGAGTGACAGAGGCTAGAGATGTACAAATGCAGATTGCTTAGTAATGGGGAAACAGACTGGCAATATAAGGCCATGTGCACACTTGGCGTTTTTAGATGCGTTTCCGCTGCGTTTTTCAACGTGCGGAAACGCATCCAACCCGCAGCACAGTGCACTACCAATGTAATCTAATGGGAACCGCATGTCTGCTGTGCACATGCTGCGGAAAAAAATGCGCGGTTTCGCCGAGTTTTATTTTCCGCAGCATGTCAATTCTTTGTGCGGTACTGCAGCAGTTCGGCGCCATTGACTTGCATTGAGTCGGGCACTTCCGCAGCAAAACTGCAGATCTAAAAAAGATCTGCGGTTTTGCTGCGGGTGAAACCGCTGCAGTTCAGGAGGAGGGAAGTGTGTGGGCGGTGCGTGGGCGTGTATAGTGGGCGGCGCTATGTGTGGGTGGTGCGTGGGCGTGTATAGTGGGCGGCGCTATGTGTGTGGGCGGTGCGTGGGTGTGTATAGTGTGCGGCGCTATGTGTGTGGGCGGTGCGTGGGCGTGTATAGTGTGCGGCGCTGTGTGTGTGGGCAGTGATTGTGTGCCGATGACTGCGTGATCGGTGTGCGGGGCTGTGTGCGTGATCGGTGTGCGGGGCTGTGTGCGTGATCGGTGTGCGGGCCTGTGTGCGTGATCGGTGTATGTGCGGGGTTGTGTGCGGGATCGGTGTATGTGCGGCGGTGTGCGGGGCTGTGTGTATGTCTCCGTGTATGCAGGCATCGTCGGATGGGACTATAAGTCCCATCCGGCGATGCCTGCTACAGTGACAGTGACTGACACATTAGCCAATGATGGGACAGTAGTAGTCCCATCATCCGGCTAATGTGCTGAATGTAAAAAAAACAAAAACACATACAGAACATATAACATACATGACATACAACATATAACATACATGACATACAACATATGACATACATGACATACAACATATGACATACATGACATACAGAACATAACATAGAGTATATACTTACCTATTCCCCGACACCATCCATCTGTGTACCGCTCTGCCTCTGCCGCCGGGAGAGAATGACGTCACTACAGTTCATTCTCTCACGGCAATGCTGGGTGAGAAATTTCCCACGCAGCATTGCCATAAAGTGAGACAATGAACTCAGGTAACCTCAGGGATGCACTGCAGGAGCCATTGTCTCCTGTCAGTGCATCACTGGGAGGCCCTACAGAGCAGTGATATCACCTGATGTCACTGTTCTATAGGGGAGACCGTCGTGGGACATTCATTATTAATTGGACTGCGTCGGACAGGGAGTATACGGTTGTTTTATTTTTTTACGTTTTATTACAGGAGATTGAGGGCGTCGCTTGGATCTGAGCGTATAATAAAGATATGAAAACCGTGTTGTGTTTTATTTCATTAAAATATTTTATTCTTATGCGTGTTGTTTTTTTAACCCTTTATTAATATAAGATTAATAATGGATAGGCGTCTTATTGACGCCTCTCTATTATTAATCGGGCTTAATATCACCTTACAATAGCAAGGTGATATTAACCCCTTATTACCCCATATCCCACCGCTACAGGGGAGTGGGAAGAGAGGGGCTAAGTGCCGGAATTGGCGCATCGTACAGATGCGCCAATTCTGGGGCGGCTGGGTGCTGGTATTTTTAGCCAGGGGGGCGCCAATATCCATGGCCCCTTCCTAGGCTATGAATATCAGCCCGCAGCTGTCTGCCATGCCTTTCTGGCTATAAATTATAGGGGGACCCCACGTCATTTTTTTTGGGGGGTCCCCCTATTTTAATAGCCAGTGAAGGCTAGCTGCGGGCTGATATTCATAGCCTGGGAAGCTCCATGGGTATTAACCCCTTCCCAGGCCAAAAATATTGGCCCCGGCTGTCGGCTTTCCCCCTCTGGCGCAGAAAATTGCACGGGAGCCCACGTCATTTTTTTTCCTATTTTTTCTTTTATTATTAACTATTGCATTATTTTGTGTGTTTGTGCGCGTGTGTATCTTTATCTATTTATGTACCATTTTATCTATCTATCTACCTATATATCTTTCTGTCTATCTATATATCTATCTTTCTATATATATATTTCTAACTATCTATTATCCATCTATCTATGTATTTTCTATCTATCTAACTACTGGTATCTATTATCTATCTATGGCCGGCATCACACTTGCGAGAAATACATGCAGCTGCACACTCGGGTCCGAGAGCGGGCGGCCGTGCCAGGTGTTGATCCGAGAAAGTCGTGCGACTTACTCGCATCACACTCGCAAGTGTGACGCCGGCTTATCTCTATCTGTGTGTGTAATGGAGTGTGGGTTGGACAAATGTAAAAGAGGAGGTTGGACAAGAAATGACATCACAAATATTTTTTTTTTGTTAAACAACATATCTTTATTTAGCTGTCAAAACCGCATGAGAAAAACCGTGCCCAAAACCGCGCCTTCGGTTTCTGCCAAGAGGTGCGGTTTTGACGCGGAAAAATCCGCAGGCAAATCCGCAAAGTGTGCACAGGGCCTAAAGGTATTGCTGGACTTGTCTTTGAAAGAGCTACTTACCGATTTAAATAGTTTGGGGGGGTGCAATTCTGATGATAAATTCTATTTAATGCATTTTAAAGCAATTTCCATTTCCTCAGTGATCTATAACTATCTATAGAAACACCACAGAGAACTCTTTAGATTTAGGCTTGCTAATACTACACATTTCAGCTACAAATAAACTGAAACAAAATGTCTTAATGTCTAAAAAGGGTAGCTTCAGTAAATAAAGGCTCTGCAAAATTTTGATGTAATGCTATTGCAAAGGTAATTAGTTGCTGTTATTGTTTAGTTACATCTCCTTTATCTGTAGACACCTTTTTAAATTAAGTTGTAGTATTGAAATGTCCATATATTCTTTCGTGTCTGGTGATAGAATAGTGCAACACAACAAACTGGCCATTCCTGCTTACCGACATACTGTTACATTGTCTACACACACACACACACTCACCATGGAATTCTAATGGCCTGCTATTGCATTGCTCTCCCTAACAAAGGCCTTATGGCTACTATTCCTACCCTGCTGTAATTTTACACTGACTTGCTTTAATAGGGAATCTATCACCAGGTTTTTACCGCCTAATCTGAGAGCAGCATAAAGTATAGACAGACTCTGATTCCAGCAATGTGTCACTTAATGGTCTGCTTGCTGTAGTTTTGATAAAGTCACTATTATATCAGCAGGAGATCATCACTAGAGGACTAGTAAACCTGCTGCCAGGTACTCCTCTCTATTAACCTCGCCCCACCACTGATTGGCTGCTTTCTGCTTATGCACAGTGTTCAGCTGCCAATCAGTGGTGTAGGCGGGGTTATACAGAGCTCAGCGTTCACAGAACTGATAAATCTGCAGCAAGTAAAGCTGTGATTTTATCAAAACTACAGCAAGCAGCTCAGTAAGTGATACATTGCTAGAATCAGAGTCTCTACCCCTGCATCATGCTTCTCTCAGATGGTGTAGGAAAAACCCGATAACAGACTCCCCATAACGCATTTGAATACTGAAGAGTTCCAGTGCATGACAGATGAAAATTCAGTCATTGTTTAAAGTCCATATATTTGTGTATATTTTTTCCTCAGGAGATGCACAGAACAGCACGAATACCTCAAAAGAACATTATTCTTTATCTGCTAAGTGTAAAATAGAAAATGATGATGAAAGTTCACAAGTTTCCATAGGAGAAGATCCCAGTATTCCACACACAGCCCATGATGCTTATCGATCACCCTATCTCTATAAACGGGAGCCACATTTAACGAACACTGGCATCTCTGGTAGTCCAGGTCGTGGCAGAACAAAACCCTTGTCTATTCATCAGAGAGTGCTAAATGGTGAGAAGCCATTTTCGTGTTCTTACTGTGGAAAATGCTTTTCTTATAAATCAGATCTTATTCGACATGAGAGAATCCACACAGGGGAGAAGCCATTCACATGTTCTGAGTGTGGAAGAAGTTTTACCTATAAATCAGTTCTCATTCAGCATCAGAGGATTCACAATGGTGAGAAACCATTTTCCTGTACAGATTGTGGAAAAAGTTTTGCACAGAGATCCGTACTTTTCAAGCATCAGCGAATTCACACAGGTGAAAAGCCATATGCATGTCCTGAGTGTGGCAAATGTTTTAATCAAAAATCATCTCTTGGTGAACATCTTCTGATCCACTCCAGTGACAAACCGTACACTTGCTCAGAGTGTGGAAAATCCTTTACCCAGAAATCACATCTGGCCCAACATCAAAAGATTCACACAGGAGAGAAGCCGTTTTTGTGTCCTGAGTGTGGTAAATGTTTTCGATTCCAATCAGATCTTATTCGTCATAAAAAAATCCATACAGGGGAGAAGCCGTACCCCTGTACAGAGTGTGGAAGATCTTTCACATATAAGTCCGTTCTTATTCAACATCAGAGGATCCACAATGGTGAGAGGCCTTTTCCTTGCCCTGATTGTGAAAAACGTTTTACTCAAAAATCAATTCTTGACAAACATCGTAAAGTCCACGCTGCTTCAGTAAGCATGTAAACAAAATAGGATTTTATGCAGCTAAAGCATAATTTGTGAAGGAAACTTGCATCACGCAAATTTACATTTTGGTCTTTTCTAAGGCATTGGTTCTTTGGTCTTTTTACAGATCATTAGTTTACTTACAACGACAGTGTTCCATCACAATACTGAACAAGTAGGATCGTTTAATGCTCGGTTCTTAGAACATCTGTATTCTCTAGCTGTCGGATACAGCTTAAATGGAACGAACTGCTAGGGTAACAGAAACATTTGCCTGGAAGAATGGTCATAAACATTCAAGTTGTGTTAGCCATTAATCTAGTGATTGACTTCTCCATGATAGATTTGACTTAATTACTTGGGACTTTGTATATATATGTATATACACAGTGGGCGTCTGCTGATTGATTCCTTCACAGTTCCAAATCACTTATGAATTCCACTAAGTTATTAATACGAAGAGTTTAGGAACAGTGGAAGCAAACCGGCTCACTTGTCTTTAAGGCTGTGTATTGAAACAATGTTGGTGTGTAGCAATGAGTTACAGACATCTCCCCTAATGCAGACAACCACAGACAGAGTCTTCATAAGCCAATCCGTACATATTTAGAGATGCCTACCAACATATTCCAAATATGCATGGTGTTTGCATCATTACAATATTCAAGAACTATTCAATTACTAATTGGCAAGGTTAATTAACATATTTATTAACAACTAGACTGTCTGCTCTCTGTGTACCTTCAGAACATTGTGCAATGGGCACACTGTCACTATTTCCCTCTACTCCCTGTGCAGTTACCTGACCGCATTTATGTGGTTTTACAATTACATACATTCGAATAACGACTAGTCCCAGCCAGCTTCTCTCATTGGAAGTGAATTAGAAAGTGCAATACATGATGGAGTATGCCAATGCATACATGCAATCAAGGTAAAGTGACCACCCACCCACACTGGGGTAAATAGGGAATTGTGACTGTGCACATCACACACTTTCACGATTCAGCCGTCACATAGGGACTTCAGACTTTTCTTCTGAGACCGAATAACCTCTTTAGTAGTGATACCTTCATTGTCTCCATATTATGTTGGATCAGGTTTGCTACTCATTAGATAAAGAAAACTGAGCTGCAGCTGATGTTAGTTGAAATTCCACTCTCCCAGAACTTAGATCTGATAATGATATCTAAAGTTTCAATAACAATCATATAGGAGTCTATTCAGGTTATTGTCAAGAAACGTGAAGGTATGAAAAATATGATTGGTTCATGCAGTAGTATAGCTAAAAAGCACTAAAAAGGGTTGTCTGGTCATAGAGTATTGATATACAAAAATAAGTAGAAGAAAACCAGCTCGGTCATCTATTTTATGTTGCAATCAGAGAGCTCGGACATGTACCTTTGCATGGTGAAGAAGAGCTTGATGACAGTAGTAATAAAAAAATTATCCAGCCTTATCAAAGATAAAAAGTAAACCCCAATGTGTTTGGAACCCAGTGTACGTTCTTAACGCTAAATGACGGGTATAGTACGTCTTGAGCAGGTGTCAGTTTTCGCATCATGAGGTGCTATTCCCGTCATGTACTTCAGCTGTTCCTGAGTGAAAACACACAGTGACCGCTCCATGCCGAGAGCGGCCCACACTCTTGATTGCTGTGATCGGTTAATCAATCTGTCTAACTGAGGTGGAAAGAGCTGAGATATCAGCACTTCCCCACACAATCACTGCCGGGAGCTCGGCTCAGCAGACAGCGGAGCTCCTGTGGTAACAGCCATAGGCCGGGTCTAGCAGGCATTCTGCCTATATAATCTCACTGTTCTCATGTATTGCAGTACATCTGTAATGCTACGCATGAGACCAGTGATCAGAGTAATAAAAGTTAAAGTTCCATAGAGGGACTAAGTAAAAAAAAAAAAAAATTTAAGAGAAAGATTAAAAAAAAAAAAAAAATAGAAAAAAAGCACAAAATAGAGAACAAAAAATATTACACCAATAAACACATTTATGTAAAAAAACAAAACTAATAAAGTACACATATTTGGTATCGCCGCATCCAGAATGACTCGATCTATAAAACTGTCATACTATTTAATCCTTACAGTGAACCCCGTAAAAATAAATAGAAAACATGGCAAAAAAACTATAATTTTTCATCATACTGCCAAAAACAAAAGTGGAATAAAATGCGATCAAAAAGACAAATGTCAATAAAAAGTAATCTTATCCTGCAAAAAACAAGGCCCAATACAGCTCCATCAGTAGGAAAAAAATACTATAGCTCTCAGATTATAGTGATGCAAAAACAATATTTGTTTCACTAAACTTGTTTTTTTTGGCGCAGAAGCGACAAAACAGCTGCCTTATCAACTTTTCCACACTGTGAAAGGCATTAAAAAAAAAACAGCAACTCTGAGATTGTTTTTTTTTTTCTGCATCCCAAAAATCGGAATGGAAAGTGATAAAATATTATGTGCCCAAAAAATTATAACGATAAAAACGTCAACTCGCCCTGCAAAAAAAACAAGCCCTCACATGACTTTTAAAGCGAACCTGTCACCTGTTTTGGCCGCTATAAGATATGGCCACTGCCTTTCAGGGCTTATCTACGAAAAATATTTAGAGTTGAGAGTCCTCAGTGGTTGATACCTTTTAATGGCTAACTGAAAAGATGGTAACAAATTGCAAGCTTTCGAGACTACTCAGGTCTCTTCATCAGGCATAGACTAATACAAAATCTGAAGAATCACATATTTATACACAAAGCAGCACAGAAAAAATGCAATAGTAAGACAAGGGTCTGGGGGGTAAGGTTACTCCTTGTGGAGAGTGACATACCAGCTCTGGCGTGTCGAGGTAAGGAGGCTTATTCGCCGTGCAATGCTCCTCTGGGAAATTTTAATATGCAAATTGCCTCTTCAAACAAAGAGGACTTGTACTCTATAGCGCCACCTATTGGAAGTAGCGATCCTACAAGTCACAATCAACCCTTTAACGAGTCTTGTAATATGACTTAGGATAAAAGCCAAATCAGAATCTCCATTTGCAAATGGAGATTCTGATTTGGCTTTTATCCTAAAGGTACTGCCACACTAAGCTATCCCGCTAGCGATCTCGTTAGCGTTGCATACTAATGAGATCGCTAGCGGGATTGTTTCTATATCGCTAAATGCAGTCACATTTAGCGATATAGTTAACGACGCTATCGCCGTTAGCGATCTTCTTAACGACTTTAGCGGTACAAAAGTACCGCTAAATCGCTAAGAAAAGGTGCCACACAGCGATTAGATACTTACCCAGCGGGAGCGCCGACGAGAAAATAGGGTCCGGAACGATTCCAGCGACGAGCGAGATCACAGCAGGAAGCTCGTCGCTGGAAGCTGCCGCACTGAACAATATCGCTAACGGGATCGCTAAATAGTGACGTTTTTTAGCGATCCCGTTAGCGATATTGTTCAGTGTGGCATACCCTTAAGTCATATTACAAGACTCGTTAAAGGGTTGATTGTGACTTGTAGGATCGCTACTTCCAATAGGTGGCGCTATAGAGTACAAGTCCTCTTTGTTTGAAGAGGCAATTTGCATATAGGTAAGACAAGTGACGTGAAGCAGAATAGTCATTATGGCAGAGGGATGAACATAAATATTGGAACAGTTCATAGATAAGGAGTGTGAAAGTTTTATTACCCTCTGATTGAGGTCTGGTAATGTTTTGTGATGTTTTCACAGGGTATTTGGAGTAAATTCCTTAATTGATATAGAGCGTCATAAATCCGTGTGACAGGTTCATTCCAGCATTAAGAGTGTCAAAGGTCACCATCAATTTGTATTCGAAAATTCTTCTTTGTCTCCGAGATGTGAAATTGCCTCTCAGTACAAGTATTTTCATATCTAACATGTTATGATCAGATTTTGTATTAGTCTTTGCCTGATGAAGAGACCTGAGTAGTCTCGAAAGCTTGCAATTTGTTACCATCTTTTCAGTTAGCCATTAAAAGGTATCAACCACTGAGGACTCTCAACTCTAAATATTTTTCTATCTACTGGCTAACACGGTACAAAGATATACATCTTTAGGGCTTATCTACAGCATTCTATAATGCTGTAGCTAAGCCTCTGATCCGATCTGCAACATAGGAAAAATAAGTTTTATTATACTCACCCGGGAGGGGGTCCGGTGGGTGTTGCAGGTCCAGATCCCATCTTCTTGCAGTGCTGCCCTCCTGCTTGCTTCATGGCTCCCCAGCATCACACTCCTGCGCAGGCGTAATTCTCTGCCCTGTTGAGTGCAGAGCAAGTACTGCAGTACGCAGGGGCTGGGAAAGGTCAGAGAGGCCCAGCGCCTGCGCACTGCAGGAATTTGCTTGGCCCTCAACAGGCAACTATTCGAAACGCGTTAGTATTTTATATTTTTAGACTATAGATTTTAACTAGAATTTAAATAAATCCACTTTTTATCTTAGATGAAGCTGGACAATTTCCTTTTTTTCTACTGCCATATAATATTGCTGACACCTCTCATTGTATTATAGAGCAGAAGGAGAGGCGTAGATACAGTATATAGCTGTACACATAACCTCAGTTGGTTACTAGTATGTCATCCAAGTGAAATAATAGGATTGGACTAAGTACGTATGTGCTTAAGTTGACCTCTGTATTATCAGTCCTGTATATTTACATGTTTCGAGAAACCTTTAACAAGTTGGAAAAAAGCCTCAATTTTGGCTAGAAAATGGCACTTCTAGCAAAAAAAAAAAAAAAGGAATATTTTCCACCTATATATTTTTAAATGAGTCCATTACATTTGCATCTTTACTCTAAGTTTGGCATTCTTACCGGATAGCTAGTGTCAGGCTGCAATGTTCGGATTTCCGCGGAGGGAGATATAAATTTTCTCCACCTCAAAAGTTCGGGTCCCCATTGATTTCAATGGGGTTTGGGTTCAGGTACAGTTCTAGTACCCGAACAGAACTTTGGAATAAAGCTTGGGTCTGATACCAGAACCTGAACTTCCATGGGTCTGCTCGTCCCTATTCTTTAAGGACATGCCATAGCTGCCCATCTATTACAGTACTTAGCTCCTATTTGTAGTAGCACATTTATTCTTTTTGCAAATTGGTTTGCCTTGTGTTTTGCCCAGGTCTTGTAATAAAGATAAATATATGGATCCATTATATGACAATGGGATATATTGATATACACAAGTATACATGTACACTTTTTTTTTATTAGAGAACAGAAAAGTTTCTTAATCTTATTATGCAACATTTGAACTTATTTGATGTTGCAACTGCTGATTGGCAATTGGTTTTGCTGGTATTATATGCTAACCAATTATCTGTTTGTGACAAACTGCATTATGGCATATAAGAATGAGTTAATAGCTTGACAAGGATTTTTCCGGCACTGGAGATTTTTCCATAAAAGCCATCATCTTTATTCAGAAAATCTTCATGGTTAAAAAACAATACATGAGGGGGAAGCCCCCAACGCCTGTATTGTTTTTTAACCATGAAGATTTTCGGAATAAAGATGATGTTTGTTTTTTATTGGAAAATCTCCAGTGCCGGAAAAATCCTTTGTTTCAAGTTTGTTCATATGTGGTAGTCAGCCACTGAATTCCAGGCACGGACGGTCTCCAAGCATAGTCTGGTGAGCAGTTATCCTTTTCCCCTGCTTTCCTATTTTTGAATAATTTGACAGGGACACTAAATGCCACAAGATCCCGCAAATCAAAACTCACAGCAATGCAATATGTATGGCTACTGTGCATGTAGTAGGAATGCTGTTTTATAGCATTGTAATATTATCTTGTACATTGACTGCATTTAGATGTTTTTTTTTTGTGTTTTAGGTTTACTCTCGCGGGACAGAGCCACACAGACTAGTCAGACAGGCGCGTCCCTGGTGGCTCCTCCCTGCCCGCAGCCCTGGAGTGATTGATCTCTTCCATTGTGTGTGTGTTTATAGGGAGAGATCTGTCAATTCCAGTGTTGCAGGTAGGGAGATGCTGCCACGGACCCGCCAGTCTGAGTAGTTTCCCGTGCAGCTCAGTCTTGGCAGCTTTTAAACTATGTTGTTCTCTGAAACACTGCTGCAGTTCAGAGTGAAATATACGTGGGTGGAACCGTACAGCCAATGCTTGACACTTGCTTAATGACTGTCTAGTCTAAGTTTACACCCACCTTTTAGTTGGCTCACTTTATGTCTTGAAATGTTCTCCCCAATTGTGGTGCAATGTATTGCATGTTGAGCCACACCTTTTTCCAGTGAGGCCACACACCCACTCTGAAAAACTATATCTCTTTCCAGTGAGGCCACACCCCCTTCCTGAAAAGCACCACTTTTCAGTGAGACTACACCCCTTCCTGAAAAGCGACACCACTTTTCAGTGAGGCCACACCCCTTCCTGATAAGCTACACCCATTTTCAGTGAGGTCACACCCCCTTTTTGATAAGCTACACCACTTTTCAGTGAGGCCACACCCCCTTCCTGATCGACAACACCACTTTTCAGGAAGGCCACACACTCTCCCTGATAAGCTACATCACTTTTCAGTGAGGCCACAGTTGTGCGGTCACACCTGTCTCCTAGGCAAGGCTCAGAAAGTGTCTAAAATGAATAATATGGTGCAAGTCATGAAATTCTGGCACATTTAGCTTTAAAAATCTCCCCCGATGTGTTTTTCAAGGTTAGACATAGAGGCAAAAAGACCTTTAATTAATTTATTTCTTTAACGTAATCTTACATGCAGTTGGCCTCTGTTGGCTTCAACCACATATATTTGTGGGTTTTGAGCCAAAACCAGGAGAATATTCTAAAGGAATAGGAGATAGAAACACATATAGGAAATATGGAAAGCATTTCTCCAAGATAAGCCAATGCTTCACAAACTCCATGTGTTGTGAACCCTAAAAGCTGACGGTAGCCGAGCAAAGGGGATCGTAGTCTTTAGGGACATATTTAACTGTGTGTTTGCTTTTATAGTTGTACTATAGTATAATTGTACTATAATCGTATTTTACCTGCCATATAATGTAAATATAGTGTATTCATCCAGAAGATAGGCTCTCCACCCCAATAAACCTGAAACCACTCCACCAAGATGATGTAGAGTAGAACCAGACCTAATGGTTCCTCTAGAGACTCACTTTAGCATTATTTCTATCAAGTAGGATTTCCTTATGGACATTTATTGTATATTTGTGTATTAAACAGTTATTTGTTCATCAATGGTTGTGTCAGTTTACATCCTATTATCATATAGAGGTTTATGTAAGGTTATGTTTTTCAGTCATATAGTTGTAATAATTCATGTTTGAATTGGCTTCTATAAGGGTTTTCCGGACTTGAATTACATTTCTCCAGGTGCTCTTTGTAACTGCAGATTGCTGAATCTTGCCAGCGAGCGTGAAGCACATTCCCCCTCAAATGCTGGATCAAATGGGCAGTGACGCGACCGCTGGTATGTAATGCACAGACTAGAGGCCATGTGCAGACTAAATTCTCATTCACTTCTCTCAATGCCCTCTAGCAGGGGTCACCAACCTGTGGCTTCAGACCACTCCTGTGACTGTTCAAGTGAGTGCCACTCGGAACTGTACAGCCCTTTACCGGGTATTAGTACTTGTTAATAGGGGAATTGAGAGACATTATTACTCCTTCTATAAGTCACAATCAGGTCATTGCTTCTTTTTAATGGGGTACTTGGGGAAATTATTACTTTACAAGGGGGCATTATTAACCTCTTCCTGACATGGCTACTTTCCATTTTTCTTCTTAACTTTCCTTTCCTTGCAAGAGCCATAAGTTTTTTTTATTTTTCTATCCAATAGCCATATGAGGGCTTGTTTTTTTGCATGACATGTTGTATTGAGTGGCACTATTCAATTAATTATGAGATTTATTGAAAAGGAAAAAAAAAAAGTGTTAGAGAAGTTGCATTGGGTTTTTTACAGCCACGGCTCTCTCGTTCAGTCTAGGTACTTGTGGCGTGTGTTGTCCTGCCGGCAAGGACCTGTAGGACGTGGAGGGTCACATGACAAGAGATTGGTACGGATCAGGTCCTTTCCGGCAGGACAACACACGCCTCAAGTACCTAGACTGAGCAAGAGAGCCGTGGCCGCACAGCAGGACGGAAAAGCAAATAGAGCAGCTGTCACCGGCTAGGACAGCGCTCTATTCATATAGTCACTCCCTATTCATCTCTCACCCTGTGTTGGTGAGCAAGGAAAAAAGACACGGGAGCTCGTCACAAAGGCACGGGAGCCTGGTATTTTACTGTATCATCCAGCTTAATTTATACATTTCTACCTGCCGAACATCTACCACACTTGGTTCATCCTAAAGCAAGGTAATTTAATTTGCCTGCAACCTGCAGTTTACTTACCCTAAAGTGGAATATTGACATTCATGTTGATTGCATGTTTATTTGACTCCCACATGGGTACAGGTTCACAGTAACTTTCAAACACCATACAGGGAGATCCATCCTCTCCTGACTCTCCCAAGTGAACTTTAATTAATTTTTTATCATCCAATTTTCTAGATATTATATCGATTTTCTGACCATTGGATAACCATCTTCTCCCTCAGAATAGTCATTTTTTAAGCGCAAATATATAAGTATCTAATTTTAATAAATAATTGTAGTTTATGTACAAAGATACTATTTTATCTATTACGTTGTATGTATTTTATTGAAACTCAGAGGAGCAGTAACAGTAGATTGACAACCTAGAGATAATGCAAACAGTTAAGATTTAGTTTAGTTTTAGTTTAGTAGATAATCCATTTGCAAGTGATGTATGGTGGTACTGCAGGTACATAGATGATATGCTTATAATATGGATTTCTTATGTACCTTCCCTACAGGATCTGAGGGATTATTTAAATCGTATTCCTTTCAATTTGCAGTTTACTACTAGAAACCAAACTCAGCCACTGGAATTCCTGGGTTTAAAACTGACAGGGAAATCCTATATACCAATTATCACATCCACATATAGAAAGACAACAGCTGGCTACACAATTTAACATGCCAGTAGTCACCATTCAAAACACACAATAGAAGATCGATACGATCAGAGAAAGCTTTGGCCCGCAGCCCCCAATGCCCCTCTTCTTACCTGCTCAGCCCTGTTCCTCCAAAACCAGCTTCACCACCGTGACAGAAGACCAGCTCTCCACCCTCCTGTCAAGATCACATCTCACTACTTGCACGCTTACCCCCTCCCGTCCCACCTCATCCCTAACCTTGCCAAATTCTTCATCCCAACCCTAACACACCTCTTCAGCCTCTCACTTACAAATGGTGTTTTCTCCTCATCCTTCAAACATGCCTCAATCACACCCATCCTCAAAAAGCCCTCCCTCGTCCAATCCTCTGTGTCTAGCTACTGCCCCATATCTCTTCTCCCTTATGCCTCAAAACTACTGGAACAGCATGTCCATCTTGAACTGTACTCCCACCTTTCCTCTTGCTCCCTCTTTGGTTACAATCTGGCTTCCGACTGCATCACTCAACTGAAACTTCCCTAACTAAAGTCACCAACGACCTACTAACCGCCAAAAGCAAGCGACACTACTCTGTCCTCCTTCTCATCAACCTGTCTTCGACATGTGGACCACTCCCTCCTTCTACAGATTCTCTCATCTCTTGGCATCACAGACTTGGCCCTATCCTGGATCTCGTCATATCTAACAGACCGAACATTCAGTGTCTCCCTCTCCCACACCACCTCCTCACCTCGTCCCCTGTCTGTCGCTGTTCCCCAAGGCTCAGTTCTAGGACCCCTACTCTTCTCCATCTACACCTTCGGCCTGGGACAGCTCATAGAATCCTACGGTTTGCAGTATCATCTCTACGCCGATAACACACAGATCTACCTATCTGGACCTGACCTCACCTCCTTACTGACCAAAGTCCCACAATGTCTGTCTGCTATTTCATCTTTTCTGCTTGCTTTCTAAAACTGAACATAGACAAAACAGAATTCATCATCTTTCCCCCATCTCGCTCTACCCCTCCAACAGACCTATCCATCAATGTCAATGGGTGCTCACTTTCCTCAGTCCCGCATGCTCGATGCCTCGGGGTGATCCTCGACTCTGCCCTCTATTTCAAGCCACATATCCAAGCCTTTGCCTCCTGCCGACTCAAACTCAGAAATATTTCCTGGATTCGTGCATTCCTTGACCATGAAACTGCAAAAACACTAGTGCACGCCCTTATCGCCCACCTCGACTACTGCAACCTCCTACTCTCTGGCCTCCCCTCTAGCACTCTGGCACCACTCCAATCCATCCTACACTCTGTTGCCCGACTAATCCACCTATCTTCCCTTTATTCCCCAGCCTCTCCTCTATGCCAAGCCCTTCATTGGCTTCCTATTGTCCAGAGGCTCCAGTTCAAAACCCAAACAATGACTTTCAAAGCCATTCACAACCTGTCTCCTCCATACATCTGTGACATGGTCTCCCGGTATTTACCTACACGCAACCTTCGTTCCTCTCAAGATCTCCTTCTCTACTCCCCTCTTATCTCTTCTTCACACAACCGCATACAAGACTTCTCCCGTGCTTCCCCATACTTGGAACTCTCTACCTCAACACATCAGACTTTCCCCTACCACAGAAACCTTCAAAAAGAACCTGAAAACCCACCTCTTCCGACAAGCCTACAACCTGCAGTGATCCTCAGTCTACTGAACCGCCGCACGACCAACTCTACCCTCTCTTAATGTATCCTCACCCATCCCCTGTAGACTGTGAGCCCTCGTGGGCAGGGTTCTCTCTCCTTCTGTTCTTGTGTGTGCCTTGTTTTGCTCATATTTATTGTACTTGTCTATATTTGCCCCTTTGACATGTAAAGCGTCATGAAAAATGCGTCATAAAAATGTATAATAATACCACCAGTGGGCAAACTTACACGAGCTAACGGAAACTGCAGTACAGAAGAAGCCTATCAGACTGAAGCAAAAAATGTACAATAGAGACTTGAATGCAAGGGCTATAAAAAATTAATATTAAAAACTGCAGAGAAAGTAAGAAAAAAAAAAGACGATTTAAGCCTCAAGCATCACAAGCAAAATGTGAACATAACCCAAGTGACTTTGGTGCTACAATGTAGTAATCAATTCAAAAGATTAAAAATAATTTTTACAAAAACCTCTCCATTTTAGAAGAGAATAAAGATGTAGCAGATATAAAAAATGGCTGCCGTGTTATATCCAGGTGGGCTCCATCTCTAAGGCCTCTTTCACACATCCGTTTTTTTGTATCAGGCATGATCCGGCGTGTTGGTAAAAAAACGGATCCGGTACCGGATGCATTTTTTTACCATTGACTTTCATTAGCGCCGGATCGTGCCTGATGTTATTGCGTTGTATCCGTTTTTGTCCGGATCCGGCGGAAATGTACATTCCGGCGGCCGGACAAAACGGAGCATGTAACTTTTTTTTTGTTTGCCGGAGCCGCCTGATAGTGCCTGAAGCGGCGCATCAGGCGTCCGGAAACAATAGAAGTCAATGGAACCGGATCAGATTTTTGTGCAATCCATCAAAAGTCTGATCCGGATTCTGGAAACCAAGGACTACTACTACTACATTTTCCAGTGTCTCCGGACATCCAAAACCCTCTTTTTCTGGGTTCAAAAGTTCAGGTCGGATCCAGCAAAAAAACGGATCCGTTGCATCAGTTTTTTTATTTCAGTGCCGGATCCGTCCCTTCAGGTGTTCGACGGATCATGCCTGATACAAAAAAAACGGATGCGTGAAAGAGGCCTAAGTCAAACTGTATCTCCTAGTGTAAATAGAACCTCTCAAAAGAACAAGTTAACCGGTTGTCCCTTAGGGTCTTTTTTAAAAAAATATTTAGACTTGAGAGTCCTCAGTGGTTGATACCTTTTAATGGCTAACTGAAAAGATGGTAACAAATTGCAAGCTTTCGAGACTACTCAGGTCTCTTCATCAGGCATAGACTAATACAACATCTGAAGAATCACATATTTATACACAAAATAGCACAGAAAAAATGCAATAGGTAGGACAAGTGACATGAAGCAGAACTGTCATTATGGCAGAGGGATTAACATAAATATGACTAGTTCATAGATAAGGAGTGAAGGTTTTATTACCCTCTGATTGGGGTCTGGTATTGTGTTGTGATGACCCTAAAAGGTCAGGGAGGCAGATTCCTTAATTGTTGTAGAACGACATAAAACTCTGGGATATATTCATCCCAGCACTAAGAGTGTCAAAGGTCATCATAAGTTTATATTCCCAGACTTTTCTATCCTTCTCAGATTTGAAGTTAGATTTTAATACAAGTAATTCCATATCTGTCATGCTATGACCGGGCATACAAAAGTGTTTGGCCACAGGTAAATCCATTCTTTTTTCTCTTATCGTGTGGCGATGAGAATTCATCCTTGTTCTCAGTTTTTGCCCGGTCTCCCCCACATACAGACCCCCGGTTGGACATTTAGTACATATGATTAGGTACACCACATTAGATGTGATGCAGCTGAAAGTACCTGGTATCTTGTAGTCCTGATGGGAGTTGGGGATCTTTATCCTGTCCGTGGTCATTATAGATGTACAGGTCTTGCATTTCTTTTGTCTGCAAGGAAAGGTTCCTGCAGCTGTTGGGGAGGACAGGGAGCTTCTGACAATGATGCTTGTAGTTTACGTGCACAAATGGACAGCGACATTTTTTTCTTATCTAAATGCAAAAAGGAGAATCTAATTCCCAAAGGACTCTGGATTACAAACCCAATTCTTCACACCTACAATACCCATTATGCACAAAACCTTTGTCACAGGACTTCTGAAAGACTAAGGAACCATCTTTTGCATGTCTGCTACAGCATAAGGAGTAAAGTCCAAGGACAATTGGAAACTCTGAGGAAAACACTTACAGAAAGCACAGAGCAAAAATTACAACAATACTACAACAAACTACGGACCTTTCTGATTCAAAACAAGGAAAAGAAACTACACAGATTGCGCCTCCATTCCGGACTCTATACAAACAGATACAAAACAAAACCAAAACCTGACAACTCTGACAACCACTCCATTCCAGACACAAAAGCATCTAACTGTGTCATCAATCTCTCAGATTACAAACCCAGCAAAGTGGAGCTTGCCGTGCTTTCTAGAGGACTCTCATTTTGTCCTACTAAGGCCCTGGATAAAACCGAACTCTGCAGTGATATGGAACATTTTTTCAGGAGACTGCGCCTGAGGGAATACTTCAATGATACAGAAGATTCAGAAAACACTCGCACTGAAGGAAGAGGGATCCCAATAACCAAGAAGAGGTCAGACTGGACACCTCCACCTGGACGTAACCCTCATTTGGATAAATATATAGACTCATTCAGACATTTGATAAAATCCACCATCATAGCCACCAACAAGAGACAAGCCTCCAACATCAGTGCCCAGGAGAGAAAGGCCATACAGTCTCTGAAAACCAACAAAGAAATCATCATTAAACCTGCTGACAAGGGAGGTGCAATAGTCATGATGAACACATCAGACTATATGAAGGAAGCAAACAGACAACTTACGGACACACGCTACTACAGAAAACTGGAGTCGGACCCTACACAGGACTATTACAAGGAACTAAGCAAGTTGGTATCTTGTCTGTCTGACAAATCCATAAGAGCTGATGACCTGATACCAGAAAGTCCAAGAACAGGGACATTCTACATGCTTCCCAAAATCCACAAAGCCGGAAATCCAGGGAGGCCGATTATTTCATGTGTGGACACCCTTACTGAGCAATTATCTGGATGGGTAGAGGGTGTTCTTAAACCCCTGGTAAAGGATACACCCAGCTACATTCAGGACACAACTGACCTACTGAATAAACTAGCAGCAATAGGTTCTCTACCAGAAGGAACCATCCTGGCCACCATGGATGTGGAATCTTTGTACTCTAATATCCCACACCAGGATGGATTAAATGCCTGCAAAGTCTTCATGGGAAACACCGGGAATGATGCTGATTCTGTGGTGAAACTCACAAAATTCATCCTCACCCACAATTACTTCGAATTTGACAACAAGATCTATCTTCAGGAGACTGGCACAGCTATGGGAAGTAAAATGGCTCCACAGTATGCAAATCTTTTCATGGCCAAGCTTGAAAGCGAATTTTTGTCCTCCTGCCCCATCAGGCCTCGGGCCTACTACCGCTACATTGATGACATTTTAATCATCTGGACGGAGTCTGAACAACAGCTAAAGACGTTCCATGAACAGTTCAATCAATTTCATCCCACCATCAACTTAACACTTAACTACTCCAGCACTGAAATTAACTTTTTAGACACCACCATTAAGCTAAAGAACAATGAAATAGAGACATCCCTGTATCAGAAGCCAATCGACCGTCCAACATATCTTAAATGGGACAGTTTCCATCCTAAACACATAAAAAACTCTATTGTCTACAGCCAAGCCATCAGATACAACCGTATATGTTCCAACCCCATGGATAGAGATGAACACCTTGGTCGCCTCAGAAAGACTTTTTTGAACCAGGGCTACCATCCAAGAACAATTGAAAACCAAATTACAAGAGCCACCAGAATATCAAGGAATCACCTGCTACATTACAAAGCTAAAGAAGAAAATAACCGGGTGCCTCTAGTGGTCACCTACAATCCAAGTCTGGAGATGCTAAGGGGAGCTGCACGGAAACTACAACCTTTACTACAAAAAGATGCCCGATTACAATCCATATTTCCAGACCCCCCACTACTATGTTTTAGGCAGCCCCAAATCTAAGAAGCATCATTGTCAGAAGCTCCCTGTCCTCCCCAACAGCTGCAGGAACCTTTCCTTGCAGACAAAAGAAATGCAAGACCTGTACATCTATAATGACCACGGACAGGATAAAGATCCCCAACTCCCATCAGGACTACAAGATACCAGGTACTTTCAGCTGCATCACATCTAATGTGGTGTACCTAATCATATGTGCTAAATGTCCAACCGGGGGTCTGTATGTGGGGGAGACCGGGCAAAAACTGAGAACAAGGATGAATTCTCATCGCCACACGATAAGAGAAAAAAGAATGGATTTACCTGTGGCCAAACACTTTTGTATGCCCGGTCATAGCATGACAGATATGGAATTACTTGTATTAAAATCTAACTTCAAATCTGAGAAGGATAGAAAAGTCTGGGAATATAAACTTATGATGACCTTTGACACTCTTAGTGCTGGGATGAATATATCCCAGAGTTTTATGTCGTTCTACAACAATTAAGGAATCTGCCTCCCTGACCTTTTAGGGTCATCACAACACAATACCAGACCCCAATCAGAGGGTAATAAAACCTTCACTCCTTATCTATGAACTAGTCATATTTATGTTAATCCCTCTGCCATAATGACAGTTCTGCTTCATGTCACTTGTCCTACCTATTGCATTTTTTCTGTGCTATTTTGTGTATAAATATGTGATTCTTCAGATGTTGTATTAGTCTATGCCTGATGAAGAGACCTGAGTAGTCTCGAAAGCTTGCAATTTGTTACCATCTTTTCAGTTAGCCATTAAAAGGTATCAACCACTGAGGACTCTCAAGTCTAAATATTTTTCTATCTACTGGCTAACACGGTACGAAGATACACATCTTTCCTATGGTCTTTTTTAAGTCATTCGTTAAAAATGTGTTAATACATTAGGAGATGCAAAACATTCAACGATGAAGGTAAGAATGTATTTAAATTAAATCATTTTTGAATTGCAACTCCATGTATAGAATCTATATAATAGCATGAACAACCTGCAATTTCAAATATGTACAGTGGGTACGGAAAGTATTCAGACCCCTTTAAATTTTTCACTCTGTTTCATTGCAGCTATTTGGTAAATTCAAAAACGTTCATTTTTTTTCTCATTAATGTAAACTCTGCACCCCATCTTGATTGAAAGAAAACAAAAATGTAGGCATTTTTGTAAATTTATTAAAAAAGAAAAACTGAAATATCACATGGTCATAAGTATTCAGACCCTTTGCTCAGTATTGAGTAGAAGCACCCTTTTGAGCTAGTACAGCCATGAGTCTTCTTGGGAATGATGCAACAAGTTTTTCACACCTGGATTTGGGGATCCTCTCCATTTCCGTCAGGTTGGATGGTGAACAGCCATTTTCATGTCTCTCCAGAGATGCTCAATTGGGTTTAGGTCAGGGCTCTGGCTGGGCCAGTCAAGAATGGTCAGAGTTGTTCTGAAGCCACTCCTTTGTTATTTTAGGTGTGTGATTAGGGTCATTGTGTTGCTGGAAGGTGAACCTTCTGCCAAGTCTGAGGTCCAGTGCACTCTGGAAGAGGTTTTCATCCTGGATATCTCTGTACTTGGCCGCATTCATGTTTCCTTCAATTGCAACCAGTCGTCCTGTCACTGCAGCTGAAAAACACCCCTATGGCATGATACTGCCACCACCATGCTGCGATTGTATTATACAGGTGATGAGCAGTGCTTGGTTTTCTCCACACATACCGCTTAGAATTATCACCAAAAAGTTCTATCTTCGTTTCATCAGACCAAAGAATCTTATTTCTTATAGTCTGGGACTCCTTCTTGTGTTTTTTTAGAAAACTATATGCGGGCTTTCATATGTCTGGCACTGAGGAGAGGCTTCTGTCTGTCCACTCTGCCATAAAGGTCCGACTGGTGGAGGGCTGCAGTGATAGTTGACTTTGTGGAACTTTCTCCCATCTCCCTACTGTATCTGTGGAGCTCAGCCACAGTGATCTTGGGGTTCTTCTTAACCTCTCTCACCAAGGCTCTTCTCCCACGATTGCTCAGTTTGGCTGGATGGCCAGGTCTAGAAAGACTTCTGGTGGTCCCAAACTTCTTCCATTTAAGGATTATGGAGGCCACTGTGCTCTTAGGAACCTTGAATACTACAGAAATTATTTTGTAACCTTGGCCAGATGTGTGCCTTCCACAATTCTGTCTCTGAGCTCCTTAGCCAGTTCCTTTGACCTCATGATTCTCATTTGGTCTGACATGCACTGTGAGCTGTAAGGTCTTATATAGACAGGTGTGTGCCTTTACAAATCAAGTCCTACCAGTTTAATTAAACACAGCTGGACTCCAATGAAGGAGAAGAACCATCTCAAGGAGGATCACAACAAAATGGACAGCATGTGACTTAAATATGAATGTCTGAGCAAAGGGTCTGAATACTGACATTTCAGTTTTTTAATAAATTTACAAAAATATTTACATTTCTGTTTTTTTCAGTCAAGATGGGGTGCAGAGTGTACATTAATGAGAAAAAAATGAACTCTTTTGAGTTTACCAAATGGCTGCAATGAAACAAAGAGTGAAAAATGTAAGGGGGTCTGAATACTTTCCGTACCCACGGTAGGATGTACTAAATGACAGTTTAAGATTCGAATCAGGGAGCATCTCTGCGACATAGAGAATGCAAGCGACACTAGGAATATGTTTCAAGCGTCAAGACGTTCTGGTGGTTATAATGGCAATTTGTCTTTTATAAATATCTATGCCATTGAACAAATTAAGTGGTTGGAGGAGATGGGGGTTAATCCTCCGCTGTCTATTTGGATGAAGGATGCAGCCAACGGAGGATCAGAAAAAATGCAGTTTGTCGATACATTTCGAAGTGTAATTTGTATAAAAACATGACAAATGCAAAATGAAAATGAATACATTAAAAATAAAGTGGATTATTATTGATGGTGTGTACAGTACAGACCAAAAGTTTGGACACACCTTTTCATTCATAGATTTTTCTGTATTTTCATGACTATGAAAATTGTAGAATCGCACTGAAGGCATCAAAACTATGAATTAATACATGTGGAATTATACATTACACTTTACAAAAAAGTGTGCAACAACTGAAAATATTTCTTTTATTCTAGGTTCTTCAAAGTAGCCACCTTTTGCTTTGATTACTGCTTTGCACGCAGAAAAGATGAACGGATGGACTCTACATGCCTAGTTCCCACCGTGAAGCATGGAGGAGGTGGTGTGATGGTGTGGGGGTGCTTTGCTGGTGACACTGTTGGGGATTTATTCAAAATTTAAGCGGTGAGCGGTCCAGCTCACCCCAAACCATCTCGATTGGGTTCAGGTCTGGTGACTGTGGAGGCCAGGTCATCTGGCGTAGCACCCCAACACTCTCCTTCTTGGTCAAATAGCCCTTACACAGTCTGGAGGTGTGTTTGGGGTCATTGTCCTGTTGAAAAATAAATGATGGTCCAACTAAACGCAAGCCGGATGGAATAGCATGCTGCTGCAAGATGCTGTAGTAGCCATTCTGGTTCACTATGTCTTCAATTTTGAATAAATCCCCAACAGTGTCACCAGCAAAGCACCCCACACCATCACACCTCCTCCATGCTTCACGGTGGGAACCGGGCATGTAGAGTCCATCCGTTCACCTTTTCTGTGTGCAAAACAGTAATCAAAGCAAAAGGTGGCTACTTTGAAGAATCTAAAATATAAGACATATTTTCAGTTGTTTCACACTTTTTTGTAAAGTGTAATGTATAATTCCACATGTGTTAATTCATAGTTTTGATGCCTTCAGTGTGATTCTACAATTTTTACAGTCATGAAAATACAGAAAAATCGTTGAATGAGAAGGTGTGTCCAAACTTTTGGTCTGTACTGTATTTATTACACGTGAAATAAGAGTACGTGGGAAAACAAAACCATGTCCGATGGAGAATTGATCTCATGTTTGTACGGGCATTGTCAAGGGAATCAGATTCAAATATTGGAGTGAAGAGACCTGGTGGTGAGACACCGTGAGCAACATGATGAATGTAACGCCGGTGTGTTTGGGCCTTGTTTCCCCGGCGTTATTCTGCATGTCTGTGCTGCTAACCTTTGCTCCTCTCCCTTTAACTAGCTGGGATACTGTTGTCTATTACCTGTGTGGATACTGCTCAGTTCCCTGCTCGGCTGCGTAGCCGGACATGTATTGTGTCTTTGCTCCGCTGCACGACCATCCGCATGTGTGGTCCCTGGCTGCCGCTTTGGAAGCTATCTGTGGGTTGTGAGATCCTCTGCAGCTAGTGCATGACTGTCCACGTGTGTCCAGGATTGCAGCCGCTGCCAGGTGCCTTAAGCCTCAATTCCTGTGCTGGCTAAGCTGTACTGGTCTCTTTGCTTAGGGTGCACGTGGCCTGCTTTTAGTAAGGGCAGTGTGTGCGCTTGAATTGCTGACCCCAGCCTATAGCTGAGGGGCAGCTCCTAGTTAAAGTTCCTCTTCCCTGTTGGGCATTGCCAGAGCTTCTCATTAAATTTCTGAACTTAGCAATGTGTGTTTGGTCCGCCATATTGCTCCTGGTCTGCCTTGTGTTTAGCTCCTGTTCTGCCTGCGGTCAGTTCTAGGAAAGCTGATGTCATTTGTCCCTGGACCCGTCTTGTCTATGTGTTGGTACCAAAGTTCTTGCCCTTGAATGTGTATTCCTGCTGTGTGATATTCTTGAAATCCTTCTGTGTCTAGTACCATGTACCCAGTCATTGTGGGTTTCCTGTGACCTATGTCTTGAAATAAACCTGTGTTCCTCTGTTGAAGATGGAGTCCGGTGTTCCTGCTGAGCATCTGCTATGCTGTGCTCAGCTAATTATGCGGTGCTAGCTCTGTCCAGCTCCGGTCCGATCCTGCAGTGCTTGCACCATACCGCTTGAGTTACTTTCTAGGTCAGGTCTGATGCCCAGAGTCTGGCGACCGCTGTTTGGTGCCTGGAGCCTGATATCTGCTGTCTGGTGCACGGAGACTGACGGCCGCTGCTCGAGGTCCTGCCGGTGTCTCTGACGTCCTGCCTGGGTCCTGATGTTCTCTGCCTGGAGCCGTGTCTGTTGTCTGGAGTCCAGATGTCTTACCTTTGTCCTAGATGTCCAGTCCGTGGTCCAGCCGATGTTCCAGAGTCGGTCACGCTTGTGTTCCTGGTCGGGCTTCTCTGTGTTTCTGGGGAGTCGGGAGTCACCAGTCTTGTTTTTCAGTGACGGCTCTGCCTGTGTGTCCTGGATCTGACCAGCCGATGTCCTGAGCTGCCATGCCAATGCTCTTGGACCTGTGCTGTCTGTGTCTTGCCTGTGTCCCCATGTCCTGTCATTTCCCTGATGTCCATCCTGTGATGACGTCTGTCCGAGGTCAGTGTTTATGTTCTTCTGCTGTGCCTGCGCTACGTCTGAGGCCTGAGAGAGAGGTTCTCCTGACATGCCCGTGCCAGATGACCCTGGACTGCATCAACCCGTGATGACCTCTTGCCATCGTCTGACATCTGCAACCTCGTGTAGTTAACCCCTGGTTGATGTGTGGAATCGGGAGCCTGGCATTATAATGTCTTGTGTTCTGTATGTTGACTTTGTTTTAGTAAACTTTGTTTCTTCATACCTGAACTTGTGCTTTGTCATCTGATCCTGCATGTCACCACCTTGCCCACATGCTCAGCTGCCACAGACCCTGGTCGCTGCCCTCCCCTAGACCGGGTAAGCCTGGGTCCCCCTCTGTGGTCCAGTGGGCCCACATTTCCATACCCCCTGGGATGCACGTCCCACATTGTCATGGCGTGGGAGCGTAGGCTAGCTAGGCTAAGAAAGCTAAGCTGCACCCGGCCATGACAATGAAGTGAGGGATTTTATGTGAATTTGCTTTACGAGTGGCCGAGATTCCAGGATGCCCACTCAGGGCCGAGTCATGGAACTCCAGGGGCACCCTTAACCAACACTAGACAGGCACAAAGAGCTTATTTTCAGGTATGGACGACGGTGCAAGAGATTGGGAATCACAAGTCTCCTGTTCCAATCTCGGGGACACCACAGCCACCACCACCCCACGCTGAAAAATGGAGGAAGTAGGCCCAGGAGGTGATACTGGATCTAGGCTGCAAGACAAGGCATCCGCCTTCACATTCTTGGACCCTGGTCTGAAAATGATGGAAAACTGAAATTGGGAAAAAAAAGTGACCAACTTGCCTGTCTCGAAGTTAAATGTTTGGCGGACTCGATGTAAGACAGGTTCTTGTGATCTGTAATGACCGTGATACGATGGATGGCCTCCTCCAAAAATGCCTCCATTCTTCAAACGCCAATTTAATGGCCAGCAACTCCTGGTTACCCACATCATAATTCCTCTCAGCAGAGGAAAATTTTCTTGAAAAGAAGGCACAGGGTCTTTAGTCAGTTAATGTGGTGGGCCCCTGGGACAACAGCCCCCACCCACTCCTCAGAGGCGTCCACCTCTATGATAAATGATTTAGACAAATCAGGTTGAACCAGTACAGGGGCAGTCATGAAACGGTTTTTTAACGAAGAAAACGCCACCATAGCTGGAGCTGACCAGTTTTTGAGATCAGCCCCCTTTCGAGTGAGATCAGTGAGGGTTTGACCACTTGAGAAAACCCCTTGATGAATTTCCTATATTGGCGAAATCCAGAAATCGCTGAAGACCCTTGAGATTTCTTGGTTGCGCCCAATCCACAATGGCCTGTACCTTCCTAGGGTCCTCAGCGGACAAAATGACCCCTAGAAAGGACAATTCTTGAGTAGTAAATGAACACTTCTCCAGTTTAGCTAAGAGTGAGTTCTCCCTGAGCCTCTGGAGAACCGCATGAAGATGACCCATGTGACGTTGTCTATCAGAAGAATATATGAGTATATCATCAAGATAAACTACCACAAAGCGTCCAATAAAGTCAGAAAAAACATGGTTAACGAAATTCTGGAATACCGAACAGCATGACCAAATTTTCAAACAGACCCTCAGAGGTGAGAAACGCAGTTTTCCACTCATCCCCCTCCCACATACGGATGAGATTGTACGCTCCCCTGAGGTCCTACTTAGAAAGACACCTGGTCCCCAACAATTGATTGTACAAATCGGGTATCAGTGGGAGAGAATAAGTGTTTATTGGTGATCTTATTTCGTTCTCGAAAATCGAGGCATGGGCGTAAACCACCATCTTTTTTTTTTTTACAAAAAAGAACCCCGCAGCCATGGGAGAGACAGATGGCCGAATATACCCTTTACGGAGGCTTTCAGAGATATACTCCTTCATAGTATCCCGCTCAGGGCCGGAGAGATTGTACAGACGGGCTTTGGGCAATTTGGCACCGGGAACAAGATCAACGGCACAATCGAATGGGCGGTGTAGTGGTAGAACCTCAGCCTTCTTTTCGAAGAACACATCTTCAAAGTCCTTCAGGTACTCCGGAATACCCTCCAGACTGACGGATGACATAGACACAGTAGCAAGACAATTTACAGAACAACTAGGTCCCCATTTAACAATATCCCGGGACCCCCAGTCAATAACCGTTTCCCTAACCAGGGAAACCCTAACACCAGGCCAGCAGGGACGTTATCCAGCATGACATGCGCTCCTGGTGCAGGGCCCCCACCCTGAGGGTGAATTCTTTAGAAATTAAATGGAGACCATCCTTTGTGAGAGGTGTAGAGTCAATAGCCACAATTTTTAAGGGAGTCTCCAACCTAACTGTCCCTAATCTACAGCTGGCCACCAGCTTAGAGTCAATCAGGTTCAGGGATGACCCACAGTCTACATAAGCCAAAGTATAGACAAAGCCGTTCTCAACACCAAGTTCCACCTATAACAGTATCTTTCCAAATGAAGAAACAGGTACCTGAGAGTCTGAGTGACCTCCATGATGATCACCCAGACTCAGCCGCTTGTTAGTCAACTGGACAGGAGGGGGCAGTCCTTTTTCCAATGCCCGGGATCTCCGCAGTAAAAACACAGCTTTCCATCACACCGCCATTTCCTCTCTCTCCTGGAGGTCGGTGGCTCCCACCTCCATAGGTTCAGATGGAAGCAAAACAGGGTTAGCAGGGAACAGCGGAATCCCTCATTGTGTAACATCTTTCTCCCGCAGCCTCCGATCCATACGGATAGCCTGAGTCATAGCCTCCTCCAATGAGCTGGGAGGTGGATAGAGAGCCAGAGCATCCTTCAAGCAATCCGAGACAGTCCCTTTCTGAATAGACATCTCAGTGCGGAGTCATGCACAAGACACCTCAGTGGACCATCGATGGAACTCGGAGCTGTACCATTCGGCTGAGTGCTTTCCCTGAACCAGACCCATAATAGTGTCCTCTGCCACCCTGACACGTCCAGTTCATCATAGATAAGTCCTAAGGCCTCAAAGAACCTATCTACCGACCTCCGTTCAGGGGCTGTAGGGGGCAGCGAGAAAGCCCAGGATTGGGGACCCTCCCTAAGTAAGGATATAATAATCCCTACCGGCTGAGTCTCATCCCCAGACAATCGGGGTTTAAGAAAAAAACAATTTACAACTCTCCCTGAATATGCAAAATTTATCACCAGAAAACGTGTCAGGAAGTTTAACCGAGGGTGCAGGAGACTGCAAAACAACATCTACAGAGTCACCAGGTAGACTAACAATATGAGAGGTGTTTCCCTGCACAGTCTTAATAGTCTCAGTCAGTTTTTTCTGTAAGTGGGTATGAGATGTGACAAGGGAATCCTGCACCATCTGCGTCAAACTGGACACTTGATCCGCCAAGTTATGCAGCGGATCCATAACGAGAGAAAAAAAAAGTGCAAAATTCCGTTTAAATGTATAGGTTAGTGATAATTTAATGAATCCTCCACCAGGGGGAGCTGGTGAGGGAAAAGAGGTTACACACTAAGCACATTATCCAAGAAGTATGTCTCTCCTTGCGGAGATCAACATGCTAAGCATGCCGAGATGAGGAGACTTAAAGCCGCAATGCTCCTCTGGGAAATATGCTAATTATGCAAATTGTCTCTTCAGAGAGTAAGAGAGCTAGAACTCTAGTGCCACCTATTGGAAGGTAGCAATCCTGCAAGTCAATGTTGATAAGCACAGAAACACAGAGCAACAGCACAGATCTCACAGATAATGAGAGAACGGTCAGACGAACCGAGTCAGAAACAATCATGAGCAGACGTACTAGAAGGAGCAGTAAGGCAGGAGGATCACCAAGGTACAAGGGTCAGAGGCTCTAAACTGGAAGCTTGAGCTATCACTAACACTGGTCAGCAGGCTGTGATGGACTGAAATAGCCCAGCTAGCTCCAGAAAGAGGCCGAGCAGATTAACCCCCGCATGACCAGCCCAAAGGGAGGACAGCCGAAAATAAACTCCGGACTGGACCATGACAGAAGACACAGGAACTCTTCTTAGGTAAGTCACCTGCTGGTTTCTTATCAGACCGCATAAATCATGGCAGGGTTTGACAAAATAAACATGGCCTTTCTTGACATAACGGCAAAACAAAAGATAAATCACAGCAAATTCTTTATGGTTGTGGGATTTGCCCACACAGACCACCACGTCTTCAGCTCCTCCTGAAGCCATGTCTGGAGACTCTCTCCTAACACAACACACAGAAAAAAAAACTGACTAAACTTTTAACTCCCTTGAGGTGGAGATATAGTGAGTAGGCATCCCGCCCATCTCTCACCTACTCACCAAAAAACCCAGTCCCTTATGGCTGGTTAACCCCTTCAACACATAGCATGCTGGAGAGAAACTTATGGGTTTTCTAAATCACAGAATAAAGCAATCTTCGTGACACATATCCCCCTTAGGGTACGTTTCCACAGTCCGGATTACATCAGGATTAGCTGTGGATTGAACGCTGCGTACAGCCGAAGCGTTTAATCCGCAGCTCCCATTTGTTACAGCACAATGGAGGGGATTTTAAGAAATCCCATCTCCACTATGCGCACTACAATGTGTGCAGAATTATTAGGCAAGTTGTATTTGAGAGGATTCTTTTTTATTATTGAACAACAACTATGTTCTCAATCAACCCAAAAGACTCATAAATATCAAAGCTTAGTATTTTTGGAAGTTGGAGTTGTTTTTTTTAGATTTGGCTATCTTAGGAGGATATCTGTTTTTGCAGGTAACTATTACTGTGCAGAATTATTAGGCAACTTAATAAAAACCAAATATATACCCATCTCACTTGTTTATTTTCACCAGGTAAACCAATATAACAACACAAAATTTAGAAATAAACATTTCTGACATTATAGCCACCTTTCTTTACGCTGACACTCAGAAGCCTTCCATCCATAGATTCTGTCAGTTGCTTGATCTGTTTACGATCAACATTGCATGAAGCAGCCACCACAGCCTCCCAGACACTGTTCCGAGAGGTGTACTGTTTTCCCACCCTGTAGATCTCACATTTTATGAGGGACCACAGGTTCTCTGGGGTTCAGATCAGGTGAACAAGGGGGCCATGTCATTATTTTTTCTTCTTTTAGACCTTTACTGGCCAGCCACACTGTGGGGTATTTGGATGCATGTGATGGAGCATTGTCCTACATGAAAATCATGTTTTTCTTGAACGATACCGACTTCTTCTTGTGCCACTGCTTGAAGAAGGTGTCTTCCAGAAACTGGCAGTAGGTCTGGGAGTTGAGCTTCACTCCATCCTCAACCCGAAAAGGTCTCACAAGTTCATCTTTGATGATACCAGCCCATACCAGTACCCCACCTCCACCTTGCTAGTGTCTGAGTTGAAGTGGAGCTCTCTGCCCTTTACTGATCCAGCCTCAGGCCCATCCATCTGGCCCATCAAGAGTCACTCTCATTTCATCAGTCCATAAAACCTTAGAAAAATCAGTCTTAACATATTTCTTGGCCCAGTCTTGACGTTTTATCTTATGTTTCTTGTTCAAAGGTGGTCGTTTTTCAGCCTTCCTTACCTTGGCCATATCCATGAGTATGGCACACCTTGTGCTTTTTGATACTCCAGTAACGTTGCAGCTCTGAAATATGGCAAAACTGGTGGCAAATGGCATCTTGGCAGCTTCACGCTTGATGTTCCTCAATTCATGGGCAGTTATTTTGCGCCTTTTTTTATCAACACGCTTCTTGCGACCCTGTTAGCTATTTGCCATGAAACGCTTGATTGTTTGGTGATCACGCTTCAAAGGTTGGCAATTTCAAGACTGCTGCATCCCTCTGCAAGACATCTCACAATTTTTGACTTTTCAGAATCCTTCAAATCTCTCTTCTGACCCATTTTGCCAAAGGAAAGGAAGTTGCCTAATATTTAAGCACACCTTATATAGGGTGTTGATGTCATTCGACCACACATTACATCTCATTACAAAGATGCAAATCACCTGATTTACATAAATGGCAGTTGGCTTTCAAACCCATACAGTCATGGCCAAAAGTTTTGAGAATGACACAAATATTATATTTTCTCATGATCTGCTGCCCTCTGGTTTTTATGTGTGTTTGACAGATGTTTTTATCACAGACAGAAATATAATTGCAAACATATGAGTAACAAAAGCTTATATTGACAGATAGAATGAGTTAATGCAGCAAGTCAATATTTGCAGTGTTGACCCTTCTTCTTCAGGACCTCTGCAATTCTCCCTGGCATGCTCTCAATCAACTTCTGGACCAAATCCTGACTGATAGCAGTCCATTCTTGCACAATCAATGCTTTCATTTTGTCAGAATTTTTAGGTTTTTGTTTGTCCACCCGTCTCTTGATGATTGACCACAAGTTCTCAATGGGATTAAGATCTGGGAAGTTTCCAGGCCATGGACCCAAAATCTCTATGTTTTGTTCCCTGAGCCATTTAGTTATCACCTTTGCTTTATGGCAATGTGCTCCATCATGCTGGAAAAGGCATTGTTGATCTCCAAACTGCTCTTGGAGGGTCGGAAGAAGATGCTCTTGGAGAACATTCTGGTACCGTTCTTTATTCATGGCTGTGTTTTTAGGCAAGACTGTGAGAGAGCCGATTCCCTTGGCTGAGAAGCAACCCCACACATGAATGGTTTTAGGATGCTTAACAGTTGGCATGAGACAAGACTGGTGGTAGCGCTCCCTTGTCTTCTCCGAATGAGGCGTTTTCCTGATGTCCCAAACAATCGAAAAGGGGATTCATCAGAGAAAATAACTTTACCCCAGTCCTCAGCAGTCCACTGCCTGTACCTTTTGCAGAATATCAGTCTGTCCATGATGTTTTTTCTGGAGAGAAGTGGCTTCTTTGCTGCCCTCCTTGAGACCAGGCCTTGCTCCAAGAGTCTCCGCCTCACAGTGCGTGCAGATGCACTCACACCTGCCTGCTGCCATTCCTGAGCAAGCTCTGCACTGCTGGTAGCCCGATCCCGCAGCTGAAACACTTTTAAGAGACGGTCCTGGCGCTTGCTGGTCTTTCTTGGGCGCCCTGGAGCCTTTTTGGCAACAATGGAACCTCTCTCCTTGAAGTGCTTGATGATGCGATAGATTGTTGACTGAGGTGCAATCTTTCTAGCTGCGATACTCTTCCCTGTTAGGCCATTTTTGTGCATTGCAATGATGACTGCACGTGTTTCTTTAGAGATAACCATGGTTAACAGAAGAGAAACAATGATGCCAAGCACCAGCCTCCTTTTAAAGTGTCCAGTTGTGTCATTCTTACTTAATCATGACAGATTGATCTCCAGCCATGTCCTCATCAACACCCACACCTGTGTTAATGGAGCAATCACTGAAAAGAGGTTATCTGGTCCTTTTAAGGCAGGGCTGCAATGATGTTGAAATGTGTTTTTGGGGGATAAAGTTAATTTTTTTAGCCAAATATTGACTTTGCAAGTAATTGCTGTTAAGCTGATCACTCTTTATAACATTCTGGAGTATATGCAAATTGCCATTAGAAAAAGTGAAGCAGTAGACTTTGTAAAAATTAATATTTGTGTCATTCTCAAAACTTTTGTCCATGACTGTACAGCTTGGAGTAGGACAACATGTATAAAAAGGATGATGTAATCACAATACTCATTTGCCCAATAATTCTGCACACAGTGTAAAATGCGAGTGAAACACCCACGAATCCGTGTCTTTATAGAAGTCAGCATGTCTATTTATCTTGCGGAAAAGCTCCGTGTCCGCAAGATAAATAATACATTTTATGGATATGATGCGGTGATTCCGCATGTGTTCAATGAACACTTGCGGAATCACCGCGCGTAGAAAGGGGGGCGGCGCTTTGGGCAGAGCGGCCTTTCCGCTGCTTCCAAAGTGTCATCTGGTGGGCTCTGGCGCCTGCTGGCATACAGGGCCAGCAGTTGCCTAGGGCCCCCATTGCTCCAGGGGGCCCCAACCAGTGGCATGCCACTAATAGCGACACTCCAAGCAGCTGATATGGGGGCTTCGTGCCAGTGGAGCAGCAGCGGGTGGCAGAAGCCACTGTCCCGCTGCTAAAGAGAAATGAATATTCACTCTTCCCCACGCCCCCATGGGCATGGAGAGAGGTGAATAACATTTAACTTTAGCGGTCTCCAGTCAGTGACAATATTGGCCGCAGCAGCCGGCTAACATTGCCTGCAATCAGGCCTGGGAGACCAGGGCCCCCGCTCCCCAAGGGGCTCCCAGCCCACGCAGCCGCTCTCTGGTGTGCGCCGCTATCCGATGCGCGATGCCCTCAATTGTAATGAGAGAGCATCAGATGATGCTCCTCCCATCACTCCCCTCTGCTTCTGACATACAGCCGGTGTGCGATGACGTCAATTCATCGTGCACCTGCTGTGTGTCTGGCAGACGGCAGCGCAGCTCCTGACGCCGCCGAAATCAGCGTGGAAGCAAAGAGAGGATTGTTTTTTTTTAATTTCTCATATCTATATATCTATCTATCTATTATCTATCTATATCTATATATGAGTCCGGGTTGCATTATACCCTATAGGGGGGGCAGCATTATGCTCTATGAGGGGGGGCAACATTATACCCTATGAGGGGGCAGCATTATACCCTATGAGGGGGTGCATTATGCCCTATGAGGGGGTGCATTATACCCTATGAGGGAGGCAGCATTATACCCTATGAGGGGGTGCATTATACCCTATGAGAGAGCATCATTATACCCTGAGGGGACAGCATTATACCCTATGAAGGGGTGCATTATACCCTATGAGGGGGTGCATTATACCCTATGAGGGGGGCAGCATTATACCATATGAGGGGGCAGCATTATACCCTATGAGGGGGTGCATTATACCCTATGAGGGGGCAGTATTATACCCTATGAGGGGGTGCATTATACCCTATGGGGGGCAGTATTATACCCTATGAGGGGGTGCATTATACCCTATGAGGGAGGCAGCATTTTGCCCTGAGGGGGTGCATTATACCCTATGAGAGAGCATCATTATACCCTATGAGGGGACAGCATTATACCCTATGAGGGGACAGCATTATACCCTATGAGGGGGTGCATTATACCCTATGATGGGGGGGCAGCATTATACCCTATGAGGGGGTGCATTATACCCTATGAGGGGGCAGTATTATACCCTATGAGGGGGTGCATTATACCCTATGGGGGGCAGCATTATACCCTAGGAGGGGGCAGCATTATACCCTATGAGGGTGTGCATTATAGCCTCTGAGGGGGGCAGCATTATACCCTATGAGGGGCTGCATTATATTCTATGGAGGGCTACATTATATTCTACGAGGGGGGGCTACCTACACTCCTGCTACATAATTAAAACTTGTTCTATCTTATATTATACACGGATATTAGCGTGTTTTACCACCAGCTACATAGTGGGCCAAAAGAATGATTTTCTCTGGTGGGCACAAGGTGTTCCAGTCCGTCGCTGGATATTAGCTATCAGGATTGAAATATGGTTTCAGTAATGTGATCTCAATTAGATAAGAATTTTTTTGTTAGGATACAAGATATAATTGGGATCCTATGTAGTAAATAGTATACTGATATCCTAAGGCTATGTGCACACGTGCAGGAATCTTTGCAGAAATTTCCTAAGAAAAAACGGACTTTTTCCCAGGAAATCTGGATGCGTTTTTATCGCGGTTTTTGCGTGTTTTTAACCGCAATTTTTTCCTGAACATTCTAGGTCAATAATATAGCGGGAAATACGCACATTTTCCACAAAATTAATGAACATGCTGCGTTTTTTGCCGCGATGACCATGTGCACAAAAATTGCAGAATGCATTCTAATAGGATGCTTAATGCATGCATTTTTTAAGTGTTTTTGCAGCGGAAAACCGCCGCAAAAACGCAAAAAAAAAAACGTGAAAATCCTGAACGTGTGCACACAGCTTAAGACATTACTGACCAAGCAGTTTTTTAAAAAGTTTTTTTCCTTTAAATAGTCTAATAAGTTATTTTTTATGGTCTTTAGATGTTTTTTTATTTGCTTTTGGCAACTTGTTAATATATGCTTACAACCCAACACCATGTAGGGCATTTGCCAGAGAAAGCCAAGATTGGTAGATTCGACATTGACGCCTTGTGCTCTTCAAGAATGAGGGCAGGTTCACACTGAGACACGTGACAGAGTCTATAGATGCTGGAAAAACGTTCTGCTGCCTGCAACATTCTCCAGTATATAGGTTTGTCAGTGGGTCAGTAATGGTGTGGGGAGGAATTTCTTTGGAGCAGCCCTCCATGTGCAAGACAGGTACCCTGACTGCCATTAGGTACCAGGATGAGATCCTCAGACCCATTGTGAGACCATATGTATGTAGATGCATTGGGCCCTCGGTTCTTTCAGATGAATGACAATGCTAGGCCTCAAAAACTAACAGGACTGTGAGAGTTGAAATTCTTGCTGGTTGGTAGGCGATCAAATACTTATTTAATGCAATAAAATGCAAATTAATTATGTAAAAATCATACAATGTGATTTTCTAGTTTTCATTTTTATATTCTGTCTCTTAGTTGAAGTATACCTACGATAAAAATTACAGACCACTCTATTCTTTGTAGGTGGGAAAACTTGTAGAATCTGCAGTGTATTATTTTCCCAAATGTATGAACACACAATACCATTGTATATCAAATGTGTAATTTCCAAAGTCTGAAGTATGATAATGTGTACATGTAAGCAATGGACTAAGAAATGGGCATGACCCTCGGTGAGAATATAATAATACAACCAAATTAACTAAAAACGAGATAATGGTCACTGGATATAATAAAATATCATTTTATTAGAAAACAATATGATCAGGAGATGCAGCGAGTCTGCAACATAGCAGAAAGGCGCATAACATGAAAGTTACTAAAATGAAAATTATAAAATGCAAGAAAGGGACTGCTGTATAAATGGCACATACTGCTCGTATATATGCATAATTATCATATATAATGTATCTATAAGGATAGGGTCTGACAAGGATACTTAGGGAGAATCATCATTTGAGCAGGGGCACATCTCTCTTATCTGTAGGGTGCCAACCTCCGCAGCTAGGTAGCACCAGTATCGGCTACCATAATAGGAATTCACAGGGTACTTGGTGTTGCCTGATGACTGAATGGACTATACATCTCTATGTCCATATTGTTCCTTTTGGACCACAGGACCATAGGTCTATGATATAAACCATTGTTTTTATATGTTTATGTCTATCACACGAGATCTATTTGTAGTTTTATAAATGTTTATAAAATACGTATTTAAGGGAATACATGCTCAGTCTAATAATCATGGCTCCACACTGTGGGAAGGACTGCTGTATATATATAACGATCATAGATAAAAAAAAAACAAAAAATAAACTACAATATAACAGCAATAGCTGTTAACATAACACTTAAAGAAGGATAGAAAACAAAATCGTTTAAGTGGTTATTAAATATATATATCGTATATTTCGGACCATAAGATGCACCTAGGTTTTAGATGGGAAATTGGGAAAAAAAACTGAAGCAAAAAATGTGGTAAGTTCTGTACTTAATATCCCCTTCCCTGGTATATATGGTCCCTTCATCCCTATTCTGGTATGTATGGACACCGTCATCCCTACCCTGGTAATTTCGTTGAAATGGCAGAACATAGGCAGATCAAACATGATCGCGGTGTACCGGGGGCACAGGGAAGCATCCGTGAGACCCTCAGAACAGCGTGATGTATTGCGCTGTTCCGAGGGACCCTCCTCCCTGCAGGACCCCTTATCCAAGATGGCCGCAGGGTCCTCCGGGGTCTTGCAGGGAGGCGGCTTCCTCAGTGCCTGCTGAGAGCAGGCGCTGAGAAAGCCTGCAGCACTGCCTGTCAGATCGCTGGTCTGACAGAGTGCTGTGCACACTGTCAGACCAGCGATCTGACTTTATACAGTGATGTCCCACCCTAGGCCAAAGTAAAAAAGTAAAAAAAATGAAAATAACGTGTAAAAAATTTTTCCAAAATAATGGAAAAAAAAAAAAATTCCCTAATAAATTCATTTCTTCTGTCCCACTAGTTAACGCCTTTAGTGAACCCCTTAAAAAAAAAGCAAAAAAACAATGATATATCATCATACTGCCGAACAAAAAGTGGAATAACACGCGATCAAAAAGGCGGATATAAATATACATGGTACCGCTGAAAACGTCATCTTGTCCCGCAAAAAACGAGGTGCCATGCAGCATCATCAGCGAAAAAATAAAAAAGTTATAGCTTGCAGAATAAAGAGATGTAAAAATAATTATTTTTTACATAAAATTGTTTTTATTGTATAAAAGCGCCAAAACATAAAAAAATGAAGGAGCACTGTAGTGTCAGTTCACCAACAGAGCTATCCACAGGATAGCATGGACCTGCAGAGCAGGAACTTCGCTGCTCCCGGCTACAGTCCACTGGCGCATTCACCATTGCCTCTTTTTTTGCCACCACCCCTATTTGAGTTACCGCCCCTTTTGGGACTCCACCCCTTTTTGGGCAACCATCCCCGTTTGGGTTACCGCCCCCCTTTTTGGGACACCACCCCTCTTAAGGACACCACCCCTCTCCGGGGAACACCCCGTGGACTCCCCACAGCGCTCTCAGGCCTCAGTTCGCACAGTACAACAATGTTTCTGGGCTTGCACTGGCCTTTTAAGAGTTTATACGAGCTGGACCACTAATGTCCTTACGACACCTCACCAGCTCCTGCTGGCACTGCCACAGCTCCTGCAGCAGCTACTAGCTCTCCTGGCACCTCCAGCTGCCAATCAGAAGCTGCTGCTGCAGAACCTCTTGCTGCAACTGCTGCTCCTCTCCGCAAGGCTCTGCACCGCAGACTTCGTGGACCCTCCGATCCACAGCAAATCTTCAAAACCCCGATGAGTAACCGCCAGAAGCCTGTAATCTTCGTGGACCCGATCCACAGAATTTCTTTATAACCCCGCCAGGTTACCGCCAGACGTTTGTAATATTTGTGGCCCCGTCGAGCCACAGCAAGCGGTCCTAAAAAAATAAATTTTCATGCTTCTTGGACCGTGCCCTAGCACCATATGTAAGACAGCGCTCACTGAGTGTGTTGGGGGACACTCACTTGGCAGCAAGTTAAAGACACACAGGAACGATTTTCTCACTCCAATAGTCCATGCAGTTTATTTAGACACAGCATAAATCACTTGAGGCCATGTTATCCATCACAGACCTAACATATAGTTCACTCGCAACTGCAGTTATGTCCGCACAGTTCATTAACTGACCCTCGTCAGTACACAGTCTCTCAGGCTCGGGTTACCTGCTCGGCCGCGTTGCAGGCTTCACAGGCATCACATGGGTCCTGGCTTCCAGGGAAGCTGCCTTACTGGGATCACTGACTATGACTTGCTGGAGCAGCTTGCATCCATCAGTTCCAGACCCACAGAAGGTCGGTAGCTTCCCCCCAATGCAGTTAGCCATCGCGGACTCTGCAGGCACATGCCTCCTCCCTGTGCCTTCCGGGAACCTGTATACCTCCAGGACCTTCGAACAGAGACCTGTCCTGTCTTGCAGGACCTTAGAACACAGCTCATATGACCCAACCATGGTCACCTTATGTAGCATAATCACTCCCACAAGTGGGCGGTGTATGTGTGGTTAGTCAGTCCCACCCAGCTCTCCGACTAACCCTGTAAACCCCCCTTACAAAATAAACAAAACACTTGTGGAACTACAAGTCTCAGTACAACATTATGTGCTTACAGCGCAGACTTCCTCTGCTACACATACCGGCCATTTACAATGATGTCGGTCACTGTCTCACCATCACAGTTACGCCTCCATGCTTATCCTGAGGAGCACATACAGCGCCCCCTAGCTGTAACAGGGGTCACTGCCTCACAGTACCTTTCTTCTAGAGTAAAAATGGTTCTAATCATAACTTTTATTATTTTACCTTATTCAATATTTAATTTGCGCCTATTTTCAGATAACTTACATGGTTTTGTCTGTTCTTTTTTTTCTTGTCGGCATGGTAGTCCTTCTCCAGATGCTTTAGAAAAGTCTCAACATTTTTGCGCAATTTTACTCCACAGTTGCAAACTAACATTTAAAATTTTTAAAGGATCATACGACTTTTTACTGCAAAAAGGTGTAAAAAAGGTAAAATAAAAAAATATTTGCTTTCATCAACTACGCGTGTTGTTTTGAAGAATATGGCACAAAAAAGGGCAATGAAGACCACAAGATGAAAAAAAAAAGAGAGAAGGCAATTAAAATAATGCAATAGATGAATCGTGGCCATAGAGTATCTAAGTCTAGCATATGTGGTGCAGTATAACCCTGCTTCTGAGCCACCGTATTTAAACCCACCATTTATAATAGCATGCAGTCATAATTTAGATACACTAGTTATCCATTGGTGCACCTAATTCTATTATGCAGTGATGAGTGAACGAGCTCGGATAACGTGTTAACCATGTATCTTGGACGTGCTTTTATAATATGTTCCAGTCCCTGCAACTGCTTGTTTAGGAAATCCCCTAAAGTGTTGTGGCCACAAAACATGCAGCCGCAGGGACTCGAACATATTATCTGAGCACACCCAAGATACTCGGTCAACACGTGATCCGAGCATGTTCGCTCATCACTAATACTATGATGTGCTTTGATATAATGAATAAGTAGCACTATCTGAATTATCATGGGACTGGATGCTTGTGTTCAGCAACACAGTATCAGAGATGGTAACATTAGGCATAACAGCTCATTGTCCCAGTATCAATGATCATGAAATTAGATGCAAAACAGCACAGTATGAAAAGTGAAAGGTTTAGGCTATGTTCACATAGCATTTTACCATATTCGTGGCTTAAGTCTGAAGCCATGCAAAACAGGATTCAGGCGTATTTGGGCCATTGACTGTTATGATTCAGATGGAGTCACAGTGTGTCCTGTCATGCATCATTTTCTGCCATATATGACTATAAGCTAGAAGAGGATAGCAAGCAATTGTCTGCTGCTCGTTATGAATTTGATGTTCACTACGCCACAAATCTTACTTCACGGGGCACTGAAGTAAGATTGTTGACGAGGTGCAAACAGTGTACGGACTTGTACCTTGCTCCCGATTCATGTAGAGGCCTTGACATCTTTGTGAATCAGAAGCATCTGACTCTAGACCATCTCCTCATCAAAACTGGGCAACACGGTGGCTCAGTGGTTAGCACTGCAGCCTTGCAGCACTGGGGTCCTGGGTTCAAATCCCACCAAGGACAACATCTGCAAGGAGCTTGTATGTTCTCCCCATGTTTGCGTGGGTTTCCCCCGGGTACTCCGGTTTCCTCCCACATTCCAAAGACATACTGATAGGGAATTTAGATTGTGAGCCCCATTGGGGACAGTGCCAATAATGTCTGTAAAGCGCTGCGGAATTAATGGCGCTATATAAATAAGTAAAATAAATAAAAAAACTGGGTGAACAACACCAGTCATGATGTATGGGGCCCTTTTGTGTTTCTGTAGTTTGATAGCTTAGCTCTCAGGCCCTGTTCACTATTTTTCTGCAGTGCATGGGGGGTTCCTTCGGCATCCCCCTAAGAAAGAGACTCAGATGGGTTTCAGAAAGAAAACCGACAAGGCCACAGTCTGTGATGACATGAACGGAGTTCAAATGAACAGTGGTTATGTCTTGTTTCTGAACAAGTCCATTCAGGTGGGTTGAGAAATGTAGTAGACTACATATCTCTGCCAGTCTGAACAAATAGAAGTGTTCAGAGAGGAAATACACAAATGGAGATCATTTGGATTCTTTCTATGTCAGTACAATCTTGGATCTCTGAGAAGGGAAAGCTCTGTCCCTATTGGTAGTTTGTTTGAAAGGGATAGACAACATGAGACTAGACTTTCTCAGCCAGCCTTTGACCCAGTCAGAATGGCATGTTAAAGTCCAGAGATAAATTTGCGACAAAAGCGAAGATGACTTTGTTTAGATGCCCTCAGCCAGGAATGAAAGTTCTCTTGGAGTTATACCTTTCCACCTCTCAGTTTAATACCCAAAGTTTAAGGGAGAACAGAACCAGGGTTATCCTCAGAACTCCGGACTGGTCATAGAGGGCATGGAATTTGTGGATTCCCCATATTGGAGGAGACAACAGTTTGGCATTTTCCTCAAATTCTGGACCTTTTATTTCAGGATCTGGTTTCCATGCTTATGAAATGTAGGAACCAGTCATCTCACAGATATATTTTAAGACCTGGAAAGTTTTTATCTGGTTCAGAGAGAGATCCATTTAATACAATACAAATCCTTATCTCATCCATTGGGAATTTTCTTCAATCAGGTTTCAAAAAAGACTTAGGGTTTCACACCTTAAATGTTCAGGTTTATGACCTTAGCTCCCTTTTTCAACACTAAATTGCTGACCATATATGGTTTATAAGATTTTTTAGGGGGGGGTTACTAAGTCCCAACCCATTCCTGTTCCTTAGTTCTGAAGGCTCTCACTAAACCTCATTTTAACCCGATTAATGTCAATTTCTGATAAATCCGTAATACTAAAATGCTGTTTTTTGATTATGACTACATCAGATAGGTGCATTGGGGAACTCCCGTTAATGTCCATTTCTTCTCCTCATACTACTATTCTAGGAGGACCAAATTGTCATAAAACCAGTCCCCCTCCTTCCTTTCAAAAGTTAGGCCCAAATTCCATAGGTCCCAGGAGATAGTACTTCTCTCTTTTTGTGACTATCCTAAATCAGGAAAAGAAAAAGAGTTTAACTGCTTAGATGTGAGGGAATGCGTTATTAAATATCTCAAAGTTACTTATTTTCTAGTTTTTCTTTTTTCATTCAGTTCAAGGGACCAAATAAAGGGAAAACAGCTAGCAAAAGGCCCATATATAGATGGATTAAACAGCCAATTACTGGTGCCTACGAGTCTTCTACTCCGGTTCAGGGTGGTTTCACAGCACACTCCACTAGGGCCATAGCCACTTCTTAGGCAGAGGATTATAGAATCAATATGTAAAGCAGCTACTTGGCTTTCCCAATTTACTTTTTATGAAACACTGCAGATTAGATCTCTTGCTTTCCTCTGATTTGTCCTTTAGACGTAAAGTTTTGCAAGCGGTGGTTCCACCCTGGCAGACAATTCTTCTGAGATCGCTCATTGTACTGTTATGCACAAAGGAACAAATAATAATTATACTAACGAGTAAATTGATTTTCCACAGCCCATGATGGAACCCCTTCATTCCCTCTCTTCTTTTCTGACTTGACATTGTTGGGGGTCATATAATTTAGAGAGGGGATTAAATCACAATAAATAAAAATTGTATAACGTCCTAACAGTATGAAAGCACTCTCTTTCTCGGGAACCGCTAAAGAGTGGTGGTAGTCTCCGCCTTTTTGTATCCATAGGTTTCCTATCCTAGGTGGCGGACCCTCTCTCTTGGTGCATTCATAGGCACCAGAAAATCATATCATCAGTTAGTTATCATTTTAGGAGCTGTACCTATTATATATCCAGCAAAATGCTTGTTACAGTTAGTTAGTAAACAGAAGGTTCATAACAAAAATTTAGAGTAAAAACAAGAGAATATTTGTTGCAAAATAAATATATATTGAATTTATAAAAAATCTCCACAACTAAAACTTAACAAAAAACAATTTAACTAAAGCAAAATGGTACATATTGGTATGGAAAGAATAAATATTCTAGGAAATTTAATAAAAACATTCTCTAGATATAGTAATCAGGTGTATAGCAGTAAAAATAATACTAATGTAGTGTATGGAGCATTTTTCTAGAATGTTAAATATTACATGAAGTGACATTTAAAGGGAGAATGTCAGGTCCTCTGTCTGTCCCCTACTGCGATTATAGCATTATGAAAGAATATTTCTGTCTCTTTAAATTAAAAAAAAAAATGTTTCATGTGCCTAATAATGCTGCAGGTTTTGAAGAATTAACTTTTCTTCTGCATTATCGCCTACACTACTACAGCAGTACTACCCCGGCAGGGCGTATATATACCTGGACTAGTTCTGCCTCAAAATCTCTAATCCCACTTTTTTTTGCGTGATTTAATCCCAGAGAGGTGTGTCCAGAAGACCTGATGCAGAACTTGGAAAGGACAACTGCATCATTCTTCAAATATTGTAGCACTTTTATGCACATAAAACGCCTTATTAGATTAAAGAAATCTGCACCCATAGTGCCACAACAGCAGTTGCGGACAGTCACGGGATTGGACAGGTTCCCTTTAAAAGTCGTTGAACACCCGTCTACATTGTCTCTACGTTTAGTAGCATTTTACAACAATATATGCCCACTTTGGGGACAAACACGTTCCTTACTTATCCTATTGTTTTGCATCTTAATCCTGTAATAACTCTCCTAACAGTGACTTTCCTAAGTATGCAAAACTCTACAAAAAAGGGTATATATCCCAGATGGGAAGACACTGTACAGCTAAGGAAAAAGTAGCATAGCACGGATTAGAGCCACTGACATTCCTAATAAATGATCTTTGGGGTCTGAACTGCCTTCCCTTCTAAACAGTAACATTAACAAGCAAACCATACATCAACCACCCTTTTCTTCTGCCAAGCAAGCATGGGAATTAAAAGGCAAAGATTGCATCATTTCCATTTTGAGTTAAGAGGTGGAGTAGATTGCACTCACATCTGAATTCATTGTATAGTCTTCCAAATAAATGCAACATGAAATAAAGTAATTGAGATTTTTAAAAAGAGAGATGTCATAAAAAAAACTTGTTATATATTACAGTATAGGAACTTCATTATGACCCCTCAATAAAGTCACAGGAATTATTTCTGTGGGTGAACTTTTCGGTGCATAGCAAGATTTGCTCTTTGTGTAAAATGTTTACCGCATTCTGCACAAGTAAATGGTGTCTCTCCGGTGTGGACTCTTCTATGTCTATTAAGATCTGACTTGTGAGTGAAGCATTTTCTGCACTCGATGCACTGATGGGGCTTCACTCCTGCGTGCATTCTTTGGTGATCAACAAGATAGGATTTATAAGCAAAACATTTACCGCAATCAGAGCATGAGAATGGCTTCTCCCCTGTGTGGATTCTACGGTGATTGATGAGAATTGATTTATGTGCAAAGCACTTGCCACAGTCATAACACAGAAAAGGTCTCTCCCCCGTGTGTATTCTCTTGTGATAAACAAGAGCGGATTTCTGGGTAAAGCATTTTCCACAGTCAGTACATAAAAATGGTCTCTCGCCCGTGTGAACTCTGGAATGCCGGATCAGATCTGCATTCTGGGTGAACGTTTTGCAACATTGAGCGCACTGATAAGATTTATAATTTCTTCTAACTGCACTGGCTTTAGAGACTTCTGTTGCTTGTGAATGGTTTTCATTATCAATATCAGATGTTTGGTGATGGATTTGATGCATAACCGGAGTGATAGGGCGCTCTAGTGAATCTGGTACAATATTATTTTCTACTTTACAGCACTGAGATAAATCAAGACCTGTGTCCCATGGATTAGTGCCAATGTATTGGCCATCCTTATTGATATAAGTAGGCGTTTCTTCCTCCTTACATAGGTGATCATTCTTCACACACGTCTCCTCTTCTAGTTTTCTTACCTCAACTTTAATATTAATCAAATCTTCATCCTATCAAAACAAACAGTACAACATAATGATGCAATGTGTTAGGAATAAACAGTATAAGTGTATTACTTCAGAAAATGTGAAGACCTCTGATTCCAGATAATCCTGTGGGACAGGGTGAATATCCTTTAGGCAATCTTGAGAATACAGAGGACTGAGACGTCTCACTGCTGACGATTGTTCATTGGATCCATCTGAAATAAACAGTCACTGAAAATACTTCTTTATGTGGGATCAGAAGATGAGTGTCTCTATGTGAACTTCAAAAAACAGAATTGTTTTAAAAGCACTACAACTAGTGATAAGCTTAAGTGCTTGCTACCCGAGTTTGCCTGGGGTGCTCAGGTATACACCAAGTAAAGTGGGTGCCAGAGTGATATGTTCAAGACCTCATACCCACATGTTTTGCAGCTGTTAAGATAGCCACAAAACATGCGTGGATTTCCCATGTATGTCAGACAGCCACAAAACATGCGGGGATTGCCTAACAGGCGCAAAATATGCGGGCGCCAGGACTCGAAAATGTCATTCAAGCACCCACAATACTCAGTGCGTACCCGAGCACCTAAGGCAAACTCGAGTAATGAGCACTTGCGTTCATCACTAACTACAAGCCTAAAAAACAATCTGTGCTCTTCCTTGGAGCTGCTAAGCACGTGATTCCCCTGCGCTGGAAACAAATAAATCCCCCCCACCCAGTGTAAGTGGATAGTGAAAATTTATTCAGCACACTGACTGGAAGTACAATGCAGCTGGGAATCTCATACACACCCACAATTCCTTAATATATGCTCGCCTAGGAAATATAAGCCTTCACACCTACCAAGTCAGATTGCAAAACCCAAGTTACATCTTCCCTAAATCACCCTGTCCTCTAAGCCCCTTTTAGACCCCTCACTCTCTAATTCTCCCCTCCCACCGTATGGTTCCCCTATTCTGCTGTACATTGCATCCTTTACTTTCCATTTTTAGATACTGGTTCCTCTTTAAGCTTCCTTATTACTTTAGACACTCCAGTCAATACCATATGACATTACTTAGAAATATTGAGTAGCAATTTTGTAGTTACTTACAGTACAGACAAAGTTTGGACACACCTTCTCATTCAAAGATTTTTCTGTATTTTCATGACTATGAAAATTGTAGAATCACACTGAAGGCATCAAAACTGTGAATTAACACATGTGGAATTATACATTACACTTTACAAAAAAGTGTGAAACACCTGAAAATATGTCTTATATTCTAGGTTCTTCAAAGTAGCCACCTTTTACTTTGATTACTGCATTGCACGCAGAAAAGGTGAACGGATGGACTCTACATGCCTGGTTCCCACCGTGAAGCATGGGGAGGTGGTGTGATGGTGTGGGGGTGCTTTGCGGTGACACTGTTGGGGATTTATTCAAAATTGAAGCGGTGAGCGGTCCAGCTCACCCCAAACCATCTTGATTGGGTTCAGGTCTGGTGACTTTGGAGGCCAGGTCATCTGGCGTAGCACCCCAACACTCTCCTTCTTGGTCAAATAGCCCTTACACAGCCTGGAGGTGTGTTTGGGGTCATTGTCCTGTTGAAAAATAAATGATGGTCCAACTAAACGCAAACCGGATGGAATAGAATGCCGCTGCAAGATGCTGTGGTAGCCATGCTGGTTCAGTATGCCTTCAATTTTGAATACATCCCCAACAGCGTCAACAGCAAAGCACCCCCACATCATCACACCACCTCCTCTATGCTTCACGGTGGGAACCAGGCATATAGAGTCCATCCGTTCACCTTTTCTGCGTGCAAAGCAGTAATCAAACCAAAAGGTGGCTACTTTGAAGAACCTAGAATATACCGTATTTTTCGGAACATAAGACGCACTTTTTTTCCTCCAAATTTGGGAGGAAAGTGTGGGTGCGTCTTATGGTCAGAATGTAACATGTGGGGAGGGGGGCAGCGGTGGAGTGAGATCGCAGGAGGCAGGAAAATATCCCCTCCGTTGCAGGAATCCAGCGCTGGGGAAACCACTGGTCCCGATACTTAAGTGCAGTGAATATTAATTAGCCGCTTCCCCGCCCACCTATCAGCTGAGCAGTGAGAGGGGAGCAGCAAATGACAGAGCCACATGGTTCCCCAGTGCCTGATTCCTGCAGCAGCTGGGGATTTGTGTGGGAAGCAGAAATCGCATACCTGACAGCCTGGGGGCTGTGTTGATGCCATGCTGAATGCTCCTGTGGATGACCTGTGATGAGGTCATGAAGAGGGCGGGCTGGAGCATCACATGACCACACAAAGCCCTGCCTCTTCATGATGTCATCACAGGTCCTTCAGACACACTGTACAAGAAAAAAATAATTAAAAGGTTAGTAATACAGCACATAAAAAAGCACTCTGTCATCCTGTGGTGGACTATAACTCCCAGCATGCCATAGGATCTGCAGGCCATGCTGGGAGTTATAGTTTTCCCATGGGATCTTAAAGCAGCACTCCAGTGTTATCAGTGCTGGAGTGTGGCTTTAAATATAAGCCCTATGCCCCCATTCTTAGGCCGTGGTCACACATGCGAGAAATCTGCACGATTTTTGTGCGAATCTCTCACATGAATACCCGGCACTGCCGCCGGCACTCGGACTGGAGCGTGCGGCTGCATGTTTTTCTATGCTGCATGTATTTCTTTGCAGCCGCATGCTCCAGTCTGAGTGCCAGCGGCAGTGCCGGGTGTTCACGAGAGAGATTCGCACAAAATTGTGCAAATTTCTCACATGTGTGACCCCGGCCTTATACTCACCCTCCAGCGTCTTCACATAGTATTTTACAGACACCACACTGGTCTCGAAGCACCATCTTCTACCCAGGGTGGATAAAAATCATGATTTTTTTTAAAAAATCGGATTTTTTTGATTTAAATCGGATTTTTTTGATTTAAATAGGATTTTTTAATCAAGTTGTACACAAGCAAAACTTTGTCTTTTTGCAAATCAAATTATTTTACACAAATAAAAATATTAAAACAGTTGATGATTATGAAACCTAATAATTTTTATTTGCACTATTAAACAATCAGAATTGAACTACAGAGAGTAAGTACTTTTTAACAATAGCCTATCTCTAACGTTTGAAGTAAGCAAACATCTTCAGTGAATACATCAGTCCTTTAAGCCTACTGTTTATTTAGGACTTTTAATAGGAAAACTAGTTGTCCTGCTTTAGCAGTTCCTAAGCGGTTTCGGACTGTTGTGTGCACAAAACCAAATGAAGAAAACAATCTCTCTACTCCTGCCGATGAAGCCGATGCAGTCAGTAGCTGAGTAGCTACATTTATTATCTTCGCTGGAAGAACAAGTGATTGCGACTTCCACCAGTCCAGTGGTTTTAGTTCATTAACGACGTTATCTGCAAACATGTATTTTTGAAATGGTGCAGATTCACACTTCAATTTCAGCACAGTTGCCACAATGTCATGGTTAGTATTGGCGAGCCACTCCATTGCAGAGTTGATTTCCGCCTCAGATAGTTTTTTCCCTCTGTAGATGGGATGCAAGATATTGGCTAAATAGTGTTCTTCTTTTAATGCTTGGTCCTTGCGGTGGTGTATTGCAACCTTTACATTGTTTGAGAGGTTCAAGCGATCTAGCGAACCTTCTAAATCTTTCCAAACTTCTGTGGCATCAGCTATGGTTGCAGTATCTTTCTGCATTTTATCCAACGCAATAGATATTGGCTTTAACCTTTCCAAAAGGTCCTCGGCATTTCTCTTCACACCAAGATTTAATACTTTGCTTCGTATATTAGCATCAATTTTATCCCGATGTGTTTCGCAAATGGACACTAATTTTGACCAGTTGTTAATAAACAGTTCCAAGCATTCAGCCAAGGTATTAAATCTAACATCTTGTGGTAGAACCAACTTCAGTCCTCCCATTTCCTTGTAGGTTGCATGTGCAAAATGATTATTGCGGAAATATTTAACAATTTCTAACATGTTCCTTGACTCCCGAAATATGCAGGTCTTTTGCCAAAAGATGCAACAAATGGGCAGAACAACCGTATGTAATGACATTTGTGTCATCCTCATGTGCCAGTTCCGCTCGCATTTTTGCCACATTGCTTGCGTTATCAGTAACTAAGCTCCTTACTTTACATCCAAACTGTTCTTGGCATTGGTGAATTGAGTTCTTAGCAATTTCAAGTAAATATTCAGCAGTATGTGAATTTCCAGATGTGTCGATTGTGTCTGTAAGGTAAGTTTCACCATCTTCTGTTGTGACACAAGTGCAAATTATGGGGTCGTTGTGGATGTTGCTCCAACCATCCAAGCTCATGTTAACAACTTTGTCTTTCAAATATTTTGTACAAGCCGCTCTTTCTTTGTCGTATACAGCCTGAAGATGTTTTCCTGAGATATCAAATCTACTTGGTGGTTTGTAGCCTGGTCTTATTCCTTCGATCATTTGTACAAACAATGGGTGTTCAACTAGTCGGAAAGAAGAATTGGTTGCAAATATGAATTTAGCAATTAATTCATCAAAATGTTCTTTCTGGCTCGTCGTAGTCTTTAAGAGGAATTTTTCTACACTTTGCACGCAAAGTTTTTTGTTGGGCTGCTTTGTTGAAGTTGTACCCAGATATTGATTGTCACGTGCAGCACAAGCCATATTTGACCCTGAAAGCACAGTAATTAAAAATATAATTCGACTGCGTATTTGAAGAAATATAACGAAAATATTTTGAAACAAACTTTTTGAACAATGTAATGGTCCTCGTCCTATAAGGGCTGTCTCAAAAGTTATGCTACTCAAGTTTCCGGTGAAGTTGCTGTAATACTAGTAATATCAGAGCAACTGAAAAAAATTATGTCACAAAAGTTTTAAAAATGTTTTTTTTAAAAAATGGTCAATTTGGCAGATTTCAAAAGTGAATTGTAGCCTACAATAAAAAAAAAAAATAGGCGTATACACACTCTTATTTTTACTTAACGTTAATCTTCTGTGAAATATTGCCTTAACATAAATTTAAATTCTATACTCCAGAACTAGTGCTAGAAATTTTTCTTTTCATAGACTTTAACCATCCCAGTAAAACGTCTGTTAAAATAGGTTATAATTGCCAGACTTACCACTAGTGCTAGGGTCCTGGTGCATAAGAAGCTGTGGGGGTTCATTGACATTAGTTGTATCACTATCAACATCTTCATTTCCCTTCTGGTTGCAGTTTTCATAATGTGATTTCAAACGGCAAACAAGTCCTTGGATATCCTTTTGACAGTATTTGCACTTTGCTCTCCCACCTTTCTTTCCAAGCTCTGCTGGCATCTCAACAAAATGAACCCAAATAGGGTCTCTCTTACGACCTGCCATGGCTCACGCAGATCACTTCTGAAGTTTGATTGTTACTACAGCCAAGTACTGCTGACTGACTATCCAACAAGTTTGGGCATGTCAACTGAATGGAAAAAGAAACTGAAACCAAGCTACAGAAAGTGAAACCAAGCTAGAAGTGTGGAGTTAATTGAACAATGATTGAAAGTTTTAGATTTTAATCGTGATTTATATTAAAAAAATCTTTTGATTTAAATCAGTGATTTAAATCATGATTAAAATCACGATTTAAATCGATCTGATTTAAATAGAAAAAAATCTTTTGATTTAAATCAGTGATTTAAATCATGATTAAAATCACGATTTAAATCGATCTGATTTAAATAGAAAAAAATCATTTGATTTAAATCATGATTTAAATCGTTGATTTAAATCGGCGTGATTTAAATCAATCCACCCTGCTTCTACCCGTAGCTGCCTACATAATAACATGCTATTATATATAATAACACCACATATAATAGTATGTTATTTATGTTATTAAATATTTTACCACATTTTTTGCTTCAAATATATTTTTTCCTATTTTCCACCTCTAAAACCTGGGTGCGTCTTATAGTAAGTAAGTATAGTACAGTAAGACATATTTTCAGTTGTTTCACACTTTTTTGTTAAGTGTAATGTATAATTCCACATGTGTTAATTCATAGTTTTGATGCCTTCAGTGTGAATGTACAATTTTCATAGCCATGAAAATACAGAAAAATCTTTGAATGAGAAGGTGTGTCCAAACTTTTGGTCTGTACTGTATATTCTAATGACCCTCATTGTACCCTCATGATTTTTGTTTTACATTACCTGGTCATTGTTATGTATGTTGTTTAATGTTTTAATAAATAAAGAATTACTTAAAAAACAAAACAGACAGAATTATTGATAAGCACTTCTAACCTGATGATATGAGAGGCTGGGGAGTTTCCATCATGACGTCTTTGTATACATCTTTATGTCCTTCTAAATACTCCCACTCCTCCATGGAGAAATAGACGGTGACATCCTGACATCTTATAGGAACCTGTCACACATTGATACAGTCATGATTTAGACATGTTTCTCAATCTTTCCAAGTCAACTAGCCCCCTAATAAGAATTCTCAACCTATCCAAGGCAAGTAACCCCCTAATAAGAATTCTCAACCTATCCAAGGCAAGTAACCTACTAATAAGAATTCTCAAATTCCCCCAAAAAAATATGGACCAAAGAGCAAATTTAAAAGAATTTTTGTATAAATTTTATTACTTGCAAAATTCACAAAAAGAATTAAAACATAGTAGAATACAAATATGACAAGGGAAAAGGCAATACCTAGACACCAATAGCAGCAAGAGAGATGTAACAGACTGTTATGAATGTGCTGGAGATGGTTTCTGAGCAGAGGCTCCCTCTGGTGGTTGCAGACAGTACTGAACCTCACGGCGAGGAATGGCAATCTGGGATCACGGACTGGACTGATATAAGGGAGGTTCCCTCCAATGATGGTCGCCGGTGATCAATTGTTCTTGTCTCAATTGTGGTTCTTGGTTCATTTGGAAGTTTGCTGAGTCTTGCCTGCATCTCCTGCTTTCAGATAAGATATTTTCTGCTTTTATTTTTGTGCTTGCTTTTTGCATAGTTCCCTGCACTTCTGTGGAGGTCAGCCGGGTCCCCTCCTGGGGGCCTGTGCTCTTCTCAGTTTATCTGAAGCCACTGTTATTTGTTCATCTGCTTTTTCCTGTTTTTTTCAGTGGCTGTGGCTTAGTTTTGTTACACCAGAGATCTGATTTAGGTGGTAGAGATCGTGTGATCTCAGGTGTTTTTGCAATCAGAAGAGTTGGTATTTTTTAGGGTTTTTTTTGGATTGCAGTGAGAATCCTTTCCTGTACTTTTCTGTCTAGACAGATTGGGCCCCAGCGTTTGCTCATTCTATTTTCTGTCTGTGTCCGTGCTTCTTCTTGTCTAACCGCCATTACATGTTTGGGGGCTTCCTATTTTCTTTGGGGATCTGCTCCGGGGCAGATAACTACACCTAAAGGAGAAAGAGGAAAGCTCTCTCTCAGGCTGTGACGAGGCGTCTAGGATCAACGTAGGAACGCTCCACGGCTACCTCTAGTTGTGTGGTTAGTTCAGGTTACTGCAATCCAATAGGTTCCAGCCTCTCTGGTGTATTACTGTTTTTGCTTTTTCTCCTCAGCTACCGAAACATAACACAGACTGAATAAATAAATATATCAATGCATACCCCCAACAGCATACATATAAGTAAAAAAGATTTTTTTCATGATTGATGGGAGATGTATATAATACTGCAAATATATTTCAACAAATGTGCTATCCCTCAGAAATAAGGTACATAGTGCAAAAAATGTCAAAATTGGACAATAAATTATATCCTATATATAACAGAAAATAGCCTCAATGAGTGAAGTGCATAGTGCATAGTCCCAAAAATGGGTAAGTAGAGGGTATATTATATATATAGGAGGATATAGATACATGTGAACAGCAACATAAAGTCAGCATTTATATAGAGTCAATCGCTTATTAACTCATATGGGTGAATAGCAGCAGTATATCCAATATGGGTATGCAAATAGTTAATTAACATACATGAATAGTCTGACATCAAAGAACTTACTGGATAGTGAGCAGAGGGACCCCGACGCGCGTTTCACTCAATGCTTCCTCGGCCCCCGTAAAAAAATCTTTTTTACTTATATGTATGCTGTTGGGGGTATGCATTGATATATTTATTTATTCAGTCTCTTACATATCTCTTGCTGCTAGTGGTGTCTAGGTATTGCCTGTTCCCTTGTCATATTTGTATTATACTATGTTTTAATTATTTTTGTGAATTTTGAAAGTAATACAATTTATACAAAAATTCTTTTAAATTTGCTCCTTGGTCCATATTTTTTTGGGGGTATTTGATTGAAGTATATGGATGAGTATTGGTAACTTAGCCTTTTTTGGGTTAATAATAGGAATTCTCAACCTATCCAAGGCAAGTAACCCCCTAAAAAGAATTCTCAACCAATCCAAGGCAAGTCAACCCCCTAATAAGTATTCTCAACCTATCCAAGGCAAGTAACCCCCTAATAAGAATTCTTAACCTATCTAAGGCAAATAACCCCCAGTAAGTATTCTCAACCTATCCAAGGCAAGTAACCCCTAATAAGTATTCTAAACCTATCCAAGGCAAGTAACCCCCTAATAAGAATTCTCAACCTATCCAAGGCAAGTAACCCCCTAATAAGAATTCTCAACCTATCTAAAGCAAGTAACCCCTAAAAAGAATTCTCAACCAATCCAAGGCAAGTCAACCCCCTAATAAGTATTCTCAACCTATCCAAGGCAAGTAACCCCCTAATAAGAATTCTTAACCTATCTAAGGCAAATAACCCCCCAGTAAGTATTCTCAACCTATCCAAGGCAAGTAACCCCCTAATAAGTATTCTAAACCTATCCAAGGCAAGTAACCCCCTAATAAGAATTCTCAACCTATCCAAGGCAAGTAACACCCTAATAAGAATTCTCAAGCTATCCAAGGCAAGCAGCCCCCTAATAAGAATTCTCAACCTATCCAAGGCAAGTAACCCCCTAATAAGTAGAGTCGATTGAGTAGCCCCAAGATAGCCATCTGTTACAAATGTGAAGAAAAATGACTTAAGGGGCAGTCTTAAGTTTATATATGGGTAAAATTGCAAAGTGTTTGCAAAAACAAGCAATTTTGCAATTTATAGCTTACTAAAATCCTCTCTGTTCACAAAAATGGAATGTTTTTTTAAATTATTTTAAAGGGTACAGCTTCTTGTCTAGGTTACCGGCCATCCAGAAGTTTCAGAGTGGCTGGTTACCTAAGGTAAAGAGCGCATGCCTCTTGCAGGCTCTATGCTTTACAGCCCCTTGCGCAGCTCCAAATCTGTCTGCATTGTTGGATTTAATCAATCCCAGTCCACCAATTCTTTTTCTATTCTGCAGAGGAAAAACTGTCTTGGCTAGCATCCAGGGAGAGCACGCAATTCAGACCAGGTTTCGGCCTTGCCACTGATCTGAACTATCAATCTTCAGGAGCACACCGCTCCCGGCAAAGCAGAAAGCTGTAAGGGAAAAGAACAGTGTGCTCCTGAAGCAACAACATTTGAAACCCCCTAAAATCATCAATAACCCAAGGTGCAGAAGAAAAGCTTCTAGAGTGTACCGCTCCCTATCAAAGCAGAAAGTTGGGAGGCAGAAGCACAGTGTACTCCTTTTCTTCTGCCTCCCAACAAGATGAGAAAACCTCTTTAAAATGAATCATTATCACTGTAGAACTTTTAAAACAACAGACAAATTATTTAATTGCTAATGCATACTGTGGCAAAGTATGGGATATTAGGCATGTTTCACTAAGGGTGTAAGCTTCAGTGATAGCAACCTAGGAAAAACTTAAGCACACCAAGTGCTGAAAGGGGTTAATTAGCCATGTTCAGTGCTAAGTTGATTGAACAGCTGTTGAGTGGGAGGAGTCCAGAGGATAAATACCCAGCCTTTTAGAGCATTCAGATGGGGTGTGCAAAGTCTCTGGAGCGGAGTGTTCATTTTAAGAAAAGCTAAACCTTTTGTTGTTTGTTCCTGAAGTGGGCGGATTGGGATAGCAACAGGGACTGTGCCATAAGTTATGTTTTTGTTTTAAATTTAGGCCAGGAAGGCTGGATTTGTTTTGCTAACGTTGCACTGGTTTATGCAGTACTTTTAATAAACCAGTGTAAGATTTAAAGAGACAGTGTTCCTGTGTCAGCTGTTATGTTTCGGTAGCTGAGGAGAAATAGCAAAAAATAGCCGAAGCAGCAATACACCAGAGAGACTGGAAACTACTGGGTTGCAGAACCCTAAACTAACCGCAACACTAGAAGTAGCCGTGGAGCGTACCTACGGTGATCCTAGACGCCTCGTCACAGCCGGAGAGCTAGCTACACCTAAAGACAGAAAGATGAAATCTAACTGCCCCGTAGCAGAACCCCCAAAGAAATAGGAAGCCCCCAAACATGTAATGGCGGTTAGACAAGAAGAAAATACGAACACAGACAGAAAATAGAATGAGCAAACGCTGGGGCCCAATACTGTCTAGATAGAAAAGTATAGGAAAGAATTCTGACTGCAACCCAAAAAACCCTGACAAAAATACCAACACTTCTGATTAACAAAAAAAAACCTGAGATCACACGATCTCTACCACCTAAATCAGATCTCTGGTGTAACACACAGCAATTCAGCAAATAAAAAATGACAATGGAAAAGAGCAAAAGTGCAAACAGAAACTGAGCACAATGCAGAGCCAGGCCCCAAAAGGGGACCAGGCGGAAGTCCACTGCAAGGCAGCAAACTAGCAAGAAAATCCAACCAGAGGAAAAAAAAAAACAAGTCACTTATCTGAATGAGAGCAGGAATGCAAGCTGAGCTCCAAGCAAGACCTGGAAGAACAATTGATTACCGGCAAGGCTGATGGGAGTTCAGGTCAGACCAATCGGACCCAGCTGAAAGCCATTCAGCAATTGGTTCATTACCCTCAGCAACCACCGGAGGGAGCCCCAGCTCCGAAGTCGCCTCCAAAGTGTTCACAACAGTCAGCCTCACTTGGCTGCACAGAGGTAATATATCACAATATGGCAATACATAGCAAACTGCAGAATAACAATCAAATCGGTTAATACATTTATTCTGATTCAATTTAGCACAGTTGTCATCTGCCTCTAAAAACTCGGGAGCCCATCGGGCATGATGTGATTGAGGAAAATACTGCAGATTAGTAGAATATAGATTAAGTGACCAAACAATTATATGTTCAAATCCCTTAGGGAATGGGGAAGTGGGGACTATAAAATAAATGAAAACCACTTTCTGGAGGAGTGAGAGAAGAAAGCTCTAGGTAGTTCCACCCCCTCATAGTAGTAATAACTGGGCCGAAACCACAAAAAACAAAGCTTCTCATAGGAGAGTAGAAAGGGCACACAGAATAGGCCCGAAAAGACCAAATAATAATATGTCAGTGAAAACCAGAGACCAAGGCAAGCAATAGCTAAGTACTTGGACGATAATTAAAACATAATGCAAGCGTTCAGAAGTCGCAAAGAGCCGTTAACTTTTCAAAGTCACAAAATTATAATTTTCAATTATTATTCAGCCAAGGTTAACAAATGATGCAGAATGTTCAGTGACGGCGGTTCCACACCATTTCACAATCAAGTATAGTTCCAATTACTGTGTCTGACCATACTGAAATAGGGGGTACAACGGAACGATCATACGGGAAACCAACTGTTCTAGCAGAATTAATAGATGACACAGACACATCAGATGTGTGGAGAATGGAATCGCATAATGAACGAGAATTCACACATTTGTCTCATCCCCATCAAACTTGGTCCAGAATTGATTATGTATTAGTGAGCAGAAAATTACTGGACAGATGTAAAGAGGCAAAAATAGAGGAAGTGGTGATTTCCAATCATGCACCAATATTGCTAAATTTATTAGAGCAATATACAAAAGGAACAGATTAAATATGGAGGTTCCCGGCCTTATTTCTTAGAGACCAACAATTTAAAGTGAAACTGCAGCAAAGGTGGGGAGAATATTCGTTTCACAATTCTTTAGATAATTTAAAGATGTAAACATATTGGGAGGCAGGAAGGGCAGTTTTGAGAGGGAAATTAATAGCGCCTGTGCATACATTAAAGAAAAAAAAAAAAACATAAAATAAGAAGAATTTAGCCATGAACTAAGGGAAAAATTTGTAGCCTTCCAACAACAAAAAAAAATGAAAAAGCCAGAGCAACCTAAAAGGAAGCCAAAAAAAATTGACGAATGGGCAGAGAAAAGAGAAATGTGTAGGAAGATACAGATGGACATTGAGTTGAGGAGGTTTGGGGATAAAGCGGGGTGGCTACTGGAAAATTTGGCAAAAGGTAGAAAGGGGAAAAAAAAATATTATTAAGAATAAAGAGGGTTCAGTAGTGGATAATCCCAGAGATAAGCACAATCCTGGCAGATTTTTATGCAAACTTATGCTTAGAAGAGTCACAGACGGAGATATATTTGAGTAAACTTGCAATGCCTTATGTCACAGAAACACATTTGACTATGCTAAATGCCCCTTTTACTTAGGAAGAGGCGAAGAGCACTATTAATGGTCTACTGGCTGGAAAAGCTCCCGGTCCTGATGGATTCACGGGTGATTTCTTTAAAGTCATGACCTAACAAATAGCTCCCATTCTAACTAAATGGTATAATGAGATACTACAAGGTGGAGACTTGTTGAGGGCACCAATATGGCTCATGTAAGTTTGATACCAAAAGATGGAAAAACACGGAGGATGCAGCTTCCTATAGACCTATCTCTCTGATAAACCAGATGTCACGCCGTTCTATCTGTACCTGGTTGTCGGCGTGACAATGCATGTCTTTGCTTTAACCCTTTGCTCATTTCCCCTAATTGAGCTGGGATACTGTTGGCTGTTACCTGTATCGAGCCTGCTCAGTTCCCTGCTCTGCTGCGTAGCCGTACATGGGTGGTTAGGTCTTTGCTCTGCTGCATGTCCCTGGTTGCCGCTGTAGAAGCTGTCCGCGGGTTGCGAGGTCATTTGCAGCTGGTGCATGACTTTCCACGTGTGTCTGGGCGTGCAGCCACTGCCAGGTGCCCAGAGCCTCAGTTCCTGCACTGATTGTGCTATAATGGTTTCTGTTTGTGCTTAGGGCATGCGCGGCAACACCTCCCCTGCTTTTATCAGGGTTAATGTGTGTACTTGAAATGCTGTCCCCAGCCAATTGCTGAGGGGCAGCTCCTATATAAAGTTCCCTGCCCTATGGGCGGGGCTTGAGCTACTCACAAAGCTACCTGAACTATGTGCTATGTGTGTTTTGTGTTCCTGCACCTCTCCTGTGAATGTTTTGGTACCAAAGTCCTTGCCTTGATTAATATTTTGTCCTGTTCCTGCACTTGTCCTGGAGGTGGTATATCAGGCTTGAATCCTCGATCCTGTACCTGACCTTGTCTAAACTGTGTCTGCTGTGTTACGTTCCTGGAATCCCTCTGGGTCTGGAGCCTTGCACTTAATGACTTTGAGTCTCTTGTAACTGGTGATTCTGCTGAGCAGCTACTACTCTGTGCTCTGACTACCATGTGGTGCTAGATCCAGGCAGGCCCAGCAATCCTGCGGTTCTAGCACCATCCCTCTTGAGTTCCTTCCTAGGTCCGATGCCCGGATCCTCACGACTGCAGTCTGGAACCTGATAACCGCTGCCTGGAGCTTAGAGCCTGATGACCACGGTGGTGCCTGTAGGTCGGTCCGGAACCGAAAGACTCCTGTCTGATGTCCACCCTTGCTGTGTCCATTTGATGATTGGTCCAAAGTATGTGTCCAGATGTCCAGCCTGTGTCCAGATGTCCAATCTGTGTCCAGATGTCCCTGATGTCCTTCCTGTACCCTGATGTCCTCGTGTACCCTGATGTCTTGCATGCGTCCTGATGACCTCTTTTACCCTGATGTCCTGCCTGTGTCCTGATGTCCCGCCTATGTGTGCCTTGGTGATCCGTTGGTGCCTTGGGGTCCATTGGGTGATACCCTTCTGGGAGGTGTGGAATCGGGAGCCTTGCAGTCATGTTTGGTTTATGTACTGTGTGACTTTACTTTAGTAAACTTACTTTCTCTATACCTGAAGTTGTGCGGTGTAATCAAGTCCTACATGTCTTTTCCTTGTCCACATGCTCAGCTGCCACAGAACCCCAGTCTCTGCCCTTCCCTAGTTCGGGGAGGCCCGGGTCCCCCTCTGTGGTATAGAGGGTCCGTATTGCGTCCCCGGTGGAAGCCCGCCCCACGCCGTCGTGTTTGGTCGGCGTGAGGGTGTTTATGGGCTGGGCCCTGTGTGCGGCTGCTGTCAATCGTGACACCAGGATATTAAAATAATATCCAAACTTACAGCAAACAGGTTGGCAGAAATACTCCCAGCTCTAGTGTCATCAGCTCAGGTCGGCTTTGTGAAGGGTAGAAGTGCGGTCACAAATGATAGATGGACATTATTAGACTTAGACGCAATAAAAAGTGGAGAGAATAGGAGTGATAGACCGGCGTTAGTTAGATTAGATGCAGAGAAGGCATTTGATAAGGTAAAGTGGATAAGACAGGTACTAGACAAAGTAGAGATGAGGGTAATTTCAGAAAGTTTGAAAACGTCTTGTATACAAAGCCCGCGGCAAAAATTCAAACTCCTCTCATTAAGATTTCTGCTTGGAAAAGGGACGTGCCACGGGTGTCCTTTGTCACCACTGATATTTGATTTAGCACTTGAACTCTTTGCACGCTACTTGGAACAACATGAGGTACTTGAATGGATAAGAGTAGGTGGCATGAGAATCAAAGCCTCATATTTTGCGGATGACATAATGCTTTATATGGCAGATGTGGAGAGAGATTTGCCAGAAGTAGTCAATCTCTTAGAGGTTTTTGATAGACTTTCAGGCTTCACTTCAAATAAAAGTAAAAGCAGAATTTTACAATTGTCACACAAAGGTAGAAATGATACCGCAGACGTAGAAATATGAGGTAATCCGGTAGGTGGAACGCATATCAAATATTTGGGTATCAAGATTAGGTAGAAAACCGGAGTCAGTCTATAATTTAAATCTACCCACCACTGTTATATCTAAAATACAACAGGAACTGGAAAGATGGCAAAATCTGCCTTTGAGCTTATTGTGAAGGATACACCTTTTGAAAATGGTGAGTATCTCAAAACTCATGTATCCACTACACATAATACCGGTTCTCCTGAAACAACATGTAGATGCAGAGAGGATAAATTCAGGTATCAGGAAAATTCATATGGAGGTCGGAGGCCCCGTATAAAATTAAAAATGCTAATGGCAACAAAGAGGAGGAGGGAGGGGTAAATCTACCAGACATAAGAAGATACAACCTGTTGTGTATCTCCCAGCACATAACAGACAGGTAGAAAGATACTAATACTTTCTCTGACATGGCCCTGGAAAAATCCTATGCCGATCCGTGGAATCTAGTTGCAGTATAGCACACACCACAAAATCTAACGACTAGCAAAATTAAAAATATCGTAAAATATCGTATAAAATGTCGTATATATACGACAGCAGCATGGAAAGAAATCAGAAAAAGACTAAAGTTATCGTGGAGAATTTCAAGAGATTTTGAATCTGGAGTTACAGAAATAAGGGGAGAGTAAATTATTCCAGGAATGGAAGTAGAAGGCGATACTCAAAATAGCTCATTTACTACACCAGGAAGAGAGGAGGTGGTTGACTAGAGAAGAGATTGTATCAAAATTTAACTTAAGTAAATAACAATATCTACAATTTGAACAAATCAGAGGAATGATTATGGCGCATCTGATACATGTAAGGGAAGAAATGAAAAATTGCAATGGATACTCTATTAGACCGAGCAGGCACACACAGTATATCTATGTTATATGGAGGTTTCAAAGAAATTCTGGGGAAATAAGAAACAGTACAAGTATTCAGGTCATGGGATAGGCAAATAGATGGAGAGGAAATTGGGGAAAAAATCCTAGTAGGGTAAAGGTAGTACGGAAGAACATTTTGAGTGAGGTTTGGAGGGACACATAATTTAGGATCATGCATAGAGAAATCTTGGCCTTCAATTTACCAATATCCAAAAATATGAGAAATCGTTTGACACATTGTCCAAAATGCAAACTTAAAGATTCAGACTTACTACACGGGTTCTGGAGCTGCCCTAAATTACACAAATTCCGGAAAGACATAAAACGTATAATGGAAAATACAATCTGTTTAATATCCAGAAGAAGCTTGGAAAGAGATAATAGGCAAAGTGAAGGTTTAATTCAATTTGGAAAGGATGGAAGCAGAACGTGATAAGGAAAGATATGTAAAGTCGCTCATGAAAAAATGGAAAAGCTTTTTACTCAATTATTATACACAGGAGGAACTTCATAAAACCATGAAGTCCTTTCACCAGACCAGTTGGTATTTGCTGGAGTGGAATATTGGGGAAGTTAAAAATAATTGATCCAAATGTGGAGTGAAAAGGGGGGAGAGATACAGACAGAACATTGTATTGAGATTACATAAGGAAGTGCAACAACCGACGGGTTACTGTGGTCAAGAGAATGCTAGGATAGAAGTGAACACTGGAAATATAAATAGTATATCCTGCATGTCTGGCTAGAGGGACGGTAGTTGGGGAACTGTAGGTTCTGTTTTCTTTCTTTTTCAATTACTTTGTGATCCTTTTAATTTGAAAATGGAACAAAGAAAACTAAATCTGAGAGTTTGTAAACTGTGTATAATTTTATTAAATAATTATAGATGTTAAAAATCAATAAAAAGTATTGTCAAAAATAAGTTAAAATAAAACAGATTTTATAAAAAAACAATAGAAATTCAAATCATCCACATTTTTCCAGTTTACAATATAGAGATAAAAAAAATATCTGATCTATCAAATGATAAAATAATGACTACCATACAGTATACTCCATTAAGAAAAAAAGAATCAAAACGCCAACAATTCTAGTTGAAAAATGCAATCAAAAAGTCACATCTCCCCCGAAATAGCAACAGTAAAAACCTCATCCCCAACACAAAAATCAAACTCTCATACAGCAAATGGCGATCTAAATATACAGTACAGACCAAAAGTTTGGACACACCTTCTCATTCAAAGATTTTTCTGTATTTTCATGACCATGAATATTGTAGAATCACACTGAAGGCATCAAAACTATGAAGTAACACATGTGGAATTATACATTACACTTTACAAAAAAGTGTGAAACAACTGAAAATATGTCTTATATTCTAGGTTCTTCAAAGTAGCCACCTTTTGCTTTGATTACTGCTTTGCACGCAGAAAAGGTGAACGGATGGACTCTACATGCCTGGTTCCCACCGTGAAGCATGGAGGAGGAGGTGTGATGATGTGGGGGGTGCTTTGCTGGTGACACTGTTGGGGATTTATTCAAAATTGAAGCGGTGAGTGGTCCAGCTCACCCCAAACTATCTCAATAGGGTTCAGGTCTGGTGACTGTGGAGGCCAGGTCATCTGGCGTAGCACCCCAACACTCTCCTTGGTCTAATAACCCTTACACAGCCTGGAGGTGTGTTTGGGGTCATTGTCCTGTTGAAAAATAAATGATGGTCCAACTAAACGCAAACCGGATGGAATAGCAAGCTGCTGCAAGATGCTGTGGTAGCCATGCTGGTTCAGTATGCCTTCAATTTTGAATAAATCCCCAACAGTGTCACCAGCAAAGCACCCCCACACCATCACACCACCTCCTCCATGCTTCACGGTGGGAACCAGGCATGTAGAGTCCATCCGTTCACCTTTTCTGCGTGCAAAGCAATAATCAAAGCAAAAGGTGGCTACTTTGAAGAACCTAGAATATAAGACATATTTTAAGATGTTTCACACTTTTTTGTAAAGTGTAATGTATAATTCCACATGTGTTAATTCATAGTTTTGATGCCTTAAGTGTGATTCTACAATTTTCATAGTCATGAAAATACAGAAAAATCTTTGAATGAGAAGGTGTGTCCAAACTTTTGGTCTGTACTATATATATATATATATATATATATATATATATATATATATATATATAAATATATATAAATGTAATACAAAATTTAGGAGTTTGGTATCACCACAATCATTCTGACAAGGATAATCATGTTATCAAGTAATTTTTATAGCCAACGGAATTCCGTAAAACTCCTAAACTCCCTCCAAGCAATGAAACACTGCTGGAAAAAATGGCAGTCTAAGGCTACTTTCATACATCCGTTTTTTGTCTGGCGCGACCCGGCTTTTTTTTAAGAAACTGATCCGTTTTTTGCTACCGCGGGATCCGTTTTTTTTCTCATTGACTTGCATTAGCGCCTGATCGCGCCGCATGTCCTTCCTTTTAGTCCATTTTGTTCCGTATCCGGCAAAAATTTCAATTCCGGCGGCCGGACAAAACGTGTCTAGGAACGTTTTTTGTTTCCGGCGAAAAAACCGGACAGCGCCTTAAGCGGCGCACCAGGCTTGTTGGTACAATTGACTCTTTCTTCCTCTGTGCATGCCTGCTAGTATTAGACACCTCATTTACTGATCATACCAGCGGCGCTCACCTCCCCAGTCAGCAGCTCAATGATCTTATTGGAGAGTTCTAGGATCTTCTGCACATTGTCCTGAATGGGGCTCTGAGTCCTGCTCCATCCCTGATAAACACAGAGTGTTTTTTGTTCTCTTAAAATGTTCTTCATGGCTGCGTAATCCTATAAAAAAAATCTGGAAATATACCTTCAAATTGAAAAACACACTCCTCTAGTCTAACCTATTTGTCAGCTATGAGACTCACCTCTCCGGTCAGAAGGTAGATGATCTCTAGTGTGATGTTTAATAACCTCTCGGTCATGTGCCATTTGTCTTTCTCCATCATGACTGATATGGGTCCGTCCTTGGCAGTAACAGAGGAGTTTAATATGACCTCTGCAGAGAACAGAATACATTATATGAGAACCATTATTAATGTGATGATCTAGAAAATATAACAACTAAAAAGCCTAATTCTTCATGTAAAACATATTTGACATGTAGTTAATTGGAAAAAATGATCAGGGAGACAGCAGATTCCAAATTTAAACGTCTTTAAGACCTTATTACCAAAAAGGACACATTGGATCTAGGAAACTTGAATAACTCCTCAAATGAGGAAAAAACTTTGTATATTTTCGAACAGAAATGGGTTGATGTTCAAAAAGTAGGCCGCTGTAGGTAAGGCAATATCGAAAATGCAGATATCCTGGTAGCCAAACCCTATACCAGCTCCTAAAGATATGGAAAGGGGCTGTCATTGATGACTTCTGGATTTATAGCTCAGTAGAAGCAACTACATAGTGAGAACACTGCCGGATAGAAAGAAAACTGACATCAGTTGTCACATTTATTTTTCAGAACCACAGCAATCCCATACCAAAAGCAGCTGCCAATGAAAGTAGACCAAGGCAGTTACCAAGCACTGACCTGGCAATATGATTCTCAGAGTCCATATAATTACAGCATTTATATTTTCAGGATTAGGGACACTTATGTATGTATGTATATATGATATATATAATCTTTCTCTACACACTGACGAGCAAAAGGGTAACAATGTTTTGAACTTTTGACTTTCAGTCTACATATCTCATCCATTACTGCTCTGACCGTGAGACTAACATCATTTTATAGACAATCTTGGTTATCTCACACACAAATTTGACTTGGAAATATGTAGCATACGATTACTTATGCAGATTCTTGTCATGTTATGGCACTGGTACCGCTTTGCTCCAAAAATCTAAAAATTTGTATTATTTTGAAAATCCATCTTTGGCTTTCAACCCTGCCTGAATCCGTCTGGGCAGCTCTCAGATTCAAACATGTCTTGACCAAAATCTGATTGCAGGTCTCTTCTACACATCCCCAAAGTTTGGGCATACTGGTTGACTCACTTGGGCATGTATACAGCCTTTTCTTCAACCAACTCTACTCACTAGTGTTCAATTGGGTTGAGGTCTGGTGACTTCTGGGGCCAATACAGCACCTTTACTTCATTGTCATTGAACCACTTCTTTGCCAATCTAGATGTATGCTTCGTGTTGTTGTCCTGCTGGAACACTATGTTGTACTTTTCATACCCATAGTACTCACATACAGCTCACATATAGCTCAGCATTGAAACCACCAACGATTCTGGTCAAGTATCCAACGCCTTTGGCTGTGAAACAACCCCATTGAACTTGACAGTTCCTTCAATTTCTTGATCGGTTAGCCCCTTTTTTTGTTATTTCTTCCAGACACATTTGCACCCATCAGAGCCTAGCCTATTGACTTTCGTCTCATCACTCCAAATCACCCGTTTCCAATTTTCTACTGGCTATTTTTTGCACTTTTTTGCAAACTCGAGCTGACGATATTGAAGTTGAGGCTTCTTCATCTTTTTTCGAGCAACTATTCCAAAATTGTGTGATGTGCATTACCCTATGCTTGCATGGACGTTTGTAATTTCATTATTATGAAGCATACAAGCCTCCTCCATTGCTCCTTGTGATGAACCAACTTGTTGACTCCGATATTTTGCCTGGACGTCCACCTCTTTGCTTTGAATGGATCAACGGATTTCATTTCATATTCTTCCAACTGTCATGACACTCGCATGATGAAGTTTGGCAATTTTCTTGGCAGAGTGACTGCTATCGAAGAGCTGGATGCTGCTGTTTCTCTTTTCTTGAAAAATCTTCATCATGGCTCCTCCTCAATTCGAACCAGTGACCTTTCGCTTGGGAATCAACCTAATAGCACATTGAACTATTAGGGAATGTGAGAACAGGTTGTATTTTGTAGTGTACACGAAAAAAAAGATTTTTCCACCACCAGGAGCAAAACATTAACAATGTGGTGACATCACAAGAATCTGCATAACTAATCATATGCTAAATAATTGCAAGCAAAATTTATGTATGATAAAGTCAAGATGATTAACTATAAAATGATGGTAGTCTCACGTAGCAGTAGTGGAAGGTGAGATATGGGGTCTGAAAATCAAAAGTTCAACACATTATTACCTTTTTGCTCATATACTGAAACATCTATGTCCTGGAGCTTGGGTGGATGTTGTAAAGGGGTTTTTATTCACCTCAGAGTCATTTCCATGATCATCCACCACTGAAGCCTTCTATAGACGTTCAGGCCTTTTTGAGTTCCTAAGCTCACCAGTGTGCTCTTTTTTACAGAATGTACCAAACTGTTGATTTGGCCACTTATAACATTTCTGCTATCTGGTGGATTTCCTTTTTTTTTTGTTCAGCCTAATGATAGTCTGTTTCTTTTCCATTGATAGGTCCCTTGACAGTATGTTGGGGGGTCATAGCAACAGCTTCCAAATGCAAATACCACACCTGGAATCAGCTTCAGACGACCTTTTACCTGCTAAATTGATGATGGATTAACAAAAGAGTACACCTCAATCGCCTTTTTAAATGAGCTGCAAAGCCTGGATTGGAGAATGGGAACAACCAAGTCCATCCAGCTCTTCCATTTGTTCCTAAAATCCAGGCTGATTAAAAAACCCTCTCAGCACTATGTGAGCCAGATGGATTCTGAAGTGTACTGGGCTATACTTTCTTCTCAGATTCCACCAAATGCAGCAAGGTTGCTTGGACGCCGCTTCACAGTACAGACAGACAATGACCAAATTACCAGATCTCAAACCCATTGACCATGCATTTCAGAGACTATTTACATAATTAGGACAAAACTTAAGGCAGAAAGACCCACAAGCAGCAACTGAAGTCACAAACACAGTGTGTGACTGACTCTTCCAGCAAAGTGGAAGGGATGTATAGACAACTCCTGCCCACTGTCCTTTTTTTTTTTTACTCAGCGTAAACTGACCCAGGTGTTTGTTTCAAATCCGAAACATTAATTTCTGTTACGGGTACTTGAGTTTTATATGCAGTTTTTTCCATAGACTTGCATTAGATGTGAAAAATCCACAGGTAAAAAACGCACTTGTATTTTAGTGCATTTCTGCTGTGGAAACGAGTCAAAAACGTGTAATCTTCACATGACTGTGTCAATAAACTTTTGTCAGCCAAATACCAGAAAGCATCGAAAACAAGCAGCTTTATTTAAAACATGACACACCAATTAGATGCAACATGTGCAACATCAGAAAACACAATGAGAAAACACAAGTACGGTAACCTAAAGCTACTTTCCCAACTTTGTTATCACTATGTGGGTCAGTCATAGTTTTATCAAAAAAAGTGGGACCATTTTATTCTCACTTGTGATCTGTGAACAGTATTTTTTTTACCAGAAGAAGAGAGAAGAAAGAAATAGTGCAAAAATAGCGCACACCCCAATGATGAAATAATAAGGAAAGTACAAAAATATATTTTATTGAGACGAGACCAGAGTACAGACGATTATAAAACATACCGTAATTAAAATACAAAAAAGAACAAAAGCACCCCTGGGTCCGTAAATGCATGAGACCAATATGAAATATTCCCCTAGTACAATTAGAATATGTGATGTGCAACAATAATCATAATATAATGATCAAGAATACAAATATCAGTATAATAACCTGAAACCAAAAGCAATCACAACATAGCAAATATTGCAGTCAATATGACATGGGCAGCAAGGTATATAATAAACCTAGGCGGCTATATGGATAAAAGAGTGACATCCAAGAAAGATTGTATATGCACAGCGCTATATGAGCTGGCATGAAATAATAAGGAGGGACGTCGCAAACATGATGATAAATAAGAAAGAACACAGTATAGGCAAGGTGTTTAATAACACCCAAAATTGCCCATATGGTGTGAACTGCCTGAATAGAGGCTAAGCAGCAGGGAACATAAGAAAGGTAACGTTACCAATGGTTCCAAGAAGCACCAGGAATCAAGGAAGAAATAACGCAAGGGGAGCGGTCCCGGGACCAGGGGTGAAAGAGCCCCACGCGTTTCGCTGAACCTGCAGCTTCGTCAGGGGAAGAGTGACAAATGTACTAACTAGCGGTCTTTAAATAGGTTTGTTAATGAACGCACAATGAGTCCCGTGGCAGGAAGTGCCCTGCTATGAAGACCCGGAAGTCATAGCCAGTTCAAGAAGGTCAAAAGCGGCGTCAGAGATCACATGGCGCCTGTATGAAGCGACGCCCCCAATGGCAATACATGCGCCTGCGCAAGAAGAAGCGGTAATGTCCGTAGACAATATATAGAGATATGCATATGTATGAAAGCCCTGACAGGACTACAATAATAGCGACTAGTATCGTTCAGTGGCCAATATGAATGTCAATCCACGGGTATACATACGTATCAGAATCAATAATTACACAACGTGGATTGACATTCATATTGGCCACTGAACGTTACTAGTCGCTATTATTGTAGTCCTGTCAAGGCTTTCATACATATGCATACCTCTATATATTGTCTACGGACATTACCGCTTCTTCTTGCCTATACTGTGTTCTTTCTTATTTATCATCATGTTTGCGACGTCCCTCCTTATTATTTCATTCCAGCTCATATAGCGCTGTGCATATACAATCTTTCTTGGATGTCACTCTTTTATCCATATAGCCGCCTAGGTTTATTATATACCTTGCTGCCCATGTCATATTGACTGCAATATTTGCTATATTGTGATTGCTTTTGGTTTCAGGTTATTATACTGATATTTGTATTCTTGATCATTATATTATGATTATTGTTGCACATCACATATTCTAATTGTACTAGGGGAATATTTCATATTGGTCTCATATATTTACGGACCCAGGGGTGCTTTTGTTCTTTTTTGTATTTTAATTATGTTTTATAATCGTCTGTACTCTGGTCTCGTCTCAATAAAATATATTTTGTACTTTCCTTATTATTTCATCATTGGGGAGTGCGCTATTTTTGCACTATTTCTTTCTTCTCTCTTCTTCTGGTCTAACATTTTTAGTGCATTGCAGCACCCCCTTGAATTACATTATATACATTAATACAAAATTTCTTATTTGTGGTGCACCCATCACATTATTAGTATCAGTATTTTTTTTACAGCAGCTATTAATGATTTACAGGACCATTTACAGTTTCCTGTGCTACAGAATAGTAATGTACCCATAAAAAACGGACACTACACTGTGGCTCTGTTTGCGCATCCATAGACTTGAATGGGCGAGTCTCCCATCAGGTGTATTACATGTGTACTGCTGCATGGCTGGGCCTCCCCGATCAGGTACATTACATGTGCCCTGCTGCATGCCTGGGCCTCCCCATCAGGTGTATTACATGTGCACTGCTGCATGCCTGGGCCTCCTCATCAGGTGTATGGCATGTGCACTGCTGCATGGCTGGGCCTCCCCATCAGGTGTATGACATGTGCACTGCTGCATGGCTGGGCCTCCCCATCAGGTGTATGACATGTGCACTGCTGCATGCCTGGGCCTCCCCATCAGGTGTGTGACATGTGCACTGCTGCATGCCTGGGCCTCCCCATCAGGTGTATGACATGTGCACTGCTGCATGCCTGGGCCTCCCATCAGGTGTATGACATGTGCACTGCTGCATGGCTGGGCCTCCCATCAGGAGTATGGCATGTGCACTGCTGCATGCCTTGGCCTCCCCATCAGGTGTATGACATGTGCACTGCTGCATGCCTGGGCCTCCCCATCAGGTGTATTACATGTGCACTGCTGCATGCCTGGGCCTCCTCATCAGGTGTATGGCATGTGCACTGCTGCATGGCTGGGCCTCCCCATCAGGTGTATGACATGCACTGCTGCATGCCTGGGCCTCCCCATCAGTTGTATTACATGTGCACTGCTGCATGCCTGGGCCTCCCCATCAGGTGTGTGACATGTGCACTGCTGCATGCCTGGGCCTCCCCATCAGGTGTATTACATGTGCACTGCTGCATGCCTGGGCCTCCCCATCAGGTGTATGACATGTGCACTGCTGCATTCCTGGGCCTCCCCATCAGGTGTATGACATGTGCACTGCTGCATGGCTGGGCCTCCCCATCAGGTGTATTACATGTGCACTGCTGCATGCCTGGGCCTCCCCATCAGGTGTATGGCATGTGCACTGCTCCATGGCTGGGCCTCCCCATCAGGTGTATTACATGTGCACTGCTGCATGCCTGGGCCTCCCCATCAGGTGTATGACATGTGCACTGCTCGATGGCTGGGTCTCCCCATCAGGTGTATGACATGTGCACTGCTCCAAGGCTGGGCCTCCCCATCAGGTGTGTGACATGTGCACTGCTCCATGGCTGGGCCTCCCCATCAGGTGTATTACATGTGCACTGCTGCATGGCTGGGCCTCCCCATCAGGTGTATTACATGTGCACTGCTGCATGCCTGGGCCTCCCCATCAGGTGTATTACATGTGCACTGCTCCATGCCTGGGCCTCCCCATCAGGTGTATGCCTGGGCCTCCCCATCAGGTGTATTACATGTGCACTGCTGCATGCCTGGGCCTCCCCCATCAGGTGTATGACATGTGCACTGCTGCATGGCTGGGCCTCCCCATCAGGTGTATTACATGTGCACTGCTGCATGCCTGGGCCTCCCCATCAGGTGTATGACATGTGCACTGCTGCATGGCTGGGCCTCCCCATCAGGTGTATTACATGTGCACTGCTCATGGCTGGGCCTCCCCATCAGGTGTATGACATGTGTACTGCTGCATGCCTGGGCCTCCCCATCAGGTGTATTGCATGTGCACTGCTGCATGCCTGGGCCTCCCCATCAGGTGTATTACATGTGCACTGCTGCATGCCTGGGCCTCCCCCATCAGGTGTATTACATGTGCACTGGTGCATGCCTGGGCCTCCCCATCAGGTGTATGACGTGCACTGCTGCATGCCTGGGCCTCCCCATCAGGTGTATGACATGTGCACTGCTGCATGCCTGGGCCTCCCCATCAGGTGTATGACGTGCACTGCTGCATGCCTGGGCCTCCCCATCAGGTGTATTACATGTGCACTGCTGCATGCCTGGGCCTCCCCATCAGGTGTATGACATGTGCACTGCTGCATGCCTGGGCCTCCCCATGAGGTGTGTGACATGTGCACTGCTGCATGCCTGGGCCTCCCCATCAGGTGTATGACATGTGCACTGCTCCATGCCTGGGCCTCCCTGTTATGATTTGGTAACTGAGGAGTGCAGGTAAAAAGGCAATACACCAGAGCAGTTGGAATCTATGAGATTGCAGTACCCTGACTAACCACCACAACTAGAGGCAGCCGTGGAGCGTTCCTACGTTGGTCCTAGACGCCTCATCACAGCCTGAGAAACTAACTATACCTAAAGATAGAAAGAGGAAAGCTATCTGCCCCAGAGCAGATCCCCAAAGAACATAGAAAGCCCCCAAACATGTAATGGCGGTTTGACAAGAAGAAATACTGACACAGACAGAAAATAGTAAGAGCAAACGTTGGGGCCCAAACTATCTAAATAGAAAAGGATAGGAAGGGCACTTACTGCAATCCCAAAAAACCCTGAAAAGCACCAACTCTACTAATTTCAAAAACACCTGAGATCACACGACCTCTACCACCTAAATTAGTTCTCTGGTGTAACAAAATCAAAACAGCAGCCACTGAAAAAACTGGAAAAAGCAAAAGTACAAAACATCAGTGGCTGAAATAAACTGAGAGGGCAAAAGCCCCCGGAGGGGACCCTAAAGGCCCCCACAGAAGTGCAGGACAAAATGCAAAAATCAAGCACAAAAACAAAAAGAAGAAAATGTCTTATCTGTTAGCAGGAGATGCAGATACGACACAGCAGGCTACAAGGGAAACAGGAATCAAGGATTGAGACCAGAACAATTGATCACCGGCAACCCTGATGGGAAGGCGACTCCCTTAAATAAGATCAGTCAGTAACACCTGATTCCCAATCCTCACTGGACAGTCCAGTACCGCTTGTAACCACCAGAGGGAGCCTCTGCTCAGAACTAATTTCAAGTCCATTCACAACAGTACCCCCCCCTTGAGGAGGTGTCACCGAACCCTCACTTGAGCAACCAGGTCGGTCAGGATGAGCACAGATGAGTCTCCCAGCATGGATGTCCAAAGCAAACACCCAAGAATTGTCCTCCTGACCATAACCTCTCCACTTAACCAAATACTGGAGTTTCTGTCTAGAAAAACGAGAATTCAATATTTTCTCAACCACAAACTCCATATTGCCCTCAACCAGAACAGGGTCAGGAGGCAAAGCAGTAGGAACCACTGGCTCAACAAACCTCTTCAACAAGGACTTGTGGAACACGTTATGGATCTTAAATGTCCCTGGAAGAAGCAAACGAAAAGAAACAGGATTAAGAATCTCCATGATCTTATAAGGTCCAATGAACCTAGGCTTAAATTTAGGAGATGCCACTCTCATAGGAATATTTTTTGAGGACAACCAGACCAAGTCCCCCACTTTAAACCGAGGACCATCAGTCCTATGCCGGTTAGCAAACCGCTGGGCCCTCTCCTGAAGAGGGACAACCTCTCCACTACCTGGTCCCAAATCTGTTGCATACGCTCCACAACAGAGTCAACACCTGGACAGGCAGAAGCCTCCGTCTGTCCTGAAGAAAATCGAGGGTGAAACCCAGAATTACAGAAAAATGGAGACATCAAAGTGGCAGAGCTAGCCCTATTATTAAGAGCAAACTCAGCCAAAGGCAAAAAAGAGACCCAGTCATCCTGATCAGCAGACACAAAGCATCTTAGATAAGTCTCCAATGTCTGGTTTGTTCTCTCAGTTTGACCATTGGTCTGAGGATGAAACGCCGAGGAGAAAGACAACTGAACACCAAGCTTAGAACAAAAGGTCCTCCAAAATCTGGAAACAAACTGGACTCCTCTGTCAGACACAATGTTCTCAGGAATGCCGTGTAAACGAACCGCGTCCTGAAGGAACAAAGGCACCAATTCAGAGGAGGAAGGCAACTTAGGTAATGGCACAAGATGTATCATCTTGGAAAACCTATCACAAATCACCCAGATGACAGTCATTCTCTGAGAAACAGGGAGGTCGGAAATGAAATCCATAGAGATATGGGTCCATGGTCTCTTGGGCACAGGCAATGGCATCAACAAACCACTAGAGCGAGAGCAAGGCTTGGAGCGAGAGCAAGTCCCGCAGGACTGCACAAATTCCCTGACATCACGAGACAAGGTAGGCCACCAAAAGGACCGACTAACCAAGTCTCTGGTACCAAAAATTCCGGGATGACCGGCCAACGCGGAACAATGAATCTCAGACATCACACTCTTTTTCCACTGGTCCGGGACAAACAATTTCCCAACAGGACAGCGCTCGGGCCTATCCTCCTGACACCCCTCCAGAGCCAGTCTCAAATTGGGCGAGATGGCGGAAAGAACTACACCTTCTTTCAAAATAACAGAAGGATCAGATACCTCAGGAGAGTCCGCAAGGAAACTCCTCGAGAGGGCATCCGCCTTAACATTCTTAGTGCCAGGAAGAAAGGAAACCACAAAATTAAAACGTGTGAAAAACAAGGCCTACCTGGCCTGTCTAGGATTAAGTCGCTTGGCAGATTCCAGATAAACCAGATTCTTATGGTCCGTAAGGACCACCACCTGATGTTTGGCTCCCTCCAGCCAATGTCTCCACTCTTCAAAAGCCCACATCATGGCCAATAACTCCCGATTACCCACGTCATAATTACATTCAGTAGGAGAAAATTTTCGAGAGAAAAAGGCACAAGGGTTACTTTTAGAGGTCTCTGGATCTCTTTGGGACAAAACGGCACCTGCCCCAATTTCAGAGGCATCAACCTCCACCTGAAATGGCAGAGAGAAACATCAGGCTGCCGTAGAACAGGAGCAGAAGTGAATCTCTGCTTAAGTTCCTGAAATGCAGAGACTGCCTCAGGAGGCCAATTCACCACATCAGAACCCTTTTTGGTCAAATCAGTTAATGGTTTAACAATAACCGAGAAATTACCAATAAATTTACGATAAAAATTGGCAAAACCCAAAAATCTTTGAAGAGCCTTTAATGAAGTAGGTTGGACCCAATCACAGATGGCCTGAACCTTGACCGGGTCCATTTCAATAACAGATGGGGACAAAATGAATCCCAAAAATGAGATCCTCTGTACGCCAAAAAGACACTTTGATCCCTTCACATACAAAGCATTCTCTCTCAAAATCTGGAATACAGTTCGAACATGTTTCACATGAGAGTCCCAGTCATTAGAAAAAATCAAGATATCATCCAAATAAACAATCAGAAATTTATCCACAAAATCCCTGAAAATGTCATTCATGAAGGACTGGAAGACAGAAGGAGCATTAGTGAGCCCAAAGGGCATCACAAGGTACTCAAAATGACCCTCAGGGGTGTTAAATGCCGTCTTCCATTCATCCCGTGCTTAATGCGAATAAGGTTATATGCCCCTCTGAGGTCAAGCTTGGTAAACCAAGTAGCGTTTTTCACCCTGGAAAACAGGTCAGAAATCAAGGGTAACGGATATTGATATTTCACAGTAATATTGTTCAAAAGACGATAATCAATACACGGCCTTAATGAACCATCCTTTTTGGCCACAAAGAAAAAACCGGCACCTAAGGGTGAAGAGGATGGTCTGATATGACCCTTCTCCAATGACTCCTTGATATAAGACCGCATAGCATCATGTTCAGGTACAGACAAGTTAAAAAGGCGACCTTTAGGGAATTTACTACCAGGCACTAATTCAATAGCGCAGTCATAGCTCCTATGGGGAGGCAAGGATGCAGATTTACTTTCGCTAAACACATCAGAAAAATCAATCAAAAAGTCAGGAACATCCTGAGCCTGGGGGGAGGCAGAAAAAACAGGAGTGTTGGTATTAACACATTGGCAGCCCCAACTGGTTACAGACACAGATTTCCAATCCAAAACAGGATTATGAGACTGTAACCAAGGGAAACCCAGCACGATAATGTCATGCAGATTATACAGAACCAAAAATTTGCAGCTCTCCTGATGATCAGGTTCAACCCTCATTATCACCTGAGTAGAGAACTGAGGTTTATTCTCAGCCAAAGGGGTAGAATCGATTCCCAGTAGGGGAATAGACTTCTGTAGGGGTATCAAGGGAAACCCGCAACGTTTAGCAAAATCAAAATCCATCAGGTTAATAGCTGCTCCCGAATCAACGAAAGCCTGAGCAGAAAATGAGGACAGAGAGCATATCAGAGTAACAGTTAATAAAAACTTATTCTGAACACTACCCAAGACAACTGAGCGTGCAAAACGTCTTCCCCGCTTAGGGCAGACTGAAATAGCATGAGAGGCATCACCACAGTAGAAACATAACCCATTGCGCTTTCGAAACTCATGACGCTGTGCCCCAGAAACCACTCTATCACACTGCATGGGTTCAGAAGCAGGTTCACAAGGCAACACTATTCCACGCATACTTCTCCGCTCACGCAAACGTCTGTCAATTTGAATCGCTAATGACATAGAATCATTGAGACCAGAGGGGACAGGGAATCCCACCATAACATCCTTTACATTATCTGACAGACCCTTCCGAAAAAGGGCTGCCAAAGCGTCGTCATTCCATTTGGTCAGGACTGCCCACCTGCGGAATCTCTGACAGTATAACTCAGCGTCATCAAGCCCCTGATTTAATGCCAACAAGGCTTTTTCAGCTTGATCAGTGACATTAGGCTCATCGTACAATAACCCCAAGGCCTGAAAAAATGCATCAACATCATTCAAAACAGGATCCCCAGGTGTCAGGGAAAAAGCCCAATCCTGAGGATCGCCGCGCAGGAGAGAGATGACAATTTGAACCTGCTGCGCTGCGTTCCCTGAGGACTTAGATTTTAAGGCAAAAAACAATTTACAATTATTTTTGAAATTCAGAAACTTGGCTCGATCCCCAAAAACAAATCTGGCATGGGAATCCTAGGTTCCATAACAGGCAACCTAGCAAGATAGGTAGCAATACTCTGAACCTCAGTGGCAAGCTGATCCACACGGCCAGACAACTGTGCAAACTCCATTGAGAGAAAAAATCCTCCCCAGCACCCAGAGATACAGAGGGAAAAAAAAAAAAATGCAACAAACAGAAAAATATCTCTGACAACTCTGACAACCTTTTTTTTTTTTTTCTTTCACAATATTTTTCCCTTCTGTGAGTACCATATAATTTTCAGTTATGGCCGGTGATACTGTTATGATTTGGTAACTGAGGAGTGCAGGTAAAAAGGCAATACACCAGAGCAGTTGGAATCTATGAGATTGCAGTACCCTGACTAACCACCACAACTAGAGGCAGCCGTGGAGCGTTCCTACGTTGGTCCTAGACGCCTCGTCACAGCCTGAGAGGTTAACTACACCTAAAGATAGAAAGAGGAAAGCTATCTGCCCCGGAGCAGATCCCCAAAGAACATAGAAAGCCCCCAAACATGTAATGGCGGTTAGACAAGAAGAAATACTGACACAGACAGAAAATAGTAAGAGCAAACGTTGGGGCCCAAACTATCTAAATAGAAAAGGATAGGAAGGGCACTTACTGCAATCCCAAAAACCCTGAAAAGCACCAACTCTACTAATTTCAAAAACACCTGAGATCACACGACCTCTACCACCTAAATTAGTTCTCTGGTGTAACAAAATCAAAACAGCAGCCACTGAAAAAACTGGAAAAAGCAAAAGTACAAAACATCAGTGGCTGAACTAAACTGAGAGGGCAAAAGCCCCCGGAGGGGACCCTAAAGGCCCCACAGAAGTGCAGGACAAAATGCAAAAATCAAGCACAAAACAAAAAGAAGAAAATGTCTTATCTGTTAGCAGGAGATGCAGACACTACACAGCAGGCTACAAGGGAAACAGGAATCAAGGATTGAGACCAGAACAATTGATCACCGGCAACCCTGATGGGAAGGCGACTCCCTTAAATAAGACCAGCCAGTAACACCTGATTCCCAATCCTCACAATCTTCACTGGACAGTCCAGTACCGCTTGTAACCACCAGAGGGAGCCTCTGCTCAGAACTCATTTCAAGTCCATTCACAACACCTCCCCATCAGGTGTATGACGTGCACTGCTGCATGCCTGGGCCTCCCCATCAGGTGTATTACATGTGCACTGCTCCATGCCTGGGCCTCCCCATCAGGTGTATGACATGTGCACTGCTCCATGGCTGGGCCTCCCCATCAGGTGTATTACATGTGCACTGCTCCATGCCTGGGCCTCCCCATCAGGTGTATGACATGTGCACTGCTGCATGGCTGGGCCTCCCCATCAGGTGTATGACGTGCACTGCTGCATGGCTGGGCCTCCCCATCAGGTGTATGACATGTGCACTGCTCCATGGCTGGGCCTCCCCATCAGGTGTATGACATGTGCACTGCTGCATGCCTGGGCCTCCCCATCAGGTGTATGGCATGTGCACTGCTGCATGCCTGGGTCTCCCCATCAGGTGTGTGACATGTGCACTGCTGCATGCCTGGGCCTCCCCATCAGGTGTATTACATGTGCACTGCTCCATGCCTGGGCCTCCCCATCAGGTGTATGACATGTGCACTGCTCCATGCCTGGGCCTCCCCATCAGGTGTATGACATGTGCACTGCTCCATGCCTGGGCCTCCCCATCAGGTGTATGACGTGCACTGCTGCATGCCTGGGCCTCCCCATCAGGTGTATTACATGTGCACTGCTGCATGGCTGGGCCTCCCCATCAGGTGTATTACATGTGCACTGCTGCATGCCTGGGCCTCCCCATCAGGTGTATACATGTGCACTGCTCCATGGCTGGGCCTCCCCATCAGGTGTATTACATGTGCACTGCTCCATGCCTGGGCCTCCCCATCAGGTGTATGACGTGCACTGCTGCATGCCTGGGCCTCCCCATCAGGTGTATGACGTGCACTGCTGCATGGCTGGGCCTCCCCATCAGGTTATTACATGTGCACTGCTCCATGGCTGGGCCTCCCCATCAGGTATATTACATGTGCACTGCTGCATGGCTGGGCCTCCCCATCAGGTGTATTACATGTGCACTGCTGCATGGCTGGGCCTCCCCATTAGGTGTATTACATGTGCACTGCTGCATGCCTGGGCCTCCCCATCAGGTGTATTACATGTGCACTGCTCCATGCTGGGCCTCCCATCAGGTGTATTACATGTGCACTGCTCCATGGCTGGGCCTCCCTATCAGGTGTATTACATGTGCACTGCTCATGGCTGGGCCTCCCCATCAGGTGTATTACATGTGCACTGCTGCCATGGCTGGGCCTCCCCATCAGGTGTATTACATGTGCACTGCTCATGGCTGGGCCTCCCATCAGGTGTATTACATGTGCACTGCTGCATGGCTGGGCCTCCTCATCAGGTGTATTACATGTGCACTGCTGCATGCCTGGGCCTCCCCATCAGGTGTATTACATGTGCACTGCTCCATGCCTGGGCCTCCCCATCAGGTGTATTACATGTGCACTGCTCCATGCCTGGGCCTCCCCATCAGGTGTATTACATGTGCACTGCTCCATGCCTGGGCCTCCCCATCAGGTGTATTACATGTGCACTGCTGCATGCCTGGGCCTCCCCATCAGGTGTATTACATGTGCACTGCTGCATGGCTGGGCCTCCCCATCAGGTGTATAACATGTGCACTGCTGCATGCCTGGGCCTCCCCATCAGGTGTATTACATGTGCACTGCTGCATGCCTGGGCCTCCCCATCAGGTGTATTACATTTGCACTGCTGCATGGCTGGGCCTCCCCATCAGGTGTATTACATGTGCACTGCTGCATGCCTGGGCCTCCCCATCAGGTGTATTACGTGTGCACTGCGGCATGCCTGGGCCTCCCCATCAGGTGTATTACGTGTGCACTGCTGCATGCCTGGGCCTCCCTATCAGGTGTATTACTTGTGCACTGCTGCATGCCTGGGCCTCCCCATCAGGTGTATTACATGTGCACTGCTGCATGCCTGGGCCTCCCCATCAGGTGTATTACATGTGCACTGCTGCATGCCTGGGCCTCCCCATCAGGTGTATGACATGTGCACTGCTGCATGCCTGGGCCTCCCATCAGGTGTATTACATGTGCACTGCTGCATGCCTGGGCCTCCCCATCAGGTGTATTACATGTGCACTGCTGCATGCCTGGGCCTCCCCATCAGGTGTATGACGTGCACTGCTGCATGCCTGGGCCTCCCCATCAGGTGTGTAGCGCCCGCGTCCCTGCCTGCTGCCAGACAGGGACGTCGCTCTCCTCACCTGCGCTCAGCGTCCTCAGTGCTCCCAGCCTCCTCTGCGCCTCTGGCATCCTCCTTCCGCCCTGCTGGTCCCGCGCGCTCCTTCCCTGCTGCTGGCCTTAGGGCGCGCGCCCGCACCCTCCCCCGCTCTTAAAGGAGCCGCGCGCATTTTCCAAATCAGTCTCCAGCCAATGCTGGTGGACTCCACCCTATATTAAGGGCTTCCTCCTTAATGAGGTGCCCGAGCAATGTTGTTTCTGTGCAGTCTAACTCTGCTTCAGCCATCAGCTCCTGTTTCCAGTTGCCTTCCTGTTACCTGTCTGTTTGCCTGTCGGCCATCTGACTACAGCTCTATCCAGAGGTTCGGACATCTTCAGCAGAGATCCCCGGCTGTTGCCTGCTCACCTGGGAGCGATCATCTGCCATCCGACTGCAGCTCTATCCAGAGGTTCGGACATCATCTGCGGAGATCCCCGGCTATTGCAGAGACTCTTGCCTGCTCACCTGGGAGCGATCATCTGCCATCCGACTGCAGCTCTATCTAGAGGTTCGGACATCATCAGCAGAGATCCCGGCTATTCCAGAGACTCTTGCCTGCTCACCTGGGAGCGATCATCTGCCATCCGACTGCAGCCTACCAGGAGGCTCCACCAGCTTAGGTCGTATATGCCTGTTTGTCTAGAGATTGCCTTGGTCACTTACCGTGACAAACCTGCCTGTCCAGAGACTGCCCTGGTCACTTGCCGTGACAACCTGCCTGCCCAGAGACTACCCTGGTCACTTGCCGTGACAAACCTGCCTGCCCCGAGACTGCCCTGGTCACTTGCCGTGACAACCTGCCTGTCCAGAGACTGCCCTGGTCACTTGCCGTGACAACCTGCCTGTCCAGAGACTGCCCTGGTCACTTGACGTGACAAACCTGCCTGCCAGAGACTGCCCTGGTCACTTGCCGTGACAACCTGCCTGTCCAGAGACTGCCCTGGTCACTTGCCGTGACAACCTGCCTGTCCAGAGACTGCCCTGGTCACTTGCCGTGACAACCTGCCTGTTCAGAGACTGCCCTGGTCACTTGCCGTGACAACCTGCCTGTCCAGAGACTGCCCTGGTCACTTGCCGTGACAACCTGCCTGTCCAGAGACTGCCCAGGTCACTTGCCGTGACAACCTGCCTGTCCAGAGACTGCCCAGGTCACTTGCCGTGACAACCTGCCTGTCCAGAGACTTCCTTGGTCACTTATTGTGACAACCTGCCTGTCCAGAGACTGCCTGGCTAATTGCCGTGATTCCCTGTCCTATTCCCGGATGCCACCCGCTCTCTTGCAAGTAAATTGTCTTGTATAATAAAGCTTAGTGGTTCCACCAACCAGACCCGTTTCCGTCAGTGGTTCCACCTACCAGACCCGTTACAAGGTGTATGACATGTGCACTGCTCCATGGCTGGGCCTCCCCATCAGGTGTATGACATGTGCACTGCTGCATGGCTGGGCCTCCCCATCAGGTGTATGACATGTGCACTGCTGCATGCCTGGGCCTCCCCATCAGGTGTATGACATGTGCACTGCTGCATGCCTGGGCCTCCCCATCAGGTGTATGACATGTGCACTGCTGCATGCCTGGGCCTCCCCATCAGGTGTATGACATGTGCACTGCTGCATGCCTGGGCCTCCCCATCAGGTGTATTACATGTGCACTGCTGCATGGCTGGGCCTCCCCATCAGGTGTATGGCATGTGCACTGCTGCATGGCTGGGCCTCCCCATCAGGTGTATGACATGTGCACTGCTCCATGCCTGGGCCTCCCCATCAGGTGTATGACATGTGCACTGCTCCATGCCTGGGCCTCCCCATCAAGTGTATGACATGTGCACTGCTGCATGCCTGGGCCTCCCCATCAGGTGTATGACATGTGCACTGCTGCATGCCTGGGCCTCCCCATCAGGTGTATTACGTGTGCACTGCTGCATGCCCGGGCCTCCCCATCAGGTGTATTACGTGTGCACTGCTGCATGCCTGGGCCTCCCCATCAGGTGTATTACGTGTGCACTGCTGCATGCCTGGGCCTCCCCATCAGGTGTATTACATGTGCACTGCTGCATGCCTGGGCCTCCCCATCAGGTGTATTACATGTGCACTGCTGCATGCCTGGGCCTCCCCATCAGGTGTATGACATGTGCACTGCTGCATGCCTGGGCCTCCCCATCAGGTGTATTACATGCGCACTGCTGCATGCCTGGGCCTCCCCATCAGGTGTATTACATGTGCACTGCTGCATGCCTGGGCCTCCCCATCAGGTGTATTACATGTGCACTGCTGCATGCCTGGGCCTCCCCATCAGGTGTATGACGTGCACTGCTGCATGCCTGGGCCTCCCCATCAGGTGTATGACATGTGCCCTGCTGCATGCCTGGGCCTCCCCATCAGGTGTATGACATGTGCCCTGCTGCATGCCTGGGCCTCCCCATCAGGTGTATTACATGTGCACTGCTGCATGCCTGGGCCTCCCCATCAGGTGTATGACATGTGCACTGCTGCATGCCTGGGCCTCCCCATCAGGTGTATGACATGTGCACTGCTGCATGCCTGGGCCTCCCCATCAGGTGTATTACATGTGCACTGCTGCATGCCTGGGCCTCCCCATCAGGTGTATGATATGTGCACTGCTGCATGCCTGGGCCTCCCCATCAGGTGTATGACATGTGCACTGCTCCATGCCTGGGCCTCCCCATCAGGTGTATGACGTGCACTGCTGCATGCCTGGGCCTCCCCATCAGGTGTATGACATGTGCACTGCTGCATGCCTGGGCCTCCCCATCAGGTGTATGACATGTGCACTGCTGCATGCCTGGGCCTCCCCATCAGGTGTATGACGTGCACTGCTGCATGCCTGGGCCTCCCCATTAGGTGTATTACATGTGCACTGCTGCATGCCTGGGCCTCCCCATCAGGTGTATGACATGTGCACTGCTGCATGCCTGGGCCTCCCCATGAGGTGTGTGACATGTGCACTGCTGCATGCCTGGGCCTCCCCATCAGGTGTATTACATGTGCACTGCTCCATGGCTGGGCCTCCCATCAGGTGTATTACATGTGCACTGCTGCATGCCTGGGCCTCCCCATCAGGTGTATGACATGTGCACTGCTGCATGCCTGGGCCTCCCCATCAGGTGTATGACATGTGCACTGCTGCATGGCTGGGCCTCCCTATCAGGTGTATGGCATGTGCACTGCTCCATGCCTGGGCCTCCCCATCAGGTGTATGACATGTGCACTGCTGCATGCCTGGGCCTCCCCATCAGGTGTATGACATGTGCACTGCTCCATGCCTGGGCCTCTCCATCAGGTGTATGACGTGCACTGCTGCATGCCTGGGCCTCCCCATCAGGTGTATTACATGTGCACTGCTGCATGGCTGGGCCTCCCCATCAGGTGTATGACATGTGCACTGCTGCATGGCTGGGCCTCCCTATCAGGTGTATGGCATGTGCACTGCTCCATGCCTGGGCCTCCCCATCAGGTGTATGACATGTGCACTGCTGCATGCCTGGGCCTCCCATCAGGTGTATGACATGTGCACTGCTCCATGCCTGGGCCTCTCCATCAGGTGTATGACGTGCACTGCTGCATGGCTGGGCCTCCCCATCAGGTGTATGACGTGCACTGCTGCATGCCTGGGCCTCCCCATGAGGTGTTGTGACATGTGCACTGCTGCATGCCTGGGCCTCCCCATCAGGTGTATTACATGTGCACTGCTGCATGCCTGGGCCTCCCATCAGGTGTATGACATGTGCACTGCTCCATGCCTGGGCCTCTCCATCAGGTGTATGACGTGCACTGCTGCATGCCTGGGCCTCCCCATCAGGTGTATTACATGTGCACTGCTGCATGGCTGGGCCTCCCCATCAGGTGTATGACATGTGCACTGCTGCATGCCTGGGCCTCCCCATCAGGTGTATGACATGTGCACTGCTCCATGCCTGGGCCTCCCCATCAGGTGTATTACATGTGCACTGCTGCATGCCTGGGCCTCCCATCAGGTGTATGACATGTGCACTGCTCCATGCCTGGGCCTCCCCATCAGGTGTATGACATGTGCACTGATGTTGGATTGCTGATGCAGGGCCTGCTCTCCGTCCTTGCCACGTCAGTGCCAGGCATGCTCCTACTACACTGGCACGTCCCTAAAGTTGCACAGGTGGGATCTGATAACTAGAGTTGGGTAGTACAGGTCTAGTGTTTTGCACAGAGCTCAGATTGGGTGGTCGCTCGTCCTCTGCCCCAACACCAACCCGTAACAAAGACCCTGCACCAGAAGCGCGAGCATTCACAGGAATCATTCAGAAGTCAGACAAGATTACATTAGTCAGAAGAATCCCGGTCCACTAACACGGAGTGTCACTGAGAAGGGAGCCGGGGCTGCTGCTCTTTGTAGTCATGTAGAGGCCTCAGGGAATTCTGGAACTTGTAGTGCTGGTAGCCGGGAGGACGCCTCTCCTCTCCGCTCAGGACCACACAAACATGGCCGCCGCTGAGCCGTAATGGCATGCAGGTCCTTTCCTTCGCTCTAGTGTCCGCTCACTGGCCTTTTCCGACGTTCCAATCAGCTGTCAATAAGGTGAGTTGCACCAGCCGTTTCCGGGAGTGGAAGCGAAGGACCAGGGACTTCCGGTTGCGTGAGGACAGGGGGAAAGTACTGGAGGTGAGGGCTCCTATCTCCCCTCATTAGCTGCTCTGCTCCGGAGTAAATGCTGCGTCCCTCACAGAGGACTGTGGGAATAGCTGTAGCCCTGCTGTGTCTCACCATTCCTGGATCCCCTAGTACCACACCTGCTCACCACTATGGTCCCATCTGCATGACACTGCTTTTATGATCATGGCCTCACTAATCAGCGCTCCTTTCCTATCAAACCATGGATCCTGCTCGCCGCCCACTAGTCGTTTTCGTAGCTCTGTCGCCATGGTCCGCTAACCGTCATCTTGTCAGCCTGCTCATGGTCTTCCCTATTATCGGTGCCACTACTGTCTGGTCTTCTCTTAGCTTTCTGACCCTCTACAACATCAGATCACTATAACTTTGTATGTAACGCCTATTTATGTACAGCACCATGAAAATTAATGGCGCTATATAAATCTTATAATAATAATCACTTGATTGCCTTTTCTTCAGGACTCCCTCATCCCCTTCCACTAGCCTCTTTCAGCCCTTGCCTCTCTGCCCCTTCCTGCCTTGCTTCTTCCTGCCCCCTTTCCGCCTGCTCTTCCTGCCCCCTTTCCGCCTGCTCTTCCTGCCCCCTTTCCGCCTGCTCTTCCTGCCCCCTTTCCGCCTGCTCTTCCTGCCCCCTTTCCGCCTGCTCTTCCTGCCCCTTTCCGCCTGCTCTTCCTGCCCCCTTTCCGCCTGCTCTTCCTGGCCCTTACGCCTGCTCTTCCTGCCCCTTTCCGCTGCTCTTCCTGGCCCCTTACCGCCTGCTCTTCCTGGCCCCTTACCGCCGACACTGCCTGCCCCCTATCACTGGCACTTACTGCCCCCTACGGCCGGCACTTACTGCCCCTACCAATGGCGCTGCCTGCCCCCTATGTCTGACACTGCCCCTACCAATGGCGCTGCCTGCCCCCTACGTCTGACACTGCCCCTACCAATGGCGCTGCCTGCCCCCTACGTCTGACACTGCCCCTACCAATGGCGCTGCCTGCCCCCTACGTCTGACACTGCCCCTACCAATGGCGCTGCCTGCCCCCTACTGCTGGTAGTTACTGCCCCCGACTCCTACAGCCGGCACTGACTGCCCCCTACCACCGGCAGTTATTGCCCCGGCCCCCTACGTTCGACACTTACTGCCCCTACCGCCGGCACTGACTGCCCCCTACGTCCGACACTTACTGCCCCTACCGCCGGTGCTGCCTGCCCCCTACGGCCGACACTTACTGCCCCTACGTCCGACACTTACTGCCCCTACCGCCGGTGCTGCCTGCCCCCTACGGCCGACACTTACTGCCCCTACCGCCGGTGCTGCCTGCCCCCACCCCCCTTCTTCCAGCCCCACCCCACTTCTGCCAGTGCCCCCTATTTTGGTTCTTACTTTGTTTCATCTCATCCGCTTCAGCACCGGCCCTTCTCTGTTTTTTCTTCTCCTTTTGTTCCCTCCACTTCTTAGCTTTCCATCCACCTAGCTGTGTGAGGGCTTGTTTCTTTTAAGACTGCAGAAGTTATAAATGACGCCATCCATTCTGCCACAAAGTGTACTGTAAATGGGAAAAAAATCCCAAGTGGAAAGAAATGTTTAGAAAAAACCCCACAATTTCTCTAATGTTGTCTTTTTTTTTGTAGGGGTGGTTCACTTACACTGATCAGTGTGTAGTAAAAATGACTTGACAACGTGATTCTTCAGGTCAGTATGATAATGTTTATACTAAGTTTATAGGCTGTGTAGTTAAAATTTCAGATTATTTTTACATTTGCTTTGTGCCTCCGTTATCTGAGACCCATAACTTTTTTTATTTCTCAGTCGATAGAGGTGGGTGAGGACTGTTTTTAGTGGTAACTTTTTGGAGAACATACCACACCTTGATCGCTTTGTATTGCAGTTGTTAGGGAAGGTACAATTTAATTTTTTTTTTCTATACAGTGCGTACACTATTTGGGTTCAATATTTTTATATATTGATAGACTGTACTTCAGTGAATGCAGCAATATTTGTTTTTATATTTAAAACATTTTGTTTGTTTTTTTCACTTTTCACAATGTTTGTTAGAACCCCATTATACTGCGAACCTGCATTGCTTTAGTATTACGTTCTCCTAGGAAGCCAACTAGCTCTAGTCACTGCTGTCAGAGGCATATGTAGGCTCCATAACGCAACAGGCACCTGCCGTTTATGGAGCAGGCACTGAGCCTGCAACCTGTCGTGAAAATTTGCATCACTTAACGGAGGGTTGAAAGTGAAAAATATTTCCAGCATTTGAGATGTTTATTAAAAGGGACCTGTCAGCTGTTTTTTGCTTTGTAATCTGAAGATTTCAGGAGGTAGAGGCTGAGATAGAGATTTCAACAATGTGTTTTTTATTAGCCTGCGTTCTGTTGTTTACTTACAAAGAAGATTTGATAAGCTGGATATTATCACTGCGACTACAGATCATGTGAGCCCTAGAAAGGCACAAGAATCTGTAGAAGGACGTTATGATGGCGAAACCCCAGCATCTTTCATCATCAGGTAAGAAAAGACTTTTATTCAATGTCAAACCTCATTCAGACGTCCGTTTTTCACATATCTCGTACCTGGAGTAAGTAGTCTATGAGGTAGTTGACATGTCTGATTTCATTTTTCTCCTTTGCCTCATTGGGGGACACACGATCATGGGTGTTATGTTGCTGCCACTAGGAGGACACTAAGCAAATTATAATAAAAAGTTAACTCCTCCTCCGCATATACACCCTCTACTGGCTCTGTCTTGAACCAGTTCTTGCTTAGTGTCTTTAGGAGGCACTAGGGTCTGGCCTCAGACCCCGATTTTTCTTATTTTATTTTTTCTACTTTTCTTTCCAAATCTTTTTCACGGATTAGGGGCGACGGGGCCTTTCAAGGACCCGATCTCCCAAAAACTTCAACAGGCGGAGTGTCGTCTCCCCGCACCCCCTCCTGCAACCTGTGTCTGTCTGGGCTCTCAGGGGCGACGGATCCTTCAATGGGTCCGCTCTCCCCACACCTACAACGGACGGGAACGTGGGGTGTCGCCTCCACGTACCCCCTTCTGGAGCCAGACCTGCAGCCTGCCAGCTTTTCACTGTCCACCTCTGCACACCAATACCAGAAAGTGGCTGGTGCCTGGAGGCACGTAACTCCTCTCCACCTCCCTATCAAAGGGATGCTGGATAGAGACTTGGACTGGTTCAGGTTGAATGGGACCTCTCCACCTCCCTATCAAATGGATGGTGCATTGAGGACGAACAACGCAGCTAATGTTCCTTGCAACATCTAACGTCCTGCTGTAGCGTGAGTACCTGAGGAGAGCCCCTTTCCCTCACCAGACCCCTGTCTTGTGTCTGGCTCCGTGGAGCATTAGCGCCCGACCCAGTGCAGCAGTAGCCGCATCGCTGCGGCCGTTCTCCATACCGCTGCCTTCTCATACTCGCCGCGCTACTCCTTATCTCTGCCTCAGCCGTCACTGCATGCGGCCTTTACCGACGTACCGTCTCCTTTTTCTGCGGCCCTTGCGCCGCCGCGGCCGTCGCACCGCGTCGGCAGCGGCCTCTAATTTAGTCCCCGGCTTCTGCCGGCAGTTAGGCCCAACTTCTATGTCCCGACCTGGTCCGCCCCATTTTTTTTGGGCCGATCCGCCCCTTTTCCATGGGCCTGTACAGAGTGGGGCGGGGACAAGCTCTGCATATTCGTCTTGCTCCGCCCACTGTCTCCCACCCCCTCCCCACCTCTTTTTCTATGCCCACTTTTTCTGGCGCTTCTCGCAGCTCACGAGAAGCGGCAATTCTCCACTTCCTGGTGCGTCTTACACCGGAAGAGTGTGGGGAACGCCATCTTCCTTGCTCTGTGGTGTACGCACTTCTCCGGGGGCACGCTGGACCTGGGTAAAAAATAGCCACAGTAAGGCAGGTACACATTGCGTATATTCGCTGCAGGCATTAACCCCCCTGCTGCAGGTATTATATCGTTAGCCGTGGCCATTAACCTCTCCGCTTCAGGCATTATCCTATCTGCTGCGCTCACTCTTCTGACCATACAGCAGGCAATTTCGTCAACCCTTTTCAGCTGCTGTTCGCAGATCTTTTAAAAAAAAAAAAAAAAAAAAGTGGAAATTTTGCATTATGTCTCAACCAAAGGCTAGTAAAAAAGCAGAGAAAACTCACACGGTGATATATGCCTCATGTACCGCATGCAACGTTTCCTTACCACGGAAACATTCCACTCCTCTCTGTGCAGACTGCGAAGCATCAGGGCCTCAAGAGCCTCCCGCTACTGTGGAGCAAAACGATGCTAGTACCCCTGAGTGGGCTGCTTCTTTGGCGCAATCTGTGGCTAGTCCACCTGAGTGGGCTGCTTCTTTGGCGCAATCTGTGGCTTCTCTCGCAATGGCCATAGAATCCTTTCATGGTCCCTCCGCTAGCCAAGGTGTCCCCTTACCCCCTGTAGCGGGTCCTTCAGCCACGCAAGAGTCTCACGCTCACATGGGTCGAGCGGCGACAGAAAGTACGCATCCTTCTAGGAAACGTCCCCGTGACACGTCCTCACCGAACTCTGAGGCTTCAGCATCTGCCTGCTCCGCGTCTCGCTCCCCTTCTCCAGGAGTTGGCAGTGAGCATGACTCAGAATATGAGTCTGAGGTAGCCCCAGACCCTAACTCCCCTGAGTTCCAGGAGTCCATAGATTCCCTCATAGCAGCGGTTAATCACATTCTAGAAATAGACTAAGAACCCGGTGCTAGTCCAGACCACCCGGTGTCTTTTAAGCGAACAAAACTACCACATAGGTTTTTTGCTAACCATCCTGAGTTGACTGACATCCTCAAGAGGCCTAGAAGTCACCCAGATAAGCGATTCTCAGGCCTAAAGCCGCTAGAAGCACGGTACCCTTTTCCTTCTACTCTGAGGCAGGAGTGGACCGAGTCCCCTGCAGTAGATCCGCCCATATCTAGACTCGCTTCAAAAACCCTTCTCTCCTTGACGGATGATCTTCCATTAAAAATCCCACTGATCGGCAGATTGACAGCATGGCCAAGTCAGTCTTCGAGGCTGCAGGGGCTGCCTTATTTCCTTCATTCGCCACCACGTGGGTAGCTAGAGCTATGGTAGCCTGGGCAGAGGCCATAGTGAAAACCAACAGGAATAATAGCCTGCCGTCCGAGGTGACTAGTCTCGCCTATCTGATCGCCCAGGCAGGAGATTATGTAGTTCATGCTTCCCTGGATGCGGTTAATTGTGCCGCCCTCGCAGCCGCCAACGCTGTTACCATCAGAAGAGCATTGTGGCTACGCGAATGACGGGCAGATTCTGCGTAGAAGAAATCCTTGACTTCACTACCTTATCAGTATGGATGTTTGTTCGGGGATAAACTTGATCAGATTATCTCGGATGCTACTGGGGGGAAAAGCAAATTTCTCCCCAGCGTAGCAGAGTCGCCCCTTTCGGAGCCAACTTCAGACTCGCTTCTGCCCTTTTCGCAATACCTCAGGTTGGTCATCCTCAACCACTTCCGCTACTGCATCACGTCCCCCACGCAGGGGCAGAGGTTCGCACCCTTCATTCAGACCTTCTAATTCCTGGAGAAACCGATCTCCTCGGTCCAGACCCAAGAACGGCCCTCCCCGCAAGTTCTCTTCTCAATGACTCTTTGCCGTGTCTGGAAGACACAGGCAAGGTAGGCGGCCGCCTGTCCTTGTTTCTCCAAGTCTGGCTGAGGGTCGTTCACGACCGATGGGTCAGAGATCTCGTGTCTTCCAGATACAAAATCGAGTTTTCGTCTCCTCCTCCAACGCGCTTCTTTCAGTCCTGTCTTCCAAAATCCAAGGCGCTTACAGCTCCCTTTTTACCAGGCTATATATGCCCTCCGCAACAGCGCCGTCATCGTTCCGGTTCCTCCCACAGAAAGGTTCAAGGGTTTTTACTCAAACCTGTTCGTGGTTCCAAAAAAGGACGGAACCATGCGTCCAATTCTAGACCTAAAACTGCTAAACAAATTTGTCTCTGTGCGCCACTTCAGGATGGAGTCCCTCCATTCCGTTATCGCCTCTCTGGAAAAAGGGGAATACCTTGTGTCAATCGACATCAAGGACGCTTATCTCCACATTCCAATCTTCAAAAATCATCCAAGATTCCTACGCTTTGCGGTCAGCGACGAACATTTTCAATTCACGGCTCTGCCATTCGGCCTGGCCACAGCCCCCAAAGTATTCACAAAGCTCATGGCTGCCGTCATGTCTATTCTACACTCTCGGGGTGTGGTGGTTCTGCCTTACCTGGATGATCTTCTCGTCAAGGGTCCATCCTATCGGGCTTGTGCAGAAAGTGTCAGTGTCGTCGTCGACACTCTGTCCCGACTAGGTTGGCCGATAAACCTAGAGAAATCTTCACCAGTCCCATCCCGGCAAATTGCTTTTCTGGGAATGATCTTAGACACTTCCCGAGGGTTGGTTCTTCTTCCTCCAGACAAGATCTCCTCTCTATCCCGGGCAGCCCAATCTCTGTCTCTGGCCTTTCCTCATTCGCTTTGGTTCGCCATGCAGGTCCTGGGCAAAATGGTGGCATCCATCGAGGCAGTACCATTTGCCCAATTTCACCTCCGTCCTCTCCAGCAGGCCTTGATCTCAGCCTGGGACAACAATCCAGCCTCCTTAGGTCACCGTTTTCTCCTGGCATCCAGAATCAGACGGTCTCTCACGGCTGTGGCATACATCAATCGCCAAAGGGGCACGCGAAGCAGAAAAGCGATGCTCGAAGTAACGCACATTTTGCAATGGGCTGAGACAAATCACTCACTCATCTCTGCATTTCATATCCCGGGACTAGAGAATTGGGAGGCGGATTTTCTCAGCCGCCAGAGCATAGCCTCAGGAGAGTGGTCTCTTCACCCGGAAGTCTTTCATCAAATTTGCCAGCGCTGGGGCACTCCAGACGTGGACCTCATGGCCTCCAGGCTGAACGCCAAGGTTCTGGCATTTGTAGCCCGATCCCGCGATCCGTCAGCAATCGGCTCTGACGCTCTAGTACTTCCATGCGGCCAGTTTCGTCTCCCTTATATCTTTCCTCCACTTCCGCTGATCCCAAGGGTCATCCGGAAGATCAAAGCCGAAGGCATTCCGGTGATCCTTGTCGCTTCCGACTGGCCACGCCGAGCCTGGTATGCGGAGCTGGTACACCTACTCTCCGACGTCCCCTGGCGGTTACCAGATCGCCCGGATTTACTATCCCAGGGACCCATTTGCCACCAGAACTCGAGGGTACTGAGTTTAATGGCCTGGCCATTGAATCCTGGATCCTAAGCCGAGCAGGTTTCTCGGGTCCGGTGGCTTCTACCATGATCAATGCCAGAAAACCTGCTTCCATACGCATCTACCATCGCATTTGGAAAAGATTTTTCTCATGGTGCAAAGATAAGGGTCGTTCCCCGTTGATGTTTTCCATTCCCTGCATTCTGGAATTTCTTCAAGCAGGATTGGACTCCGGTTTAGCATTGGCTTCTCTCAAAGGCCAGATATCCGCTCTATCCGTTCTTTTCCAGCGACGGATAGCTCCCAAGCTACAGGTCAAGACTTTCATGCAGGGAGTTTCACATCTTGTTCCTCCTTACAAGATGCCTTTGGAACCGTGGGACCTTAACTTGGTCCTCAGCGCTCTCCAAGAGACCCCTTTCGAGCCATTACAGATTTCTTTCTCTCTACTCTCTTGGAAAATTGCCTTTCTTGTGGCAATAACATCCATCAGACGGGTCTCGGAACTGGCTGCTTTGTCGTGCAAACCTCCGTTTCTGATTTTTCACCAAGACAAGGTGGTGCTCAGAACATCCCCTGTTGTGAATGTGTTAGAAATGAATTCTGAGCAGAAGGTCCCGCTGGTGGTTACAAACAGTACTGAACCATTCAATGAAGATTGTGAAGATTGGCAATCAGGAGTTACAGACTGGTCTTATATAAGGGAGGTTCCCTCCCATCAGGGTTGCCGGTGATCAATTGTTCTTGTCTCAACTTTGGTTCCTGGTTCACTTGGAAGCTTGCTGAGTCTTGCCTGCATCTTCTGCTAACAGATAAGATATTTTCTGCTTTTATTTTTGTGCTTGCTTTTTGCATTTTTTCCTGCTCTTCTGTGGAGGTCAGCCAGGTCCCCTCCGGGGGCTTGTGCTCCTCTCAGTTTATCTGAGCCACTGTTATTTGTTCATTTGCCTTTTCCAGTTTTTTCAGTGACTGCGGCTTAGTTTTGTTACACCAGAGAACTAATTTAAGTGGTAGAGGTCGTGTGATCTCAGGTGTTTTTGCAATTAGTAGAGTTGGTATTTTTTTAGGGTTTTTTGGATTGCAGTAAGTGTCTTTCCTATCCTTTTATTTCTAGGAAGATTGGGCCCCAACGTTTGCTCATACTATTTTCTGTCTGTGTCTGTATTTCCTCTTGTCTAACCGCCATTACATGTTTGGGGGCTTCCTATGTTCTTTGGGGATCTGCTCCGGGGCAGGTAGCTTTCCTCTTTCTATCTTTAGGTGTAGTTAGCCTCTCAGGCTGTGACGAGGCATCTAGGACCAACGTAGGTACGCTCTACGGCTGCCTTTAGTTGTGGTGGTTAGTCAGGGTACTGCAATCCAGTAGATTCCAACCTCTCTGGTGTATTGCTGTTTTTGCCTGCTCGCCTCAGCTACCAAATCATAACAATCCCCGTCCTTCTTGCCGAAAGTCGTCTCGGCTTTTCCCCTGAATGAAGACCTAGTTCTGCCCTCGTTTTGTCCGGCTCCAGTTCATCGTACTGAAAAAGCTCTTCACACTTTGGACTTAGTGAGAGCTCTCAGAAGATACATTTCCAGAACAGCATCTTTTCGCAAATCTGATGCCCTTTTTGTACTTCCAGAGGGACACAGAAAAGGTTTGCCAGCTTCTAAGGCCACAATAGCCAGATGGATTCGCTCAGCAATCCAAGAATCTTACCACGTCAAAGGTCAGCCTATCCCGGCTGGGATCAAGGCACACTCCACTCGGTCAGTGGGGGCTTCTTGGGCCATCCGGCACCAAGCTTTCCGCAAAGCAAGTGTGCAAGGCTGCGACTTGGTCCAGCCTTCACACGTTTGTAAAGCATTACAAAATTCATACTCAAGTCTCTTCAGATGCGGCCCTCGGCAGACAGATTCTGCAGTCGGCAGTTTCGCATCTGTAGGTTCCTTCAATCGCTTATTCCTGTAAGCATTGGGTGCGCAAGGTTTTCACCTGTTGTGATGTTTGTTCCCACCCAGGGACTGCTTTAGGACGTCCCATGGTCGTGTGTCCCCCAATGAGGCGAAGGAGAAACGGATTTTTGTGTATACTCACCGCAAAATCCTTTTCTCCGAGCCACTCATTGGGGGACACAGCACCCACCCTGTTAGCCTATTGGCTTATACTCTGTTTTGGTTTTGACGTATTGCATTTCTGTTTGTGAATTCTGTTTGTGAGCTCCTACTGCTTTGGCACCGAACTGGTTCAAGACAGAGCCAGCAGAGGGTGTATACTGCGGAGGAGGAGTTAACTTTTTATTATAATTTGCTTAGTGTCATCCTAGTGGCAGCAGCATAACACCCATGGTTGTGTGTCCCCCAATGAGTGGCTCGGAGAAAAGGATTTTACAGTGAGTACACACAAAAATCCCTGTTTTTTTGCAGACTATGTGGTCCGTGAAAAATCGCAGAGATGTGTCTAATATTGATCCAAGTGACAGACCAAAATTTGCAATAGGTCCGTGAAAAAAATCAGACAACACTGGAATGCCTTCCAAGTGCTGTCTGCTTTTCACTGACTGCTTTATGGGAGCAGCTTGAGAACATTTTGGACAGATTTTCTTGTATATGAGGAAAAAGAAAAAAAGGATGTCTGAATGAGCCCTAAAACAAAGAACAGTTTTGAATCAACCGAAATACAGCCTTCGGCCGATGTCACACTTGTGAGTGCGATGCGAGAAACTCGCGCCTCAATACCCATCACTGCCGCTGGCACTCGGACCGGAGCGTGCGGCTGCATGTATTTTTATGCAGCCACACGCTCCGGTTCAAGTGCCGGGTATTGATGCGAGAGACTTGTACGAGTTTCTCGCATCACACTCGCAAGTGTGACCCCAGCCTTCATCTGATTACCACATTTACACAGTGTATTCATTCATTCACTGTCTGTTTCCTTTAGATGGATCCAGTAATGATAATACACTACAGAGATGGCCCTGTTACGAGTATGATAAGGTAGGAGGAAAGGCAAACTGCTGTCCTCGTTGTGAAGATTGGCGCTTGTTCCACTTCTGACACTCACATTAATCAGAAGTTTATGATATCCTAACTTTATACTGTGCGTTAATAATTTCCTGTGTCAGCAATGTTTTGTTCAAGGCTGCATTCCAGAAATAAAAAGTGGATGATGGCAGTGTGTAGTCTGGGAAGAGTCTAATACTAAGGCCTCTTTCACACATCCGTCTTTTTGTATCAGGCATGATCCGTCCTATGCCTGAAGGGACGGATCCGGCGCTGAAACAAAAAAACCTGATTCAACTGATGCGGTTTTTTGCTGGATCCGACCTGAACTTTTGAACCCAGAAAAAGAGGGTTTCTGATGGCCGGAGACACTGGAAAATGTAGTAGTAGTAGTCTGATCCGGTTACATTGAATTCTATTGTTTCCAGCCGCCTGATGCGCCGCTTCAGGCACATCAGGCGGCTCCGGCAAAAAAAAAAAACCTTACATGCTGCGTTTTGTCCGGCTGTCGGAATGTACATTTCCCCGGATCCGGACAAAAACGGATGCAACGCAATGACATCCGGCACTAATGAAACTCAATGGTAAAAAAAACGCATCCGCTACCGGATCCGTTTTTTTAGAAACACGCCGGATCGCGCCTGATGCAAAAAGCCTGAAGTCTGAAAGTAGCCTAAGAAAGTAGGCTTCCAGTAGGACATGAGATTTAGATTTTGTGAGTCAGTATAGTTTTCCTTGCATATAGGTGGCCACTTGTGTCAGTGAACACACACAGGGCAGAGGTGAGGGGACATTCAAAGGTATAAAAATGTTTATCTGCTGCATATGCTAAACCAGGAGAAGGCAACCTATGAAGCAAGGAACTCCCATAGTCATAGCCGAAAGTGTTGGCAACCTTGACATTTTTCCAGAAAATGATTTCAATTGCACATGTTTTGTAATACATATGTTTATTTCCTGTGTGTATTGGAACAACACAGAAAACAGAGGGAAAAAAAGGCAAATTGGACATCATTGCACACACAACCCCAAAACTGGGCCAGGCAAAATTGTGGGTAAGCAACTTTGTTTCAAGCATGTGATGCTCATTCAAACTCACCTGTGGCAAGTAACAGGTTTGAGCGATACTAAAATTACACATGAAACCAGATAAAAAGGAGAGAAGTTGGTTCAATCTTTGCTTTATGTGTCTGTGTGTGTGCAATAATAAGCATGGCGAACAGAAAGAGAAGAGAACTGAGGGCTTGAGAACCAAAATTGTTAAAGAATATCAATAATTGCAAGGAATAAGTCCATCTCTAAAGATCTTGATGTTCTTCTTTCCACGGTGTACAACATAATCCAGAAGCTTACAACCCCATTGCACTGTAACTAATCTCCTTGGACATGGACAGCAGAGGAAAAGTGATGAGAGGTTGTTGCAACGCTGACTAGTGGATAAGCAGCCCCAATCAAGTTCCAAAGAAGTTCAGAGGTTTATCAGTGTCCGCAAAACTATCCGTTGACATTTGAATGAAATGCAATGGCATGAGACCCAGGAGGACCCCACTGCTGACAGAGACATAAAAAAAAACATACACTGCAGTTTGCCAAAATGTATGTAAGTAAACCAAACTCCTTCTGGAAAGCATATTGTGGACAGATGACACCAACATAGAGCTTATTGATAAAGCACATTATTCTACTGTTTAAGGAATACCGAATGAGGCCTACAACTAAAAGAACACAGTACCTACTGTCAAATATGGTAGCGATTCAAAGCTGTTTTGGGGTTGTTTTGTTGCCTGTGGCACTGGGTGTCTTGATTGTATGCAAGACATCATGAAATCTGAAGATTACCAAAGGCTTTTGGTCGCTATGTAGTTCCCAGTGTCAGAAAGCTGGGCTTGCTTCCTAGGTCATGGGTCTTCCAGAAGGACAACGACCCCAAACAAGAAGCAACCAGAAATGGATGGAAACAAAGTGCTGGAGAATTCTAAAGTGGTCAGCAATGAGTCCGGATCTAAATCCCATTGATCACCTGTGGAGAAATCTTAAAATTGCTGTTGGGAGAAGGCGCCCTTCATATATGAGAGACCCAGAGCAGTTTGCCAAAGAAGAGTGGTCCAAAATTCCAGCTAGGAGGAGTAAAAAGATAATTGATGGTTATAAAAAGCGATTTTGGAATAAATAATTGCAATCAGAGTGTGCAGCCAAATATTAAGTTGAGGGTGCCAGCAATTTTGTCCGGCCTATTTTCGGGGGTTTTGTGTGAAATTATGACCAATTTGGATTTTTTTTTCGTTTCTTTTTTGTTTTGTTCCAATACACACAAAGGTAATATACATGTGAATAACAAAGTATGTGTAATTGCAATAATTTTCTGGAAGAAATACTTCATTTTCTGGAACAATTTCAAGGGTGCCAACACTTTCGGCCATTACTGTATAAAAGGATCAGAATATCCAGTTCAATAAAAAAAAATCACTGGAGTACCTCTATTATTAGGACTAAGGATTGATGAAGACTTTAATACCAATGGGCTATAGCTTAATGCAATATCATCAAAACAGAAATCATGATCACTGTTATAAGTATTTGAAAGGTCTTATGCCTCTATGGCAGGACCTATGTGAACAGTAAATATGGACTCTCCTACCAAGGATAAATACTGAAAACATTGAGTAGTCCACAATAAGATTAAAAAACTTTGTATTCTTTATTTGTACAGAAGGCAAAAATATGAATTAAATATGTATTTTCATCAAAACAATTCAAAGCAGAGATTTGGGTACAAAACATGCATACATACCACAAGCGTAGTTAGGATAGGGAGAGCATTATGGTACAATAAGTGTTTTGGTAAAGTAGCAGTGCCTCAGTACCTAACATAGTGAAAGTGCATAAGATGATGCTAAGGAAGTGCAAAAAATATTAATAGTGCATTGTATCTATAGTATCATAATCAGCATATCTAATAAATTAATGGACGTAACCAGTAAAGGCTCTTACCCATTATTCCCCACTTGTGGTTCCACGCACACAGCCCCAACGCGTGTTTCGCGTTGGCTTCCTTAGGGGGCCATAATCCCAATTGGCTACAGCTAATTGCTTTTGGGTTTGAAGGACACGAGTTGATAAAGGGGAAGGGGTGAGAATCCTCAGTCCTTTTCTTTAGTGCAGTAGCTCCCTTTTTTTTTCAGATTTTATTTTTCGCGTATTTCCTCAACTTTCTTTACAAGTTGTGGGATTTAGTAGGAGGAAAGTGAATTGATATACTTTTATGGCAATTTTTAGAATAAATTATAATCTATCAGAAATTTGCAGCAGCTCATATCTTGCCATCATGTACAGTTTCTGGTGCAAGGATCGCTCAAAAGTGCTTCCAATTTAAAAGAAAACAAAAGTAGTAATAAATAAGTAGTGCACAAGGACTGGTGTAGGAATGAACAGTTAGAAAATGAAAAATGATGTACCAGATGGATTATACCTGGCACATTCAAAATTTATAAAGAAAAAATAGAAAAATTATTAGTATCCAAAAATATGATACATAGAGAAAACATGATAAAACCGTGTGGTTAGTGCGCAAACTCCAATTAGTAGCATGTCATAAAGCTAATAAAATCTCCTTTAGGTCACACATAGATATACAATTAGGAAGTCAGTATACCGTACATAAAAATCAAAAACATGTTCATACTGAATCACAGAAATAATAAGAAAATCAATAAACCCTGTATGCCCAAATTAGTGTTGCAGCCAGTAAATCATACGTAAATTAAGAACATAATTTAATAAAATAACTGCAGCATCAAGTAATCCTGGAATATAAGGATTTATCAAATAATAATTTTTATTTCTGTGACCATATATATGATTTATCATACATAATAGATTATTTATTTTTAATATATATAATAATATATTTATATATATATATATATATATATATATATATATATATATATATATATATTATATATATATATATATATATATATATATATATATATATATATACAGGGTGCTCCAAAAGTAGGTGGCCAGTATGTGTAATAGGGTTATGAAGAGGGAGGTTTATCAAACATGGTGCACAGTGAAACTGACTCCATTGCCCTTAGCAACCAATCATATTCCACTTTTCATTCTTCACAGACTCTTTGGAAAATGAAAGGTGGAATCTGATTGGTTGCTAAGGCAACTGAGTCAGTTTCAGAGATCTAGTTTTCACAGATATATCTCCCTAAAATGGCAAATAATTTAAATACAGATCAAAGAAAATAGATTTTAAAAGAGTATTGGAAATCTCAAAATGCTGAAACAGTTAGAGCAAATTGGGTTGAAACATTTGGTACTCAAGCCCTAAAGAGACAAACCATTTACTGCATTCGTGACAAATTCAATGCCACTGGCTCATTCCTTAATGCTCCAAAAACTGGTCGACCCAAAACAGCCTGTACAGAAAATAAAAAACAACTTGTTGCTGAAACATTTGTTCAGAGTCCAAAAAAGTCCACCAGAAGAGTCTCTTTAGAATTGGGAATTTCACGAGCTTCCATCATGAGAATCCTGAAATCTACTGGGTGGAAAGCTTATCGTCCACGTCTAATTCATGGTTTATTGGAGGATGATCCAGACAGGTGGCTGCAATTTAGTGAGATTATGCTTAACGAAATTGAAGAAAATCCAGTAATTTTAGATAACATGTGGAGTGATGAAGCTTCTTTCAGATTATCTGGCCATATTAACAGACAGAATTGTATTTACTGGTATAATGAGAACATGCATTTAACATTAGAGCAACACCTAAATGAGCCTGGTGTCAATCTTTGGGGTGATATTTCAAGTTGATGTTTTTGGACCATTTTTTTTTTTTTTTTTTTTATGGAACAGTCACAGGAGATAAGTCTCTCGAAATTCTAATGAATCAAGTTGTTCCCCAGTTACAGCAACAGCCTAATTCAAATGACCTTTATTTCCAACAAGATGGCGCCCCTCCACATTATTCAAGAGTAGTGCGCGAGTATCTTGATGAAACATTTCCTAATAAATGGATTGGCCGAAGAGGCCCACTTGATTGGCCGGCACGTTCACCAGACTTGACCTCAATGGATTTTTTTCTTTTGGAGAGTACTCAAGGACAGTTTATAGTCGAAAAGCAAAAAGTGTCAGTGATTTGAAAAATTACATAAGAGATGCATTTCAAGAAATTAATACCCAAAGAGACTTGTGCAAAAATGTTTGTCGAAGCGTAAGAGGCAGACTTCAAAGCTGTGCAAATTGTGATGGAAAACAGTTTGAGCACCTGCGTTTATAAAATTTAAGGGCTTTTGTATTATTGTTCAGAATAAAATTTAATTGTCAATGTTATGCTTGTGTTAGTAAGTTTAATTTTATATATAAATCAAAATAAATGTTTTCTGTCCACCTATTGGACCACCCTGTGTGTATATGTATATATACAGTACAGACCAAAAGTTTGGACACACCTTCTCATTCAAAGATTTTTCTGTATTTTCATGACTATGAAAATTGTAGAATCACACTGAAGGCATCAAAACTATGAATTAACACATGTGGAATTATACATTAGACTTTACAAAAAAGTGTGAAACAACTGAAAATATGTCTTATATTCTAGGTTGTTCAAAGTAGCCACCTTTTGCTTTGATTACTGCTTTGCACGCAGAAAAGGTAAACAGATGGACTCTACATGCCTGGTTCCCACCATGAAGCATGGAGGAGGTGGTGTGATGGTGTGGGGGTGCTTTGCTGGTGACACTGTTGGGGATTTATTCAAAATTGAAGGCATACTGAAACAGCATGGCTACCACAGCATCTTGCAGCAGCATGCTATTCCATCCGGTTTGCGTTTAGTTGGACCATCATTTATTTTTCAATAGGACAATGACCCCAAACACACCTTCAGGCTGCGTAAGGGCTTTTTGACCAAGAAGGAGAGTGTTGGGGTGCTACGCCAGATGACCTGGCTTCCACAGTCACCAGACCTGAACCCAATCGAGATGGATTGGGGTGAACTGGACCGCTCACCGCTTCAATTTTGAATAAATCCCCAACAGTGTCACCAGCAAAGCACCCCCACACCATTACACTACCTCCTCCATGCTTCACGGGGGAAACCAGGCATGTAGAGTCCATCCGTTCACCTTTTCTGCATGCAAAGCAGTAATCAAAGCAAAAGGTGGCTACTTTGAAGAACCTAGAATATTAGACATATTTTCAGTTGTTTCACACTTTTTTGTAAAGTGTAATGTATAATTCCACATGTGTTACTTCATAGTTTTGATGCCTTCAGTGTGATTCTTCAATATTCATAGTCATGATATTACAGAAAATCTTTGAATGAGAAGGTGTGTCCAAACTTTTGGTCTCTACTGTATATATTAGTACAGACCAAAAGTTTGGACACACCTTCTCATTTAAAGATTTTTCTGTGTTTTCATGACTATGAAAATTGTAAATTCATACTGAAGGCATCAAAACTATGAATTAACACATGTGGAATTATATACTTAACAAAAAAGTGTGAAACAACTGAAATTATGTCTTATATTCTAGGTTCTTCAAAGTAGCCACCTTTTGCTTTGATGAGTGCTTTGCACACTCTTGGCATTCTCTTGATGAGCTTCAAGAGGTAGTCACCGGAAATGTTTTTCACTTCACAGGTATGCCCTGTCAGGTTTAATAAGTGGGATTTCTGGCCTTATAAATGGGGTTGGGACCATCAGTTATGTTGTGCAGAAGTCTAGTGGATACACAGCTGATAGTCCTACTGAATAGACTGTTAGAATTTGTATTATGGCAAGAAAAAAGCAGCCAAGTGAAGAAAAACGAGTGGCCATCAAATCATTACTTTAAGAAATGAAGGTCAGTCAGTCCGAAAAATTGGGAAAACTTTGAAAGTGTCCCCAAGTGCAGTTGCAAAAACCATCAAGCGCTACAAAGAAACTAGCTCACATGAGGACCGCCCCAGGAAAGGAAGACCAAGAGTCACCTCTGCTTCTGAGGATAAGTTTATCCGAGTCACCAGCCTTAGAAATCGCAGGTTTACAGCAGCTCAGATTAGAGACCAGGTCAATGGCACACAGAGTTCTAGCAGCAGACGCATCTCTACAACTGTTAAGAGGAAACTTTGTGCAGCAGGCCTTCATGGTAAAATAGCTGCTAGGAAACCACTGCTAAGGACAGGCAACAAGCAGAAGAGACTTGTTTGGGCTAAAGAACACAAGCAATGGACATTAGACCAGTGGAAATCTGTGCTTTAGTCTGATGAGTCCAAATTTGAGATCTTTGATTCCAACCACCGTGTCTTTGTGCGACGCAGAAAAGGTGAACGGATGGACTCTACATGCCTGGTTCCCACCGTGAAGCATGGAGGAGGAGGAGGTGTGATGGTGTGGGGGTGCTTTGCTGGTGACACTGTTGGGGATTTATTCAAAATTGAAGGCATACTGAACAAGCATGGCTACCACAGCATCTTGCAGCGGCATGGCTATTTCATCCGGTTTGCGTTTAGTTGGACCATCATTTATTTTTCAACAGTACTGTGACCCCAAACACACCTCCAGGCTGTGTAAGGGCTATTTGACCAAGAAGGAGAGTGATGGGGTGCTACGCCAGATGAGCTGGCCTCCACAGTCACCAGACCTGAACCCAATCGAGATGGTTTGGGGTGAGCTGGACCGCAGAGTGAAGGCAAAAGGGCCAACAAGTGCTAAGCATCTCTGGTAACTCCTTCAAGATTGTTGGAAGACCAATTCCAGTGACTACCTCTTGAAGCTCATCAAGAGAATGCCAAGAGTGTGCAAAGCACTCATCAAAGCAAAAGGTGGCTATTTTGAAGAACCTAGAATATAAGACATATTTTCAGTTGTTACACACTTTTTTGTTAAGTATATAATTCCACATGTGTTAATTCATAGTTTTGATGCCTTCAGTGTGAATGTACAATTTTCATAGTCATGAAAATGCAGAAATTTCTTTGAATGAGGTGTGTCCAAACTTTTGGTCTGTACTGTATATATGTATGTATGTATGTGTGTGTGTGTATATGTGTATATATATATATCTATATCTATATATAATATATATCTATATATATAGATATAGATATCTATATATATAGATATAGATATATATATATATCCGTATCTTCCGGCATATAAGACTACTTTTTAACCCCTGAAAATCTTCTTAAAAGTCGGGGGCCGTCTTATACGCCGGGTACGGACCAGTCTGCATATGGTGGGGGGAGTGGTCCCGATGACGAAGGGAGTGGGCGTCTCAGAGGGAAGGTGTTGGATAACTCATCGTATCAGCGCTGCTCTCTTCGGGTCTAGGCGCTGGGGGGCGGCGTCGGGGGCTCTGTGCTGGGGGACGGTGGCGGTGGCTCTTTGTGCAGAGTCTGGCCTCTGCCGTCATTTCCTCAATCCCCGGAGGCCCCGGAAGCTCCATTGCTGCAATGCGGTGGCCTCCGAGAAAATGGCAGCTGCATGCTCCGATTCAGATCTCGTCTCAAGATCTCGGGAGACGAGATCTGAAACTGAGCATGCGCCGCCCTCAGCGGCCATTTCCTAACGTTTTGGCATCATAATCTTCAAACATGTTATAAACATGCAAACCGTGACATATGGTACTGTTTTGAAGTTGATTATTTGTGATGTGTATGTAAATTAACTGTTTGTTTTGCATAATTGTAAGAACATTGATGAGAACCTGATACCAATGGCAGACCTTTCGGATTTTAAAAGAGGCCAAATTGTTGGTGCTGGTATGGCAGGCGCTAGTGTAACCGAAAGTGCCCGAATGCTTGGCGTGTCAAGGGGTACTGTCTCCAAAGTAATGACTGCGTTTGAAAGAGAAGGAAAAACGTCCGCAGCAGAGCACAGGGCCGGCCGAAAGTCGAAGTTGACTGAGAGAGACCGTCGGACTCTAAAGCGAATTGTGAGAGAGGATCGCAAGACCACGGCTCCGAAAATCACTGCTGAGCTCAATGAACACCTACAGAACCCAGTTTCCACGAAAACTGTTCTTCAAGAGCTGAACAAATCTGGATTCCACGGAAGAGCTGCAATTCGAAAACCGCTGCTCTCAATGACAAATGTTTCCAAGCGTTTAGAGTGATGAAGAAACCTCCAGAATTGGTCCCTCGAGCCGTGGAAACATGTGATATTCTCAGAAGAATCATCGTTTACCCCATTTCCGACCTCCGGCCGCGTGTACGTTTGGAGACAGCCGAAAGAAGCATTCTATCCAGACTGCCTTCTCCCAACCGTAAAACATGGTGGAGGTTCTGTGATGATCTGGTGTGCTATATCGTGGACATCTGCCGGGCCAATGATATCCCTTCATGGAAGAATTAACAGCCGCAATTATTTAGGCATTTTGGGCGACAAAATGCATCCTATGGTTCAAGCACTGTTCCCGGAGGGGAACGCCATCTTTCAGTATGATAATGCACCAATTCATACTGCTAGAATCGTTAAAGCATGGCACGAGGAACATTGTAATGAAGTTGAGTGTTATGATTTGGTAACTGAGGAGGACAGGAGCCAAACAGCAAGGCAGCCGAACACCTGAGAGGTTGGGAACTAATGGGTTGCAGATCCCTAAACTAACCGCACAACTAGAAGCAGCCGGTGTGCGTACCTACGGTGATCCTAGACGCCTCGGCACAGCCGGAGAGCTAGCTACACCTAAAGATAGAAACAGGAAAGCTAACTGCCCTGGAGTAGAGCCCCAAAGAAATAGGCAGCCCCCAAACATATAATGGCGGTTAGACAAGACGAAACACAAACGCATGCAGAAAATAGAGTGAGCAAACGCAGGGGCCAAACACTGACTAAATAGGACAGGAAAGAACAGAATACGATCTGAAACCCAGCAAAACCCTAGCAAAACTTCCAACACTTCTGATTACAAAAATGCTGAGATCACACGATCTCGCCACCCACTAAATCAGATCTGAGTGAACAAGGCTAACTCGCAGCCACTCAAAAAGCAGGGAAAGAGCAATTGAACAAATAACAGTGGCTACAGAAAACAGAGAGAAGCACAGGCCCCTCCACAAAGGTGCAGACAAAAATGGAAATAGCAAACACAATAGAAATAAGCAGAAAATATCTTATCTGAAAGTAGCAAACGCAGTCAGGACACCAGCAGTTTTCCAAATGAACCAGGAAACGACAATTGATCACCGGCAAGAATCATGGGAAGGCAGCTCCCTTATATCAGTCCAGTCAGTGACTCCTGATTGCCAGGTATCGCTGCCAGCTGAAGGAGGCCTAGTCATTCGATACAGCTTCAGTACCAACAGCAACCACCAGAGGGAGCCTCCACTCAGACATTGTCTCCAATACGTTCACAACAGTTGAGCATCTCATCTGGCCCCCACAATCCCCATTTATGGTCGATTTTAGAGATTCAAGTTAGACGTCGATTTCAGCCACCATCGGCGCTCAAAGAACTGGAGGGTGTTTTAACTGAAGAATGGGCTAAAATTCCTTTGGAAACAATTCACACCTTGTATGAATCCATACCTCGGAGAATTGAGGCTGCAATCGCCGCAAAAGGTGGACCTACACCATATTAAACTAACTTTTGTTGATGTTTCCAGGTGTTTCCATTATTTTGTCCAACCCCTGTATATATGTATATGTGTGTATATGTATGTGTATATATGTGTGTGTGTATGTATATATATATATATATATATATATATATATATTATATATATATATAATATATATATATATATATCTATCTATATCGATATAGATAGATATAGATATATCTATCTATATAGATATAGATATATCTATCTATATCTATATAGATATAGATATATCTATCTATTTTTAGATATAGATAGATATATCTATATCTATATAGATAATCTATCTATATCTATCTATATAGATATATATAGATATATATATCTATATATATTATATGTGCACAGGCCACAGAGAATGTGAAATGCCACAGAATTTAATTTGGAATATTTTTTCTTTGTAGGATGTAGGCCTGCTTATTGTTAAGAAGGAAGAAACAGATGACGAAGAGGAAGAAAACGAAAGGGATGATAATTTCTTTAGAGACGAAGATACACCCATAGATTTTAGTAAATGTGAGTAATGGCCAAATATAAAGTCACATTTTACTTGTACAAATGCTTCACATTCAGGACAGACTTATACATAAAGTATCTCCCCCAGTGGAGGAGTGAGGAGTTATTAGCATCATTTTAAATTGAGATGCTCATATTAAAAGGGATCTGTCAGGAATTTTGATCCCAGTGGTCGCTGTCCCAAGTGTCCACTGGGGGTTTCTTAACAGTTAATACCCTGTATCCTCTTGGGTAGGATTTAAGGAGCATTTACTGCAGATTTCACTGTTGGGAAACCCCCAAGGGACAATCGGCTTTGTGGTGTGTGACGGATTCAAAAATGTTTTGTTTTTTTTTGTCTTGGTCCTATTAAATCACCTACACAGGTATATTTCTGCTAATTACATGGTCACATACCTAGTAATTTCAGCAGTTTTGTGGGGTTTAACCCTTTTAATCATGTTTCAAAACATGCAGTTTGGTAAGTGCCCCAAATGCGCTTTGAGCCATTGTTTAACCCTTCACGACATGTGACGTACCAGGTAGGGTGCCTACTCAGAGGCTGCCTCTAACCGCAGTGAGCTGAGTTTCCTACACTACTATTAACCAGTTCAATCGCCACAGTCAATCTTTGACAGCGGCATTTAAAGTCCATGATCCTTGTTTGCACTATTCCTCAAATGCCATGACGGTGCTTCTGTGAAAACCAGACACATTGGCTGGGCCACGTAGGAAAATGAGATGAGACAATCACAGGTTCAAGTTCCACATGAGAACTCAAAAGTGAAAACATTTAGAATCACGATCCTTTTCCCACATTCATTAATAAAGAAATAAAAATTATACATTTTCTTTAAATTAATTTAAACGTTTTGCATCGCTACATCTGTAGAAGTCCAATTGATCAAAATATAAAATGAATTAACCCAATCAGTAAACACCATATGGAGAAAACAAATTGAAATGGCAGAAATTGCAGTTTTTGACTCAAATGGCAAAAATTACAATAAGTGATAAAAACATTTTATCAACCTAAAAATGGTATCATTGCAAATGTTAGTTTGCCATTCAAAAATACAGTCCCCCACAGCTCCATTGATGTAAAAATGTGTACATTACAATGGGTAAAATAGTGGCAGAATAAAAAAATAAAAAAAATCATAGATTTCCAAATGTTTTTCTCTACTTAAAGGGGTATTCCCATCTCCAAGATTCTATTCCAATATATAGTACAGTCATGGCCAAAAGTTTTGAGAATGACACAAATATTAATTTTTACAAAGTCTACTGCTTCACTTTTTCTAATGGCAATTTGCATATACTCCAGAATGTTATAAAGAGTGATCAGCTTAACAGCAATTACTTGCAAAGTCAATATTTGGCTAGAGAATGAACTTTATCCCCCAAAACACATTTCAGCATCATTGCAGCCCTGCCTTAAAAGGACCAGCTAACCTCTTTTCAGTGATTGCTCCATTAACGCAGGTGTGGGTGTTGAAGAGGACATGGCTGGAGATCAATCTGTCATGATTAAGTAAGAATGACACCACTGGACACTTTAAAAGGAGGCTCGTGCTTGGCATCATTGTTTCTCTTCTGTTAACCATGGTTATCTCTAAAGAAACACGTGCAGTCATCATTGCAATGCACAAAAATGGCCTAACAGGGAAAAGTATCGAAGCTAGAAAGATTGCACCTCAGTCAACAATCTATCGCATCATCAAGAACTTCAAGGAGAAAGGTTCCATTGTTGTCAAAAAAGGCTTCAGGGCGCCCAAGAAAGACCAGCAAGCGCCAGGACCCTCTCCTAAAAGTGTTTCAGCTGCGGAATCGGGCTACCAGCAGTGCAGAGCTTGCTCAGGAATGGCAGCAGGCAGGTGTGAGTGCATCTGCACGCACTGTGAGGCGGAGACTCTTGGAGCAAGGCCTGGTCTCAAGGAGGGCAGCAAAGAAGCCACTTCTCTCCAGAACAAACATCATGGACAGACTGATATTCTGCAAAACATACAGGCAGTGAACTGCTGAGGACTGGGGTAAAGTTATTTTCTCTAATGAATCCCCTTTTCGATTGTTTGGGACATCAGGAAAACGCCTCATTCGGAGAAGACAAGGTGAGTGCTACCACCAGTCTTGTCTCGTGCCAACTGTTAAGCATCCTGAAACCATTCATGTGTGGGGTTGCTTCTCAGCCAAGGGAATCGGCTCTCTCACAGTCTTGTCTAAAAACACAGTCATGAATAAAGAATGGTACCAGAATGTCCTCCAAGAGCAACTTCTCCCAACCCTCCAAGAGCAGTTTGGCGATCAACAATGCCTTTTCCAGCATGATGGAGCACCTTGCCATAAAGCAAAGGTGATAACTAAATGGCTCAGGGAACAAAACATAGAGATTTTGGGTCCATGGCCTGGAAACTCCCCAGATCTTAATCCCATTGAGAACTTGTGGTCAATCATCAAGAGACGGGTGGACAAACAAAAACCTAAAAATTCTGACAAAATGAAAGCATTGATTGTGCAAGAATGGACTGCTATCAGTCAGGATTTGGTCCAGAAGTTGATTGAGAGCATGCCTGGGAGAATTGCAGAGGTCCTGAAGAAGAAGGGTCAACACTGCAAATATTGACTTGCTGCATTAACTCATTCTAACTGTCAATATAAGCTTTTGTTACTCATATGTTTGCAATTATTATATTTCTGTCTGTGATAAAAACATCTGTCAAACACACATAAAAACCAGAGGGCAGCAGATCATGTGAAAATATAATATTTGTGTCATTCTCAAAACTTTTGGCCATGACTGTACTACTGGTGGCACACATGGCTTTAGGATTTCTAGAGGGTGATTCTTACTGAATTTCTTCCTTATTTCAATACATATTTAAAGCTGAGGGGCTTCATTGGTAAAGTCATTCATTGAGGAACCTTAAGACGGAGGGGAACACATGGAGGCTGCAGATGAGTAACACACAAAACTGTTCCCTTTTTAGCCCCTTTACCCCCAAGGATGGTTTGCACGTTAATGACGGGCCTATTTTTACAATTCTGACCACTGTCCCTTTATGAGGTTATAACTCTGGAACGCTTCCATTGATCCCGGTGATTCTGACATTTTTTTCTCATGACACATTGTACTTCATGATGGTGGTAAAATTTCTTTGATATGACTTGGAATTGTGAAACAGAAATTTGGCAAAAATTTTGAAAATTTCGCAATTTTCCAACATTGAATTTTCATGCCCTTAAATCATACAGATGTCACACAAAATACTTAAGTAACATTTCCCACATGTCTACTTTACATCAGCACAATTTTGGAACCAAAATTTTTTTTTTGTTAGGAAGTTATAAGGGTTAAAAGTTGACCAGCGATTTCTCATTTTTACAACTAAATTTACAAAACCATTTTTTTAGGGACCACATCACATTTAGGCTATGTGCACACGTTGCGCAAATGCTCTGTAATTTGCGTAACTCTCCGCCGCGTGTAAAACGCATACGTAATTAGTATGGATTAGGGTTAAAAATTAAACAGCGATTTCTCATTTTTACAACACAATTTTTTTTTTTTTTTTTTTTTTTTTTTTTAGGGACCACATCACATTTGAAGTCACTTTGGGGGGTCTATATGATAGAAAATACCTAAAAGTGACACCATTCTAAAAACTGCACCCCTGAAGGTGCTCAAAACCACATTCAAGAAGTTTATTAACCCTTCAGGTGCTGTACAGGAATTTTTGGAAGGTTTAAAAAAAAAAATGAACATTTAACTTTTTTTCACAAAAAAAATTTGCTTCAGATCCAATTTGTTTTATTTTACAAAGGGTAACAGGAGAAATTGTACCCCAAGAGTTGTTGTACAATTTGTCCTGAGTACGCTGATACCCCATATACAGTACAGACCAAAAGTTTGGACACACCTTCTCATTTAAAGATTTTCTGTTTTTTCAGGGCTATGAAAATTGTAGAATCACACTGAAGGCATCAAAACTATGAATTAACACATGTGGAATTATATACTTAACAAAAAAGTGTGACACAACTGAAAATATGTCTTATATTCTAGGTTCTTCAAAGTAGCCACCTTTTGCTTTGATGACTGCTTTGCACACTCTTGGCATTCTCTTGATGAGCTTCCAGAGGTAGTCACCTGAAATGGTTTTCACTTCACAGGTGTGCGCTGTCAGGTTTAATAAGTGGGATTTGTGGCCTTATAAATGGGGTTGGGACCATCAGTTGTGTTGTGCAGTAGTCTGGTGGATACACAGCTGATAGTCCTACTGAATAGGCTGTTAGAATGTGTATTATGACAAGAAAAAAGCAGCCAAGTAAAGAAAAACGAGTGGCCATCATTACTTTAAGAAATTAAGATCAGTCAGTCCGAAAAATTGGGAAAACTTTGAAAGTGTCCCCAAGTGCAGTTGCAAAAACCATCAAGCGCTACAAAGAAACTGGCTCACTTGAGAACCGCCCCAGGAAAGGAAGACCAAGAGTCACCTCTGCTTCTGAGGATAAGTTTATCAGAGTCACCAGCCTCAGAAATCACAGGTTTACAGCAGCTCAGATTAGAGACCAGGTCAATGCCACACAGAGTTCTATGTACAACTGTTAAGAGGAGACTTTGTCCAGCAGGCCTTCATGGTAAAATAGCTGCTAGGAAACCACTGCTAAGGACAGGCAACAAGCAGAAGAGACTTGTTTGGGCTAAAGAACACAAGGAATGGACATTAGACCAGTGGAAATCTGTGCTTTGGTCTGATGAGTCCAAATTTGAGATCTTTGGTTGCAACCACCGTGTCTTTGTGCGAAAGGTGAACATATGGACTCTACATGCCTGATTCCCACCGTGAAGCATGGAGGAGGAGGTGTGATGGTGTGGGGGTGCTTTGCTAGTGACACTGTTGGGGATTTATTGAAAATTGAAGGCATAGTGAACCAGCATGGCTACCACAGCATCTTGCAGCGCATGCTATTCCATCCAGTTTGCGTTTATTTGGACCATCATTTATTTTTCAACAGTACTGTGACCCCAAACACACCTCCAGGCTGTGTAAGGGCTATTTGACCAAGAAGGAGAGTGATGGGGTGCTACGCCAGATGAGCTGGCCTCCACAGTCACCAGACCTGAACCCAATCGAGATGGTTTGGGGTGAGCTGGACCGCAGAGTGAAGGCAAAAGGGCCAACAAGTGCTAAGCATCTCTGGGAACTCCTTCAAGATTGTGGGAAGACTATTTCCGGTGACTGCCTCTTGAAGCTCATCAAGAGAATGCCAAGAGTGTGCAAAGCACTCATCAAAGCAAAAGGTGGCTACTTTGAAGAACCTAAAATATAAGACATATTTTCAGTTGTTTCACACTTTTTTGTTAAGTATATAATTCCACATGTGTTAATTCATAGTTTTGATGCCTTCAGTGTGAATGTACAATTTTCATAGCCCTGAAAATACAGAAAAATCTTTAAATGAGAATATGTCCAAACTTTTGGTCTGCACTGTATGCAGGTAAACCACTGTTTGGGCACATGGCAGAGCTCGGAAGGGAAGGAGCGCCGTTTGACTTTTCAATGCAGAATTGGCTGGAATTGAGATCAGACACTATATCACGTTTAGACATCCCCTACTGTTCCTAAACAGTGGAAATCCCCCACAAGTGGCACCATTTTGGGAAGTAGACCCCCTAAGGAACATATCTAGATGTGTGGTGAGCACTTTGAACCCCCAAGTGATTCACAGAAGTTTATAACGTAGAGCCGCAAAAATAAAAAATCATATTTTTTTCACAAAAATGATATTTTCACCCTAATTTTTTATTTTCCCAAGGGTAACAGGAGAAATTGGACCCCAAAAGTATGCAACTTGTCCGGAGTATGCTGATACCCCATATGTGGGGGTAAACCACTGTTTGGGCGCATGGCGGAGCTTGGAAGGGAAGGAGCACCGTTTGACTTTTTTAAACCAAAATTGGCTGGAATTGAGATTGGACGCCATGTCGCGTTTGGAGAGCTCCTGATGTGCCTTTACAGTGGAAACCCCCAATTCTATCCCCAACACACCCCTAATCCCAACCCTAACCCTAATCCCAAACGTAACCGTAATTTAAACCCTAACTTTAGCCCAACTCACTTCAGCCCAACTCTAACCCTAATGGGAAAATGGAAATAAATTCATTTTTTATTATATTATTTTTCCCTAACTAAGGGGGTGATAAAGGGGGGTTTGATTTACTATTTTTTTATTTTGATCACTGTGATAGGGTCTATCACAGTGATCAAAACCCGTTATAGTGGGTTTTTAAGAGACTCTTTTTTTTTTTTTTTTTTTTTTTTTTTGCAAAAATTAGTTTTTGCATCACTACATTTTCAGAGCTCTAATATTTTCCATATTTTAGCCCACAGTCATGTGATGTCTTGCTTTTGCTGGGCGAGTTGACGTTTTTATTGGTACCATTTTCGGGCACATGATATTTTTTGATCACTTTCTATTCCGATTTTTGGGAGACAGAATGAGCAAAAAACAGCAATTCACAAATTTCTTTTGGGGGGCGTTTACACCGTTCCACGTGTGGTAAAATTGATAAAGCAGTTATATTCTTCGGTTCAGTATAATTACAGCGATGCCTCATTGATATAATTTTTTTATGTTTTGCCGCTTTTATATAATAAACTTTTATAGAAAAAATAATTGTTTTTGCGTCACTTTATTCTGTCAACTATAACTTTGTTTTTGCTGATGACGCTATATGGCAGCTTGTTTTTTGCGGGACAGGATGACGTTTTCAGCGGTACCATGTTTATTTCTAACAGTCTTCTTGATCGCGTGTTATTCCACTTTTTGTTTGGTGGTATGATGATAAAACATTGTGGGATATTTTTATAGGGCGGGTCAATCCATTGTATATATAAACATAAAAGGAAGGTACCGCGCTCCAGATATCCTATAAAACAAGGACCCAGTAATACCAGTGGTGAATTAGCAATAGACTGTGGTGATGTACATAAAAAACTGGAAGCCTGCAATAGGGAGAAAACAAACACTCGTGTACGGTGAATTGCAAGGGATAAACAGAATGTGGACGCTTACCCTGCTTCTGGCTGAGTAGCAAATTCCTGTGGGAATAGGTGAAGATTAGTGTTGAGCGATACTGCTCGATATCTAAAAATATCGGATCGGAATGGTATCGCCGATATCACTAAATATCGTCGATATCCGATTCCGATACCGGAAGTCCCATGTAAGTCTATGGGAACAAAATATCGCAACTAAAAAAACTCTTTCTTTCCTTGTAAACACAAAATATACGCACTTAGAATACATATATATATATATATATATATATATATATATATATATATACACATGTCATTGTGACATATATATGTGTCCTGTGTGCCTTAATTGAACTGTTTTTTTGCTTGAGAATTGCAAAAATCATCATAGACTGTATTTGCCATTTTTCCGTCATATCTGCGCCACGAGGCACAGGTGAAGAATAAGGGGGTGCTCTCGTGGGCGTACACTCACTCCGTGGCGCGAAAACGATGTCCGCACACTCTAAATGTTACTGCAATGTAAGATCGTGCCCCACAGCTCTGGAGTTCCGCCTCCTCATCCTCCTCAGTGGGCGTAAACGAACGCGAAGGTCCTGCCTCCCTACAAAGATGTCGCCTCTCCTGATGCTAATGACACATGTGACTTTGCTGAGATGGCGAATGGACGTGAGCAGAAGTGGGAAGGGATGGAGGAGTCAGAGCTCTCCCCCCACGGAAGCGACCCGATCGCCACGGAGCCACCGTTTGGCACCCGGCCTGGAAACCCTCCTACCTGGAAGAAGCGGAGGATACCCTGAGAGACCTGGCCCGGCACCGGGAGGAGGTCGCCAGGATGGAAGCGAGCTGGCGGGCCCTAAAACTACAATTGGAGCGGCGCCAATCCCTCTTACCCCCTGAAGTGTCTGTACCGGAAGGTGAGGCACCCGTTCCAGTACAGAAGGCCGTGTGGGCATCCCAGCCCTTGCAATCTGAACCGGTTGCCAGTATCTCAGTGGAGGCACCCGTTCCAGTACAGAAGGCCGTGCGGGCATCCCAGCCCTTGCAATCTGAACCGGTTGCCAGTATCTCAGTGGAGGCACCGTTCCAGTACAGAAGGCCGTGCGGGCATCCTAGCCCTTGCAATCTGAACCGGTTGCCAGTATCTCAGTGGAGGCACCCGTTCCAGTACAGAAGGCCGTGCGGGCATCCCAGCCCTTGCAATCTGAACCGGTTGCCAGTATCACAGTGGAGGCACCCATTCCTGCAGAAAACGCTGCACCAGCACCCCAGATCCCGCTGTCTGCCCCCGTCGCTGAGGCAGAAGAAGCGACACCCGTCCTCATGGAGGAGGCCGCACAGGCACCAGAGCACTACCTGCCTGTACCGGAGCCCCAACCGTCATCTGTTCCAGAGCCGGCTGCTTCCGCCACAGGTGAGCGCCGCCAGGACTGGGGGGCGCCAGGAGAGCTGCCGCAAACCGGACATCGTAAGCTGGCATTTGATGGTGGAGACATGGAGCAGCTGGTGGAGGAGAATTACAACCGGCGTCAGGAGGAAGAGTGGAGACGTCGGGAGCGGGAAGCAGAGCGACAAAGGGAGCAGCGAGAATCCCAAAAGCTTCGGCAACGTCACCTGGAGAAGGACCTGGCAGAGAAGGCACGTATGAGAAAGGATAAAAGTACGGTGAGGGAGCCGCGGCGTAAGGGTGCAGTACGGAACTTTAAGTTAAAAGGTGGTTGGGGCTTCATCCAGGAGCCTGGACTTTATTTAGAAGTTTTTGTAACCCGGCGGGACGTGGAGGCTCACCTCCCAGAAGGACACCCGGGGAGGGACCTGTTGCCAGGAGACTTGGTGACTTACACCCGACACTGGGGTTACAATGGATGGTACGCCCTAAATGTTACCAGGTGCGACCCCTACTCCCCAGAGTGTCAGGATACTGACAGACCCTACGAGCCTTCAGCCTCCCCCAACCAGGCCTCTGCACAAGTGCCCACCCCACGCCGTAAATCTCCCCAGCCTCCCTCAGTGGTCTCCTCAGCAGCCCCAGCTATGGACATGATAATGATAGCTGGCCCGTACCCGGCGCCTGTTAGGCCCCCTGGGGTTCGTACAGTCCGGGACATAGGGTTCCAGACCCGGAGGGAGACGAAAGAGGTGGCCACACAGACCCAGATAGCGGGTCACGACGTCACTGTACACGCCACACGACGTCATCAGGTCTGGGTGGACCCTCCTGTCACGGATGTTTGGCAAGCTCCACAACAGTACCGGTGGTACCTGGAAGAGGCCAGCCAAAGAAGTCTAAATAACCCGGACAGGGTCTCTGTATGTAAATAGTTAAATTATTGATGTACCCGGACGGGTGAATGTTCATAAAAAGAAGTTTATTGTTGCCTTAATATACCCATGTTGGGTAATGGTTTGATGTACCCGGACGGGTGAATGTTCAGAAGAACAAGTTTATTGTTGCCTTAATATACCCAGGTTGGGTAATGGTGTTTCACTGTAATGAAAATGTTCAACTTTGAAGCCATGAACTGTAGTGGCTCACAAATTTTTCTGTAAATAGTTGGCACTTCGGTGCTCCATTTTGGTTTTACAAAAAACTTTACTGTGCACTATTTTCAACTACCTCAGAAACTAAAACCCGTTTGGTGTGGCCGAAAGTGAGGTCTGCTCAAGGAAAGTCTTGCAGCCCACCCAAGACCACAGTTGGAGGTTTGGAGCGGGTCCTCCACAAGCACAAGTAAAGGACACTGTGAAGTTACCCCGGTGGGGTTGTAGTCCTAAGAAGTCTCCACGAACTTCGGCACTAATGCTATTTGCACTTTTGTTGAATATGTATTTATTAACACACATGTATAACATATCAAGGGTATCAACAGTAACAAAACATGTCACATAATATAAGCCATTTGCACTTTTGTAATGTTATTATTAAAAATTTTATTATGCAACGTTTAACTTGAAGTGTTTCCTGCTTTCTTACTACGTCGCATAGTCCACTCTGCTACATCACTTTGCACCATTGCTCTATCTCACATCTATCTGCCCTGGAAGGATAGCGTGTTACCTGTAGAAGACTTTTCACCTACCTGCACTACACCATCCCTTCCAGAGGACCTGCACAGCAGCGCTGGACACCCTGACCAGGTACTACAGGTGGCGTCACGACAAACTACACGAACATTCTATCATCCCCTGGAAATATCCCACATTCCAGTGATCGCCCAGGTCACTGACCGAGCTGTGCTACTCGTGACATCCCCCATAGAAGTCGACGTGATCGGTGCCGAGTACCCCAAAATCCCTGTCTCTGTGCGACTCAACTTCCCTCACTGTGCTGGCACTTTACATTTACAATGCCTCTGGGTTTTTTTTTTTGGGGGGGTGGGGAACATTCAGACTTTTGCTATGGGGCCCCATGATTTATATGTACGCCCCTGCTGCTGAGGAATGGTATTTAAGGCTGTTAAGGAGCCAACATACATGGACCTTGCCAGCCTGATAATACCAGGCCACAGCAGTTTGCTTAGCTTGGTTGGTTAACAAAAATAGGGGATCCCCTCGAAAAAAAAAGGCGTAGGGGTCCCCCTATTTGTGTTAACCAGCCAAGTAAAATGCAGACTGCTGCGGCCTGGTATTAAAAGACTGTCAAGGCCCATGGATTTTGGCCCTCAACAGCCTGATAATACCAGGCTACAGCAGCCCCACATTTGGCGCATCAAAAGATGTGCCAATTGTGGCACTTTACCCGGCTCTTCCCACTTGCCCTGTAGCGGTGGCAAGCGGGGTAATAAGGGGTTAATGTCACCGTTGATTGCACGGTGACAATAATCCCGGTTAATAATGGAGAGGCGTCAATAAGACACCGATCCATTATTAATCCCAAAGTTTTTAAATGTATAAAAAAAAAGACACAGCAAGAAAAAAGTATTTTAATGAAATAAAAGAGACAACACAGTTTTCATTTCTTTTATTATACTCTCATTCCTGCGACGCCATCGATCTCCTGTAAAAAAAGAAAAAAAAAAACAACAGTATACCACCTGTCCGACGCAGTCCATAGTAACGACTGTCCCACGGCGATCCAGCTCTGCTACATCGCAATGACAGGCAGAGCCTGTCATCTCGACGCAGCACAGCTGATTACCTGCTTCCCGGCGGTGACGTCATCGGACTGACTGCTTTACGGCCGGGATTACCCAGCAGTCACTGCAGTTATCGCGAGAAACTGCATGTGACCGCCGGGGAAAGATAATGGCGGCCATCAAGCAGTCCAGGCCGTGACCGCCGGAGATCTTCTGCCAGGTAAGTGCCGCTGACTCCTGACAGACCCTACCGACGGACAGTGACAGTGACAATCCCGATTCCGGTATCCGATAAGACGAAAATATCGGAACTAAGTATCGAAAGGCCGATAGAGCTAATATCGGCCGATACCCGATACTTGCGGTATCGTATCGCTCAACACTAGTGAAGATTGATGAGTGCAGGACAAGCAGCTAGGTTAGGCTACTTTCACACATCAGTTTTTTTGTGTCAGGCATAATCCGTCGTATACCTGATAGGACTGATCCGGCGCTGATTTTGAAAAAACTGATGCAACTGATAAGTTTTCTTGCTGGATCCGACCTGACCTTTTCAACCCGGAAAGATAAATTTTCTATGTGGAAGAGAGAGAGACGAAAAAAACAAAAAAACACACGCATCTGGTACCAACACGCCGTATCGCGCTTGACGTCAAAAAACTGATGTGTGAAAGCAGCCTTAATGAAGCGTGCTC
>JARQOD010000003.1:273826639-273916397 GCA_033576555.1 Oophaga sylvatica | reverse complement strand
CGGGCTGCTAGGCCAATCGCAAGCTGTCTTTCACTTTTCCCTGCACAGAACGCTGGCCCCGCCCACCGCTCTCTTCAGCATGTCTCGTGGCCTCAGGGAATGCAGCAACCATCTTGAAACTGTGCTCCTTCTGCGTTTCTCAGGCCTGCTCTACTCCTGCGGTCTATGGGGGACACAGCTACCCACTCTCTTCTGCTGTTGATCGCTGGGTATCTGGTAGGCTCTGCTCCCTCCCAGCCTCTGCCCACTCTTATCTGAAAATCTTTTCATATCTTTCTCAGCAGTATTGCCACTATAGCTCCCTGCTGTACTGGTTATACAAGCTCTACCTATGCCCAACCCCGCTGCCTCTGGTCATATTCCCACAGTGATTTACTACGCTTGTGCACGCTGTAAGAGAAAGTGGGCTTCAGGCCAGCCGTCACCCTTCTGTCCTGCAGTCCTTCCACCATGTCTGCCCCTCAGGAGACCTCTAACGCCCAGGATGAGAGCACTCCCTCCCCTCCGGAGTGGGCTGTTACCATGTCTCAGTCGGTCGCTGACCATTACAGGCCCTGGAACGTATGCCGCTTCTAGCTACCGCCACCAGTGCTCCCATGGTGATTCGTACGCACCCGTCCACGTCCTTCACAGGGACAGGTCAGGGAAGAGATCTAGGAAGCGGACTCTGTCTAGCTCTTCCTCCAGTTCTCCGGGCCCTTTGCTGCATCCAGAATGCCCCTCTCTACCTGTTCCCCCTCCTCGGAGGCGGACGTCGGGTCGAATATAGCCTCTCAGTCTGACTCGGACGAGGATCAGACTTCTGGGACGCAGGACATGGTAGATAGTCTTATTTCGGCTATTGTTCTGACCGTCAAGCTAAAAGAGGAAGATGCGGCTGCTCAGGACGACTCTGTTTCATTCAAACGGGTAAAGCGTCCCTCCAGGATTTTTCCCAACCATAAAGAGTTTGAGGCTACTACCTCTAGACACTGGGAACATCCCAGCAAACGCTTCCCGGGAAGGAAACGTCTGGACACTCTGTACCCATTTAGTTCAGACCTGGTCTCCAAATGGTCCGAATCCTCTAAGGTGGATCCGCCAGTCTCACGCTTATCCTCCCAGACATTTCTGTTCATTCCTGATGCGGCATCTCTTAAGTACGCTACTGACAGACAGATTGGGGCTCTAACTAAATTGGCTTTTGAGGCGTCCGGCGCCTCTCTCTGCCCTATGTTCGCCTCCACTTGGGTAGCGAAGGCCATATCGGCCTGGGCCAAGATTCTCCGACGAGATATCGTGGCGGCAGCTCCTGCTGAGGAGCTAGCGGATCTAGCAGACCATATTGCTCATGCGGGCAAATACCTCCTAAATGCCTCCTTAGATGTCGCTGCCTTCTCAGCAAGAGCAAACGGCAACATTGTCGCCATTCGCTGTGTCCTTTGGTTAAAGGTGTGGAACGTGGACCCAGCATCTAAAAAATTCCTCACTGGCCTTCCTTTCCAGGGCTCCAGGCTTTTTGGAACCAAGCTGGACAAGATCATTTCGGACGCCACTGGGGGTAAAAGTACCTCTCTGCCCCAATCCAAACCAAAACGTCCTTTTAATAGAAAGGGACCCCAGTTCTTTCGTCCCTTTCGGACGTTCTCTTCTTCAGGCGGCTCCTCATAACAGGACTGTTGTTCTGGCCAAGGGGAAAGAAGGAAGCCATCCTTCAAGCCTACTCCTCACTGGAGATCCAAAAGCCGTCCATCTAAGCCTTCCGGATCCCGCAGTCATAGATTCTCCTCTAAATGACGGGTCACCCCCACCTGGGAATTCTTCCAGGCCTTTTTTTCAAGGAGACTTGGTTGTCGGCGGTCGACGACGCCTGGGTCAGGGAGATTGTCACATCCGGCTACAAAATAGAATTTTTCTCGCCCCCAGGAAGACGTTTCTTCCTATCCCGACCTCCGAAACAGCCCTCTCATCTCCCAGGGCTCTGCCAGGCCATCTCTTCTCTCCTAAACTCAGGAGTGATTGCACCCGTCCCTTGGCACGAACGGTTTTCCTTGCGCTCGGTGATCGCCTCCATGGAGCCGGGGGAATATCTTTGCTCGGTGGACATACAGGATGCTTACCTGCACATTCCTGCTTGTGTTCAACACCAGAGGTTCCTTCGGTTTGCCATTCAGGAGCACCATTACCAGTTCACGGCTCTCCCGTTCGGCTTGGCGTCCGCTCCCAGGGTCTTCACGAAGGTCATGGCCATTCTTCGTTCCTAGGGGATTCTCATAATCCCTTATCTCGACGATCTCCTGGTCAAGGGTCCGTCTCTCCGGGACTTCTGTTGTGAATGTTTTAGAAATGAATTCTGAGCAGAAGCTCCCTCTGGTGGTTACAAACAGTACTGAACCATTCAATGAGGATTGGCAATCAGGAGTTACAGACTGGTCTGATATAAGGGAGGTTCCCTCCCATCATGGTTGCTGGTGATCAATTGTTCTTGTCTCAACTGTGATTCCTGGTTCACTTGGAAGCTTGCTGAGTCTTGCCTCTTCTGCTTTCAGATAAGATATTTTCTGTTTTTGTGCTTACATTTGCATATTTCTCTGCATTTCTGTAAGGTTAGCCAGGTTCCCCCCGGGGGGCTTGGGCTCCTCTCAGTTCCTCTGGAGCCACTGTTATTTGTTCATTTGCCTTTTCCAGTTTTTGCAGTGGCTGCGGCTTAGTTTTGTTACACCAGAGAACTGATTTAGGTGGTAGAGGTCGTGTGATCTCAGGTGTTTTTGCAATCAGTAGAGTTGGTATTTTTTAGGGTTTTTTTTGGATTGCAGTGAGTATCCTTTCTATCCTTTTCTGTCTAGGCAGATTGGGCCCCAGCGTTTGCTCATACTATTTTCTGTCTGTCTGTATTTCCTCTTGTCTAACCGCCATTACTTGTTTGAGGGCTTCCTATGTTCTTTGGGGATCTGCTCCGGGGCAGATAGCTTTCCTCTTTCTAAGTAAGAGAGAAAGGAACTACCGCAGTAATGCACACTACTCAGATAATGGAAAGTAGAAAAACAGTCAATTTTATTGGTATACAAAGAGTAAAGTAAAACAAGTAAAATCAGAGTGACTCTGGTCCCAAACGCCCGCCCCTAACCATGATCAAGGTATATAATGAATAATGTCTCAAAAATAACAAAAACATGAAAAATAACTGGAAAAACATATGATCATAAAATAAACATTTGGAAATATGTAATGGTCCACCTATGATGAGAGAACCTGTATGGATAGCAGAAAAAATATTAATGATACAAAAAATATATCAAATAATTATAAGCAAGCCCAAATAAGGGGTAAAATAGTCCCCCACCTGTGAACTAAAAAGATGGCTCCAAATCAATAATTGTGAAGAGAAACAAAAGCCATGAAAAAAATCACTAGCACATGATATAAACCAGAACAAACCTCATGATAAAGGCATGAGAGAGCAAACGGGCAGTCAGGACCAGAGGACACCAAGGTCCCACGCGTTACGCCGCAGCCTGTGCGGCTTCCTCAGGGAAAGTGTGAAGACAAACGCCAACAGGGTTTAAATACCTTAAGAAGATGGAAACAAGGGAGTCAGCTGTGCGCTGTACCTGATAAGTCTGACAGGAAGCAATTTGGGTGTGAGTCAAATGGCCAAAAAAGGAAGTGCAGACGTCTCTGCAAATATCTAAGTACCACGCATGCGCGCAGTGGAACGCAAATAGCGTCCACTGACACGCAAGTGTGGAAGTAGAGAGGATGAACTGCGCGTGCGCAACATCGGGTCAGAAGGCAAAAAAAAAAAAAAAAAAAAATTTTAAATAAATACAAAATAAAAAATAATAAGAAATAAATAAATAAAAAATTACAAAATAATAAATAGATAATAATGAATAATAAAAAAAAAAAAAAAAATTATTTTTTTTTTTATTAAATAACTGAAAAATATGTATATAAAGTGGCCAAAAGATCACCAGATCAAGAGTAAAGGAGGTCCAAAGTTGATGGATACCAATGGATGGATAAAGAAAGAAAGAACCTCCTCAGTTAAGGAGACAAAATTAGACTCTTGAGATATGTGACCCAACAATAATCCCTATCAAGGATAGCTTAAATCCATACAGGTAAACTCTCAAAAATATGGCAGGTTCTGCCCCTATACAAAAAGGCCTAAAATCAACAATCCCATGTGACCAAAAATATACATGTGGATGAAGTCTAGTAGATACCCTGAGTAAAGCCAACCCAATACCCCTAACCAAACAAGAACCAGAATGGCACTCTATTTGAGTGTCCAACCTGGCACAAACATAACATAAGGATGGCAAAAAAGGACGCATGAGAGCACCAAGTCCGATATAATTGTATGGCCAGCGGAGTATTCCTTCTATCTGACACCATCGGGTTCCATGACGGTAAGTCCAGCCAAAGAGGTCCAAAACCAGACATGATGATCCAGAATGGTAGTCCAGAATGAACAATGAACTTTCAACCCAGAAAACCGGAAAACAGGAGCTCCTCATTCAGACCTGTAGGGGTAGTGGATCGAAGATTAAAAATCCAACGGGATTCAATTTGCAAAAGTAGTTTCTTAGGACATCCCCCTCGATTCGAAACCACCACCCTCTCTAAACCAACCAGTCGGGTGCCTTTGATCCTGCCTGCGTGTTTCGTCAAGAAGTGTGAAGCCACTGATGTGAGGGGCTTACCCCTAGTCTGGTCCGAGTGAGCCAAATTAATCGTAGAGAAGTGCTTCTGGATACGGCGTCTCAGTTCCTGCGATGTTTGACCCACGTAAACCTGAGAGCACGGACAGATAAGAGCATATACAACACAATTGGTTTTACAGTTGATATAATTCCTTAACCTGAATCTGTTCCCATCCAGGGGTTCACAAACTGGTCACGGACAGGCTGCATATATGCACAGATCGTGCAATTACCGCACGGAAAAGAGCCTTTAAGCATGATTCCCCGATTTAGCCGTATCGTCTGTCTTTCATAGTGACTTTTGGTAAGGATATCTTTGAGATTTGGCGCACGTCTAGCAGTCAGGAGGGGTTGTTCACTAATAACCCTTGAGGTCTGTAGATCCATGGACAATATGCTCCAATGTTTGGCCAGAATATTTCTGATCTGATTCCAATGGGTATTATATCTAGTGATAAATCTAGGTTTATTATCACAAGTATGAACCTTGGGAGTTAAGAGAGAATTCTGTGTAGAACTCTTGGCTCGTTGGTACGCGGCTGAAATGGTGCCACGTGGGTAACCCCTAGTTTTAAACCGATTGGTCAAATGCGAGGATTCATCCAGAAAATCAGAGTCTAAAGAACAATTCCTCCTAACTCTTAAGAATTGTCCAACCGGAACACCTCTTTTGATGTGTGGCGGATGAAAGCTCCGAAAATCCAAGAGGCTATTCGTAGCTGTCGGTTTACGAAAAAGCGTCGTGTTAATGGAGTTATTCACAATTTTAACCTCCAGATCTAAAAATGTAACGGACGATGTGGAAAATTGATGTGTAAGGACAATGTTCAAAACATTTTGATTTGAATCAGAAATAAAACCCTGACATTCCTCGATAGATCCTGTCCAGACAAAAATTATGTCATCGAGGTATCGAGACCAATGTCGGACATGGTTTTTGAAAAGGGCAGAAGGAAAGACCACCGTTGCTTCCCACCAACCCAAAAATAGGTTGGCGAAAGCCGGAGCACAGCGTGCCCCCATCGCCACTCCTGAAGTCTGTAAATAAAAAGAGCGATCAAATAGAAAAAAGTTATGTGTCAACACAAATTTGAGTAAATCCAAAATAAGAGAATCGTGCATTCTGTCCGTGTTTGACAACTGATCAAAAAAGTACATCACCGCCAAAATACCCACTTCATGTCCAATATTGGAATACAAAGATTCTACATCACAGGTGACAAGAATATCACCTGTGGACACCTGTATATCCTGGCAGATCCTAACAAAATGTGATGTATCTTGTATGAAGGAGGGTAAGTCTTTGACAATCGGTTGCAAGAAAAAATCGACATATGTGCAGACCTTTTCGCAAAGGCTACCAATGCTGGCAACTATCGGACGTCCTGGTGGTTTGCAAATGTCCTTATGGACTTTTGGTAACATGTAAAATGTGGGAGTAACAGGATGCTCTACCCACATGAAGACATGTTCCTGATGATTAATGATGCCCAACTCCTTAGCCCTATCCAATATCCTTCTCAATTTAACTGCAAAAACTCCCGTAGGATCAGATGGCAATTTGCGATAGTAGTTAGTATTATTGAGCTGTCGATGTGCTTCCTCTAAGTAGAGTTCATGTGGCCATAGGACAACATTCCCCCCTTGTCTGCTTCCTTAATAATAAAGGACGGATTGGATCTAAGGGCTTGGACCGCCACTCTTTCAGCAGCATTTAGATTCTTAATAGAAGGACAGGAAGAAGATAGAGACATTATGTCCTTTTTGACCAATTCAAAAAATATGCGTATAGCTGGAACCAAGGAGAACGGAGGAGCCGCATGTGATTTATTCCTATTAGGAAACATATGCTTACCACCAGTAGCCTGATTTTCTTGTAGAAGATCCAACAAGTCACGCAAGACTTGTCTATCTGTAGCATCAAAATCTTCGTTATTATCCAATAACTGAGGTCTAAGATGTAACACTTTTAAGACCAGATTCCTACAAAAAAGATACAAGTCCTTAATAAGGGTGAATTTATCTAAAAGTTGTACCGGAGAGAAAGTCAACCCTCTTTGTAGTACTAGTAGTTCAGTAGACGTCAATGTATGTTTAGAAAGGTTAATCACATGTAGGCCCTCATTCATTACCTGATGATCTGACATGGCAGTCCCCACACCATGATGGTAAGTTAGCGACGGGAGTTCCTGCGTTGGTTCTGTGGTGCGTATCTCCGACCTCTGTATCTGGTGGTCCTGACGAGAGAATGATTTATGTCTATGGCCCCTTCTTGTGCGACGTCCAGCTCGCTTTCGGCTGATGATAAAAAAATCACTGCCCGAGGTATGTTCTTGAGCCTGGGCTGCCTCACGTGAGCCCTGCCCTGATTTCTGTGTGTGGGGTGTGGCCCTTTGATTGCCCTGATGTTTCCAGTGGAAAGCCCTTTGTGATTCAAAATCATTACGATCTCTTAAGAATTTAGTTTTTTTACGCCGAGTAATGTCTGCATCAAATTTGTCTAAAATGTCCTTAAGTTTAAGCCTAAAGGGGTGAATCTGGGTACTCTCATCAAATGATGACAGTCTAGTTTCCAATTCCTTAATCTTATTTTTTGTAGTAACAAGTAATTTCCTATCATGTTCAAGAAGCATATTCATAATAATATGTGAACAGCGCATAAGGCCCTGCTCCCATATGGTACGAAAACTCTCAGATGGTTCCCATGCCGGATAAATAGGTATTCTAAGGCCCCTCGGTATGATATTTAGTTTCACATATTCCTCAAGGCTGCGAATATTCCACCATAACTTAATGCCCGTTTTATGTGATGCAATCAAATCAGTGGTCAGTTGGGAAAAATCTGAACTGGGGACTGGAGCATCGTTAGAGGAAAATATGCTAGATGACTGAGCCTGCCAAGCAGCCTCACGGGTATCCCAATCCATGTCGGCTAGTGAAACACACTATCGCAGTAATTCGAATAAAATAACATGAAAAACTCAGAACCAAAGAACAATAAATCTGAAAAATAAAGAGAAAAACAATAAATAAATAAGCTGATGGCCAACCAATAATTAGCCAACCAATGAAAAATACGTTTATAATAAAACGTGTGCTGCCCAAAAAGGAAAAGCCCCTCAAAAGAGAGGCTGAGAAAGCATATATAATAATGTGAAATGCAGGGCGCACCAATTATACACAATTAAATAAGGAGGTGCAGATCGGTAGAAAAAACAACAGCTAAGTAAGAGAGAAAGGAACTACCGCAGTAATGCACACTACTCAGATAATGGAAAGTAGAAAAACAGTCAATTTTATTGGTATACAAAGAGTAAAGTAAAACACAAGTAAAATCAGAGTGACTCTGGTCCCAAACGCCCGCCCCTAACCATGATCAAGGTATATAATGAATAATGTCTCAAAAATAACAAAAACATGAAAAATAACTGGAAAAACATATGATCATAAAATAAACATTTGGAAATATGTAATGGTCCACCTATGATGAGAGAACCTGTATGGATAGCAGAAAAAATATTAATGATACAAAAAATATATCAAATAATTATAAGCAAGCCCAAATAAGGGGTAAAATAGTCCCCCACCTGTGAACTAAAAAGATGGCTCCAAATCAATAATTGTGAAGAGAAACAAAAGCCATGAAAAAATCACTAGCACATGATATAAACCAGAACAAACCTCATGATAAAGGCATGAGAGAGCAAACGGGCAGTCAGGACCAGAGGACACCAAGGTCCCACGCGTTACGCCGCAGCCTGTGCGGCTTCCTCAGGGAAAGTGTGAAGACAAACGCCAACAGGGTTTAAATACCTTAAGAAGATGGAAACAAGGGAGTCAGCTGTGCGCTGTACCTGATAAGTCTGACAGGAAGCAATTTGGGTGTGAGTCAAATGGCCAAAAAAGGAAGTGCAGACGTCTCTGCAAATATCTAAGTACCACGCATGCGCGCAGTGGAACGCAAATAGCGTCCACTGACACGCAAGTGTGGAAGTAGAGAGGATGAACTGCGCGTGCGCAACATCGGGTCAGAAGGCAAAAAAAAAAAAATGCTAATAAAGCAATAGCCCCATAGTGGGAAACAATCAGACCCCATTCATACCGAGAGCATACATATCTAGATTAACTAACGATGTTGAATCTTGTGAGCCTGTATGGAAGTAAGAGGAATGATTAGTTAAGAAAAATAAGGTCAATGAAAACATAAAGTAAAATAAACCAAATTATATGAAAAAAAATTTTTTTTTTTTTTATTATTCATTATTATCTATTTATTATTTTGTAATTTTTTATTTATTTATTTCTTATTATTTTTTATTTTTATTTTGTATTTATTTAAAAAATTTTTTTTTTTTTCATTTATTTACTATTTTTTTTTTATTTATTTTTTATTAATTTTTTAATTTATTAATTTTTTATTTTTATTTATTATTTTTTATTTTTTGATCTCTTACCATGTTTATTTATTATTGTTTGATATTATTTATTTTCCATTATATATATTTTTTTCTGTTAATTGCTTTTTCACTATTTATTATTTATTTATTTTCATATAATATGGTTTATTTTACTTTATGTTTTCATTGACCTTATTTTTCTTAACTAATCATTCCTCTTACTTCCATACAGGCTCACAAGATTCAACATCGTTAGTTAATCTAGATATGTATGCTCTCGGTATGAATGGGGTCTGATTGTTTCCCACTATGGGGCTATTGCTTTATTAGTTTTTTTTTTTTTTTTTTTGCCTTCTGACCCGATGTTGCGCACGCGCAGTTCATCCTCTCTACTTCCACACTTGCGTGTCAGTGGACGCTATTTGCGTTCCACTGCGCGCATGCGTGGTACTTAGATATTTGCAGAGACGTCTGCACTTCCTTTTTTGGCCATTTGACTCACACCAAAATTGCTTCCTGTCAGACTTATCAGGTACAGCGCACAGCTGACTCCCTTGTTTCCATCTTCTTAAGGTATTTAAACCCTGTTGGCGTTTGTCTTCACACTTTCCCTGAGGAAGCCGCACAGGCTGCGGCGTAACGCGTGGGACCTTGGTGTCCTCTGGTCCTGACTGCCCGTTTGCTCTCTCATGCCTTTATCATGAGGTTTGTTCTGGTTTATATCATGTGCTAGTGATTTTTTCATGGCTTTTGTTTCTCTTCACAATTATTGATTTGGAGCCATCTTTTTAGTTCACAGGTGGGGGACTATTTTACCCCTTATTTGGGCTTGCTTATAATTATTTGATATATTTTTTGTATCATTAATATTTTTTCTGCTATCCATACAGGTTCTCTCATCATAGGTGGACCATTACATATTTCCAAATGTTTATTTTATGATCATATGTTTTTCCAGTTATTTTTCATGTTTTTGTTATTTTTGAGACATTATTCATTATATACCTTGATCATGGTTAGGGGCGGGCGTTTGGGACCAGAGTCACTCTGATTTTACTTGTGTTTTACTTTACTCTTTGTATACCAATAAAATTGACTGTTTTTCTACTTTCCATTATCTGAGTAGTGTGCATTACTGCGGTAGTTCCTTTCTCTCTTACTTAGCTGTTGTTTTTTCTACCGATCTGCACCTCCTTATTTAATTGTGTATAATTGGTGCGCCCTGCATTTCACATTATTATATAAGCTTTCCTCTTTCTATCTTTAGGTGTAGTTAATCTCTCAGGCTGTGACGAGGCGTCTAGGACCAACGTAGGAACGCTCCACGGCTGCCTTTAGTTGTGGTGGTTAGTCAGGGTACTGCAATCCAATAGATTCCAACCTCTCTGGTGTATTGCCGTTTTTTGCCTGCTCTCAGCTACCAAAACATAACAGACTTCAATCAGAGTCTCCAGATCACTCTGGAAACGCTGGTCCATCTCGGCTGGATCATCAACGAAGAGAAGTCAACCCTGATTCCAACTCATCGCCTCGTCTTTCTGGGCATGGAACTCAACACCATTCAGGCTCGAGTCTTCCTTTCAAAGGAGAAGTTCTCTCTCCGGCAGGGAATCAAAGATGTAAAGCGACCAGTCCCTCCTCCCCTTCGGTCCGGCATGAGGGTACTGGGGCAGATGATTGCCTCCATGGAAGCAGTACTGTACGCCCAGTTTCACACCCGCCCTCTCCAGCTGGCCCTCCTGTCTTCCTGGGACAAGAGAACGGTTTCCCTGGATCGCCTAGTGCTTCTGCCTCAATGTGAGACAGTCCCTCATTTGGTGGACGCTGTCCTCCTCCATTCTCTGTGGAAAGTCATTTCTTCCTCTCCGATGGCAGGTCATCACCACCGATGCCAGTCTTCAGGGTTGGGGAGCGGTCTATCTCCACCTCACAGCGCAGGGTCGCTGGGACGTTCAGGAAGTCCTCCTCCCGATCAGTCTCTTGGAGATCAGGGCCATCCTTCTTGCCCTCCTCCGCTGGCAGTCCCTCCTCGCAGGAAAGCTGGTCTGCATTTAGTCGGACAATGCCACGGCTTACATAAACCACCAGGGCGGGACTCGCAGCAAGCAAGTCATTGCCGAGGTGGCAAAGATTCTACGTTGGGCGGAACGCCATGTCCCTGCCATTTCAGCCATTCACATTCCAGGGGTGGACAACTGGGAAGCCGACTTCCTGAGTCGTCAGGGGCTCGCAGCAGGCGAATGGTATCTCAACCCCGCCATCTTCCACCAAATTTGTCGAGGTGGGGTGTTCCAGATGTCAACCTAATGGCTTCTCGAACAAACCACAAGGTTCCCCAGTACGTAGCTAGGTCCCGGGACCCGTTGGCAATCGGTTGCGACGCACTTGTGATCCCATGGTCCCAGTTTCAGATGCCCTATCTCTTTCCGCCTCTTCCCTTGATTCCAAGAGTCGTAAAAAAGATAAATGCAGAGGGAGTTCCCGTTCTGTTAATAGCTCCAGACTGGCCGCGACGGGCTTGGTATGCGGAGCTAGTAAACATGCTCTCGGACATTCCCTGGAGGCTTCCAGCCCATCCGGATCTTCTCTCGCAAGGGTTACTCTTCCACCAGAGTTCTCAATGTCTAGCTTTAACGGCATGGCCGTTGAGGCCGCGGTTCTGAGGAACGCAGAGTTTTCTGACAATGTCATGCAGACTATGATCAAGGCAAGGAAACCAGCGTCGTCCCGCATCTACCACAGATGTTGGAAGGCCTTTTTCAGCTGGTATGAGGAACACAGTCTTTTTCCTATGACTTTTTCTCTCCCCTCCGTCCTTGGTTTCCTGCAGACGGGTCTCAACTCTGGCCTTTCCCTCAGTACTCTGAAGGGTGAGGTCTCGGCTCTGCCTATTCTCTTCCAGAATGATCTGGCTTCTTTTTCTCAGGTGAAGACCTTTCTTCAAGGCGTCGGTCACCTAGCGCCTCATTACCACCCTCCGGTCGATCCTTTGGATCTCAATCTGGTCTTGGGCGCTCTCCAGCGTGCGCCTTTTGAGCCGATTCAGGACATTTCCTTCTCTCTTCTCTCATGGAACGTGGCCTTACTGGTCGCCATCACCTCTATCAGGAGGGTATCTGAATTGGCGGCATTGTCCTGCCGTTCTCCTTTTCTGATTATGCACCAGGATAAGGTGGTCCTCCGGCCTGTTCCTTCCTTTCTTCCGAAGGTAGTTTCTGCCTTTCACATCAACGAGGACATCGTCCTTCCTTCTCTGTGTCCTTCTTCATCTCATCTATTGGAAATATCTCTACACAAACTGGACTTGGTCAGGGCTATTTGAGTCTACCTTTCTTGGACTGTTTCTTTTCATCAGTCCAATTCCCTGTTTGTTGTCTCTGAAGGTCGTAGGAAGGGGGTCCCAGCCTCTAAATCCACCATCGCTCGTTGGATTCGTTCAGCTGTTCTGGAAGCATAGTGGACTCAGGACAAACAGCCTCCTCCGGAGGTGAGGACTCTCTACCCGAGCTGTGGGAGCTTCCTGGGCCATTTGTCACCAAGCTTCAGCTTTCCAAATTTGCAAGGCCGCAACCTGGTCTTCCCTTCACACTTTCGTGAGGTTTTACAAGGTGAATACACACGCCTCAGCTGATGCAGGTCTGGGTAGGAAGATACTGCAGGCGGCAGTTTCCCACCGGCTGACCTAAGTCCTCTTCTCTGCATACTTTTCCCACTCTTGGGACTGCTTTTGGACGTCCCATGGTAACCTGTGTCCCCCAATGAAGCGAGAAAGAAAGTGGGATTTTTGGTACTTACTGTAAAATCTCTTTCTTGGAACCTTCATTGGGGGACACAGCACCCTCCCTTAATGTTGTACAATGTTGGCCATTGTGGCGTTGTTTTGGGTTGGTACATAGGTTGAGTTTTTGTTGTTTATACTAGCTCCTACTACTGCTTTTGCATCAACTGAGTTGCTATGTGCCTGTCGGTCGGTGTATACTGCTGAGGAGGAGCTATCTTTTTCTTATTTGCATAGTATCAGCCTCCTAGTGACAGCAGCATACACCCATGGTAACCTGTGTCCCCCAATAAAGGCTCCAAGAAAGAGATTTTACGGTAAGTACGGTAAGTTTTATTTTTAATTTTAATTTTTTTTTTTACTTTTCACTTTCTTCAATAGTCCATGGGAGACTAGAAGCTGTGATCATCCAATCGCTTGTGCTACATAGAGCAGGAAATGCTCACTTACTATGAGCGCCAACCGCAGTGACAACCACAGGGGTCTGCTGCAGACTAGAATTGAGCGCATTTGTTCGGATTTGGTTGCCGAATCTGAATTTGCCATATTTGTGCCATATGGGTTCCCTATTCATGTATGTTTGATCAGTTCCAAACATATTCAATAATTTCTACTCCCATTGACTCTAATGACTTTCGGCTGTTTTCGACGAATATTGCAAAAACAATATTCGCTGTCGATCGTATTCGGAACTGAATCTGAACAAATTCGCTCCACTCTACTGCAGAACCTGGGTTGTCATGCCAACCAATCGGCAACCCACGGTCATGTGACACAGGCGCCGATGGGTGGGATTAGTGACGCGCTTCTGGTGCGATCACATTAAATGCCGCTGTCAGATTCAACTGCATTTTACAGCCGTGGGTGGATAACAATTTCACCTGCAGCCATTAGGGCACATGTCAGCTGACATGTGCCAGTAAAGATGTGGGCTCAGCACTGGAGCCCACATCAAAAGGAGAGACCCGACATGCGATGTACATGTAATGCGCATATCGTGATGTGGTTAAAAAGTGTAATAAATAAACCGTATTTTCCGGATTATAAGACACTTTTTTTCCCCAAATTTGGGGGGAAAATGGGGGTGCGTTTTATAATGCGGATATACTTTACCGGTACCGTTGCTGCAGGCCGCAGTCTGGGATGAGGGGGTGTCTGGCGGTGCTACGGGGGTGTCCAGAGTTGCTGCAGGGGTCTCCGCCGACATTTTCTGAAAGGCCAGAGCCCCAGCAGTTGCATGGTTTCCCATGCGGTGGACTCCGGGAAAAATGGCCGCTGGGGGCGGCGCATGCGCAGATTGAGATCTCTGCACCAAGATCTCAGGAGATGAGATCTTGGTGCCGAGAACTCCATTTGCCCATGCGCCGCCCTCTGTGGCCATTTTCCCAGAGTCCACCGCATGAGAAACCATGCAACTGCAGGGTCTCTGGCCTTTAACAAAATGTCGGCATATCCCTCACAGCAGCGCTGGAGACTCCAGCAGCAGTGCGCCCAACCGCACATCGGAACACTCCCTCATCCTAGCCTGCAGCATCACCCCACTCCTGCCTCCTCCAGCAGCGACCCTGGTCTCGCTTCACCGCAGCCACCACCTCTTGTAAGCAGTAAGATGCATGGATTATAGAAGCACCACCAAAAAAAAAAACTTTCCTATTTTTCTCCCCAAATAAAGAACAAAAACAAAAAAAATTAATCCAATATTACAATATCCATTTATTTAGGTAAATAAAATAATAAAGTACACATACTGGGTATTGACATACTCAGGAGAAATTGCACAACAAATTGTATGGTGCAATTTCTCCTGTTACCCTTATGAAAATGCAAAATTTGTAGCTAAAAAAAAAATTGGGGGGGGAATATTTTTTACTTTTTTTTTTCCCCCCGGCTCAACGTTATAAACTTCTGTGAAGCACCTGAGGGTTTCAAGGTGCTCATCACACATTTAGATAAGTTCCTTAAGGGGTCAAGTTTCCAAAATGGTGTCACTTGTGGGAGGTTTCCACTATTTAGGCACATCAGGGGCTCTCCAAAAGCAACATGGTGTCTGCTAATTATTCCAGCATATTTTACATTCAAAAAGTCAATTGGCGCTCCTTCCCTTCCGAGCTTTCCATGCACCCAAACAGTGGTTTATGACCACATATGGGGTATCGGTGTGCTCAGGAGAAATTGCACAACAAATTCTATGTATTCTCCCGTTACCCTTGTGAAAGTAGAAAAAAAAAATTTGGGTCTAAAGGAAAATTTGTGAAAAAAAGTTAAATATTCTTTTTTTCCTTCCACATTCCATTAATTCCTGTGACGCACCTGAAGAGTTAATAAACTTTTGATTGTGGTTTTGAGCACCTTGAGGGGTGCAGTTTTTAGAATGGTGTCACTTTTGGGTATTTTCTGTCATATAGACCCCTCAAAGTGACTTCAAATGTGATGTGATCCCTAAAAAAAATGATTTTGTAAATTTATTTTGAGAATGAGAAATTGCTGGTCAACTTTTAACCCTTATAACTTCCTAACAAAAAAGAAAAAATGTTTAAAAAATTGTGCTAATGAAAAGTAGACATGTGGGAAATGTTTATTATTTTGTGTGACATAACTCTGATTTAAGGGCATAAAAATTAAGTTTGAAAATTGCAAAATTTTTGCCAAATTTCCGTTTTTTCACAAATAAACGCAAGTCATATTAAATAAATGTTACCACTATCATGAAGTACAGTATGTCATGACAAAACAGTCCAGAGTTATTACCACATAAAGTCAGTGGTCAGAATTGAAAAATGTACCTGGTCATGAAGGTGAAAACAGGCTTCGGTATGAAGGGGTTAATATCAGCTACTGAGCCCTGTCCACATACAACCATCCCCTCAGTCACATACCTGTACGTGATATTGCGTAGTGAAAGGGCAGCTAGCTTCTAATTCTAATTAAAAACCGCCTTGGGCCTCGCTCAGATGTCTGCTATTCTCGTATGAGTTCTTTCTGTGTTTTTGGGGATAGAACACGTACCTATTATAGTCTATAGGGTTGTTCGCATGTCCATGTTTTGCGGACCGAATCTCTGTGCAAAAATCACAGGGACGAGTTTTTTGGTTTTTTTTTACTGCCATTAAGGGTGAAAAGTAGCAATACAAGTCTGTGGGTCCGTGAAAATCTTAGACAGCCGATAAACGGCAGCAGTATACAGTCTGTGTGCCATCTGTGATTAACATTGTAATAGATAGAAGCTTTGTATTTCTATTTATTTTTTTACACGTAAAAATCACTGATGAAGCATGGATGGTAAAAACCTGACACATGGACCAACTACCGATGGGACTTTGATCCAAAACACTGACACTTGGACTGTTTTTTGCATACATCATCAAACACTGACATCTGACTGAGGGCTTAAGCTGGTGGGAGGAGTACTCAGCCAACTAAAGGGGCAGTCACTACCCCCAAATATACTGCAAAGAAACAAAAACCTGACCAGCACCTGCTAACAGAATAAAGCCAGTGTGAACAGGTGCAAGCTGCTGTGACCGGATGCTATCACACTGTAAGCACTGAGATGTAGACTGCATTCCTGCTACATAGACTATATGTACAGAATAGGCCATGTGCTTCACCTCAGTCCAACTCCATTGAATAGGTCTGAGCAGCAGAGCAATGGGTCATATATAGAGGGTGCACAATATTTAAGAAATAATGTTTCTATTTTCAGCCAAAGCCACCAACATCAAGAATTCCTCTCCATATTGGGAAGAAGACAACAAAGATTTGGGTAGCTCATCTGAACAACGTAGTTTCCAAAACAGACATCCAGCACTTCAGGCCATCAATGATGGGGAAAATACTTCAGATAAATCCACTTTTCCTCCATATGAAACTGCTCTCGATGACAAAATATTTACCTGTCTGGAATGTGATAAATGTTTCACCGAGCACGACGCACTCTTAATACACCAGAGAAATCACGTGGAGGAGAAGTGTTATCTGTGCTCTAGCTGTGGAAAGTGTTTCAAAAAGAAATCAAACCTTATGCAGCACCAGAAAATCCACACGGGTGAGAAACCTTTCCTCTGCTCTGATTGTGGTAAAAGTTTTACCCGAAAAGCTGATCTCGTGAAACATCAGAGAATCCACACGGGTGAGAAGCCGTTTCCTTGTAATCAGTGCGGGAGGTGTTTTACGCAGATATCTGCTCTCATCAGACATCGGAGATTCCACTCAGGTGAGAACCTGTTACCTTGTCATGATGGTGAGACATGCTTGTTACATACACCCACTCTGGACAATAGAAGACTCGTATGTGAGTAAGGAATTGCCACTTGAACAATTGAAATCCTCTAAACATTGCCATAGCTGTAGATAATAAGCCATGGACCACACACCCAAAACTCATACATTGATCTAATTCCACCCAAAAATTGATAAAACTGAACATGAAGTTCTTAGTTTAACATTCTTATCAGACTGTATGAAACCCACTGCAAGGACACCGCCACAGCGCACTAATAGCAGTTGTGACCTGGTACCCCTCAGCACACATGCTGCAGGGCAAAGCCCCTGTGGGTCTTGGCCACGCCACCCCACAGGCACAGCAGCCATGTCCACAACGTTTTTTTTTTATTATTTACAGACAGCCAGCTGCTCTGTATACTCAGAGCGGTGACTGAACCGGCACCGCCCCTATGACTGAATACCGAATTCCGGCCAAGGAGAATAAAGATCATTTTCTCCCTGCTGCATTTGGCTGCGTGCAGGCGCGGACAGCCTAATAACACTGTTAGCCTGCAGATTAACCCCATATCTGCAGGTTAACAGCGTTATTCCTGATAGGTTCCCTTCAAGCGTAGAATATGTGCTGAAATCTACATATGAAAAACAGTCAGCTATCTCCGGCAGTCTCGTAGACATACGTGGCCATCACTTTATTTAAACAGTGGGACAAATCAGAGCTCCATTTTCAGGATTGATGGAGGTCCAGTAATGGGGGGGGAGTTGAAGGCAAATTCACCTCCCGCATCAGCAGTCATTGTGGGCCGCAGAAATGTAGGTGTACTGTCCTGTGGCAACACCAATTACATAAAGTTCTCAAGGTGCCATGACACAGTGGTGTCACCCCTTGTGATCTCCCCAATTGGTCTGTTTTGAGCAACTTACCAATCAGGTTACTGTGCTGAAGTCTGGGTCACTGCTCCGCACCCCACCTTTCCAGTTAGGAATAATGTGCCGTGCAGAGAGGTCATAGTGTTAATTTGCATCAATTGAGCTTGTTGGGCTTTGGTTTGACCCACAATATTGCTGCTGTGCTGTTGTATACAGAAGGTTTGACATTAGAAAAACAAAGCTACTTCCCTTAAAAGGGAATCTGTCACCAGCATAATGTAGGGAAAAAAAACCTGATTCCAGGGAGGCGTCACTTACTGGACTCCTTGCTGTAGCTTTTATTAAAGGGAGTCTGTCACCCCATTTTTGGACTATGAGATGCGACCACCGCCATCAGGGGCTTATCTACAGCATTCTGTAATGCTGTAGATAAGCCCCCGATGTCACCTGAAAGTGAAGAAAAACGAGTTATATTATACTCACCTAGGGGCGGTCCGCCGTCCGGGCCGATGGGCGTCGCGGTCCGGATCGGCACCTCCCATCTTGTAGCAAAACCGGCCTCTTCTTTCCGTCCCGTCGCGGTTCCTGCACAGGCGCACTGATCTGCCCTGGTGAGCAGAGTACTGCAGTGCGCAGGCGCCGGACCTCTCTGACCTTTCCCTGCGCACTGCAGTACTCTGCTCTGCCCTCACCAGGGCAGATCAGTGCGCCTGCGCAGGAGCCGCAATGGGACGCAGAGAAGAGGCCGGCTTCGCTAGAAGATAGGAGGCGCCGGACCGCGACGCCCATCGGCCCGGACGGCGGACCGCCCCTGGGTGAGTATAATCTAACTTGTTTTTCTTCACTTTCAGGTGACATCGGGGGCTTATCTACAGCATTACAGAATGCTGTAGATAAGCCCCTGATGGCGGTGGTTGCATCTCATAGGCCGGGATTACACATGCGACGAAGTCGGCCGACACTCGCATGTGAAATCCCAGCTCTGGCGCCGGCACTCGGGAGTGGAGCGAGCGGCTGCATAGAACTACATGCAGCCGTGCACTCCACTCCCGAGTGCCGGCGCAAGAGCTGGGATTTCACATGCGAGTGTCGGACGACTTCGTCGTATGTGTGATCCCGGCCATAGTCCAAAAATGGGATGACAGATCGCCTTTAAATCATTGTTTTATCAGCAGGAGATATCACTAGAGTGCTAGTAACCTACTGCCGTGTAGTCCAACCACATCCACACCACTGATTGGCAGTTTTCTGCCTATGCACAGTGTACACAGCAAGCTGCTAATCAGTGGTGTGGATGGGGTTATACAGAGCTCAGCATTTAGAGAAAACTGCAGCCGCCAGTAAAGTGATACATTACTGGAATCAGGCTTTCTGCCTCTACATCATGTTAAGCTCTGATGGCGCAGCAAAAACAAGCCGACAGATTCCGTTTAATTCAAAGGGACTGGCAAGAATGGCGCTGCTTTACGAGAGAGAGACAGAGGAGGAGTTCTAAAATTTCTTTTTTAACTAAATCTCCCTTGTATGCTAGTTATTAGTAAATGTTTTTCCTAAAAATCTGTATTCACAGATTTCTGTATTATTCCCTGCAGATGGACACAACGTCAGGAATACCATGGAAGATCCATATATTTTATCTCCTGATTCTAAAGTAGAAGATAAATCTGCTCCCAAAAAATTTACAGGAGAAAATCCCAGTTTTGCAAATATCCATCCAGGCCTTCAGGATGCCGATATAAATAGTAATCCTTCCAAGGACCCTTCTCCTAATGTATCAGATTTCATTGGTAGCGGACCTCCTAAAATTGAAAAAATATTTCCCTGTTTGGAATGTGATAAATCGTTCACTCAGTATACCAAACTCTTGAGCCATCAGAGAAGTCATACAGGTGAAAAACCATTTTCATGTTCTTACTGTGAGAAAAGTTTTACTGAAAAGTCCAACCTAATTCAGCATGAGAGAATCCACTCTGGTGAGAAGCGGTTTGTATGTTCCGAATGCAGCAAAGGCTTCACACGGAAAGCCGACCTCATTAAACACTTGCGAACTCACACGGGGGAGAAGCCATTTCACTGTCATCTATGCAATAAATGTTTCACCCAGAATTCTGCTCTTTTAAGACATATGAAGTTTCACTCAGGGGAAAAACCATTTGCATGTTTGGAATGTGGAAAACGCTTCATTCACAGATCTGGTCTTCATAGTCATCAGAAAATTCACAGCCGGGATGAATGTGGACCACAAAGTAAATGCACGGCACAGGAATAACATCTTGGGTCAGACTTGCTGACACTAGCCAACAAGTAATTGCTTTCACTTTCCAAATCTTATAAAACTGAGATACAGAATCTGATTTGTTGCTATTGGAAAATATGCCACTTTTTCTTAAAAAAAAAAAATACATGCATTTAGTTAAAAAAAAGGTTCCTAGAGGTATGCCTATGCTTTTATTGACTGAATTTTATCAATATTGTGTAAAATGTATGTAACAGATTAGTTTCTCTTCATTTTGTAGTAGTTCCATCCAGTGCTCAATCTAGATGCCCCTATGGATTTTCAACTGCTACTTTTTTAATATTTGTTAAGGATTTTATGAATATTTAAAGGGATTTTCTGGGGGTATCCTATTGATGACCTATTCTGAAGATGGGTCTTCCATATCAGATCACTGGGGATCCGACACCCCCATTGCTCATCTGTTTTTAGCCTTGGTGGCGGACAGATGTAAATGGTGAACAGCTCGGCTACCTTCTTTGTGTAGGAACCATTTCTGGGAACTGCTCCGATTCACTAGCTGCGGGATCGGAGATCGACCACTACACCCCAGATCTGATATTGATGTCCTATCCTTCTCTAGGTGGCTAATGTTGTAAGTCTGGAAAACCCATTTAAGTAGTATGTCAACAGGGTTTTTTATAGGTTTATTTATGTTAATCAAAACTGCAGATCTGATGTGCAACAAATCACAGCACAAAGTGAAATGGCTTAAATTTAGTATTGAAAATAATGTATTTAAATAGTGTGTTTAGTGCAATGAAGTTTAGTGTTTTATATGTGTACCTGATGAGAGATATACTATACATACACATATATTCAATAAACTATTCTTAATATTAAAGTGTAGTTGTGTGATTTAGCAAACTTATGAGGGGAATTCTGAGGCAATAGAGCAGGGGTCTTTTGTTTAGGATGGTCATCTATTAGTCAGCTTGGTGAATGGTTATAATGAGAGACCATCTCTCTGCACATTTATACATTATATAGACAATTGATTAATGGAAGAACTATGTGATGTCTCTACGGTGATAACGGATGGACGCAGTTTATGAAGGTAGCCAGCAGTGGCAATCTCTGACAGTGGGATTAAGTGATGCAATCGCATACCTCGGCCCACCTGTGGGAAGCCGATAGGTTGTTACGGCAAACTGATGGACCCCCAACACTGATAACTTTTTACTTTATATGAGGTGCAGGTATAGGAGATTGTGATTTCTTCTATATACTGTAATATTGCAGCACATAGAACAAATGTTCACAGGATCAATGGGTAGAGTAGACGGCGGCATTTTGTGCTAGGGTCTCTCCTATGCACTGCTGACCTCCTATGCACTGTTGACCACGCAGCTTTAATACACCAGGCAACTGTGTAACTATGACGGGACTGGATGGACTGTTTGCGCTCATCCTGCTATCAGAGTGACATGGAAGTCAAGAACACTTTTGATTAAAAAAAAACAAAAACATTTATTTAACCATTGTCAAATTCAACAATGATACACATTGTCATTATACAGGGTGGTCCAAAAGTAGGTGGACAGAAAATAACATTTATTTTGATTTATTTTTAACTCATAGATTTTTATTAAGATAAACATCACAGTATTCATATTACAGTGATACAATCATTTTGATTTCCCCATTAACAACCCCCCCCATTACAAACTCAGCCCACCCCCTCCCCATTTAGACAGCTCGCACTCTTCCATTACATAACCTGAATATTTAGAGTTGAGAGTCCTTAGTGGTTGATACCTTTTAATGGCTAACTGAAAAGATGGTAACAAATTGCAAGCTTTCGAGACTACTCAGGTCTCTTCATCAGGCTAGACTAATACAAAATCTGAAGAATCACATATTTATACACAAAACAGCACAGAAAAAATGCAATAGGTAAGACAAGTGACGTAAAGCAGAACTGTCATTATGGGAGATAGAGATGAACATAAATATTGGAACAGTTCATAGATAAGGAGTGTGAAAGTTTTATTGCCCTCTGATTGGGGTCTGGTAATGTTTTGTGATGTTTTCACAGGGTCTTTGGAGTAAATTCCTTAATTGATGTAAAAAGTCATAAATCCGTGTGACAGGTTCATTCTGTTTTCCATCACAATTTGCACAGCTTTGAAGTCATAACCCTATTACATATACTGTCCACCTACTTTTGGACCACCCTGTATATCTCATAAAAACAACCTTTACATTTTCAATATAGAAAAAACATCAAAACTAAATAAACTAGCCCCCCCTTGTTCCAACTCATCCCCGCTTCTTTCCAGGTGTGCAACTACACACCAAGACAAGTTATATATTAGAGTATTGGATTTGACCTTATCTCGTCCCCCACCAAACCCAGGATACATGTTTTAGGATTACGCTAAGTGGAATTGGAAGGCCATAAACGTCCATGATTAATTTTCCTGCATTCCCCCACAATTCAGCCAAGTTGGAGCATTCCCAAAACATATGCATTAAGTCCATTTCTTCATCCCTGCATCTCAGACAGACATCTACTCTAAGGCCGGGGTCACACACAACGTCTAAAAAAATCTGACCATTTTAGTGGGATGATTATCGCAGAAAAGTTTCATGAACATTGATGCGTCTGTCATCCGATTTTCCGTCGCTGATGCGATTTAGTCGCATGTGAGCGTACGTTTCACATCCGATTGACATCCGACTTGTGATTTTTTTTGTGGCATCCTACCAAAATGGACAAATAACAGTTTTGAGGCCTGCAAGTAATTTAAATCATCAGCCATACCCATATTTAAGGTGTTTCCAACTGGTGTGAGCCTCCCAACTTAGCAGTGGACTCATTGGGTTATTTGTGCTTAGTGCTTTATTGCTGCTTTGTCACAAACATGAGCGACAGACTGATCTTAATTCCACTGAGCGTGTGCTGTACAATTGGGTTATATCCAGATGGTTTGGGGAGCCATACCCTGTGATTGCAGCTCCCAGAATCCGCCGAAGAATGTGGGTGCATCCACTTTTGATGCGAAGGATCAGTAAAGGATATTTTCACCGCCTGTATTCGTCGCTGCGTACCCATCCCGACAAGTTTTTCAGTATTGTCAAATGAGCCTTGGGACGTTTGATACGTTGCTGGCGATTGTGCGCCCTGGGATCACCTTTCAGGACACCAGGATGCGTCCAGCTATTTCTGCAGAGGAACGGCTTCTCCTAACATTACGGTATGTGTAAAATACCCAAAGAAAATATGGAAAACAGCCAAATATAGAAAAATACAAATGTAAATTTTATTGATGAATTACACAAAAATTTATAAAATCACAAACATAATACAAAATATCAATGACAAAGGAGAAGGCAAAAACAGATACCGCTATTTAGATGAACGGATGCATAAAGCCATATATCATGAAATGCTTTGTATTGACAACAGAATGGATAGGATGCTGTGATATTACTATATAAGGCTGTCCATCAATGAATGAATAAAGTGCACAGTGCACATAATAGAAAAATTCCAAAAATAATATATATATCCTATCAGTGTAGAGGCTTACAAAAGTGCGTAATGCAAATTTAAACAAAAAAATAAAGTAATATTAAAGCGCAAATGAACAAATTACAATTTAAACAGCAAAACTGTACAAAATTACAAAAGCATAAGAATATAAATGGACAGTATTAATGAATTACCACAGCATCCTAAAATAGTACATCCAGCATAGGTGTGCATATAGTAAAAAGGAGAACCTATAATACCATAAAAAAGCTAGCTATAATATATATAGGTATACATGAATATGTGCATACAAGTGTATATTAGGTCCAGGCATCAACCTATGAACCAAATGGGTATATCAATCAAAAATGCACATGCAAATGCTGCTATCGTTATTATAGGCTATAGCATACAGGTGTATATAAATGCAGGCATCAGTCTATGAACCAAGTGGGTATATCAATCAGAAATGCACATGCAAATGCTGCTATCGTTGTTATAGGCTATAGCATACAGGTGTATATAAATGCAGGCATCAGTCTATGAACCAAGTGGGTATATCAATCAGAAATGCACATGCAAATGCTGCTATCGTTATTATAGGCTATAGCATACAGGTGTATATAAATGCAGGCATCAGTCTATGAACCAAGTGGGTATATCAATCAGAAATGCACATGCAAATGCTGCTATCGTTGTTATAGGCTATAGCATACAGGTGTATATAAATGCAGGCATCAGTCTATGAACCAAGTGGGTATATCAATCAGAAATGCACATGCAAATGCTGCTATCGTTGTTATAGGCTATAGCATACAGGTGTATATAAATGCAGGCATCAGTCTATGAACCAAGTGGGTATATCAATCAGAAATGCACATGCAAATGCTGCTATCGTTGTTATAGGCTATAGCATACAGGTGTATATAAATGCAGGCATCAGTCTATGAACCAAGTGGGTATATCAATCAGAAATGCACATGCAAATACTGCTATCGTTATTATAGGCTATAGCATACAGGTGTATATAAATGCAGGCATCAGTCTATGAACCAAGTGGGTATATCAATCAGAAATGCACATGCAAATGCTGCTATCGTTATTATAGGCTATAGCATACAGGTGTATATAAATGCAGGCATCAGTCTATAAACCAAGTGGGTATATCAATCAGAAATGCACATGCAAATACTGCTATCGTTATTATAGGCTATAGCATACAGGTGTATATAAATGCAGGCATCAGTCTATGAACCAAGTGGGTATATCAATCAGAAATGCACATGCAAATGCTGCTATCGTTATTATAGGCTATAGCATACAGGTGTATATAAATGCAGGCATCAGTCTATGAACCAAGTGGGTATATCAATCAGAAATGCACATGCAAATGCTGCTATCGTTGTTATAGGCTATAGCATACAGTGTATATAAATGCAGGCATCAGTCTATGAACCAAGTGGGTATATCAATCAGAAATGCACATGCAAATGCTGCTATCGTTGTTATAGGCTATAGCATACAGGTGTATATAAATGCAGGCATCAGTCTATGAACCAAGTGGGTATATCAATCAGAAATGCACATGCAAATGCTGCTATCGTTGTTATAGGCTATAGCATACAGGTGTATATAAATGCAGGCATCAGTCTATAAACCAAGTGGGTATATCAATCAGAAATGCACATGCAAATGCTGCTATCGTTGTTATAGGCTATAGCATACAGGTGTATATAAATGCAGGCATCAGTCTATGAACCAAGTGGGTATATCAATCAGAAATGCACATGCAAATGCTGCTATCGTTATTATAGGCTATAGCATACAGGTGTATATAAATGCAGGCATCAGTCTATGAACCAAGTGGGTATATCAATCAGAAATGCACATGCAAATGCTGCTATCGTTGTTATAGGCTATAGCATACAGGTGATATAAATGCAGGCATCAGTCTATAAACCAAGTGGGTATATCAATCAAAATGCACATGCAAATGCTGCTATCGTTGTATAGGCTATAGCATACAGTGGTATATAAATGCAGGCATCAGTCTATGAACCAAGTGGGTATATCAATCGAAATGCACATGCAAATGCTGCTATCGTTGTTATAGGCTATAGCATACAGGTGTAATAAATGCAGGCATCAGTCTATAAACCAAGTGGGTAATCAATCAGAAATGCACATCAAATGCTGCTATCGTTATTATAGGCTATAGCATACAGGTGTATATAAATGCAGGCATCAGTCTATGAACCAAGTGGGAAATATCAATCAGAAATGCACATGCAAATGCTGCTATCGTTGTTATAGGCTATAGCATACAGGTGTATATAAATGCAGGCATCAGTCTATAAACCAAGGGTATATCAATCAGAAATGCACATGCAAATGCTGCTATCGTTGTTATAGGCTATAGCATACAGGTGTATATAAATGCAGGCATCAGTCTATGAACCAAGTGGGTATATCAATCAGAAATGCACATGCAAATGCTGCTATCGTTGTTATAGGCTATAGCATACAGGTGTATATAAATGCAGGCATCAGTCTATGAACCAAGTGGGTATATCAATCAGAAATGCACATGCAAATACTGCTATCGTTATTATAGGCTATAGCATACAGGTGTATATAAATGCAGGCATCAGTCTATGAACCAAGTGGGTATATCAATCAGAAATGCACATGCAAATGCTGCTATCGTTGTTATAGGCTATAGCATACAGGTGTATATAAATGCAGGCATCAGTCTATGAACCAAGTGGGTATATCAATCAGAAATGCACATGCAAATGCTGCTATCGTTATTATAGGCTATAGCATACAGGTGTATATAAATGCAGGCATCAGTCTATGAACCAAGTGGGTATATCAATCAGAAATGCACATGCAAATGCTGCTATCGTTGTTATAGGCTATAGCATACAGGTGTATATAAATGCAGGCATCAGTCTTAAACCAAGTGGGTATATCAATCAGAAATGCACATGCAAATGCTGCTATCGTTGTTATAGGCTATAGCATACAGGTGTATATAAATGCAGGCATCAGTCTATGAACCAAGTGGGTATATCAATCAGAAATGCACATGCAAATGCTGCTATTGTTATTATAGGCTATAGCATACAGGTGTATATAAATGCAGGCATCAGTCTATGAACCAAGTGGGTATATCAATCAGAAATGCACATGCAAATACTGCTATCGTTATTATAGGCTATAGCATACAGGTGTATATAAATGCAGGCATCAGTCTATGAACCAAGTGGGTATATCAATCAGAAATGCACATGCAAATGCTGCTATCGTTGTTATAGGCTATAGCATACAGGTGTATATAAATGCAGGCATCAGTCTATGAACCAAGTGGGTATATCAATCAGAAATGCACATGCAAATGCTGCTATCGTTGTTATAGGCTATAGCATACAGGTGTATATAAATGCAGGCATCAGTCTATAAACCAAGTGGGTATATCAATCAGAAATGCACATGCAAATGCTGCTATCGTTGTTATAGGCTATAGCATACAGGTGTATATAAATGCAGGCATCAGTCTATGAACCAAGTGGGTATATCAATCAGAAATGCACATGCAAATGCTGCTATCGTTGTTATAGGCTATAGCATACAGGTGTATATAAATGCAGGCATCAGTCTATGAACCAAGTGGGTATATCAATCAGAAATGCACATGCAAATGCTGCTATCGTTGTTATAGGCTATAGCATACAGGTGTATATAAATGCAGGCATCAGTCTATAAACCAAGTGGGTATATCAATCAGAAATGCACATGCAAATGCTGCTATTGTTATTATAGGCTATAGCATACAGGTGTATATAAATGCAGGCATCAGTCTATAAACCAAGTGGGTATATCAATCAGAAATGCACATGCAAATGCTGCTATCGTTGTTATAGGCTATAGCCCCATATGAATAGATAGTAATCTCATATATTACACCATATGCATGTAAATAATGTTATTACACGAGATTCATCCCATGTGGCCATATATGACGTTATAATATATTAAATCCATCGCCAGCATGAAGAAATAGTCAGAGATATATAAAATAAGGCATCCAGACTTACTGAATAGCGGACAGGAGAGCCCCGACGCTCGTTTCGCTAAGTGCTTCCTCGGGGGGCGTGGTGTATAGATGTGCAGGTAAGGTTTTTATATTCGCCTGGCAGGAAGTCAGTAAAGCGGCTATTTGCGGCGCTTCAGATCATGCGGCTATGGCCGGAAGCCAAGATCTCAGCGTCCAGCGTCATAGGTGTACGCCCACCAGTGTGACATCACAAAAGTGGGCGGAGCCAACCCACGACGCTGAGAGGACGCTTAATCCAAGCAACAGAGCCATCCGAATGCTAGGAAGCGCTCATCGCTTAGACCTGACCAATAATTACAAAATAATAACGCACAATAACCAACAATTCTTATTGCCATTTGACATACAAATATTAATCTAAAATTCTGTATAAAAGGGAAAGATAAAAGAAGAAAAAGTGCACATACCTTACTAAATAGTGACACCAAGTGGAGAAAAGAAAAAGTGCAGGTGAAAAACTACTGAAAAAGTGAAGAATACAGAGATAAGTGAAATAATATTAGTGTAATAATAATATTTATATTAAATTAACTTATATCCTCAAAGAACATATATATTACTAATAAAATAATATGCACTGAAATAAACAAAATTAAATATAAGAATAAATACACATGTGTAAATAACAGAATACTGTCTAGTCAAATAAAGAAGTGAAAAAATATATAACCTTATTCCATAAGTTCATGTATGCAACGATACCCATATATATCTTATTATCTACACATACATACAACATGCATGTAGGAATATCAAAGCCATATACACAATATATATATATATATATATATATGCCAGAGAAATGTTATAAATTATCCAGAAAAAAACATATAATGGATTACAGTTCGTATGCATACATCGGAAGCATACCAAAAGGCAGAAAAGTGATTTTCATAGTGTATAACCATCCGACGACAACATCCATCTTTATGCAGAAAAAGAAAGAAATGTCATAAAAAGACAAAAACCTACAAAAATAAAAGTGAGAATTAAAATACAAATAAATGAAAATCATTAATAAAAATAAAAACAAACACCAACAAATTACAGAAAGGGAGCATAACTCAACACTTCATTTAGCCCCTTGGGGCGAACACAGTTAATGGTAAATATCCATTTGGCTTCAATTTGAGCCAGTCTCTTTTTGGTGTTTCCCCCACGTTTATCGCTTAAGACATGGTCGATACCTCGAACTTTCAACAAACTGCTATTACAGCCATGCATTGTTTTAAAGTGTCGAGGTATAGGCCTCATTTGATCCAGGATCTGGCAATTGGCGGCATTTTGGATGTCCCTAACGTGTTCTCTCACTCTTATTCGAAGTTGTCTGGAAGTGAGACCCACATAAATAAGCCCACAAGGGCATGTAGCGTAGTATACCACATTTGTGGTGGTACAAGTAATGTGATGTGTTATAGAGAATTCTTTGGATCCATCACTTGACTTGAATGTAGTTGACCTTTCCATGTTTTTGCATGCCATACAATCCATGCAAGGAAAAAAGCCCCATTTGGATCCTTTGGATCCAAATGGGCATGTACGTTCCTGTCCCCTATAATGGCTATGGCTTAGGAGATCTTTAAGATTTTTGCTTCTTCGATAGGTCACTGAAGGAGAGGGAGAGATGTAATCTGCCAAAATTGGATCCTGCCTGATCAAAGGCCAAAATTTCTCCAACGCATTCTTTACCGCATAAGACATATTAGAATAGGTAGAGATGAATCTCACCTGTTGCTGAGAAACTGGTTTCTTTTTATTAATCAAGAGATCCTCTCTTTTAACAGATGATGCTTTCTTTCTGCATTTCCTTATTATTTTTCCAGAGTACCCTCTCTCCTTAAATCGTTCTTGAAGATCATCAGCCCGTCTTTCATAGGTGATTTCCTCAGAACAAATACGTTTTGCCCTTAAGAATTGACCATACGGAATGTTCTTTTTGAGATGTCCAGGATGAGCTGACGAGGAGTGAAGTAAGCTGTTAACCGAGGTCTCCTTTCTATATAGATCTGTTTGTAGAAATCCATCCTCTCCTTTAAAAATCCGAATGTCAAGGAAATCCACACTCATCCGACTATAATGAAAAGTAAGTTTGATGTTGTTATCATTACAGTTAAGTACTCTCATAAATTCAAGGAGGTCACTCTCAGTACCCTGCCAGATAGCAAATACATCATTGATGTATCGATACCACATCAATATCTGTGATGCCAGGGGATCAGAGTCAGTCACAAAAATCCTTCTCTCCCACAGCCCCAGGAACAGACACGAACGCCGCCCCCATGGCTGTCCTCTGGAGCTGTAGGAAGAGTTCCCCCTTAAAAATAAAATAGTTGTGGGAGAGAGCAAATTCCAAAACTGATAGTAAAAATCGGAGAAGACGATCATCTATGTCAGATGTCTCCAAGAAGAAACTGACCGCTTCAAGTCCATCACAGTGCCTAATTGATGTATAGAGGGACTCAATGTCCAAAGTCAACAGCCACATATCCGATTCAAGAGAGATGTTATTAATTTTTGATAGTAAATCTCCCCTGTCTCTCAAATATGAGGGAAGGTTTGTTACTAATGGTTTGAAGAAAAAATCTAACATCTTACCCACATTTTCCAATAGTCCTCCATTTCCCGATATAATTGGTCTTCCTGGTGGATGTCGGGAATTCTTATGAATTTTCGGTAGAAGGTATAAACATGGTGTTCTTGGAAATTCGGGTATGAGGCTGTCCCTCCAATCTTTCGTTATCGTTCCATCAAAGAAAGCCTCTTCCAACAAGTCATCAAGTTCAGCCTGAAAAGCAGAGGTGGAATTAAAGGTCAATTTCCTATATTTCTCGGCATCTCTTAGTTGACAGAACGCCTCTTTTTCATATAGCGAGGTCGGCCAGATAACCACATTTCCGCCTTTATCCGCACTCTTGATGACTACATCTTTCAGTTTCCGCAATGCCCCTAAGGCACATCTTTGTGCCTTTGATAAATTGTCATGGCAAAGGAATTGTGGTATTTTTCTAAATTCCTCAGTTACCATTTTGACAAATAATTCAATTTCAGGAAATAAACTGAGAGAAGGAAAGTTTTTTGAGCCATACCCATATTTATGGTGTTTCCAACTGGTGTGAGCCTCCCAACTTAGCAGAGGACTCATTGGGTTATTTGTGCTTAGTGCTTTATTGCTGCTTTGTCACAATCATGAGCGATAGACTGATCTTTAATAGCACTGAGCGTCTGCTGTACAATTGGGTGCTATCTAGACGGTTTGGGGAGCCATACCCTGTGATTGCTGATCCCAGAATCCGCCAAAGAATGTGGGTGCATCCACTTTTGATGCGAAGGATCAGTAAAGGATATTTTCACCGCCTGTATTCGTCGCTGCGTACCCATCCCGACAAGTTTTTCAGTATTGTCGAATGAGCCTTGGGACGTTTGATACGTTGCTGGAGATTGTGCGCCCTGGGATCACCTTTCAGGACACCAGGATGTGTCCAGCTATTTCTGCAGAGGAACGGCTTCTCCTAACATTACGGTATGTGTGTCAACGATACGTTGATGATTTTTTCACAACATAGCTACTTTCCTAGTGTTGGAAGTTACTTGTTGTAAACATAATCTCAGGAATATTTTTACCACGCTTACCCATCTTCATTATTTGCTTGTATGTAACCCTCAGAATGCATTGGATGTCATAGCATTTAGTGCATGCATGCTTTTAGAAACTGACCCATTCCAAGTGTTGGTAATGATGTGCTTGTCGTTTGCTGTGCTGATGTGTACATGTTTTTTGTTGTTTGTGTATTGCAGGTTCCTTTCCACTGGCCTGTCATACGCTGCTCTGCACTTAGAGTTCATAATTGGCAAATCCACCATTTCAGGCATTGTCCGCTGTACTTGTGTGGAAATTTGGTCCAGACTAAATAAAGAGGTCATGCCTGAGTCCAAAATGGCTGACTGGTTGAGGTGCAATTGAAGAAACTTGCCAGTTTCCACATTGTATTGGAGCCCTGGATGGGAAGCACATTCATGTGCGTAAACCGCCGAACTCAGGGTCCCAATTCTACAATTATAAACAATTTTTTACTGTAGTGTTGTTGGCCTTGGTCGACAGTCACTACAGGTTTATAATTGTAGACATTGGAGCCTCTTCCATTATGGGTCGGCGGCTACGCAATAACCAATTGGACTTACCACCACGTCAACTTCCACACTCCAATATGGATCCAGTGCCTCATGTTCTTGTAGCGGATGAGGCGTTTCAATTGACACGTCATGTTATGAGGCCATATCTACGTCGCAATCTGAACCATCGGCGTCGAATATTTAATTTTCGCCTTTCACGTGCACGACGCCTGGTGGAGTGCACCTTTGGTATTCTTTGTGCCAAATGGCGGGTACTCCAATCAGCCATTCAGCTGAGTGAAGCTAATGTAAATGTGGTAGTAAAAGCATGTGTGGTCCTACATAACTTTACTAGAATGCATGAATGCTCCTCACCTGATGTGCCTGACCTTGGGTCTGGTAATGTGTCTATGCCTATGAGACCACTCATCCATCCCCGTCGTCCCCCTTCTGGCCTTAAAGTACGTGATGTGTTCACAAATTATTTTGTTTTCCCCTGATGGTGCTACTCCCTGGCAAGAGGAAGCCTTATCTATGTAGTGTGCTTCTTTTGTTGTCCATAAACAAATTTTCTTTACCTCATTGTTGTTGTAGTGTTGTTCCTACTCTCAAGTTCCCTGTATGTTACACAGGACATCATATATAATAATAACATACAACCAATGCGACTTCACAATTTTAATAATGTGTGTCTATTTAAGTCGCTCTTAAAAAAAAAGCGTACTGGACAAATACGTGCAAAGGTTAAATTCACCTTTTTTGTAAACAAAAAACACAACAGTAAAGTATATAACACACTTAGAAAAGTACTCAAACATTGAGTAACGAAATATCACCTACAAGTTATGGTAGGTGGGGGGTGGTGATGGTGGAGGGCCAGGTTGGGTGGGTTGCCTTGCTGGATCAGTAACCAGTGTCACCCTGAGTTGTGGCAGACTGCACTGTGACTTGTGGGTTTCTGCCTGATCCTGATGGGGGTTTGGGTAGAGGTACATGGGAAACTGGTGTTGGTAGTCATAGGTATATGGCTGACCAGTTTGAGTATGCCCCCAATATGCCCATATCGACCATACCCATGTTGTGGCCAGCCTACAACATTGGGTATGTTCAAGTGGGCATATTGGGAATGGCCACTCTGTCCCATGTGTTGGAGCTGTGTTGTGAATGTGCTAGAGGTGAATTCTGAGCAGAAGCTCCCTCTGGTGGTTACAAACAGTACTGAACTATCCAATGAAGATTGTGAAGATTGGCGATCAGGTGTTACTGACTGGTCTTATATAAGGGAGGTTCCCTCCCATCAGGGTTGCCGGTGATCAATTGTTCTGGTCTCATCTTTGATTCCTGTTCACTTTGTAGCTTGCTGTTTCATGCCTGCATCTTCTGCTAACAGATAAGACATTTTCTTCTTTTAGTTTTTTGTGCTTGCTTTTTGCATTTTGTCCTGCACTTCTGTGGGGGTCTGCCGGGTCCCCTCCGGGGGCTGTGCTCCTCTCAGTTTAGTTCAGCCACTGTTGTTTGTTCATTTGCCTTTTCCAGTTTTTTCAGTGGCTGCTGTTTAGTTTTGTTACACCAGAGAACTAATTTAGGTGGTAGAGGTCTTGTGATCTCAGGTGTTTTTGTAATTAGTAGGGTTGGTACTTTTCAGGGTTTTTTGGGATTGCAGTAAGTGTCCTTCCTATTCTTTTCTATTTAGGAAGTTTGGGCCCCAACGTTTGCTCATACTATTTTCTGTCTGTGTCTGTATTTCCTCTTGTCTAACCGCCATTACATGTTTGGGGGCTTTCTATGTTCTTTGGGGATCTGCTCCGGGGAGATAGTTTTCCTCTTTCTGTCTTTAGGTGTAGTTAGCTTCTCAGGCTGTGATGAGGCGTCTATGACCAACGTAGGAACGCTCCACGGCTGCCTTTAGTTGTGGTGGTTAGTCAGGGTACTGCAATCCCATAGATTCCAACCTCTCTGGTGTATTTCCTTTTTTGCCTGCTCTCCTCAGCTACCAAATCATAACAGAGCTGCTGAGGTAGATTGGAGTATGAAGGAGCTTGTGGAGGAGGAGTTGCTATCTGTTGGACACAAGGAGGAGGAGGATGATGATGATGATGAGGAGGAGGTTGAGAGGCTGAAGCACCCTCTCTTCGCTGCCTTCCCAACAACTGTAGTTGATTTTCTGAAGAAAGCTGCCACCTTTCCAGAAAATCAAATACAGTGTTGGGATCATTTGGTGGGGTGCCTGCATCCAGAACTATTTGCAGAGCACCTCTGGTCCGCAGTCTGTGCTCACGTGGAATACCCCTGAGGTAGCGTGCCAGACTGCGTTCAAATGCCTCCTCCCCATCATATGCTGCATTGGATAAATAGTCCAGAACTCCTCTGTCCACCTGCCTCCTTGTCCCAGAACCAACTCCTTCTCTTCGGCGCCTGCCTCGCCGTGGAATAAGGGAATGTGGAGGAGACCCATAATGAGGCATATATAACACCAGAGAACATGGAGCATAAAGATACCATAGTAAAGAGAGATACTCAATAGTATCAAAAGCAGTTTTATTTTAATAAAGTTTTAAGTTACAACCACGAAGTATAAAATACATTCATTAGTATATACTGTATGAAACAGACATGTGTTCAAAACGGGACCAGATGGCTAATACTGCATAGTAGCTACATATGGAACAGGACCATGGGAACAGGTGTCAAACTAAGCCATAAATCCTGCTATAATGCACTTGCCACATAGTATTGATCTAATTATTTATCTCATTATATATCCCTAATTCAGAGAGATGACAGTAAAAATATGCATTGGATATAAGAATCAATCATACTACAAAGTGTTCCTGACCAGTCAGGCAATTCAAAAAATCCTAAGTAACACTGAAATGGGAATGCAGGAATAGATGGTAATGCAGGCTAATTACCCATGGTGATCTCCATGTGTAGACACGTGCCCCTACGCACGTTTCGCTTTCGCTTCCTCGGGGGGCCAGTACACTTTGTGCCCCATATAGATGCTTATATACCCTTATCCATTGCCATATGAGGCGCATGTAATCAGCGTCTCAGGTGTCACGTCCGCCCAGCCCCCTCCCAGCGTCTCAGCAGTGATGCATGCCACTGGTGCGCACTGATTGTGTCAATGGGACGCCAGCACCGCCTACAGATGCCTGGGGAAGTGACGGAGGAGAGACCAGTGTCCGAGACATGCGCACTGGCAACCGGAAGTATGGCGACCGCCATCTTGGTTCAGGGCAAAACCTCCACATATTGTGAGAGCTGTACCAGCGTTTCTAATGACAAAAGTACAAGTGGTACATGCTGAGTATCGTCTAGATGAGCGAGGGGTATGCCATACAGAGAAGGGGGGGATGTGTGATCGAATAGTACCAGGTACCTACATGCGTTCCACATAAGGGGAGTATCTTGGTGAATTTACACTGCAATATTCACAATGCGATATAATATACAAAATAGTACCATATCGTATATATCGTAATTATCACAACACAACAAATAGAATGACACATTCAATATACATATTGGTCATGGAGTATATTACACCGTATATATCAATATATTTTTACACATCCCATGAAAAAAGAAGATATTCTTTGTATTTAAATGTGCTGGTATCGAACTTGTGGATCCACATCACAGGAATGGCCGAACAAATAAGCATCCATATTCAGATATTCATGTCATTTCTTATATATCAAAAACAAAAAAAGAGATACAAAGAAAAAGAAAAAATTAAAAACTATGCAATAAAAGGTGAACATTGATACAGAGACGAAACAGAACACGCATCTATAGAAAGGATGCAAAGCTCAATTGTTCATTCAATCCTGCCGGGACCATGGTATCTAGGGTAACAATCCAACGGCACTCTCTTTGTGTAAGAACTCGATTACAATCACCTCCGCGGACCCCCAGATGCACATGGTTTATGCCTCTGACTTTCAACTCCCCAGCATTAGATTGATGTTTAAGACGAAAATGTCTAGGAATTGTTTTCAGAGACATCACATCCTCAGCATCCCGGGCGGCCTCAATATCGCGGACATGTTCATGTGTCCTTATTCTCAACTCACGGATGTGAGACCTATGTAAATTAAGTTACAACTACCGTATTTTCCGGCGTATAAGACGACTTTTTAACCCCTGAAAATCGTCTTCAAAGTCGGGGGTCGTCTTATACGCCGGGTATGGCGTTTCAGAGGTGTTTACCTAGGGTTTAGGCGCTTGGGACGTCGGCGGCTCCTCTTGTGCAGCCCCAGCAGGCTCTGTGCTGGGGGGCGGCGGCTCCTCTTGTGCAGCCCCCGCAGGCTCTGTGCTGGGGGACGGCGGCGGTGATTCTTTCTTAATCCCCGGAGGCCCCGGCAGCTCCATTGCTGCGATGCGATGGCCTCCGGGAAAATGGCCGCTGCATGCTCAGCTTCAGATCTCGTCTCAAGATCTCGGGAGACGAGATCTGAAACTGAGCATGCGCCATTTTCCCGGAGGCCACCGCATCGCATCAATGGAGCTGCCGGGCCTCCGGGGATTGAGAAAAGAATCACCGCCGCCGTCCCCCAGCTCAGAGCCTGCGGGGGCTGCACGAGTAGCCGCCGCTGTCCCCCAGCACAGAGCCTGGGGGCTGCACGAGAGGAGCCGCCGCCGTCCCCCAGCACAGAGCCTGGGGGCTGCACGAGAGGAGCCTCCGACGCCGTCCCCCAGCACAGAGCCCCCCCCAGGCTGCACAAAAGGAGCCGCCGCCGTCGCCCAGCGCCTAGACCCTAGGTAAACACCTCTGAAAAGCCCACTCCCCCCACCATATGTTCCGTACCCGGCGTATAAGATGACACCCGGCGTATAAGAAGACCCCCCCACACTTTTAAGACAAATTCATATTTTGACTGTAAAAGTTGGGGGGTCGTCTTATACGCCCAGTCGTCTTATACGCCTGCATGTCATAAGAATTTAAATTAAAAAATGACCATGTTAAATTCAAATCTGTTTTTTTAAATTTTTACCGATGTTTGGTAAGCGTTGGAAAAGGGGTAGTCTTATACGGTGAATATATCCTAAACTCTATATTTTAACAGGAAAAGTAGGGGGGTCGTCTTATACACCAGTCGTCTTATACGCCGGAATATACGGTACATGTGGCATAATAAACCACATGCGTAGTAGAGCACGTGATATATGCCCTAATATCATATGTCTTGAGGCCGTCCGATGATGTAAAAGACGCTGATCGGATGTGATTCTTGCAGGCAAGGCATCTTCCGCAGGGATAAAAAGCGAAACGTGCGTAGGGGCACGTGTCTACATATGGAGACCACCATGGGTAATTAGCCTGCATTACCATCTATTCCTGCATTCCCATTTCAGTGTTACTTAGGATTTTTTGAATTGCCTGACTGGTCAGGAACACTTTGTAGTATGATTGATTCTTATATCCAATGCATATTTTTACTGTCATCTCTCTGAATTAGGGATATATAATGAGATAAATAATTAGATCAATACTATGTGGCAAGTGCATTATAGCAGGATTTATGGCTTAGTTTGACACCTGTTCCCATGGTCCTGTCCCATATGTAGTTACTATGCAGTATTAGCCACCTGGTCCCGTTTTGAACACATGTCTGTTTCATATATACTAATGAATGTATTTTATACTTCGTTGTTGTAATTTAAAACTTTATTAAAATAAAACTGTTTTTGATACTATTGAGTATCTCTCTTTACTATGGTATCTTTATGCTCCATGTTCTCTGGTGTTATATATGTGTTGGGAGCTCCATGGAATCCCCATTTAGGGAACTAAAGTACTGTGCATGTTCTATTAAGCCATTGCATATGATGTTTTCTGTATCTGAGATATTGGTCTCCATCATGAGGCATAGTAGGGCTACTGCTGACAGGATGCTCCTCTTGCTGTTGAGCCTGGCTGTCTGACTCCTCAGCTGCTGCTGGTGGTGGTGCTTGGGTGGAAGATGAAGCTGCAGAGGAAGGGCCAGCCTCCTCAGCAACATCACCAACAGGGTCTATGACGACCTCAGAGTCAGACCCTGTCTCCCTCTCGGTAAGGTTGGACTCCGTCCTATATAGGAAAACAAACAATATAATTAATATTTGATATCCAAAGCAGTCATAGGGTTTCAACAGACATGCACTTACGCTCGCAGATCCATAACTGGCGCAAGAAAATTTAGGCGGTCAAAGTAAAGGTATTTCCTCTTCGTTGTTCCTGAGGCCCCACTACGCACCCTCAGCTGCCTCTCCCTGCGGTAGCAGTCCCGACAGCTGCGCCACCGCCTTGTCACATCTGTCACTGCAAAGTGAATACAAGCACAACCAAAAATATTACTGATATGGACTTCTAAAACACTTCACACATCTGTAGCTATGAACATCCACATTTTTGTTATTTCTGTTGTGTACACAAAAACACATAAAATGTTGTATGGTATTCAGGATGGCAAAGTAGCATAATCATTGTAGAAGGGTAGATGCATACAAACATACGTGTGTGAGGTATGTGTAACAACAACTACCATCACTTTGCCCCAAAGCTTTGCCATTAACAGAAGGGCCACAGATGAAGTTCCTGACCTACACATTTCATGTGTGCTCAAGGTGGCTACAACCATTTCACAAACAAAGTAGGCAACCATCAGTGATGGATGTGAAGATGTGGATGTTGTTTGGGGACACACAGAACAATGTGTCATTGACATTATAAAGCGTTTCATAATAATGTTTCTTTGGGACAATATGAACGGATAAGAAGAAAATAGAAGATTGGTGTGTGCAAATACAGTTAAATATATGACTGTTGTTATGGTTTTAATTATTGGACTTACTAATGCGCTTTTGGTCCTCCCTTGATCCCTGGCCAAAATCTGGGAACATTTGCCCACAAATTCTCCTCCAAGCCGCCTTCTTGCACGACCTGTCAGAGTAATGGGCATCGCGCTGGTCCCAAAGTTCTGGCCTCTCCTGGACCAGAACAATAAGCATTTCCACGTTGATATGGGTAGCCATGTGTCTGGATTCCGTGGAGGCGTTGTTCCTGTTTTTGTTTAACATGTGCAAGGCTAATTAGCATGTAAAGCCTTCCTCACAATTCCTGATGCAATTTCCTGTCACCTGGAGAAGTCGTGCGATTTAATCGCAAGTCACACGGATGGTCCGTTTGTAATCCGACTTTTCATCGCACCCATAGACTTGCATTGGCGATTGTCGACCCACAATCGGTGGCAATCGCAGCATGCTGCGATTGCACTTGCACGTATAAAACGGACCACAAAAAATCACATGTTGGGAGCTGCTCCATAGATTAACATTGGTCCGACTGCAATGCGATATTTCATCGCTTTGCAGTCGTACGATTTTGTTGCCAGTGTGACGCCGGCCTAAGGCCCATCTTCCATAATGCTCTGGAGGTCCTATATACCCTGTGCAGCAGAAATAGATTGTAGATTGTGAGCCCTCGCGGGCAGGGTCCTCTCTCATCCTGTACCAGTCGTGACTTGTATTGTTTAAGATTACTGTACTTGTATTTATTATGTATACCCCTCCTCACATGTAAAGCGCCATGGAATAAATGGCGCTATAATAATAAATAATACGAGAAGGCATTTAGTAGCAAGCAGAGAAATCTGTAACTTGAAAGCTGAGAGGAGGTCCTGGGATGTGAGGAGGAAATGACGGTTCAGGGACTTGAGCATGCCACTCGAGCACCTGCTATATTTAGAGCATACCCGAGCTCCCGATGCAAACTGAAGTAGCGAGCGCTTGCACTCAATACTAATGACGACACATTCAATATGACGACCTAATGTTATCAAATTCTTTGGGTTCAAAATGCTCATTATACCCTGGATAAAATCCTTGAGGTGGTATGGTTTCCAAAATGTGGTCACGTGTGTATGTTTGGGTGTCCAACTGTTTACGCACATCAGGGATTCTCCAAATGCGATATGGTGTCCGCCGTCGATTCCAGACAATTTTGCGTTCAAAAAGTCAAACCGTACTCCCTCCCTTCCGAGCCCTGCCATGCCCTCGAAACAGTGGCTTTCCCCACGAATGGGGTATCTGCGTACTCAAGAGAAAAAGAAACCACAAAATTTGTTGTGCAATTTCTCCTGTCACCCTTGTGAAAATATAGTTTGGGTCTAAAGTAACTTTTTTTTTTTTTTTAATTAAATGTTTTTTTCCTTCCATATTGCTTCAGTTCTCGTGAAGTAACTTGAGGGGTGCAGTTTTTAGAATAGTGTCACTTTTGGGTACTTTCTGTCATATAGACCCCTCAAAGTCACTTCAAATTTGAGGAGGTTTTGTACATTTTGTTGGAAAAATGAGAATTTGCTGGTCAACTTTTTAACCTTTATGACTCCTAACAAAATTATACTGATGTAAAGTAGACGTGGGAAGTTATTTATTAACTATTTTGTGCGATATGACTGATTTAACCCTTCACCCCCAAGGGAGGTTTGCATGTTAATGACCAGGCCAATTTTTACAATTCTGACTACTGTCCCTTTATGAGGTAATAACTCTGGAACGCTTCCATGGATCCTGGTGATTCTGACATTTTCTTTTGACATATTGTACTTCATGATAGTCGTAAAATTTCATTGATATGACTTGCATTTATTTGTGAAAAAAACTCAAATTTTGCCAAAATTTTGAAAATTTTGCGATTTTCATGCCCTTAAATCACAGATATGTCACACAAAAACTTAATAAGTAACATTTCCCACATGTCTACTTTACATCAGCACAATTTTATAAACAATATTTTTTTTGTTAGGAAATTATAAGGGTTAAAAGTTGACCAGCGATTTCTCTTTTTTACAACACCATTTTTTTTTTTTAGGGACCACATCACATTTGAAGTCACTTTGAGGGGTCTATGAGATAGAAAACATCCAAAAATGACACCATTCTAAAAATTGCACCCCTCAAGGTGCTCAAAAACCACATTCAAGAAGTTTAACTCTTTTTGTGCTTCACAGGAATTTTTGGAATGTTTGAAAAAAAATGTGTATCTTCGTACCGTGTTAGCCAGTAGATAGAAAAATATTTAGAATTGAGAGTCCTCAGTGGTTGATACCTTTTAATGGCTAACTGAAAAGATGATAACAAATTGCAAGCTTTCGAGACTACTCAGGTCTCTTCATCAGGCAAAGACTAAAACAAAAACTGAAGAATCACATATTTATACACAACACAGCACAGAAATAATGCAATAGGTAAGACAAAAAAATATTTAGACTTGAGAGTCCTCAGTGGTTGATACCTTTTAATGGCTAACTGAAAAGATGGTAACAAATTGCAAGCTTTCGAGACTACTCAGGTCTCTTCATCAGGCGAAGACTAATACAAAATCTGAAGAATCACATATTTATACACAAAAGGACACAGGAATAATGCAATAGGTAAGACAAGTGACGTGAAGCAGAACTGTCATTATGGCAGAGGGATGAACATAAATATTGGAACAGTTCATAGATAAGGAGTGAAAGTTTTATTGCCCTCTGATTGGAGTCTGCTATTGTGTTTTGATGCCCTAGAAGGTCAGAGAAGCAGATTCCTTAATTGATGTAGAAAGACATGAATCCGTGTGATATATTCATTCCAGCACTAAGAGTGTCAAAGGTCATCATAAGTTTATATTCCCAAACCTTTCTATCTTTCTCAGATTTGAAGTTAGATTTTAATACAAGTAATTCCATATCCATCATGCTATGACCGGGCATACAAAAGTGTTTTGCCACAGGTAAATCCATTCTTTTTTCTCTTATTGTGTGGCGATGAGAATTCATCCTTGTTCTCAGTTTTTGCCCGGTGCCCAGTTTTAGGTGTACCTAATTATTTGTACGAAATGTCCAACTGGGGGTCTGTATGTGGGGGAGACCGGGCAAAAACTGAGAACAAGGATGAATTCTCATCGCCACACAATAAGAGAAAAAAGAATGGATTTACCTGTGGCAAAACACTTTTGTATGCCCGGTCATAGCATGATGGATATGGAATTACTTGTATTAAAATCTAACTTCAAATCTGAGAAAGATAGAAAGGTTTGGGAATATAAACTTATGATGACCTTTGACACTCTTAGTGCTGGAATGAATATATCACACGGATTCATGTCTTTCTACATCAATTAAGGAATCTGCTTCTCTGACCTTCTAGGGGCATCAAAACACAATAGCAGACTCCAATCAGAGGGCAATAAAACTTTCACTCCTTATCTATGAACTGTTCCAATATTTATGTTCATCCCTCTGCCATAATGACAGTTCTGCTTCACGTCACTTGTCTTACCTATTGCATTATTCCTGTGTCCTATTGTGTATAAATATGTGATTCTTCAGATTTTGTATTAGTCTTCGCCTGATGAAGAGACCTGAGTAGTCTCGAAAGCTTGCAATTTGTTACCATCTTTTCAGTTAGCCATTAAAAGGTATCAACCACTGAGGACTCTCAAGTCTAAATATTTTTCTATCTACTGGCTAACACGGTACGAAGATACACATCTTTCCTATAGGTAAGACAAGTGATGTGAAGCAGAACTGTCATTATGGGAGAGGGATGAACATAAATATTGGAACAGTTCATAGATAAGGAGTGTGAAAGTTTTATTGCCCTCTGATTGGGGTCTGGTATTGTGTTTTGATGCCCCTAGGTCAGAGAAGCAGATTCCTTAATTGATGTACAAGGACATAAATCCATGGGATATATTCATTCCAGCACTGAGAGTGTCAAAGGTCATCGTGAGCTTATATTCCCAAACCTTTCTATCTATCTCAGATTTAAAGTTAGATTTTAATACAAGTAATTTCATGTCCATCATGCTATGACCGGGGATACAAAAGTGTTTGGCCACAGGTAGATCCATTCTTTTTTCTCTTATTGTGTGGCGATGGGAATGAACATTTAACTTTATTTCACAAAAGATTTACTTCAGATCCAATTTCTTTTTTATTTTCCCAAGGGTAACAGGAGCAATTGGACCCCAAAAGTTATTGTGCAATATGTCCTGAGTACGCTGATACCCCATATGTGGGGGCAAACCACTGTTTGGGTGCATGGCAGAGCTCGAAAGGGAATGGGCGCTGTTTGACTTTTTCAACGCAAAATTGGCTGGAATTGAGATCGGACGCTATGTCGCATTTGGAGAGCCCCTGATGTGCCTAAACAGTGGAAACCCCCCAAAAGTGACACCATTTTGGAAACTAGAACCCCCAAGGAACTTATCTAGATGTGTTGTAAGCACTTTGAACCCCCAATGGCTTCACAGAAGTTTATAACGTAGAGCCGTAAAATTAAAAAATTATATTTTTTCCACAAAAATGATTTTCACAGACAATTTTTTTGATTTTCCCAAGGGTAACAGGAGAAATTGGACCCCAAAAGTTGTCTAATTTGTACAAGTACGCTGATACCCCATATGTGGGAGAAAACTACTGTTTGGGCACACGTCGGGGCTCGGAAGGGAAGTAGTAACGTTTTCGAATGCAGACTTTGATGGAATGGTCTGCAGGCGTCATGTCGCGTTTGCAGAGCCCCTGATGTGTCTGAACAGTGGAAATGCCCCAAAAGTGACCCCATTTTGGAAACTACACCCTCCAAGGAAATTATCTAGATGTGCCTTACAGTGGTAATGCCCAAAAAGTGCCCCTTTTTCGAACTAATCTACTGTTTCCTGGTATGTGAACTTTATAAGTGACCACGTATCTCACTGCAGCTTAGCCCGGATGGGAACGGAGCCCAGTGACCGGAGGCAACCTCTATGACGTCACCCCCAGTTACTGATGCTGCATTCTCAGCAGCTCATTCATCAGTGGTTCTCAGCGTGGACAGTCACATCTTGGCACCGTCCAGGTTGAAAAATAATTACCGTATTTTTTGGACTATAAGACGCACTTTTTCCACAAAAAAATTGTGAGGAAAATGGGGGGTGCATCTTATAGTCCAAACCTAGGCTTACCGGGGGGTGGCGGCAGTGGTGAGGCGGTGGCAGAGGTGCGGCGATGCTGAGGGGCGGTACGTTGTGCACCTGAGCAGCGTCCCTTCCTCAGGTGAGGTGACACTGCGGCACGGTGTCCACGGAGAGCAGAGCAGGGTTTCTCGTGGCGGCCATCTTCCTGAGGCCGCGCGTGCGCAGATTGAGTTCTCTGCTTCCCGGGGCTTAAGGAAAATGGCTGCGAGAGGCCGCGCATGCGCAGATAGAGATCGCGGTGGCCATTTTCCTGAAGCAGAGTTCACAGATTGAGAGCTGGGCTTCAGGAAAATGGCTGCCGCGATCTCCGCCTCCTGTGGCCATTTTTCTGAAGCCCCGGGAAGCAGAGTACTCAATCTGAGCACGCGCGGCCTCAAGAAGATGGCCGCCACCACCGAGAAACTCATGATTAACCCGGCTTTGCTGCTCACCTTGGACACCGGGCCGCGGCGTCACCTCACCTGAGGAAGGTACCCTGTATCAGCATCACCGCACCTCTGCCGCACCACTGCCGCAACCCCCCGTGGACATCAGGCCGCAGCATCAACCACCTTAGCATGAAGGGACCCTTCTTAGGTGCACTCCCACAGCCCACACAGAACATCAGGACCGCCGACACTGGACCGGACTACCTGAGGAAGGCGACCATGACCCCTGTGACCCTGCTGTACTACCGCCGACCCTCAGGTAAGATACCTTTAAATTCGGACTATAAGACGGACCCCATCTTATAAAAATCCTTTTTTCTGCTATTTTCACCCCAAAATTTGGGATGCGTCTTATGGTCCGGTGCGTCTTACAGTCCGAAAAATACGGTATCCCCCAGACATGGATTACGGCGTGGGACAGAACGATGGACAGGTATGGTATATTGTTGCTTTATTTTACTTTTTTTTACAGTAGATCGAGGGCTTCGGTGGAATAGGCGAACTTGTAAGTATGGTTTAATTGAGAATATTAAAGGAGTCTGTGTCATTTTTTCAATTAAAGGACTTTATTCCTACTGTGTGTTTATTTACAATACAACTATAGGATTAGTAATGGATAGGTGTCTTATAGATGCTTCTCCATTGCTAAGCCATGGGCTTGTTGTCATCCAACGATAGAAAGGTGACATCAACCCCACAAATATTACCCCACTTGCCACCGCTACAGGGCAAGTAGGAAGAGCCAGGCAAAGCGCCAGAATTGGTGCATCTAATAGATGCACCTTTTTGGGGCAGCTGCGGGCTCCTATTTTTAGGCTGGGGGGCCTATATCAATGGCCCCTTGCCAGTCTGAGAATACAAGCCCCCAGCTGTGAGCTTTAGCAAGACTGGTTGTCAAAAATAGGGGGTTTTTTTTAAATTATTTAAGCAATTTAAAAAAACTGTGGGGACCCCTCTATTCCTGATAACCAACCTTGCTGACAGCTGAGGATTGCAGCCCCCGGCTGTGACTTGCCTGGCTGGTTATAGAAAATACAGGGTTTTTTTTAATTTATTTATAGCGCAGGCGGCGACTGATGAATATCCCCATCAGCTGCTCCTGCTGTCACTGTTATTAGCAGCAGCAGGGGTAGGCTGATGGGAGTAATAGTCCAATCAGCTGCCTCCTGCTGTCTCTTTTATCACTTAAATGTAACTCATCATTGAATGATGAGAGCCGTGTTCAGCACCCAGCGACGGGGTACAGCGCTTACTGTAACATTTATTCCCTGGCACCCGTTCGTGTGGTACTAATGCGACACACGCGTGCCACACATATTATAAACACGCACACTGATATCTCCAGTACCGGAAATATCAGGATGTGTGAAAGAGGCATTACAGCGGGTTTTTATGTTTGACAGCTGTCACACGCTAAAAGACCCTTTTTATTGCAAAAAAATAGTTTTTGCATCACCACATTTTGATTGCTATAAGTTTTCCATATTTTGGCCCACAGAGTCAAGTAAGGTCTTATTTTTTTGTGGGACGAGCTGACGTTTTTTATTGGTACAATTTTCGAGCACATGACATTTTTTGATCGCTTTCTATTCCGACTGTTTGGGAGACAGAATGAGCAAAACCCAGCAATTCATTAATTTATTTTTTCGGGGGGGGGGGGGGTTTATACCGTTCCGTGTGTGGTAAAATTGATAAAGTAGTTTTATTCTTCGAGTCAGTATGTTTACAGCGATACCTCATTTGTATTTTTTTTTATGTTTTGGCGCTTCTATGTAATAAAACTATTTTATAGAAAAAATAATTGTTTTTGCATCACTTTATTCTGAGAGTTATAACTTTTTTATTATTCCGCTGATGGAGCTGTATGGCGGCTTGTATGGCGTTTTCAGCGGTACCATGTTTATTTATATCCGTCTTTTTGATCGTGTGTTATTCCACTTTTTCTTTGGCAGCATGATGATAAAGCATTGTTTTTTGCCTTGTTTTTCTTTTTATGGTGTTCGCCAAAGGAGTTAACTAGTGGGACAATTTTATAGCGCGGGTCGTTGCGGATTCGGCAATACCAAATATGTATACTTTTTTGTTTATATTTTTTTTTTCATTCAAATATTTATTTAGAGATAGAATATATTGATTTTTTTTATAATTATTTTTGATTTTTTTTTTTTATATTTTTGCAATTATTTAAAACATTTTTTTTCACTTTTTACTTAGTCCCACTATGGGACAATCATTTTTTGCAGGCCGATCGCTTCTGTTGCATGATGATGGAGATGAGTGGGGAATTGATTTTTTGTGGATTGAGTTCAAGCTTTTATTGGGAACATTTTACATAACATTTGGCATCACATTTATCTGGCGCTCTATGCTGATCACTTACTTTGGAGTTTCCATCTAAATCTCCGAGTGACCTGAAAGGCCTGAGGGATCCAGGACTGTGGTCGACTGCACTTTTATGCTTGCTTAAAAAGACGGACACTGCCAGATCACAGGTCCTATGGCGTCCACAGTTCCTCCATATGCCTCATTATAGGGAATTTTCCAACGGGCGTTCCGTCTGAATCACGTATTTCAGAGATTTACACAGAAACCCTGGTGTAAGTGCTCAGTGTAGAGCGCAGAATAAATGTGCGCCGAGCCCTAATGCGATCTTTGGGAGGCAGAATGAACAAATCAGCAGCAAGTGAAGAATTGGTTTTATTTTATTTTTTTACTCTGTTCCTCGTGCAGTATAAGTTATTAGATAACTTTATTTTTTGGGTCAGTGCTATTACGGCGATACCAGATTTATATTGGGTTTTTATGTTTGGCTGCTGTCACACAGTAAAAGACACTTTTTATTGCAAAAACTAGTATTTGCATCCCCATATTTACAAAGCTATAATTTTTCCATATTTCAGCCGACAGAGTCATGTGGCTGCTTGTTTTTTGCGGGATGAGTTGACATTTTTATTGGTACCATTTTCGGGCACGACATTTTTTGGTCACTTTCTATTCTGCTTTTTGGGAGTTAGAATGAACAAAAACCAGCAGTTCAGGAATTATTTTTTTTTATTTTTGTATTTTTATACCGTTCCACGTGTGGTAAAATTGATACGAAGCTTTATTCTTCGGGTCAGTGCGATTACAGCGATACCACATTTATTTTTTTTTGTTTTGGCGCTGTTACACAATAAAAATTATTTAATAGAAAAAATAATTATTTTTGCATCACTTTATTCTGAGAGCTATAACTTTTCATTTTTTCGTTTTTTCGGAGCTTTATGGCAGCTTGCATTTTGCAGGACAAGATGACGTTTTCAGTGGTTCCATTTTTATTTACATTCATTTTGATCGCGTTTTATTGCACTTTTTGTTCAGTGGAATGATAATAAAGCATAGTTCTTTGGCTCGTTTTTATTTTTTTTACTGTGTTCACTGAAGGTATTAACTACTGGGACAGTTTTATAGGTCGGGTCGTTCCGGACCCGATAATGTGTACTTTTTTTTATTTATTTTTTTACATAAATGTATTTATTGGATTAATATTTTTTATTCTTTATTTGGGGATTTTTTTAAATATTTTTACAGTTTTTAATAACTTTTTATTTTATTTTACATTGTCTCAGGATGGGATATCATCCTTCCACTGACAGATCGCTGATCTGATACTCTGCAAAGCTTCTGCACTCCAGGGCATCAGAGCAGCATTTGACAGGCAGGGAAGGAGGCATTTCAGCTCCTGCTCTTAGCAAGCGCTCACAAGTCACGTTCCCTGTTGGACCCTATGGCCATCTTGCCGCCCGGGCTCACCATGGAGACCATTGGCACAATGCAATCGCATTGCGTTGTGCAGATGTAGACAGAGAGGGAGCTCACTCCCTCTGCCATGCTCCTCGATGTCACTGTCACTATTGACAGCGGCTTCAGAGGAGTTAAATGTCCGATCAGTGATAGCACCAATTGTGGTCATTGCTGCTGGCTGTCAGCTATCACATAGTGCTGACCTCCACACTCGATCACGGTGGTGCTCAGCGTGAGCCTGCGCGATTACGACACTGGACATATAGGGCGGTTTGCAGGAGCATCTCGGGAAGGGGTTAATAGCTTGTTACAGAGGCAGACCATGCTTAAAGTGCACAGAACGATCTGTAGATTGTTCAGTGCAGTAGGCTACCATTGTTTTCAGCAAGTCAAGTCCTCTACACAGCATGTTCTTCAAAAAACTAATTGTGCAACACAGAAGATCATTGCACCCAATGGAATGAATATCATCCAAAGGGAAAATTCAAAGAAAAAAAAAGGATCTAAGGCGCAGCGATCCAAAATGACTTTTGTAGAAAAGCAATTCTTTATTTAAATGTCTAAAACCTAACACATTTTAGAGTTGCTTGCTTTTCTCAAATGACAAGCCAGTTAGCAGACATAATACACAATAAGTATACAGTGTATACTAAAAACACATGTAATCTGCACAAGTTCGTATCATACAGTTTTGTCAAAGCCAAATACCAGGAATTAGAAAAAAAAAGCAGCTTTATTTAAAGCCTGACACCAAAAAGATACGAAAACACACTGAGAAACCAACACAAGTAGCCTAGTCTACTTAATATTGTAGCTGCAGAAATTGTGAAACCTATAGATCTCACCAAATGTTCATCATGGGAATGTAGTCTAAGGGCTCATACCCATTTGCGAGGAAAAAAAACTGTCCGTTTTCTGGATGGAAAAAACGGTCCGAATATATGCAATTGTCATGCGATTGTCATGCGATTTGTATGCGATTTTTAATCGCACCATCCCGTTTTCCATCTGTATGCAATGCGATTTTAACATGACGTTTTACATATAGCAGTTCTCTCTATGTAAAAACTTATGTAAAAATCACATTGTAAAAAAAAAAAATTTACACTAAAAGCAAATAATTATATATATATATAGGTGTTGTGTTTTGGTAGCTGAGGAGAATAAGCAAAAACGGCAATACACCAGAGAGGCTGGAACCTATTGGATTGCAGTACCATGAACTAACCACACAACTAGAGGTCGCCGTGGAGCGTTCCTAGTTGATCCTAGACGCCTCGTCACAGCCTGAGAGATAACTACACCTAAAGGCAGAAAGATGAAAGCTATCTGCCCCGGAGCAGATCCCAAAAGAAAATAGGAAGCCCCCAAACATGTAATGGTGGTTAGACAAGAAGCACGGACACAGACAGAAATAGAATGAGCAAACACTGGGGCCCAATCTGTCTAAACAGAAAAGTACAGGAAAGGATACTCACTGCAATCCAAAATAAAACCCTAAAAAATACCAACTCTTCTGATTGCAAAAACACCTGAGATCACACGATCTCTACCACCTAAAATCAGATCTCTGGTGTAACAAAACTAAGCCGCAGCCACTAAAAAAACAGGAAAAAGCAAATGAACAAATAACAGTGGCTTCAGATAAACTGAGAGGAGCACAAGCCCCCGGAGGGGACCTGGCTGACCTCCACAGAAGTGCAGGGAACAATACAAAAAGCAAGCACAAAAATAAAAGCAGAAAATATCTTATCTGATAGCAGAAGATGCAGGCAAAACTCAGCAAACTTCCAAATGAACCAGGAACCACAATTGAGACAAGAACAATTGATCACCGGCAACCATCATGGGAGGGAACCTCCCTTATATCAGACTAGTCAGCGATCCCAGATTGCCATTCCTCGCTGAAAGGCTCAGTACTGTCTGTAACCACCAGAGGGAGCCTCTGCTCAGAAACCATCTCTAGCACATTCATAACTGTACCCCCCCTTGAGGAGGGGTCACCGAACCCTCACTTGTGCAACCAGGCCGATCAGGATGAGCTCGGTGATAGGCACGGATAAGTCTCCTAGCATGGATGTCCGAAGCAAACACCCAAGAATTGTCCTCCTGACCATAACCTCTCCACTTAACCAAATACTGGAGTTTCTGTCTAGAAAAATGAGAATCCAATATTTTCTCAACCACATACTCCAGATTGCCCTCAACCAAAACAGGGTCAGGAGGTGCAGCCATAGGAACCACTGGCTCGACAAACCTCTTCAATAAGGACATGTGGAACACGTTATGAATCTTAAATGAAGAAGCAAACGGAAGGAAACAGGATTAAGAATCTCCATGATCTTATAAGGTCCAATGAACCTAGGCTTAAACTTTGGAGATGCAACCCTCATAGGGATATTTCTTGAGGACAACCAAACCAAGTCCCCCACTTTAAACCGAGGACCATCAGTCCTATGCCGGTTGGCAAACCGTTGGCCTTCTCCTGAGAGAGAGACAACCTCTCCACTACCTGGTCCCAAATCTGCTGCATTCGCTCCACAACAGAGTCAACACCTGGACAGACAGAAGCCTCCGCCTGTCCCGAAGAAAATCGAGGGTGAAACCCAAAATTACAGAAAAATGGAGACATCAAGGTGGCAGAGCTAGCCCTATTATTAAGAGCAAACTCAGCCAGAGGCAAAAAAGAGACCCAGTCATCTTGATCAGCAGACACAAAACATCTCAAATAAGTCTCCAAGGTCTGGTTTGTTCTCTTGGTTTGTCCATTGGTCTGAGGATGAAAAGCAGAGGAGAAAGATAATTGAACACCAAGTTTAGAACAAAATGTCCTCCAAAATCTGGAAACAAACTGGACTCCTCTGTCAGACACAATGTTCTCCGGAATGTCATGTAACCGAACCACGTGCTGAAGGAACAAAGGCACCAATTCGGAGGAGGAAGGTAACTTAGGTTTCCAAGATGATACATCTTGTGCCATTACCTATCACAGATTACCCAGATAACGGTCATTCTCTGAGAAACAGGGAGGTCGGAAATAAAATCCATAGAGATATGGGTCCATGGCCTCTTGGGCACAGGTAATGACATTAACAAACCACTAGAGCGAGAGCAAGGCTTGGAGCGAGAGCAAGTCCCGCAGGACTGCACAAATTCCCTGATGTCACGAGACAAAGTAGGCCACCAAAAGGACTGACTCACCAAGTCTCTGGTACCAAAATCCCGGGATGACCAGCCAACGCGGAACAATGAATCTCAGACATCACACTCTTCTTCCACTGTTCTGGGACAAACAATTTCCCAATAGGGCAGCGCTCAGGTTTATCCTCCTGACACCCTTCCAGAGCCAGTCTCTAATTGGGCGAGATGGCGGAAAGAACTGCAACCTCTTTCAAAATAACAGTAGGATCAGATAACTCAGGAGAGTCCGCAAAGAAACTCCTCGAGAGGGCATCCGCCTTAACATTCTTAGTGCCAGGAAGAAAAGAAACCACAAAATTAAAACGTGTGAAAAACAAGGCCCACCTGGCCTGTCTAGGATTAAGTCGCTTGGCTGATTCGAGATAAACCAGATTATTATGGTCCGTGAGGACCACCACCTGATGTTTGGCTCCTTCCAGCCAATGTCTCCACTCTTCAAAGGCCCACTTCATGGCCAATAACTGCCGATTACCCACGTCATAATTACGTTCAGTTGGAGAAAATTTTCGAGAGAAAAAGGCACAAGGGTTACTCTTAGAGGTCTCTGGATCTCTTTGGGACAAAACGGCACCTGCCCCAATTTCAGAGGCATCAACCCCCATCTGAAACGGTAGAGAAACATCAGGCTGCCGTAGAACAGGAGCAGAAGTGAATCTCTGCTTAAGTTCCTGAAACGCAGAGACTGCCTCAGGAGGCCAATTCACCACATCAGAACCCTTTTTGGTCAAATCAGTCAATGGTTTAACAATAAATGTACGATAAAAATTGGCAAAAGCGAAAAATCTCTGAAGAGCCTTTAATGAAGTAGGTTGGACCCAATTACAGATGGCCTGAACCTTGACCGGGTCCATTTCAATAACAGACGGAGACAAAGTGAATCCCAGAAATGAGACCTTCTGTACCCAAAGAGACACTTTGATCCCTTCAGATACAGTGCATTCTCTCTCAAAATCTGGAACACAGTCCGAACATGTTTCACATGAGAGTCCCAGTCATTGGAAAAAATCAAGATATCATCCAAATAAACAATCAGAAATTTACCCACAAAATCCCTGAAAATATCATTCATGAAGGATTGGAAGATGGAAGGAGCATTAGTGAGCCCAAAGGGCATCACTAGGTACTCAAAATGCCCCTCTGGGGTATTAAACGCCGTCTTCCATTCATCCCCGTGCTTAATGCGAATAAGGTTAGACCCCCCCTGAGGTCAAGCTTGGTAAACCAACTAGCACTTTTCACCCTGGAAAACAGGTCAGAAATCAAGGCTAACGGATATTGATACTTCACAGTGATCTTATTCAAGAGACGATAATCAATACACGCCTCAATGAACCATCCTTTTTGGCCACAAAGAAAAAACCGGCACCCAAGGGTGAAGAGGATGGTCTGATATGACCCTTCTCCAATGACTCCTTGATATAAGATCGCATAGCATCGTGTTCAGGTACAGACAAGTTAAAAAGGCGACCTTTAGGAAATTTACCACCAGGCACTAATTCAATAGCGCAATCATAGCTCCTGTAAGGGGGCAAGGATGCAGATTTACTTTCACTAAATACATCCAAAAAATCAGTCAAAAAGTCAGGAACGTCCTGAGACTGAGGAGAGGCAGAAAAAACAGGAGTGTCGGCATTAACACATTGGCAGCCCCAACTGGTCACAGACACAGATTTCCAATCCAAAACAGGATTATGAGACTGTAACCAAGGGAAACCTAGTACAATAATGTCATGCAGATTATACAGCACCAGAAATTTGCAACTCTTCATGATCTGGTTCAACCCTCATTATCACCTGAGTAGAAAACTGGGGTTTATTCTCCGCCAAAGGGGTAGAATCATTGCCCAGTAGGGGAATAGACTTCCGCAGGGGTATCATGGGAAACCCACAACGTTTGGCAAAGTCAAAATCCATCAGGTTAATAGCTGCTCCTGAATCAACAAAAGCCTGAGCAAAAAATGTGGACAGGGAGCAAATCAGGGTAACAGTCAACAGAAATTTAGTCTGAACACTACCCAAGACAACTGAGCGTGCAAAACATCTTCCCCGCTTAGGGCAGACTGAAATAGCATTAGAAGCGTCACCACAGTAGAAACATAACCCATTGCGCTTTAGAAACTCATGACGCTGTGCCCTAGAAGTCACTCTATCACACTGCATGGGCTCAGAAGCTGGCTCACAATGCAACACTATCTCACGCATACCTCTGCGCTCACTCAAACGTCTGTCAATTTGAATAGCCAATGACATAGAATCATTGAGATCAGAGGGAGCAGGGAATCCCACCATAACATCCCTTTACATTCTCTGACAGCCCCTTCCGAAAAAGGGCTGCCAAAGCATCATCATTCCATTTGGTCAGGACTGCCCACTTTCGGAATTTCTGACAGTACAACTCAGCGTCTTCAAGACCCTGATTTAATGCCATCAAGGTTTTTTCAGCTTGATCAGTGACATTAGGTTCATCGTACAATACCCCAGAGCCAGAAAAAATACATCAATATCATTCAAAACAGGATCCCCAGGTGTCAGGGAAAAAGCCCAATCCTGAGGGTCGCCGCGCAGGAGAGAGATGACAATTTGAACCTGCTGTGCTGCGTTCCCTGAGGACTTAGGCTTTAAGGCAAAAAACAACTTACAGTTATTTTTGAAATTCAGAAATTTAGCCCGATCCGTCAAAAACAAATCTGGCATGGGTATCCTAGGTTCCACAACTGGCAACCTAGCAAGATAGGTAGCAATACTCCGAAACACAGTGGCAAGCTGATCCACACGGCCAGACAACTGTGCAAGCTCCATTGAGAGAAAAAAAAATCCTCCTCAGCACCCAGAGAAAAAGAGGGAAAAATGCAACAAACAGGAAAAAAAAAATCTCTGACAACTTTTTTTTTTTCTTTCCACACTATTTTTCCCTTCTATGAGTACCATATAATTTTCAGTTTGGGCCGGTGATACTGTTGTCTTTTGGTAGCTGAGGAGAATAAGCAAAAAGGCAATACACCAGAGAGGCTGGAACCTATTGGATTGCAGTACCCTGAACTAACCACACAACTAGAGGTAGCCGTGGAGCGTTCCTACGTTGATCCTAGACGCCTCGTCACAGCCTGAGAGATAACTACACCTAAAGGCAGAAAGATGAAAGCTATCTGCCCCGGAGCAGATCCCAAAAGAAAATAGGAAGCCCCCAAACATGTAATGGCGGTTAGACAAGAAGCACGGACACAGACAGAAAATAGAATGAGCAAACGCTGGGGCCCAATCTGTCTAGACAGAAAAGTACAGGAAAGGATACTCACTGCAATCCAAAAAAAACCCCTAAAAAATACCAACTCTTCTGATTGCAAAAACACCTGAGATCACACGATCTCTACCACCTAAAATCAGATCTCTGGTGTAACAAAACTAAGCCGCAGCCACTGAAAAAACAGGAAAAAGAAAATGAACAAATAACAGTGGCTTCAGATAAATTGAGAGGAGCACAAGCTGACCTCCACAGAAGTGCAGGGAACAATGCAAAAAGCAAGCACAAAAATAAAAGCAGAAAATATCTTATCTGATAGCAGAAGATGCAGGCAAGACTCAGCGAACTTCCAAATGAACCAGGAACCACAATTGAGACAAGAACAATTGATCACCGGCAACCATCATGGGAGGGAACCTCCCTTATATCAGACCAGTCAGCGATCCCAGATTGCCATTCCTCGCTGAAAGGCTCAGTACTGTCTGTAACCACCAGAGGGAGCCTCTGCTCAGAAACCATCTCTAGCACATTCATAACATATAGGTTATACACTTCTACATAGTATAATAGCCGCAAATTCTATTGCCGGCTTTTAGTGAAATTACAGACCCGACATGAAATGACACATGGTTTCACAGACCGCTCCTGGCACTTTAACCCTCGAAATGCTGCAATCGAACAAGATTTCATCATTCCGGAAGCTGGCAGAAGGCTGACAGTCCTTCTGCCTTTGGATCGGAGACCCCGAGGCCATGGTGCCCCGATGTCGTCATGATAACATCTGGGTCTCCAGACCTAACAAACTTGCTGATCATATGCAGTGCAGTATAGCGCTGACAGCTTCTATGGCATGCATATGCTGCTTCATCTCCATGCTATAGAAGCGATCAGCCTGCAAAAAATGATTGTACCATAGTGGGACTAAGTAAAAAACTTAGGAAAAAGTAAAAAAAAATGTTAAAGAATTGTAAAAATATTTTTTAAAAATCAAAAATAATTATAAAAAAGTCAATATATTCTACCACTAAATAGTTGAATGAAAAAAAATCTAAAAAATAAAAGTACACATATTTGGTATCGCCGCGTCCGCAATGACCCGACCTATAAAATTGTTCCACTAGTTAACCCCTTTACTGAGCGGTATAAAAACACCAAAAGCAATTAATGAATTGCTGGTTTTTGTTCATTCTGTCTCCCAAAAAATAGAAAGCGATCAAAAAATGTCATGTGCCCTAAAATGGTACCAATAAAAACGTCAACTCGTCCCGCAAAAAACAAGACGTCACATGACTCTGTGGGCCAAAATGTGGAAAAAATTATAGCTCTCAAAATGGGTGATGCAAAAACTATTTTTTGCAATAAAAAGCGTCTTTTAGTGTGTGAAAGCTGCCAAACATAAAAACCCGCTATAAAAACCTGCTATAAATAGTAAATCAAACCCCCCTTTATCACCCCCTTAGCTGAGGAAAAATAATAAAAAAATAAAAATGTATTTATTTCCATTTTCCCATTAAGGTTAGGGTTAAAGTTAGGGTTAGGGTTGTCGCTAGAGTTGGGGTTAGGGTTTGGATTACGGTTATGGTTGGGATTAGGGTTAGGGGTGTGTTAGGGTTAGGTTTGTGGTTAGGGTTATGATTAGGGTTAGGGGTGTGTTGGGGTTAGGGTTGGAGTTAGAATTGGGGAGTTTCCACTGTTTAGGCACATCAGGGGCTCTCCACTTTTTTCCTCTTCCCACCACTTTTCTTAGGATCGCTAGACTGTCCTAAAGCCTGGAGCTCTAGTCTTATCATCATTCTAAAGGGTATGCCACACTAAACAATATCGCTAACGGGATCGCTAAAAAACGTCACTATTTAGCGATCCCGTTAGCGATATTGTTCAGTGCGGCAGCTTCCAGCGACGAGCTTCCTGCTGTGATCTCGCTCGTCGCTGGAATCGTTCCGGACCCTATTTCATCGCTGGCGCTCCCGCTGGGTAAGTATCTTATCGCTGTGTGGCACCTTTTCTTAGCGATTTAGCGGTACTTTTGTACCGCTAAAGTCGTTAAGAAGATCGCTAACGGCGATAGCGTCGTTAACTATATCGCTAAATGCGGCAGCATTTAGCGATATAGAAACAATCCCGCTAGCGATCCATTAGTATGCAACGCTAACGAGATCGCTAGCGGGATAGCTCAGTGTGGCAGTACCTTTATATCAGCAGATGCTTTGGTTAACACAATCCTGGCATAACCTTTTAGGGTAGGAGTCAAGAAGGGGCTGCGTGCACAAGGCACATTCCTTATGCTTAGATTTTTGGGATTTCTTAGCCTGAAAAAGGGAGGTATACAGAAAGAAGGGGAATCAGCTTAATAGGTAGAGTCAATTTACACTCACCCAGTGAAGCTTGTGACATGGTACTGGTTCTGGAGGCAGAAGCACAGCATGACTTTTGGGTAGATCAGACTTTCTACCTCCTCGACTCTTGTCCGTGGAGCCCTCTTTTCTGGAGTGTCCACTGCTGCTCCTAGTACTGCTGTGCGCCTGCACTTCTACCTTGGGTGGGTGCACCTCATGTTCTCCTAAGGACGATATTTTAGCACACCAGCAGCTCAGCGCCACTGGATTTTATATTTACCGCCCCCTAGGCTCGCCTCCCCGGTCCTCCGGAAGTGCCTCTGTTGGAGACGCCGGCCGGCTACCGCTCGCACTCTGCTTCATCTGGACACCGCCATGCGCACCCTCGTGAGACCGGGCGGCCTCCCCGGACCCGTCCTCATGGGTATGATCAGACTGACAAGTAGGGGGTCCCCCGACGCTGCTTCTGGTGCCGCAGCCCCTGCCGTTCACACAGAGACTGCACAGGCGTCATTGGCCCAGGTAACCTTCTTCTTCCATAGGTTCCCATAGGAACAGGTAACCAACTGAGGTGGAGAGGGGGACCGCCCCTTTTATTCTGTAGGTTTCCTGTTCCTATGGGCGGGTCCCCTCTCTCATGTGGGTGCTGTCGTGGCAAAGAGAAAAATATGCTTTCTTTATTTTCATGGCTCTACAAACTTCTCTGAAACACTTGGGGGTTCAAAGTGCTCATCACACATCTAGATAAGTTCCTTGGGGGGTCTAGTGTCCAAAATGGTCTCACTTGTGGGGGGTTTCTACTATTTAGGCACATCAGGGGATCTCCAAACGCGACATGGCGACCGATCTCAATTCCAGCCAATTTAGCATTGAAAAGACAAACTGTGCTCCATCCCTTCCGAGCTCTGCCATGTGCCCAAACCATGGTTTACCTGCAAATATGGGGTATCAGCGTACTCAGGATGAATTGCACAACAACTTTTGGGATCCAATTTCTCCTGTTACCCTGGGTAAAAAAATATTTGAATCTGAAGTAAATTTTTTGTGAAAAAAAATGTTCATTTTTTTTTTAAACATTCCAAAAATTCCTGTGAAGCACCTGAAGGGTAAATAAACTTCTTGAATGTGGTGTTGAGCACCTTGAGGTGCTTTTAACCTTATAACTTATAATTTTGGTTCCAAAATTGTGCTGATGTAAAGTAGACATGTGAGAAATGTTACGTATTAGGTATTTTGTGTGCCATATCTCTGTGATTTAAGGGTATGAAAATTGCAAAATTTTCAAAATTTTCACCAAATTTCAGTTTTTTTTCACAAATAAATGCAAGTTATGTCAAAGAAATTTTACCACTATCATGAAGTACAATATGTCACGAAAAAAACCAAACTTAGAATTACCATGATCCATTGAAGTGTCCCAGACTTATTACCTCATAAAGGGACAGTGGTCAGAATTGTAAAAATTGGCATGGTTATTAACTTGCAAACCACCCTCTGGGGTAAAGGGGTTAAGAACCTCCCACTATCTCATTATCATTGATTCAAAAAGGGTAAAAATTGTTGTATATGAGGGTAAAGATGAGCAATTTCCTTTTTCTCCACTGCTACTAACAAAAAATTTACCAGCACTGTTAACTGGTCTAGTGATGAGCATGTATACTTATTGCTCGGGTTTTTCCCAGCACGCTCGGGTGATCTCCGAGTATTTGGAAGTGCTCGGAGATTTAGTTTCTGTTGCCGTAGCTGCATGATTTGCGGCTATTTGACAGCCTGAATACATGTGGGGATTCCTTAACAAGCAGGCATTCCTCTCATGTATTCAAGCTGTCCAGCAGCCATAAATCACAAAGCTGCTGCAACAGAAACTAAATCTCCGAGCACTTCCAAATACTCTGAGACCACCTGAGCGTGCTCAGGAAAACCCAAGCTACGAGTATACTCGCTCATCACTACTGGTAACTTATTTTTTTTCATGTTTTAATTGTTTTGTTTTTTTTATTTGTCCCGTAGCACAAAATGGATGAAATTGTTAGTCTTCTGAAACAGATGCTAGTAAAATAAAGGTAAGTCAGAAGAAAAAATTGAGGAATACCTCAGATTGGTGCTAGAAGTTCAGCAAAACAAACCCAAAACGAATGACCCAGCAAAGAAAGTGATCGGAATCTTGCGCAGGATGAATTAATAAGAGCTTGATGGCTCAAAAGAAAAGCCTTTGTGTCAGGCCGGTTTCACACGTCAGTGGCTCCGGTGCGTGTAGTGACAGTGTCGTCATGTACCGGAGACACTGACACACGTAGACACATTAAAATGAATGTGTCTCTGCACATGTCAAAACACGGAGACATGTCAGTGCTCATAGGAGCGCACGGACTGTAAAACGTGCTGACACGTGCACACTGAGAACAGTTCACATAGTCCACCGTGCACATGGACGGCACGGACAGCTACAGTAAAGGGCCCGTCTCACGTAACGAGATCGCTACCCAGATTGTTGTTACGTCACCAATTTCGTGACGTAACAGCGACCTCATTAACGATCTCGCTACGTCTGACACATACCAGCGATCAGGCCCCTGCTGTGAGATCGCTGATCGTTCAGGAAAACTCTGGACATTTTTTGGTCGTTGCGGCCCCGCTGAGTCGCACATATCGTCCTGTTTGACACCTTTAACAACGATCTCTCCAGCGACTTGCAACTAGAATCGAGGGCGTGCTTTTGCCTTGCCTTTTCCGCGCCCCCCGGCACCGATTGGCGGTCACTACTGCGTTTCAATTGGCGGCGCTAATTACCATTGATCCCGATCGCGTGAAAAAGGCGGTGTAGCTGTGCTCGTGTTCATTGTTCCTGGCGGTCTAGCAACAGTTGTGGTGGTTTGTTCCTGATAGCGTCCTGCTTTTACGGATCTCAATAGCGTTCAAGACTGCGTCTCCAAAACACAAGACAGCTATTCTCCAACTGGGTTTTGACTAGCTATACGTTGTGCACGGTAAGTTCATTTTGGGTCTTTACTGCGTTTCCAATGTCTTTGGAATTAATCTCATTTACCAATTATAAGGTAACATTGCAAAGCTATGCAGTGTATACTTTTTGAGTCTCTAATGTGATTCCTATTGTCTATTTTATGGGGGTCTCGGGTGGGATCTCAAATACCTTTCCATTTCACCTAATTTTAAATTGTTATAGGGACACCTACCTATTGTCTGCTATCATTGCTCTGCTGGGATGGAGGGAGGGCATGGCTTCTACCGGTGCACATGTGCTTTTTCGCCGGCAGCCATTTTAGGGGGTCTCGGGTGGGATCTCAAATATCTTTCCATTCGCCTAATTTTAAATTGTTATAGGGACACCTGCCTATTGTCTGCTATCATTGCTCTGCTGGGATGGAGGGAGGGATGGCTTATACGGTGCACATGTGCTTTTTCGCCGGCAGCCATTTAGGGGTCTCGGGTGGGATCTCAAATATCTTTCCATTTCACCTAATTTAAATTGTTATAGGACACCTACCTATTGTTTTTATTTTATTTTTTTCAGTTTGCCCCATCATGAACAATGTAGAGTGTGCTGTTGTGGTTGCTGCATTGCTTGTAGAGGAAGCACGGCGTCAAGATGAGGCACGGATGCTGGAGAGGCGTTCTAAAAGAAAACGTCGCATGTGGACCCGAGAGTGGCTGCAGAAGAGGTCCAAATTTTCACACATGCAACTGTTGAAAGAGCTTCAGGATAAAAATCCACATGATTTCCGCAATTATCTGCGGATGTCTGAGGAATCCTTCACCTATTTGCTTGGAAGAATAACTCCACTTATTGAACGTAAGGATACAGCGATGCATGCTGCCATCCCGGCAGATGAAAGATTGGCAGTCACGCTGCGATTCCTGGCAACTGGACGCTCTTTGCAAGACTTGCATTTTTCTTCCGCCATTTCAAGGCCTCTACTGAGCGTTCTCATTCCGGAAACGTGCAAGGCGATTTTCAGTTGTCTACGGAGCTACATGGAGTTTCCCACCACGGAGGCGGAATGGAGCAAGATTGCCAACGATTTTGATCACCTATGGCAGTTCCCAAACTGTGGTGGGGCTTTGGACGGAAACATGTCCGTATTACTCAGCCACCCAACAGCGGATCATATTTCTATAACTACAAGGGCTATTTCAGCATCATACTGATGGCCCTTGTTAACGCCAATTATGAGTTCATTTGTGTAGACATTGGGATGAATGGAAGGGTTTCCAATGGTGGAGTTTTGGAGAATACGGTTTTTGGAGAACGGTTACATAACTGTGAACTCCACTTGCCTCCTAACTCAGACACTACAGGTAACCTTAATTTTGTTTTTATTGGCGATGAGGCCTTCCCGCTTCATCCCAATCTCATAAAACCTTTCCCTCAAAAAACTCTCACACGGGAAAGGAGAATTTATAACTACCGTTTGTCTAGGGCACGTCGGGTTGTGGAGAATGCCTTTGGTATCATGGCCAATCGCTTCCGCATTTTTCACACACCGATTAACATGAAGTTGAAATCAATTGACTCAGTAGTTTTGGCCTGTTGTGTGCTTCACAATTTTCTTCGCCGGCGCGATTCTGTGTCGTACTGTCCTCCTGGCTTTGGGGACTCTGTGAATGAAACGAACGGAGAAGTGCAGCTGGGCGAATGGCGTGCAAGCGAACGCGCAATTGCTGGCCTTCGACCATTGGGACCTGGAAGAAGCACCCAGGATGCGAAGACCTGCAGAGACAATTACTGCGATTATTTTAACGGTCCCGGTGCTGTGACTTGGCAGCATCAGAACCTATAGTGGACTACTACGGAGATTGTTTACCTACTTAAATTGCTGAATAAAGTTCTATAACTTAATGTGTTTTTCACTTATTGTTAATTTGGTCTCTCAACATTACTTTCATTGTTTAAAGTAACATATACTCAAATGTATGAGTAATGAGGTAATATACAGTCACATGAGGTAATATACAGTCACATGAGGTAATACACAGGTGACATCTACTATATAATCGTGTAATTCTGTCTGTCTTTAACGGAAAGCCCGCCTCGCTGATTGGTCGCACCCGGCCGGACGCGACCAATCAGCGACTGGCCCAGTCAATGTAAACCCCAGCAGCAGCCTCCACAGGTGACAAAACGTCTAAAATTTACATAAATGAGGTCTCAAATAATCGTACTGACCCGAACAATAAAAACGCTTTATCTATTTTACCACACTCAGAGCGATTAAAAGGGCACCGCAAAAAAAATTTTTTTTTTTTTTTTTTTTTAATTACTAACTTCCAAAAAATAGAATAAAAAAGCGGTAAAAAAATGTCAGGTGCCTAAAAATGGTACCAATAAAAACGCCAACTCGTAACACCCAAAAAAAAACGCACATGATTATGTGGGCAAAGGTAAAAAAAACATCTACATATTGTGACACATAAAAAATTTTTTTCATATACAAAGTGAATATTTGCATGACAGTTTCCACACATAAAATCACAATCTAATCGTACATCAGACCACTTTTAAAACCAACAACAAACCCACACTCTTGTGACCAGGGGACGCTGTATTGAAGGCACGGTATTTCGGAGACACTAATGCGTCTCCATTTTAATCACAATATTCATACGTTAGTAATGCTGTTCACGCGAGAACGCAGTTGCGTCCTCTAACTCTACGCACGTCACATGAGTAAAAAATGTGGGCGGCGCTGATGCGTCATGGGCTGGATTAACGCCGTCAATGCGGCCTAGCTTGTCTTGAGGCAATAACATGGCGGCTGTGAGACGCAGTACACCCTGGGGGGATGGCGAGGTCTGCTATTTGATCCGTGAGATGGATAGGAGGGATTACTGGTGCACTCAGCACCAGACCCATCCAGTCCTCCACAAGCAGGCAGTGCTGCGGAAGATCAGACGGGGCCTGGCCAGAAGGTATGGAGTGCAGCGGACAACCAGACAAATCCGCAAGAAGCTGACTGATCTGCGGTACAGATCCAGCGACCGCATCGCCAGCATCCGTGCACAGAGGCAGGCCCGTCGTGGTGAGTGGCATTTATTACAATGCAGTACTGCAATATAATGCACATCACATAGTGGAGCATTATATGGGGCTAATCATACAGTGGAACTTCAGAAATGGGGTCCATCATATACTGGAGCATCATATAGGGGTTCATTATTTATGTGCCTTCATATCGGGCCCTTTATATATGTAGCATCATATGGGGCCTACTCTGTATGGACCAATATATGGGGCTAATCATACAGTGGAACTTCAGAAATGGGGTCCATCATATACTGGAGCATCATATAGGGGTTCATTATTTATGTGCCTTCATATCGGGCCCTTTATATATGTAGCATCATATGGGGCCTACTCTGTATGGACCAATATATGGGGCTAATCATACAGTGGAACTTCAGAAATGGGGTCCATCATATACTGGAGCATCATATAGGGGTTCATTATTTATGTGCCTTCATATCGGGCCCTTTATATATGTAGCATCATATGGGGCCTACTCTGTATGGACCAATATATGGGGCTAATCATACAGTGGAACTTCAGAAATGGGGTCCATCATATACTGGAGCATCATATAGGGGTTCATTATTTATGTGCCTTCATATCGGGCCCTTTATATATGTAGCATCATATGGGGCCTACTCTGTATGGACCAATATATGGGGCTAATCATACAGTGGAACTTCAGAAATGGGGTCCATCATATACTGGAGCATCATATAGGGGTTCATTATTTATGTGCCTTCATATCGGGCCCTTTATATATGTAGCATCATATGGGGCCTACTCTGTATGGACCAATATATGGGGATAATCATACAGTGGAACTTCAGAAATGGGGTCCATCATATACTGGAGCATCATATAGGGGTTCATTATTTATGTGCCTTCATATCGGGCCCTTTATATATGTAGCATCATATGGGGCCTACTCTGTATGGACCAATATATGAAGCTTTATATGCGAATAATAGCCATAATCAAGCAAGTTAGTAGAAAGATTATTCCACTCAATTTAAATATTTTTCAGCAGCACCACCATCTCCTTTGGCATCATCACCAGCTGCATCACCAGCTGCATCACCAGCACCACCATCACCAGCAGCAACCCCTTCTCCTGCTGCTACCCCGCCTCCGGATATGTGGTCATCGACCTCTTCCCCCTCACAGGACTTCTCTCCAGCATCACTCCATGACACTGGTGCAGGGTCGCCTTCTGGTAATTTACGCACATAATATAACATTGTTAGGTCTTAATGTTCAAGGGCTGTCGTGTTATATGTATTTTTCTTTGTGTCCCTAGCCGGTGGTGCCACAGGTTCGGGCTGGGCAGTAAGTGCCTCATCTGCAGAAGCGCAGTCGCCGCGAAACCGTAAGTAAAACAGCACACATGTAACTTTACTTGATGTTGCCACAGAATTGCCTGGTTAACTTTTACCATTTACCTCCACAGAAATGATCACTGCCCAGGACCTGTTGGCCTCCCACCGGCGGATGAGGTCGGCAATGGCTGCGACCTTGGCAGCCATGGACGAGCATGGAGTGTTGCTGGAGCGGTTCATCCACCAGGGGGGCATGTAAATAGTTTTTTTTTGTAAATAGTTTGTTATTTGTTTTGTTTTGAATGTTATGTTTTTTTTGTTATTTTATATATATAAATATATATATATATATATATATATATATATATAATATATATATATATTATTAAAAATATATACAGTTTAGACTTTATAACTGCAGCAGTGTCAACTTCTTTCCCCAAAAAAATAAAAAAAAAGTAAAAAAAAAGGTACATATTAGAAACACACCCATTATATATGGGCATCTTAAGCTAGAGTACTGCCCTTATGGCGGACCTGACCTACCCTCAACCCATCCTATTTGTTTAAATGTAAAAAATAAATTAATGTTTCATCACTCACACCCATTATAGCTATGCATCTATATAGATGCACCCCCTCCCTCCCACCAGAGCTATGATAGCAGACAATAGACCAAGCCCATTACCCCACCAAGTTGTTCTGCCACCTTCATTCATGATAGACGACAGCAAGTTTTAATACAAAAAATTTTATTACAAAACATCAACATCAACAAAAATAAAACAAAGGAAAACGCAACTACAAATCATGATACTGGGATTCCTCATTGAAATGACGTGGCCTGGGCGTTGACGACATCGGTGGCCAAAATGATTGGGAAAACCCAGGGTACTGAGGGGAGGGGGGTGGGGGAATGACAGGTTTTGCGGAGGACAAATCCTCCGCACAGGTGTGTTCCTGTGTGGATCGGGCACTTGTGGCCATGACTGGTCCCGATCCACCGCACTCTGGATTTTAGAAGACTCGTCCAGCTGTCCTTGTGCCGCTTTACTGAGTGCTTCAAAGATGAGTCGTTCCGCATGGAGCCTCTGTCTTGGATCAAGCTTTCCGAGTCTATCCGCGGTAAAAGTTGCGAAAGTGTCTGTGCATTTTTGATTCTGATTAATTAAAATATTATTTGCCAACGCCAACAGGTCTGGGGATGGCTGGCCGTCCGCCTTTCTTTTTCGACTTTGTCTACGCAGTGCTGGAGAGGCCGCAGACTGTTGACTACTCCCCTCAGACGGCTCCTCCATACATGCTGTAGACAGGTCTTCCTCATTTGGTGTTGGCCCCATTTCCTCTCTATGGTGCTGTAGAAAAATAGAAAAGAAAATAACGGTTAAAGCAAAACCAAAATAAATATTTTACAGCATGCAGAAAGGAAATACATTAGTTAGCATTGTGGCATTGGATTAATCATGACCAGCATGGGTTAACTCAACGTACATAATTAGAACGGAGTCAGGCAAAAAAAAAAAAAAAGAAGAGTAGGTGTACTTATCTGAACTGGAAGGGAAAACTTTTGCAAACTGCAGAATTAAACAGGTAAAACCTTAGTTACTGTTTTTCTATGTAACTATGGCACATAAATACAAATGTAAATTGCTATATTCAGGGAAGCAAAGAAGGTACTTACATCTCCATCCGCAGAGTCAGGACCATTATGGATGGCCTTGTCCGGTCCCAGGGTCTGACGCACCGATGTCACGGTTTCCCTGGGTAGCTCCTGGTCACGGGTGAAGCCTAGTAAATCAAAGTACCACAAGGAGGGCACATACACCTCATCCGTGCTGGCACCTGATTTACTAGACTTCTCTACCTTGTTTAGCTCCTTCTTGTACACGGTGCGTAGACCCTGTATTTTTTTCCTGACAAGGCTCTCATCCACCTTCTCTGTCGGGTTATGATGTTTGAAGAGGGCAATGATCTTCTCATACGCCTCTCTTTTTTTGTTCCTGTTGCTGTATTCAGGGGATTTGATTTTCCACAGGCAAGGCAGAGACCTATAGAGCTCGATGAGCTCCCGAACGAACTCTTCACTATTGAAAGACATCTGAAATAAAGAAAAGCAAACAGTGAGCATACATGGAAAATTTGAAAAAATATTAAAACTTTAAACTAACATTTGAGTTATTATAGTTAGAAGCCATGCCCTCCCTCCATCCCAGCAGAGCAATGATAGCAGACAATAGACAATAGGCAGGTGTCCCTATAACAATTTAAAATTAGGTGAAATGGAAAGATATTTGAGATCCCACCCGAGACCCCCTAAAATGGCTGCCGGCGAAAAAGCACATGTGCACCGGTAGAAGCCATGCCCTCCCTCCATCCCAGCAGAGCAATGATAGCAGACAATAGACAATAGGTAGGTGTCCCTTATAACAATTTAAAATTAGGTGAAATGGAAAGATATTTGAGATCCCACCCGAGACCCCTAAAATGGCTGCCGGCGAAAAAGCACATGTGCACCGGTAGAAGCCATGCCCTCCCTCCATCCCAGCAGAGCAATGATAGCAGACAATAGACAATAGGCAGGTCTCCCTATAACAATTTAAAATTAGGCGAAATGGAAAGATTTTGAGATCCCACCCGAGACCCCCTAAAATGGCTGCCGGCGAAAAAGCACATGTGCACCGGTAGAAGCCATGCCCTCCCTCCATCCCAGCAGAGCAATGATAGCAGACAATAGACAATAGGCAGGTGTCCCTATAACAATTTAAAATTAGGCGAAATCAAAAGATATTTGAGATCCCACCCGAGACCCCCTAAAATGGCTGCCGGCGAAAAAGCACATGTGCACCGGTAGAAGCCATGCCCTCCCTCCATCCCAGCAGAGCAATGATAGCAGACAATAGACAATAGGCAGGTGTCCCTATAACAATTTAAAATTAGGCGAAATGGAAAGATATTTGAGATCCCACCCGAGACCCCCTAAAATGGCTGCCGGCGAAAAAGCACATGTGCACCGGTAGAAGCCATGCCCTCCCTCCATCCCAGCAGAGCAATGATAGCAGACAATAGACAATAGGTAGGTGTCCCTATAACAATTTAAAATTAGGCGAAATCAAAAGATATTTGAGATCTCACCCGAGACCCCGATAAAATAGACAATAGGAATCACATTTGAGACCCGAAAAATACAATGCACAGCACTGTAATGCTACCAATAATTGGTAATTGACATTAAAAGGAAATATAAAATAAACCTCAGATAAACCTGCCGTGCACAAAAAATAGTTGGTCAAAAGGTAGCTGGAAAAAAGCTGTATTGGGTATTCGGAGTCGCAGCCGAGAACGCACCAGAGATCCAGAAAAAAAAAAGCAGGACTCAAGCAGGAGCAAACCACAAGTGCTGCGAGAATGCCAGGAGCAATGAACAAGAGCGCAGCTACGTTGCATTTTATACAGTCGAGATCAATGGGCGGTAGCGCCGCCAATGGGAACGCAGTAGGTAGCGCCGCCAATGGGAACGCAGTAGTGAGCACCAATCGGAGATGAGGGGGCGCGGAAAAGGCGACGCTATGGCACGCCTGCGTGCCTACAACGTCACTCTGTACAGCCCACATCGAGCGCCGTGTCGTGTAGTGTGACACGGTTTCAACGACCGCTGACGTCGTCACGAAGATCGCTATGATCATCCGCGACGTTACGGCATCGCTGGGAAAGTCGGTGTGTTTGACATCTCACCAGCGATCACGCAGCGACGCAACAACGATCCTTATCAGGTCGCATCGTCGTCGTGATCGTTGCGGGATCGTTATGTGAGACCCAGCCTTAAGAGCTGTACAGCTCAATAAGACACCTATTCATTACTAATCCTTTAGTAAATAAAGGGTTAAATAAACACACACAATAAGAATAAAGTATTTTAATTAATGAATACACTACACAGTTTATACATCTTTATTATACTGCCATTCCTTTATCGATGCCCTCGATCTCCTATAAAAAATATAAAATAAAAAAGCAACAATATCCCATACCTGTACGGCGATCAGTCAAGACCCACGGCGTAAATCCATCTCGGGGGTTAATCAGTTTACAGCCGGAGCCCTGTTAATGCAGCCGCTCCTGCTGTAAACTACTGGGGAATGAATGGAAGCAGCGAGCAGAGACTCAGTGATGTCACCGCTTCTCACTGAGCCTGTGCGCGAGATGGATTTAAGGGTATGCCACACTAAACGAGATCGCAAACGAGATCGCTAACGAGATCACCAAAAACATCACTATTTTGCGATCTCGTTAGCGACCTCGTTGTGTGTGTCATGTAGCAACGATGTGGCCCCTGCTGTGATGTCGCTGATCGTTCACTAGAGTTCTGGACCGTTTTTTGATCGTTGGCGTCCCGCTGGTGAGCCTGAATCGCTGTGTTTGGCACTTTTTGCGAACGACGAGCGACCTCGTTTGTGACGCATATGACTGTTTTGCGTCACGGAGTGGATCGCAATATCTGTAAGTTCTCTTTTGCGTCACAGAGAGGATTGCAGAAGTTGCAAAGCAGGCTAGCAGGACGCAGAGAGCAGGAGCGATGCTGGAAATTCCTATGAATCAGAAGCGCTCAGTACATGCTAATGACATCCTAACGACCGCCAAAGTTGTTAAAGAGATCGCTGACCGCTGATGAGTCGTTTATGAGATCTCCTGTTTGGCAGCTACTAGCGACCTAAAAGAGATCACACCAACGATTGCGTCGTTATCGTGATCGCTAACGAGATCGCTATAAGTGTGGCAGTACCTTTACGCAGTGGGACTTGACTGTACGCCGGACAGGTATGTGATATTGTTGCTTTTTTAGTTTATATTTTTTACAGGAGATCAAGGGCATCGATAAAGGAATGGCAGTATAATAACGATGTAAAAACTGTGTAGTGTATTCATTCAATAAAATACTTTATTCTTATTGTGTGTTTATTTAACCCTTTATTTACTATAAGATTAGTAATGAATAGGTGTCTTATTGACACCTATTCATTACTAGGCCTGGCTTAATGTCACCTTACAATAGCAAGGTCACATTAACCCTTTATTAACCCCACTTGCCACCGCTACAGGGCAAGTGGGAAGAACCTGACAAAGCTCCACAATAGGCGCATCTAATAGATGCGCCTTTTCTGGGCAGCTGGGGGCTGCTGTTTTTTAGGCTGGGGGGGCCATAATCATAGCAGCCCGCAGCTGTATAGTTTTGCCGGGTTGGTTCCAAAACTAAGGAGGACCCCACGTCGGGTTTTTCTTTTATTCTCCCTGCTCGCTGTTGCCGGCAGAGCAGGGAGAATAATGACAAGCAGCTTCAGCACCACAGGCAGGGGACAGCGCTTACTGTAGCTGTCCCTGCTGTCCGTGTGGTCCTGATGCGGCACACGTCTGCCACACGGATATCTCCGATACTGATTTTTCCGGTACCAGAAATATCTGGCCGTGTGAGACTGGCCTCACAAAGTAGTTGAAGAAATTGCACGATTGAATCTCTCTATATCCATCAGCCTGTGTAAACAATATTGTAATGTATATAGTCGATCGGCATTTGTTTAACCCATCTTGCTCCATGACTGATATATATTTCATGGGGTGTGTCAGTGACTCTGGAGCGAGCTTGGAAGCAGAGCTGCTCCATACAGGGCCGATGCCTCTAAGGTCACATTCATACATTCAGTATTTGGTCAGTATTTTACATCAGTATTTGTAGCCAAAACCAGGAGTGGAACAATCAGAGGAAAAGTATAATAGAGACACATCACCACTTTATTATTATTATTATTATACATTTATATAGCGCCATTTATTCCATGGCGCTTTACATATGAAAAGGGGAAAAATATAGACAGGTACAATAAACATGTGCTGGACAAGGGACACACAAGTACAGAAGGAGGGAGGACCCTGCCCGCGAGGGCTCACAGACTGCAGGGATGCCACTTCTGGATTTATCACCCACTCCTGGTTTTGGCTTACAGTTACTGAAGTAAAAAAACTCACCAAATACTCAACGTGTGCACGTGGCTTAGCAGCCGTTGTAGATGTGTCTGCTGATCTGTGCTATAGACCTCCTACATGTCGCTGTCAATTAATTTATGTAAAATTAATTAAGCCAATTGGTAAAAACTGTGAATAGGAAAAAAAAATCACTAGATTTGAGGGGGATGGGGGGGTTTGGTCACTACAATATCACAAAACAATGCAATAAGCATTCAAAACATAATAAATACCGCCAAAAATGGGTAAAAACACCAAATCCCCACGCAAAAACCAAGTCCAAAACAGCCTTATCAATGGTAATATAAAAACAAAGTTTCAAGGCTCAGAAAATGGCGTCACAAGCAAAATTATTTTTTTTTTACAAAATTAATAATTTTACTAAGCCGATAAAATAGTATAAAAAATCAATACGTTTGGTATCTCCATAATCGTACTGACTTGAAGAATTATATTTCCAAGTCATGTTTACTGCACAATTAATGTCAGAAGAGAAAAAAAAAACAGTGCCATAATTGAGGAGTGTTTTTTTTACATGTGACTCAGTGGCGTCATTCAAAACTACAGCTTGTCTCGCAAAAAAAAACAAGTCTTCATGTGGCTATATAGACTGAAAAATCTAAAGTTTTAAGTTATGATGATTTGATATAGGAGAGGAAAGAAAACACAACAATGAAAATGAACTGCATCCTTAAGCGGTTAACGGGCTGAACTCGGCCTATTTAAAGGCAGCATTAGGCTTTGTTCACAAGTTGCGTTTTATGCTGCATCTTTCAGGTACACTTGTCTCTTGTGCCTGTTCCTGAGTTTTCTGCACCAAAAACGCAGCAAATCCAGATAACTGTTTTTGCACTTAATGATTGCATTCTATGGGTGAAAAAAACACTGAAAGAAGGGACATGCTGCTGTTTTAAAAAATGCAGCAGTTTTCTAATTCAGTCAGGAAAAAAACCCAATGTGTGTGCATGAGATTTCTGAAATCATATAGTGTTTGCTGGTACTGTGAAGTGCAGCTTTAACCCCATCAGACGTACTATTCCGTCCATGTGCCCTGGGACTTTAATTCCCAAGGACGGAATAGTATGTCACATGCGATCAGCTCCGCTCCCGGGGGAGCGCAGCTGATCGCGGCCGGGTGTTAATAATAATAATTTTATTTCTATAGTGGCAACATATTCCGCAGCACTTTACATTATAGAGGGGACTTGTACAGACAATAGATATTACAGCATAACAATAAACACAGATCAAAGTAGATACCAAGATGAATGAGGGCCCTGCTCGCAAGCTTATAATCTATGAGGAAAAAGGGGAGACACGAAAGGTGGATGGTAACAATTGCTTTCATTGTTCGGATCAGCCACAGTGTAAGAATCGGGTGTTCATGTAATTCTGCATGAAAAGGTTAACAGCCAAAGTATGTAACAGTACAGACACAGAGGGCTATTAAATGCATAAAGCGGGTGAGAACATAATAAGAGGTACCTGATTATGGTAGAAAATTTTTTGAATGGGCCAAGAGGGATAGTTAGCTTAATGCATTGAGGCGGTAGGCCAGTCTGAACAAATGCATTTTTAGGGCACATTTAAAACTGTGGGGATTGGGGATTAATCGTATTAACCTGGGTAGTGCATTCCAAAGAATTGGCGCAGCACTTGAAAAGTCTTGGAGTCGGGAGTGGGAGGTTCTGATTATTGAGGATACTAACCTCAGGTCATTAGCAGAACGGAGGGCACGGGTAGGATAGTAGGCTGAGACAAGGGAGGAGATGTAGGGTGGCGCTGAGCCATGTGGTGTTTTCTTTGGGTGAGGGTAATAAGTTTGTACTGGATTCTGGAGTGGATGGGTAACCAGTGTAATGACTGGCACAAGGTAGAGGCATCGGCATAACGATTGGTGAGGAATATGATCCTGGCTGCAGCATTCAAGACAGATTGGAGAGGGGAGAGTTTGGTAAGAGGGAGACCAATTAGTAGAGAGTTACTGTTCTGTCCTCACTGAATGAGGCAGACGTCATTGCAGTTATACAGACAGCTAAACCTTTATATACCGGGGTCCAATAAGGAGATTGTGATTGAATCTGTGCTTTTATTGAACTTGATATATTGATGAGCGCGGTGAAACTATAATACAAACATATATACATACAATCAGTACAGGGGTATAATGAAAATACATATACATAATACAGTATGAATAAACATTTGCAGACTAATACCTAACCAGGGCCAGGACTGATTAGACAGAGCTAATATAGGACAGGAATTAACTAGAGAGACATAGGTACATACCGGCGATGCTATCACAAGAGGAGAGGAAAAGATGAGCTGCTTCCTGGATGCAGGCTGAAGGGAAATGGAGGGAAAGCTCCCAGCATACATTGCTACGCTACCATCATGCATTGTTAAGCTACCATGATGCATTGCAAAGGAAAGAAAAAGATCTAGCTGAAATGAAAGAAAACATTATATGAGACTGGTCACTAGAGGGAGCCAAACACTAGATTATCACACTCCTATGTAAGACAGTAAGGCTGTGGTTCCACGGTCCGGAAACACAGCGCATTTGACGGAGCGGAAATTCCGCTCTGTCCTAAGCCCCGCCCCCTTTTTGACGCGCGCTCATTCTGGATGTGTTCCGGACACCTACGGAACACATCCGGAAAGAATGCAGGGCTGCATAGCCCTGTGTTATTTCCGTTGCGGCGACGCAGCGTCGCCGCAACGGGCTAGGACATGCTGCGGTCTGAAAAGACGCGCCGCATGTCCGGAAACGCAGGTCTTCCGCCTGCGTATTTTTACGCATAGTGGAGACGGGATTTCTTGAAATCCCCTCCACTATGCTGTAACATCTGGACGCTGCGTGTTTGACGTTGCGCCAACGCACAGCGTCAAACACGCAGCTAATCCGGAATGTTTCCTGACCGTGGAAAGATACCCTAAAAATCAAATAAGTCAGAAATGATTGGATGCTGGAGGCAGAACACTCCCCGTCTGGCATCAATGGATGTCACAGTCTTTTTCTTCCGAAGGCAACAATAAGACCAATTTGGATACTGGTCTGGAGAATGTCTTAGGTTCATTCCCTTTGGCCATCCTCAGTTCAACTTTGCGGACTGTGGTCTATGAATGGGTCGAGTTTCCTCAATACGCTGCTCTCTGGTATTGGAGCTTTGTTAATGAGACATTGGATTTCTACAGGGTAGGTTTCTCTTTGAACAGTGAAGATTATGTGGTTTCTGGAGAAGTCTGAGGTAACATAGGTATTTTTACAAAGATGCCAACCTTTACATTTTTCAGTGTCACAAAGTCTGGTGGTTGTGAATGAGTGAGCTATATGAGTCAGGCAGGTAATAGCTCTAATAAGTGACTTCCAACTTGAAAATTTGACGAATCTGTGAGATCCAAGCTGGATAACAGAGGTCGTTGTATGAAGTGTAGACACCTGAGGGCGGATTTCAGCATCTGAGTCCTCTCTCACTAGTTCAAAGGTGTCTGGGAGATGTTCTTCAGTAAACAATAATTTTGGTCCGGAGAGCCATGTTGTGCTTCCTAGTCGACTTGCATCAACTGCTCTAGTTGCGTGATCTGCAGGATTTTGGTCCGTGGGTATGTAATGCCACTGTTTTGGATGAACTGATCTCCTAAATCGTAGCACTCTGTTGTTGACATAAACATAGAATCGCCTAGTTTCATTGTGGATATATCCAAGGACTACTTTGCTGTCTGAGTAGAACTTGGCCTGTGTCAAGTCGATATCCATCTCTATGTTCAATAGTTTTTTATTGAAAATTTTTTGGTTATTGCATGTACAATAAAGCATATAACTGGGCCTACAGGAGACCATGCGTTGTAAAACAGTAAAAATAAACAAGACAAGACATGGACTAACTGGGTATACAAACAATAAACATAAGGAAAGGATTTGGTAATAGGAAGGAAGGGGAGTAATATCGATAAGGAGAACCGTTTCTTGCGTTTCGTTTAGAGATCTCTTAAGGGTGACCTGTTGATTCAAGATGTAATGAGTCTTTGCAATATTTGGACCATGGGGCCCAAGTGCGGTTGCATAGTGTTACGCAATTATTGCGGATAGCATATAAAAATTCCAGTGCGTGATGTTCTTTAAGTCGAGAGGTCAGCTCAAACATCGATGGTGTGGAAGCTGTTTTCCAGCGTTGGGCTAACATTACTTTAGCTACCATTAGAATGTGTGCTACAAACCTGCGGAATTCTAGAGGTATCGTGTCAATCTCCAGCAGGCATAATGCTATGTGAGGAGAACGCTGTATTCTCAAAGATGTCACCAAATCTAGTAAGTTGAAAACCTCTCCCCAGAAGCACAAAACTCCAGGGCAGCTCCAAAATATGTGGAATAAGGAGCCCGTCTCTCCACAGTTCCTCCAACAACAATCAGAGGTTCCGGGAAACAATCTGGCCAGCCTCTCAGGAGTGTAATACCAGCGTGACATGCACTTCATATGCGATTCTTGAAGCGTCATGGAGAGCGACGCTTTTTTAGCCCATTTAAACGCAAGTTCCCACTGAGTCTCAGAATACAGTCTTCCTAGGTCAATTTCCCAACTGAGGATATGGGCTCGTTTAGTAAAGTGAATGGAGTCGTTAAATATTGCATATAAGTGCTTGGTTGTAGCAAAGTGAGGTTGGGGATTAGTACCCAAGATAAGGTTCCAGAGGGTCAGAGGAACCCGCGTATCAAGCTTATTACCAGAGAGGATATAGGATCTAGCTCTTCGAATATGGAATGCGGTTAGATGTGGTATGTGGCTTGTAAATTGCATTGTGGCTACATCTCCCCAAGTTTGCAGGCCAAGTTCCCCCCAGCTCCGGGTGTCTAAGTCTGGAATACACTGATGAAGAAGTGCGATCGGTAATGCTGTCGCAGAGACCTGTGTATCGTATCTCAACTTGGATGTTAATAAGACCCAACTACGTAGAGACGCTTTCACTACATGTGAAGCCGGTGGAGGAAGAGTTTTATCTACAATGTTAACTAACAAGTGCAAGTGTAATGGTCTTGAATGATTCAAGACTAATTCTATGGTCGGCCAAGAGGAGTGTGTAGATTGCATCCACCAGTGTCTAGTTTGACGTATAATCGTAGCGTGGTAATATGCGTGTAGATTGGGGACGCCCGCCCCTCCATGGCAACAAGACATTCTCAAGACTGAGGAGGCCACCCTGGGTTTCTTCCCAGCCCAAATAAACCCCAGCATTTGTGATGAGAGCCTTGTTATATATTTCTTTGGTATCGGGAGATTAAGCGTTCTATATATATATAGGATTTTAGGTAAGATCATCATCTTATAGGATACGATCCGACCCATCCATGATATGTCTGTTTTTGAGAATGTGTCTAAAGTCTCCTGAATGTCCTGTATTAGGCCATTCATATTTTGTAACACTGTCTTGTAAAATGGTAAGGTAAGCTTAATACCTAGGTACGTTATCGTAGTATCCTGCCATTTGAAGGGGAACTCAGCGAGTATCGCAGCCTTAAGTTGGGGATCAATGTGTATTCCCATGAGGTGTGATTTGGTGTAGTTGAGTTTGTAGTGAGATATCCGCCCAAATTCGTCTAGGGTGTTACAGGCTGATCGTAGGGAGGTTAACGGGTCGGTTAATAGGAGGACAATATCATCTGCATACAGACTTATTTTGTGTTGTCTACCAGAAATTGGGATACCTCTAATAGTCTGATCCAATCTGACTCTCTCCGCCAATGGCTCCATGATGAGAACAAAGAGGAGGGGAGACAGGGGACAACCCTGACGGGTGCCGTTCGTTATGTAGAATGGTTGCGATAAAGTGCCATTAATAAGCACCCTAGCGGATGGGCAGGAATATAAAGCTTCGATGTAGTGTAAAAAGTCATTCTCGAAACCAAACCTGCGCAAAGTGTGGAACATAAATCCCCAATGAATTCTGTCAAACGCCTTCTCCGCGTCCAACGAGAGAAGCAAAGAAGGCGCCCGACCCCTCGAAGCAAATTGAAGCAAGTTGAGGACACGTCGTGTTGCATCAGATGTTTGGCGTCCCGCCACAAATCCTGTCTGATCAGTATGGATCAGCAGTGGTAAAATGTTAGATAACCTGATGGCTAGTATTTTAGCGTATATCTTAGTATCTGAATTCAGTAGCGATATGGGTCTAAAGTTTCCAGGTTCGTTAGGGGATTTCCCAGGTTTAGGAATCGCAGTTACTGTCGCTTCTAAGAACTCAGGCGGGAAAGAAGCGCATTCACGAGCTGAGTTTAGCATGTTAGTCAAATGCGGCGCAAGTAATTCAGAGAAGGTTCGGAGATATTCATTCGAGTACCCGTCAGGGCCAGGTGATTTGCCCAGTTTAGACACATTGATGGATTGCAAGGTTTCAGTCACCGAGATTGGGGCATTTAGCATAGAGGACGATGAAGGGGATAGTTTCGGGAGGTCAACTTGAGATAAAAAAGAGTTAATGGCTAGGTCTGTAGGTTGTATAACTCCCGGGGAATCTTTGAGATTGTATAACTGTTCGTAATATTTACGAAACGACTCCGCTATTTCCATAGGGTGTGTGATTGACGAGTGAGGGCATTGGGAATTTTTTAGTGAGAACACCGTACTACGGATTCGCCTTTGTTTTAGTTTGGATGCCATGTATCGAGAGGTTTTATTAATTGACCCGTAGTGGGTTGCACGCATGGTGCGTATGTGTTTATCGTGTTGGCTAAACAGATGAAGTTGTAAATTATGTCGATGGGTCATCAGATTTCGATGATTATTCAATGTTGGTTGTGAAGTGATTTCATTCTCAGCTAATTGGACTTTCAGCAATAAGCTATCCAGCTGACTCGTTAGTGCCTTTTTCCTCTGAGCTCCCATTTGGATGAGGTGTCCCCGCATGACAGCCTTGTGAGCTAACCATAATATCGAGGGAGTAACGTCAGGAGTAGCATTAACACTAAAGTAGTCTGCTATATGCTGTCGTATGCGAGTCGCATATGAAGAATCGGTGTACAGTGCCAGGTTATTTCGCCATTGCCTCGTCGTTGATGCATTGGCTCGCGGAGACCATTCCAACGTTATCGGCGCATGGTCCGACCACGCGGCTGTCCCTACCGTAGCAGACTTAGCATCTGGCAATGCCCAACGATCCACAACAAACATGTCAATGCGTGAAAAGGTGCGATGTCGAGCTGAGTAGAAGGAGTAAGCCCTAGAGCTAGAATTAAGGCATCTGTATGTATCGTATAGGGAATGTGATCTTAACCATTGTTGGAGACATGGGACATGCCGGGATCTAGGATTGGAAGAGTCTAACGACCCATCAGCTATCATGTTGAAGTCCCCTCCCATAAGCAGACTTCCCTTCGCCATTACTCGGACTTTACGCATTACCCTGTTTAGGAAACGAATTTGTCGTAAATTCGGTGCATATATATTAACCACAGTGACCATTTTGTTCTGTAGCAGTCCCACTAGTATTATAAAACGACCTGCAGGGTCAATGTAGGAAGACTCGCATTGAAATGACACGTCAGTGAAGAACAAAATAGCAACGCCTGCCCTTTTCTTCTCCTGAGAGGCTAGGAAAATCTGCGTGTATTTAACGCTGCTAAAGAGGGGCATTTTAGTACGAGAAAAGTGAGTTTCCTGCAGAAAAAGTATATCTGCTTTAAGTCTACCTGCCTCTCTCCATAGATAAGAGCGCTTATAAGGGGAATTCAGTCCCTTAACGTTGAGGGATACCAAATTAAGCGACATATTGAGATATCATAATTTGCTTACCGCACCGCAAGGACGAACCTAGGAGTAGATGAAATTTGGATATTGCGGTCTCAAGGCGAGATATGCTGGGTAATTCCATTTCGACAGCGCAAGAAGGGTTTGGGATGTGAAGTAGATCTTTGGATAATACTAGGGATAGAAACATAAGGAGGGGGACACAACGAGTAAAGGCATAACAAAAGCAGTGTAACTGAGTTGGATCATAAAAGATCAATCGAAGGTACATATCGATACTCAAATATGCTCCTCGACCGAAAATCTCCAGGGGGAAGGAGTTCAAATGGCCTTCTAATGAGGCCTCAAAAACTAGTAGGCTAGCCCGTATTAACGGAACGGTCCCAAGTAGCTAGCCGCTGTAGAGAGAACTGCGTCAGTTTTTAGCTCGACCGGATCAGCGTGGGGATCTCTGGGTTTGCCAATCTTGCGTCGGTTTAGAAGGTTTCTGGATCGCAGTCTGTAGTTGCAGGTCAATCTTCACACCCCAACTTTTTGCCAAGTCGCATCCTTCCTTCAGTGAGTGAATGATATGTAGGGTATCTTCATGGCGCACCAAGAGTTTCAGTGGAAAACCCCATTTGTACTGTATAGAAGCTGCTCTGAGAGCGGAGGTCAGGGGCTGGAGGTTTCTTCGTGCTTGCAAGGTGGCTTGAGATAAATCAGTATATAGCTGTAATCCCAAGTATGGCGTAGGGAATTCCTTCATTTTCCTGGCTGCAAGTAATATTCGTTCTTTAATATGGAAAAAATGTACTCTGAGCAATACATCCCTCGGCACATTGGCGGCAAAAATTTGGCTCTAGGAAGTCTATGTATTCGATCGATAATAAGATCGCGGTCGGTGGCTTCTGGGATAAAAATGCGGATCAAATCTACCACATAGTCCTGAAGGTCTGATGAGAGAACCGACTCTGGCACTCCTCTTATTTTAATGTTATTTCTGCGATGTCTATCTTCGATATCTGCCATCTTGGATTTTAGATATTGTACTTCGTCATATAATGCATAGTGGGAGTCTATGAGGGCGTTGTGCGATCCTATTACCTCCTCCATTTTGTGTTCTACTGTGTTAACCCTGTATGACACATTGTCCACAGATGCTTCCACTGCGGCTTGAAGTTTATCCAGTTTACCTTGTATTGAACCGCTCAAGGCTACGATTAACTCCTTTATATACGCTTCTGAAGCAGGTTGATTAGAAGCTGGAGCAGAGAATGCAGCATTAAGTTCTGATTGTGACTCACCCACAGGAGTCTCCGTACGTGGTTTTTGCTTCTGAGGGCTGGAGGAAGGAGAGGAGTCAGTCGTTATGTCTGAAGCGTCTTGCGTCGCCATCTCTTCTTCCTGCTCAGTTGCAACTGTGAGCTTTTGCAACCGCGATCGGTGTTGGGATGAAAGTAGAGATTGGCCGGAGTGGTCTGGTGTTACCGGCGGTGAGTGTGGTGGTCTCAGCGTTGGAGAGCTGTGTCGTAGGGCCACGGGTAATGGCAGCTGTTGGTGTCTTCTCAGGTGCAGGTTTCCCGCGTCCCGGCGCCATGTTAGATCCTCCGTCACTAGGCCCAGCAGGATAGAAGTCCGTGAGGCGCTTCAGCTGGTTGCCCGATCCTTTCCTTTTGGACATCTGGGTACTCCTTGTTCTCCCCTTCGTCACAAGGGACCGGCTAGTCGTGCTTAGTAAAGCTGAAGATAGTCAGCTATGAGGCCGGGAACAGAGCGCTCAGATTAGCACGTCTTGCTCTGTAGGCGGTAGCCACGCCCCCCCAAGTCGATATCCATCTCTGATGCGACAAACTCTGCCAATTCAACAGCTAAGACTGCAGCACAAAGCTCTAACCTGGGTATAGTGTGCTCTGGCTGTGGAGCAAGTTTGGCTTTCCCCATAACGAATCCAATGTGGCTCTGACATTTGGAGTCTACAGTTTTGAGATAGACGACAGCGGCAATTGCTTTGACAGAAGCATCTGCAAACACGTACAGTTTTTGGCTTTGTATCTCTGTAGACGGCACAGGGGTGTATGGTCTTGGCACATTCAGGTTGGAGAGGGCTGCTAAAGAGTTCTTCCATCCCTCCCACTGTATTCTCTTATCAGGTGGTAGAGGTGCATCCCAGTCGGATGTTTCCTTGGTTAAGTCCCTTAGTAAGGCCTTGCCTTGTATAGTGACAGGAGCTGCGAAACCCAAGGGATCGTACAGACTGTTGATGGTGGACAGGACACCTCTACGTGTGAAAGGCTTTTCTTCTTGGCTGACCTGGAAGGTGAAAGTGTCTGACTGTAGATTCCAGAGAAGCCCCGAGGCTGCGTTGCATTGGTGCAGGTTCTGACCCCAAGTCCAAGTCTCTGAGACTGTTACATAAGTCTTGTGAAGGGAATGCTTCCATGAGTTCTTGGCTGTTTGAGGCTATTTTGTGAAGTCTGAGGTTCGAGCAAGCAAGCATCTCTTGGGCTCTCCTGAGAAGACTGATGGCAGTCTCATTTGAAGGCATGGCTTTTAGACAATCGTCAACATAAAAGTCTTTTTCTATGAATTGTTTGACATCTGATCCATATTTGTTTCTCCTTCTTGAGCCGACCTTTTGAGTCTATAGATGGCGACTGCAGGTGAAGGACTATTGCCAAAGATGTGCACTCTCATGCGATACTCTGTGACTTCTTTAGCAGGATCATTGTCTCTGTACCAGAAGAATCTTAGGAAGTTCCTGTCTCTCTCTCTCACAAGGAAACAATGGAACATTTGCTGGATGTCAGCGATGAAGGCGATGGAATCCTTACGGAAACGCATAAGTACTCCCAGCAGTTTGTTATTGAGGTCTGGTCCTGTCAGTAGAACATCATTCAGGGAGATATCATCAAACTTAGCACTGGAGTCAAACACCACTCTAATTTGGCCTGGTTTCTTAGGGTGGTATACTCCAAACATGGGTAGGAACCAGCATTCTTCAGAATCTTTGAGAGTGGGAGCTAGCTCTGCATGACAATTCTCAAAGATCTTTGACATGAAGGAGAAAAAGTGATCTTTCATCTCTGGCTTCCTTTGCAGATTATGTTTGAGAGAGGAGAAACGCTTTAATGCCTGATTTCTGTTGTTCAGTAGACGTGGTCTGTGGGTTCTGAAGGGAAGAGGTGCGACCCAGCTGTTGGTTTCATCTTTAACAAGTCCCTTGTCCATTACCTCTAAGAACAACTTGTCCTCTACTGACATTGCCACTTGGTTGTCTTGCTTAGTTCTCTGGAAGACTGTGCACCCTAACTGATCCTCATAGCTTCCCGACACTATACTGCTGTCATGAGTGAAGTCTATTAGGTGATTGGGCAGTTGGATGCTGTGTGGTAGCTCTCTGACATGGAATTCATTGTTATAAGATTGAAACAGAGATGGGCGTCCTTTCTCTAATGTATTTGTCAGCATGCTTGTCACAGAAGATGGGGCGTGCATGCGTCCCAAGCATACATCTCCTATTATGACCCATCCTAGGTCTAGCTTTTGGGCATAGGGAGCATTGTGGAGTCCATTGATGTGATGTCTCACTTTATGCACCTGCAGGATATCTCTCCCCAACAGCAGAATTATCTGGGCCTGATGGTCGAGTTCCGGTATGAGGTGTGCTATGCGTTTTAAGTGAGCGTGATGGATTGCTACATCTGGCGTAGGTATTTCAGATCTGTTGTCTGGGATCTGATTACACTCGATGATAGTAGGTAGTGGTAGGCAGAATTGACCGTCTAAGGACTCAATTTGGTAGTCAATAGCTTTCCTACCTGCTGTCGTCACAGTACCTGCACACGTCTTTAGTGAGTAGGGGGTGCTTGGCCCTTTGATGTGGAATAGGTCAAAGAATGTTGATCTAGCCAGGCATCGATTACTTTGATCATCCAAGATAGCATACAGTCTTACAGCTTTGTCTCTATGACCCTTTGGGTACACTCTGACGAGGCATATTTTTGAACAGGATCTACTGTCTATTGTCCCTTTACAGACTTCAGTACATTGTGAAGTGATCTCTAGCGTGGCTGCATCAGTGTTCCTTTCCTCCCCGCCATGCTCACTGTCGGCTGGCGTGGTTTGTGTACTCAATGGAGCTGGCCCAGGGTGTAGGGCAGTGTTATGATCTGTGATGCCACATTCTGTGCATTTTACACTGACCTTGCAATCCTTGGCAAGATGAGTTGTGGATGAGCAGCACTTGTAGCAGATACCATTCTCTTTCAGGAAGCTTCTGCGATCTGGCATAGATTTTCCTCTGAAGGCATTTCAGGAGAGGATGAGGCTTCAGATGGAGTGGCCACTGCTTGTCAGGATCCTGCACCTTAGTCGCTGATTGGTAGCAGCCAGCAGACCTGTAATTAGAACCTGGAGAAGAAACATAAGTCTTGTGCACTGCCACAGACGTTCTGCGTGGGTTTGCAGTTGGTGACGGTGTGGCATATGACAATGCAAAGTCAAAGATGGGATCGTTTCTGATTCTTGCTTGTTGGTGTACAAAGTCTACAAAAATGGAGAAGGGAGGAAATGGAACACTGTGTTTGTATTTGTACGTGGAACCATGTGTGATCCACCTCTCCTGTAGATTGTAGGGCAACTTTTGGACTATAGGGTTAACACCTCTTGCTGTGTCAAGGTATGCAAGTCCTTGTAGATCATCCTCACATTTGGCAACTTGGACCTCCTTTAGCAAGTCACTTAATTCTCTAAGTTTCTGGAGCTCTTTGTTAGATATTTTAGGAAAGTTATTAATTCTTTTGAACAAGGCTCTTTCTATTACCTCTGCTGAGCCGTAACACTCATCCAGCCTCTTCCAGATCTCTTTGAGGCCATTCTCAGGGCGGTTTATATTAATGTCTCTGATCCTTACTGCATGTTTGACTGACTCTTCCCCCAGGTATTTGACTAAGAGGTCTATCTCTTCCCTGTGTTGTAGCCCCAAGTCTCTAATGACATTCTGGAAGGAAGCTTTCCAAGCTCTGTAACCTTCAGCTTGGTCAGTGAATTTCATGAGTCCCTTGGCAACCAGATCACGTCGTGTGAAGAACTTAGCAAATTCTGTTGTGAACCGGTTGTCAGCAGGGTTTACTGGTGATGGGTCACCCTGATAGTGGTTGTGAGGTGCATTTGTACCTGTTAGTATCCTCTGGGTGGCGCCAACCGGTGTCGTGATGCTTCAGTCTGATGTGCGGCTTGTCAGCAGGGCGATTCACGTTGGTTACCTGGTGATGGGGAAGGTAGTCATTAGCAGAGTTATTTTGCTCCACGTTTTCGTGTTGGTATCGGTCTTGGAGCTGAGCCTCATGATGACTCTCGCTCGCTTCACTGGAGGTGTCATGATCTTGTTCCGATGCCGGTTCAGGGTTATAGTTCGGATCAAGAAGTCCATTAACATACTGAGATGTGCGTTGTGGTGAATCTTGCAGTGGAAACTCCAGACTTGACGCACTGCTTAGGCTATGCTGCTTAGGGTTTTGCGCGGCTTCTAGAGATTCTGCCTCGGCGAGGGCTGCGGCAGCTTCTCTTTTTGCTGCTAGGCTCTCTAAGGCGGCATCTTTGCGTGCCTTCTCTAACTGCGCCTTGCTCTCTACACTGTATTCCAAATTATTATGAAAAATTGTTTAGGAGTGATAAGGTAAGAATTTTTTGTTTGTCAGTTAAACTCATTGATGGTGATGTGTGTCAGGGCTCTTTATATCACTGTAAGCAATTGCAGACACCTGTGCTAATTAGTTTGGCAGGTGTGTCCAATGAAAGGCAAGACTACTTAAGAAGGCTGTCCCACATTATTAAGCAGCCTACATTTTCTGCCAAAATGGGAAAGAAAAAGGATGTGTCGGCTGCTGAGAAGCAACAAATTGTGGAGTGTTTAGGTCAAGGCATGACTACAATCAACATTGCCAAGACACTTGATCGTGATCATCTCACAATCAAGAAGTATGTAGCTGATTCACAGTACACACGTGTGCGTGCTGATAAGGAAAATTGAGGACTCTTTCCTACAGGCAATTACATCAGGTTAAAAGAGCAGCGGCAAAAAAGCCTTGTCATAGCAGCAGACAAGTTTTTGAAGCTGCTGGTGCCTCCAACGTCCCCGAACAACAAGATGCAGGGTCCTTCAGAGGTTTGCAGCTGTGCGTAAGCCATCCTGTCGACCTCCTCTATCCACTGCACACAAGCAGAAATGGCTCCAGTGGGCAAACAATACATGAAGACTGACTTCAAAACTGTTTTATTCACCAATGAGTGCCGTGAAACGCTCGATGGTCCAGATGGATGGAGTGGAGGATGGCTGGTTGATGGACACCCCATGCAAACACGGCTACGGCGCCAACAAGGAGGAGGTGGAGTAATGTTTTGGGCTGGAATCATGGGGAGAGAGAGATTGTCGGCCCATTTAGGATCCCTGAAGGGTAAGATGAACTCCATAGTGTATGTTGCGTTTCTCAAACAGCACTTCCTGCCATGGTTCAAGAAGAAGAACCGTGCATTCCGCAGCAAGATCATTTTCATGCATGATAATGTACCATCTCATGCTGCACATAACACATCTGCATCTCTGGCTGCTATGGGCATAAAAGGGGACAACCTTATGGTGTGGCCCCATGCTCCCCTGACCTCAACCCCATTGAGAACCTCTGGAGCATCATCAAAAGGAGTGTCTATGATGGCGGGAGGCAGTTCACATCTAAGCAACAGCTTTGGGAGGGTATTCTGTCCTCATGCAAAACAATTGAAGCAAAAACCATTCAAAACCTGACAAATTCAATGGACGAGAGAGTTCAGAAGCTCCTTTAGCTCCTTTAGAACAAGGGGTTCTATGTGCAAATGTAACATCACCTAGAATAAAGTTTTTAGTTGAAAACTGTTTGATTTCAGTTTGTAATAACCTGCTAATGCTTATAATTTCAAAAATGACCATTTTTTTGTTCTTTATTAAAATGAAAAGGTTGAAAACTCTGCTGTGCATAATAATTTGGAACATGCATTTTGAGTGCAGTTTGAGTGTTTTATTTTTTAAAAAATATACTGTTATCATAGGCAGTATGTACAAAAACCTTTCAATTGTACTCTAATAGTTATTTGACTGGAAAATTACAATGACTGCAATTCATATAGGTAATTTGGGAAAATCTGAGAAAATATTATTTGCATAATAATTTGGAACACAGTGTAGTTCAGCTTTCTCTAACTGCGCCTTGCTCTCTAGTTCAGCTTTCTCTAACTGCGCCTTGCTCTCTAGTTCAGCTTTCTCTAACTGCGCCTTGCTCTCTAGTTTAGCTTTCTCTAATTTAAGTCGCATCTCTTGTTCAGCATAGCTTGCTTGCATTTCGGCGGCTAGAGCATTTGCGCGGGCAATTGGCGATCGCGCTGCTGATGGATGTTGTCTTTGAAGAGACGGAAGTGACAGATTTTGTCCTGTCTGATTTGTGGGCCATGGTGTCTTAGTCGTGCAGAGATTGCTGTAGCTGTATTAAGTCTCTGTGTAGCCGGTGACTTGAATCTCACTAGGTAGATAGCTGCAGTTTCACTAGATCCTGCAGCTGGATGGCTGACTTTTCACTGAATTCCACTAGCTGGATGGCTGCCGTTTCACTGTTCTGTCCTCACTGAATGAGGCAGACGTCATTGCAATTATACAGACAGCTAAACCTTTATATACAGGGGTCCAATAAGGAGATTGTGATTGAATCTGTGCTTTTATTGAACTTGATATATTGATGAGCGCAGTGAAACTATAATACAAACATATATACATACAATCAGTACAGGGGTATAATGAAAATTCATATACATAATACAGTATGAATAAACATTTGCAGACTAATACCTAACCTGGGCCAGGACTGATTAGACAGAGCTAATATAGACCAGATTCAAGTTAGTCTGCAGTTAGCTATTAGATATTCATCAATCGTCCATAACTTTAATTTGAAAAGAGGTACCTGGATCACTAGGGCTCAAAATGAACATCTCAATGTCCTGAATAATATTTGACAAAAAAATTATCAACTCTATGTGTAGTTCAGGAGTTATTCACGTAAATCGCTTATGTTGCGCATAATCAAACATAATCATCTGTAACTTTAATTTGAAAAGAGGTACCCTGGACCACTAGTGCTCAAAATGAACATCTCAATGGCCTGAATAATATTTGACAAAAAAATTATCAACTCTATGTGTAGTTCAGGAGTTATTCACGTAAATCGCTTATGTCGCGCATAATCAAACATACTCAATCATCCGTAACTTTAATTTGAAAAGAGGTACCCTGGATCACTAGTACTCAAAATGAACATCTCAATGTCCTGAATAATATTTGACAAAAAAATTATCAACTCTATGTGTAGTTCAGGAGTTATTCACGTAAATCGCTTATGTCGCATATAATCAAACTTACTCAATCATCCGTAACTTTAATTTTGAAAAGAGGTAACCGGACCACTAGTGCTCAAAATGATCATCTCAATGTCCTGAATTAATATTTGACAAAAAAATTATCAACTCTATGTTGTAGTTCAGGAGTTATTCACGTAAATCGCTTATGTCACATATAAATCAAACATACTCAATAACAATACGTAACTTTAATTGAAAAGAGGTACCCGGACCACTAGTGGTCAAAATGAACATCTCCATGTCCTGAATAATAATTTGCCAAAAAAATTCAACTTCTATGTGTAGTTCAGGAGTTATTCACGTAAATCGCTTATGTCGCGCATAATCAAACATACTCAATCATCCGTAACTTTAATTTGAAAAGAGGTAACCCTGGACCACTAGTACTCAAAATGATCATCTCAATGTCCTGAATAATATTTGACAAAAAAATTATCAACTCTATGTGTAGTTCAGGAGTTTATTCACATAAATCGCTTATGTCGCGCATAATCAAACATAATCATCCGTAACTTAATTTGAAAAGAGGTACCCTGGACCACTAGTACAAATGAATTTTCCAAAAACTTACTCATTTTTTCTGAATCCAAGCACACTTTCACATGTTGCCCTAGCTATAATTGCATGTTGCATTAACCCAACATGTATTTCCAGGTTTTTAAGGCCACAAAAGCTGGTTTTATCTTTCACGGCACATGACATATCTTATATAAACTTTAAACTCATCTGTCAAAAGTAGGTTGCTAAAATCTTTCTTAACAAGGAAACATCCGCTGAAGCAAGTTCTTTTTTTACCAGTTGGGCCAGATTTCCCATGATTTACTTTCTGTCTAATTTCTGGGTGAGATTTCCAAAATTTATAGTACTTTAATCAATTCTTTTGTTACCACTGTGATTTAATTTTGACAGAACATGATTCCAAGCTGATGCTTCACTGGAATGACTAAATCCTTCACTGAAAGTGAGGGATTTTCTTCAAGCAAACTTACCACTGCTTCAACAATTTTTTCAGTACTGGGTGTAGCGGACTGAAATGGCATGTTGGTCTTCTGTACCAGACTTTTTTTTACTGCTGAGGGCAGGGTCAAACTATTGCAAGAATAAGATTATGACAGTAGGATTTATTAATAAATTGAAATCTTTTGACTTTCACTGAATAATATTTGACCAAAAAATTATCAACTCTATGTATAGTTCAGGAGATTTATTCACTAAATTGCTTATTTATAAATGTTAATGGAAACTTGCAAGAGTTTCAACAGTAACTTGGTAGGACTATCATCACAATGTACTTTCATGGCCAGAAATGTTGTGAACTACATCCAGTAAGACATTAATTATTCACAGATTCTGTATGAATTTGAAATTCTTTGTTACATAACGCGCATATTCAAAAAGTACTCAATCGAACCAATTTGCCCAAAAATTACAACTCTATGTATAATTGAAGAGTTAAAAAAAATATGGCTTACTCCACATGTGCAACATTTTATAGGTACCTCCACTGTTTTGCTATCACAACTAACGAGAAATTTCCATAGGGGCTTAACCAACTAATCCATTTTAATTCAAGGTTTGTTGAACAGATTCTAAGTTTGTATGTTAAATTACATTAATAAAGTTTTTATGTCCTCAAATAATTTATATGTAATTGAACGTCATTATTAACCTTTTTTTAACTTTACATAGTGGTTCTTGTGTTGACACGGGTGTCAGTGGTGCTCTCGTCCGCTGGCCCGGCGGCCTTTACAAAGACAGCATTGACCAGGGCTCATCCCAACTAACGCCCGACCTCCTTAACAGTGGGTGTAACACTACTCAGACAACACAGGTGAGGGAATCACAATATTGGACTTTATTGGATCCCCAAACAATTAACGGCATATCTATCTATATAATTGTCTAACTTTTAACTTCCGTCTGCAACGGAAATCCTTCACGCTGATTGGTCACGCCCGGCCGGACGCGACCAATCAGCGACAGGCACATCCGACCGCGAATTGGTGCAGGATTTCAACCAGCATGCCACCGATATCGTCGGGAGATCAGCGGCGTTAACGGCCGATCTCCAGACGTAGCCGCGGGTCATCTCCACGTACATACTCACCTTCTGTCTCACCCTCACCCTGTCCGGGCGGCGCGTCTGCTTCTATCTGTGCAGTGCGGTCACGTTAGTACCGCTCATTAAGGTCATGAATATGGATGCAACGCCACTCCTATAGGCGTGGCGTCCATATTCATGACCTTAATGAGCGATACCACGTGACGCTCCACAAGAGGAAAAGCAGACGCGCCGGAAGAGAGATGCAGGGGCGTGAAGCAACGGAGCGTGGAGGGTAAGTATGATGGAAGAGCACGAGGGAGCTCAGCGGAGGGTGGGAGTGGAGCCAAAATACAGGGTAGGAGCGGAGCCATGTATATAGGATTGGATTGGAGGATGGGAGCCGAGCCATGTATACAGGGTAGGAGCGGAGCCATGTATATAGAATTGGAGGGTGGGGAGCGGAGCCATATATATAGGATTGGAGTGTGGGAGCGGAGCCATGTATATAGGATGGAAGGTAGGAGCGGAGCATGTATAACAGGGTAGGAGCGGAGCCAGTTAAAGGTTGAGGTGGGAGCAGAGCCGTGTATATAGATGGGAGGGTGGGAACAGAGCCATGTATTTAGGATTGGAGGGTGGAGCGGAGCCATGTATATTGGGTGGGAGCGGAGCATGCACACGGATGGGAGGGTTGGAGCAGAGCCATGCCTAAATAAACGACATACATTCTACAATATCCAATACGTTATAATCGGGCCACCATCTGTCTCTATATAATCGTTCTAAATTCTGTCTGTCTGCAATGGACATAACGCGTCGCTGAATGGTTTCGCCAGGCGGACGTGACCAATCAGGAAGGCGGGAGCATCTGCAAATTTGGTGCGTTTGCCATGTGCCACCGCTTTGTCGAAGCCGCTGCCGGGTCTCTTGCCGCGGGGTCGGGAGCCAGTCGGAGATACCGGGCCAGCCAATTTCCCCGGCGATCGCAGGAAGTACCCAACAGCAGCCTCCCGTAAACACCTGCATAGCATCCACCCAACACCCTACCACGCGCCTAATACCCCGCAAAGCACCCCAATTACCCCAGCACGCCTCCAATATACCCCAGCAGCAGCAGCCTCCACATATACCCCGCAGCAGCCTCTATATAACCCCAGAAAGCCCTCCACAAATACCCCGCACGCCTCCACTATACCCCACAGCAGCACCTCCACAAATTTTCCCCCACAGCAGCCTCCAATATCCCCAGCAGAGAAGCCCCCCACATAACC
>JARQOD010000003.1:273784680-273826539 GCA_033576555.1 Oophaga sylvatica | reverse complement strand
TCTCCAGCATCACTCCATGACACTGTGCAGGGTCGCCTTCTGGTAATTTACGCACATAATATAACATTGTTAGGTCTTAATGTTCAAGGGCTGTCGTGTTATATGTATTTTTCTTTGTGTCCCTAGCCGGTGGTGCCACAGGTTCGGGCTGGGCAGTAAGTGCCTCATCTGCAGAAGCGCAGTCGCCGCGGAAACCGTAAGTAAAACAGCACACATGTAACTTTACTTGATGTTGCCACAGAATTGCCTGGTTAACTTTTACCATTAAACCTCCACAGAAATGATCACTGCCCAGGACCTGTTGGCCTCCCACCGGCGGATGAGGTCGGCAATGGCTGCGACCTTGGCAGCCATGGACGAGCATGGAGTGTTTGCTGGAGCGGTTCATCCACCAGGGGGGCATGTAAATAGTTTTTTTTGTAAATAGTTTGTTTATTTGTTTTGTTTTGAATGTTATGTTTTTTTTGTTATTTTATATATATAAATTATATATATGTATATATATATTATTAAAAATATATACAGTTTAGACTTTAATAACTGCAGCAGTGTCAACTTCTTTCCCCAAAAAAATAAAAAAAAAGTAAAAAAAGGTACATATTAGAAACACACCCATTATATAGGGGCATCTTAAGCTAGAGTACCGCCCTTATGGCGGACCTGACCTACCCTCAACCCATCCTATTTGTTTAAATGTAAAAAATAAATTAATGTTTCATCACTCACACCCATTATAGCTATGCATCTATATAGATGCACCCCCTCCCTCCCACCAGAGCTATGATAGCAGACAATGGGACCAAGCCCATTACCCCACCAAGTTGTTCTGCCACCTTCATTCATGATAGACGACAGCAAGTTTTAATACAAAAAATTTTATTACAAAACATCAACATCAACAAAAATAAAACAAAGGAAAACGCAACTACAAATCATGATACTGGGATTCCTCATTGAAATGACGTGGCCTGGGCGTTGACGACATCGGTGGCCAAAATGATTGGGAAAACCCAGGGTACTGAGGGGAGGGGGTGGGGGGAATGACAGGTTTTGCGGAGGACAAATCCTCCGCACAGGTGTGTTCCTGTGTGGATCGGGCACTTGTGGCCATGACTGGTCCCGATCCACCGCACTCTGGATTTTAGAAGACTCGTCCAGCTGTCCTTGTGCCGCTTTACTGAGTGCTTCAAAGATGAGTCGTTCCGCATGGAGCCTCTGTCTTGGATCAGCTTTCCGAGTCTATCCGCGGTAAAAGTTGCGAAAGTGTCTGTGCATTTTTGATTCTGATTAATTAAAATATTATTTGCCAACGCCAACAGGTCTGGGGATGGCTGGCCGTCCACCTTTCTTTTTCGACTCTGTCTACGCAGTGCTGGAGAGGCCGCAGACTGTTGACTACTCCCCTCAGACGGCTCCTCCATACGTGCTGTAGACAGGTCTTCCTCATTTGGTGTTGGCCCCATTTCCTCTCTATGGTGCTGTAGAAAAATAGAAAAGAAAATAACGGTTTAAAGCAAAACCAAAATAAATATTTTACAGCATGCAGAAAGGAAATACATTAGTTAGCATTGTGGCATTGGATTAATCATGACCACAGGGTTAACTCAACGTACATAATTAGAACGGAGTCAGGCAAAAAAAAAAAAAAAAAAGAAGAGTAGTGTACTTATCTGAACTGGAAGGGAAAACTTTTGCAAACTGCAGAATTAAACAGGTAAAAACCTTAGTTACTGTTTTTCTATGTAACTATGGCACATAAATACAAATGTAAATTGCTATATTCAGGGAAGCAAAGAAGGTACTTACATCTCCATCCGCAGAGTCAGGACCATTATGGATGGCCTTGTCCGGTCCCAGGGTCTGACGCACCGATGTCACGGTTTCCCTGGGTAGCTCCTGGTCACGGGTGAAGCCTAGTAAATCAAAGTACCACAAGGAGGGCACATACACCTCATCCGTGCTGGCACCTGATTTACTAGACTTCTCTACCTTGTTTAGCTCCTTCTTGTACACGGTGCGTAGACCCTGTATTTTTTTCCTGACAAGGCTCTCATCCACCTTTTTCTGTCGGGTTATGATGTTTGAAGAGGGCAATGATCTTCTCATACGCCTCTCTTTTTTTGTTCCTGTTGCTGTATCAGGGGATTTGATTTTCCACAGCAAGGCAGAGACCTATAGAGCTCGATGAGCTCCCGAACGAACTCTTCACTATTGAAAGACATCTGAAATAAAGAAAAGCAAACATGAGCATACATGGAAAATTTGAAAAAATATTAAAACTTTAAACTAACATTTGAGTTATTATAGTTAGAAGCCATGCCCTCCCTCCATCCCAGCAGAGCAATGATAGCAGACAATAGACAATAGGCAGGTGTCCCTATAACAATTTAAAATTAGGTGAAATGGAAAGATATTTGAGATCCCACCCGAGACCCCTAAAATGGCTGCCGGCGAAAAAGCACATGTGCACCGGTAGAAGCCATGCCCTCCCTCATCCCAGCAGAGCAATGATAGCAGACAATAGACAATAGGTAGGTGTCCCTATAACAATTTAAAATTAGGTGAAATGGAAAGATATTTGAGATCCCACCCGAGACCCCCTAAAATGGCTGCCGGCGAAAAAGCACATGTGCATCGGTAGAAGCCATGCCCTCCCTCCATCCCAGCAGAGCAATGATAGCAGACAATAGACAATAGGCAGGTGTCCCTATAACAATTTAAAATTAGGTGAAATGGAAAGATATTTGAGATCCCACCCGAGACCCCTAAAATGGCTGCCGGCGAAAAAGCACATGTGCACCGGTATAAGCCATGCCTCCCTCCATCCCAGCAGAGCAATGATAGCAGACAATAGACAATAGGCAGGTCTCCCTATAACAATTTAAAATTAGGCGAAATGGAAAGATATTTGAGATCCCACCCGAGACCCCTTAAAATGGCTGCCGGCGAAAAAAGCACATGTGCACCGGTAGAAGCCATGCCCTCCCTCCATCCCAGCAGAGCAATGATAGCAGACAATAGACAATAGGCAGGTGTCCCTATAACAATTTAAATTAGGCGAAATGGAAAGATATTTGAGATCCCACCCGAGACCCCCTAAAATGGCTGCCGGCGAAAAAGCACATGTGCACCGGTAGAAGCCATGCCCTCCCTCCATCCAGCAGAGCAATGATAGCAGACAATAGACAATAGGTAGGTGTCCCTATAACAATTTAAAATTAGGCGAAATCAAAAGATATTTGAGATCTCACCGAGACCCCGATAAAATAGACAATAGGAATCACATTTGAGACCCGAAAAATACAATGCACAGCACTGTAATGCTACCAATAATTGGTAATTGACATTAAAAGGAAATATAAAATAAACCTCAGATAAACCTACCGTGCACAAAAAATAGTTGGTCAAAAGGTAGCTGGAAAAAAGCTGTATTGGGTATTCGGAGTCGCAGCCGAGAACGCACCAGAGATCCAGAAAAAAAAAAGCAGGACTCAAGCAGGAGCAAACCACAAGTGCTGCAAGAATGCCAGGAGCAATGAACAAGAGCGCAGCTACGTTGCATTTTATACAGTCGAGATCAATGGGCGGTAGCGCCGCCAATGGGAACGCAGTAGGTAGCGCCGCCAATGGGAACGCAGTAGTGAGCACCAATCGGAGATGAGGTGGGCGCGGAAAAGGCGACGCTATGGCACGCCTGCGTGCCTACAACGTCACTCTGTACAGCCCACATCGAGCGCCGTGTCGTGTAGTGTGACACGTTTCAACGACCGCTGACGTCGTCACGAAGATCGCTATGATCATCCGCGTCGTTACGGCATCGCTGGGAAAGTCGGTGTGTTTGACATCTCACCAGCGATCACGCAGCGACACAACAACGATCCTTATCAGGTCGCATCGTCGTCGTGATCGTTGTGGGATTGTTATGTGAGACCCAGCCTTAAGAGCTGTACAGCTCAATAAGACACCTATTCATTACTAATCCTTTAGTAAATAAAGGGTTAAATAAACACACACAATAAGAATAAAGTATTTTAATTAATGAATACACTACACAGTTTATACATCTTTATTATACTGCCATTCCTTTATCGATGCCCTCGATCTCCTATAAAAAATATAAATAAAAAAGCAACAATATCCCATACCTGTACGGCGATCAGTCAAGACCCACGGCGTAAATCCATCTCGGGGGTTAATCAGTTTACAGCCGGAGCCCTGTTAATGCAGCCGCTCCTGCTGTAAACTACTGGGGAATGAATGGAAGCAGCGAGCAGAGACTCAGTGATGTCACCGCTTCTCACTGAGCCTGTGCGCGAGATGGATTTAAGGGTATGCCACACTAAACGAGATCACAAACGAGATCGCTAACGAGATCACTAAAACGTCACTATTTTGCGATCTCGTTTAGCGACCTCGTTGTGTGTGGCATGTAGCAACGATGTGGCCCCTGCTGTGATGTCGCTGATCGTTCACTAGAGTTCTGGACCGTTTTTTGATCGTTGGCGTCCGCTGGTGAGCCTGAATCGCTGTGTTTGGCACTTTTTGCGAACGACGAGCGACTCGTTTGTGACGCATATGACTGTTTTACGTCACGGAGTGGATCGCAATATCTGTAAGTTCTCTTTTGCGTCACAGAGAGGATCGCAGAAGTTGCAAAGCAGGCTAGCAGGACGCAGAGAGCAGGAGCGATGCTGGAAATTCCTATGAATCAGAAGCGCTCAGTACATGCTAATGACATCCTAACGACCGCCAAAGTTGTTAAAGAGATCGCTGACCGCTGATGAGTCGTTTATGAGATCTCCTGTTTGGCAGCTACTAGCGACCTAAAAGAGATCACACCAACGATTGCGTCGTTATCGTGATCGCTAACGAGATCGCTATAAGTGTGGCAGTACCTTTACGCAGTGGGACTTGACTGTACGGCGGACAGGTATGTGATATTGTTGCTTTTTTAGTTTATATTTTTTACAGGAGATCAAGGGCATCGATAAAGGAATGGCAGTATAATAACGATGTAAAAACTGTGTAGTGTATTCATTCAATAAAATACTTTATTCTTATTGTGTGTTTATTTAACCCTTTATTTACTATAAGATTAGTAATGAATAGGTGTCTTATTGACACCTATTCATTACTAGGCCTGGCTTAATGTCACCTTACAATAGCAAGGTCACATTAACCCTTTATTAACCCCACTTGCCACCGCTACAGGGCAAGTGGGAAGAACCTGACAAAGCTCCACAATAGGCGCATCTAATAGATGCGCCTTTTCTGGGCAGCTGGGGCTGCTGTTTTTAGGCTGGGGGGGCCATAATCATAGCAGCCCGCAGCTGTATAGTTTTGCCGGGTTGGTTCCAAAACTAAGGAGGACCCCACGTCGGGTTTTTCTTTTATTCTCCCTGCTCGCTGTTGCCGGCAGAGCAGGGAGAATAATGACAAGCAGCTTCAGCACCACAGGCAGGGGACAGTGCTTACTGTAGCTGTCCTGCTGTCCGTGTGGTCCTGATGCGGCACACGTCTGCCACACGGATATCTCCGATACTGATTTTTCCGGTACCAGAAATATCTGGCCATGTGAGACTGGCCTCACAAAGTAGTTGAAGAAATTGCACGATTGAATCTCTCTATATCCATCAGCCTGTGTAAACAATATTGTAATGTATATAGTCGATCGGCATTTGTTTAACCCATCTTGCTCCATGACTGATATATATTTCATGGGGTGTGTCAGTGACTCTGGAGCGAGCTTGGAAGCAGAGCTGCTCCATACAGGGCCGATGCCTCTAAGGTCACATTCATACATTCAGTATTTGGTCAGTATTTTACATCAGTATTTGTAGCCAAAACCAGGAGTGGAACAATCAGAGGAAAAGTATAATAGAGACACATCACCACTTTATTATTATTATTATTATACATTTATATAGCGCCATTTATTCCATGGCGCTTTACATATGAAAAGGGGAAAAATATAGACAGGTACAATAAACATGTGCTAGACAAGGGACACACAAGTACAGAAGGAGAGAGGACCCTGCCCGCGAGGGCTCACAGACTGCAGGATGCCACTTCTGGATTTATCACCCACTCCTGGTTTTGGCTTACAGTTACTGAAGTAAAAAAACTCACCAAATACTCAACGTGTGCACGTGGCTTAGCAGCCGTTGTAGATGTGTCTGCTGATCTGTGCTATAGACCTCCTACATGTCGCTGTCAATTAATTTATGTAAAATTAATTAAGCCAATTGGTAAAAACTGTGAATAGGAAAAAAAAATCACTAGATTTTTGGGGGATGGGGGGGTTTGGTCACTACAATATCACAAAACAATGCAATAAGCATTCAAAACATAATAAATACCGCCAAAAATGGGTAAAAACACCAAATCCCCACGCAAAAACCAAGTCCAAAACAGCCTTATCAATGGTAATATAAAAACAAAGTTTCAAGGCTCAGAAAATGGCGTCACAAGCAAAATTATTTTTTTTTTACAAAATTAATAATTTTACTAAGCCGATAAAATAGTATAAAAAATCAATACGTTTGGTATCTCCATAATAGTACTGACTTGAAGAATTATATTTCCAAGTCATGTTTACTGCACAATTAATGTCAGAAGAGAAAAAAAAAACTGCCATAATTGAGGAGTGTTTTTTTTACATGTGACTCAGTGGCGTCATTCAAAACTACAGCTTGTCTCGCAAAAAAAACAAGTCTTCATGTGGCTATATAGACTGAAAAATCTAAAGTTTTAAGTTATGATGATTTGATATAGGAGAGGAAAGAAAACACAACAATGAAAATGAACTGCATCCTTAAGCGGTTAACGGGCTGAACTCGGCCTATTTAAAGGCAGCATTAGGCTTTGTTCACAAGTTGCGTTTTATGCTGCATCTTTCAGGTACACTTGTCTCTTGTGCCTGTTCCTGAGTTTTCTGCACCAAAAACGCAGCAAATCCAGATAACTGTTTTTGCACTTAATGATTGCATTCTATGGGTGAAAAAAAACACTGAAAGAAGGGACATGCTGCTGTTTTAAAAAATGCAGCAGTTTTCTAATTCAGTCAGGAAAAAAACCCAATGTGTGTGCATGAGATTTCTGAAATCATATAGTGTTTGCTGGTACTGTGAAGTGCAGCTTTAACCCCATCAGACGTACTATTCCGTCCATGTGCCCTGGGACTTTAATTCCCAAGGACGGAATAGTATGTCACATGCGATCAGCTCCGCTCCCGGGGGGAGCGCAGCTGATCGCGGCCGGGTGTTAATAATAATAATTTTATTTCTATAGTGGCAACATATTCCGCAGCACTTTGCATTATAGAGGGGACTTGTACAGACAATAGATATTACAGCATAACAATAAACACAGATCAAAGTAGATACCAAGATGAATAAGGGCCCTGCTCGCAAGCTTACAATCTATGAGGAAAAAGGGGAGACACGAAAGGTGGATGGTAACAATTGCTTTCATTGTTCGGATCAGCCACAGTGTAAGAATCGGGTGTTCATGTAATTCTGCATGAAAAGGTTAACAGCCAAAGTATGTAACAGTACAGACACAGAGGGCTATTAAATGCATAAAGCGGGTGAGAACATAATAAGAGGTACCTGATTATGGTAGAAAATTTTTTGAATGGGCCAAGAGGGATAGTTAGGTTAATGCATTGAGGCGGTAGGCCAGTCTGAACAAATGCATTTTTAGGGCACGTTTAAAACTGTGGGGATTGGGGATTAATCGTATTAACCTGGGTAGTGCATTCCAAAGAATTGGCGCAGCACTTGAAAAGTCTTGGAGACGGGAGTGGGAGGTTCTGATTATTGAGGATACTAACCTCAGGTCATTAGCAGAACGGAGGGCACGGGTAGGATAGTAGGCTGAGACAAGGGAGGAGATGTAGGGTGGCGCTGAGCCATGTGGTGTTTTCTTTGGGTGAGGGTAATAAGTTTGTACTGGATTCTGGAGTGGATGGGTAACCAGTGTAATGACTGGCACAAGGTAGAGGCATCGGCATAACGATTGGTGAGGAATATGATCCTGGCTGCAGCATTCAAGACAGATTGGAGAGGGGAGAGTTTGGTAAGAGGGAGACCAATTAGTAGAGAGTTACTGTTCTGTCCTCACTGAATGAGGCAGACGTCATTGCAGTTATACAGACAGCTAAACCTTTATATACCGGGGTCCAATAAGGAGATTGTGATTGAATCTGTGCTTTTATTGAACTTGATATATTGATGAGCGCGGTGAAACTATAATACAAACATATATACATACAATCAGTACAGGGGTATAATGAAAATACATATACATAATACAGTATGAATAAACATTTGCAGACTAAAACCTAACCAGGGCCAGGACTGATTAGACAGAGCTAATATAGGACAGGAATTAACTAGAGAGACATAGGTACATACCGGCGATGCTATCACAAGAGGAGAGGAAAAGATGAGCTGCTTCCTGGATGCAGGCTGAAGGGAAATGGAGGGAAAGCTCCCAGCATACATTGCTACGCTACCATCATGCATTGCTAAGCTACCATGATGCATTGCAAAGGAAAGAAAAAGATCTAGCTGAAATGAAAGAAAACATTATATGAGACTGGTCACTAGAGGGAGCCAAACACTAGATTATCACACTCCTATGTAAGACAGTAAGGCTGTGGTTCCACGGTCCGGAAACACAGCGCATTTGACGGAGCGGAAATTCCGCTCCGTCCTAAGCCCCGCCCCCTTTTTGACGTGCGCTCATTCTGGATGTGTTCCGGACACCTACGGAACACATCCGGAAAAAATGCAGGGCTGCATAGCCCTGTGTTATTTCCGTTGCGGCGACGCAGCGTCGCCGCAACGGGCTAGGACATGCTGCGGTCTGAAAAGACGAGCCGCATGTCCGGAAACGCAGGTCTTCCGCCTGCGTATTTTTACGCATAGTGGAGACGGGATTTCTTGAAATCCCCTCCACTATGCTGTAACATCTGGACGCTGCGTGTTTGACGTTGCGCCAACGCACAGCGTCAAACACGCAGCTAATCCGGAATGTTTCCTGACCGTGGAAAGATACCCTAAAAATCAAATAAGTCAGAAATGATTGGATGCTGGAGGCAGAACACTCCCCGTCTGGCATCAATGGATGTCACAGTCTTTTTCTTCCGAAGGCAACAATAAGACCAATTTGGATACTGGTCTGGAGAATGTCTTAGGTTCATTCCCTTTGGCCATCCTCAGTTCAACTTTGCGGACTGTGGTCTATGAATGGGTCGAGTTTCCTCAATACGCTGCTCTCTGGTATTGGAGCTTTGTTAATGAGACATTGGATTTCTACAGGGTAGGTTTCTCTTTGAACAGTGAAGATTATGTGGTTTCTGGAGAAGTCTGAGGTAACATAGGTATTTTTACAAAGATGCCAACCTTTACATTTTTCAGTGTCACAAAGTCTGGTGGTTGTGAATGAGTGAGCTATATGAGTCAGGCAGGTAATAGCTCTAATAAGTGACTTCCAACTTGAAAATTTGACGAATCTGTGAGATCCAAGCTGGATAACAGAGGTCGTTGTATGAAGTGTAGACACCTGAGGGCGGATTTCAGCATCTGAGTCCTCTCTCACTAGTTCAAAGGTGTCTGGGAGATGTTCTTCAGTAAACAATAATTTTGGTCCGGAGAGCCATGTTGTGCTTCCTAGTCGACTTGCATCAACTGCTCTAGTTGCGTGATCTGCAGGATTTTGGTCCGTGGGTATGTAATGCCACTGTTTTGGATGAACTGATCTCCTAAATCGTAGCACTCTGTTGTTGACATAAACATAGAATCGCCTAGTTTCATTGTGGATATATCCAAGGACTACTTTGCTGTCTGAGTAGAACTTGGCCTGTGTCAAGTCGATATCCATCTCTGATGCGACAAACTCTGCCAATTCAACAGCTAAGACTGCAGCACAAAGCTCTAACCTGGGTATAGTGTGCTCTGGCTGTGGAGCAAGTTTGGCTTTCCCCATAACGAATCCAATGTGGCTCTGACATTTGGAGTCTACAGTTTTGAGATAGACGACAGCGGCAATTGCTTTGACAGAAGCATCTGCAAACACGTACAGTTTTTGGCTTTGTATCTCTGTAGACGGCACAGGGGTGTATGGTCTTGGCACATTCAGGTTGGAGAGGGCTGCTAAAGAGTTCTTCCATCCCTCCCACTGTATTCTCTTATCAGGTGGTAGAGGTGCATCCCAGTCGGATGTTTCCTTGGTTAAGTCCCTTAGTAAGGCCTTGCCTTGTATAGTGACAGGAGCTGCGAAACCCAAGGGATCGTACAGACTGTTGATGGTGGACAGGACACCTCTAGGTGTGAAAGGCTTTTCTTCTTGGCTGACCTGGAAGGTGAAAGTGTCTGACTGTAGATTCCAGAGAAGCCCGAGGCTGCGTTGCATTGCTGCAGGTTCTGACCCCAAGTCCAAGTCTCTGAGACTGTTTTATAAGTCTTGTGAAGGGAATGCTTCCATGAGTTCTTGGCTGTTTGAGGCTATTTTGTGAAGTCTGAGGTTCGAGCAAGCAAGCATCTCTTGGGCTCTCCTGAGAAGACTGATGGCAGTCTCATTTGAAGGCATGGCTTTTAGACAATCGTCAACATAAAAGTCTTTTTCTATGAATTGTTTGACATCTGATCCATATTCTGTTTCTCCTTCTTGAGCCGACCTTTTGAGTCTATAGATGGCGACTGCAGGTGAAGGACTATTGCCAAAGATGTGCACTCTCATGCGATACTCTGTGACTTCTTTAGCAGGATCATTGTCTCTGTACCAGAAGAATCTTAGGAAGTTCCTGTCTCTCTCTCTCACAAGGAAACAATGGAACATTTGCTGGATGTCAGCGATGAAGGCGATGGAATCCTTACGGAAACGCATAAGTACTCCCAGCAGTTTGTTATTGAGGTCTGGTCCTGTCAGTAGAACATCATTCAGGGAGATATCATCAAACTTAGCACTGGAGTCAAACACCACTCTAATTTGGCCTGGTTTCTTAGGGTGGTATACTCCAAACATGGGTAGGAACCAGCATTCTTCAGAATCTTTGAGAGTGAGAGCTAGCTCTGCATGACAATTCTCAAAGATCTTTGACATGAAGGAGAAAAAGTGATCTTTCATCTCTGGCTTCCTTTGCAGATTATGTTTGAGAGAGGAGAAACGCTTTAATGCCTGATTTCTGTTGTTCAGTAGACGTGGTCTGTGGGTTCTGAAGGGAAGAGGTGCGACCCAGCTGTTGGTTTCATCTTTAACAAGTCCCTTGTCCATTACCTCTAAGAACAACTTGTCCTCTACTGACATTGCCACTTGGTTGTCTTGCTTAGTTCTCTGGAAGACTGTGCACCCTAACTGATCCTCATAGCTTCCCGACACTATACTGCTGTCATGAGTGAAGTCTATTAGGTGATTGGGCAGTTGGATGCTGTGTGGTAGCTCTCTGACATGGAATTCATTGTTATAAGATTGAAACAGAGATGGGCGTCCTTTCTCTAATGTATTTGTCAGCATGCTTGTCACAGAAGATGGGGCGTGCATGCGTCCCAAGCATACATCTCCTATTATGACCCATCCTAGGTCTAGCTTTTGGGCATAGGGAGCATTGTGGAGTCCATTGATGTGATGTCTCACTTTATGCACCTGCAGGATATCTCTCCCCAACAGCAGAATTATCTGGGCCTGATGGTCGAGTTCCGGTATGAGGTGTGCTATGCGTTTTAAGTGAGCGTGATGGATTGCTACATCTGGCGTAGGTATTTCAGATCTGTTGTCTGGGATCTGATTACACTCGATGATAGTAGGTAGTGGTAGGCAGAATTGACCGTCTAAGGACTCAATTTGGTAGTCAATAGCTTTCCTACCTGCTGTCGTCACAGTACCTGCACACGTCTTTAGTGAGTAGGGGGTGCTTGGCCCTTTGATGTGGAATAGGTCAAAGAATGTTGATCTAGCCAGGCATCGATTACTTTGATCATCCAAGATAGCATACAGTCTTACAGCTTTGTCTCTATGACCCTTTGGGTACACTCTGACGAGGCATATTTTTGAACAGGATCTACTGTCTATTGTCCCTTTACAGACTTCAGTACATTGTGAAGTGATCTCTAGCGTGGCTGCATCAGTGTTCCTTTCCTCCCCGCCATGCTCACTGTCGGCTGGCGTGGTTTGTGTACTCAATGGAGCTGGCCCAGGGTGTAGGGCAGTGTTATGATCTGTGATGCCACATTCTGTGCATTTTACACTGACCTTGCAATCCTTGGCAAGATGAGTTGTGGATGAGCAGCACTTGTAGCAGATACCATTCTCTTTCAGGAAGCTTCTGCGATCTGGCATAGATTTTCCTCTGAAGGCATTTCAGGAGAGGATGAGGCTTCAGATGGAGTGGCCACTGCTTGTCAGGATCCTGCACCTTAGTCGCTGATTGGTAGCAGCCAGCAGACCTGTAATTAGAACCTGGAGAAGAAACATAAGTCTTGTGCACTGCCACAGACGTTCTGCGTGGGTTTGCAGTTGGTGACGGTGTGGCATATGACAATGCAAAGTCAAAGCTGGGATCGTTTCTGATTCTTGCTTGTTGGTGTACAAAGTCTACAAAAATGGAGAAGGGAGGAAATGGAACACTGTGTTTGTATTTGTACGTGGAACCATGTGTGATCCACCTCTCCTGTAGATTGTAGGGCAACTTTTGGACTATAGGGTTAACACCTCTTGCTGTGTCAAGGTATGCAAGTCCTTGTAGATCATCCTCACATTTGGCAACTTGGACCTCCTTTAGCAAGTCACTTAATTCTCTAAGTTTCTGGAGCTCTTTGTTAGATATTTTAGGAAAGTTATTAATTCTTTTGAACAAGGCTCTTTCTATTACCTCTGCTGAGCCGTAACACTCATCCAGCCTCTTCCAGATCTCTTTGAGGCCAGTCTCAGGGCGGTTTATATTAATGTCTCTGATCCTTACTGCATGTTTGACTGACTCTTCCCCCAGGTATTTGACTAAGAGGTCTATCTCTTCCCTGTGTTGTAGCCCCAAGTCTCTAATGACATTCTGGAAGGAAGCTTTCCAAGCTCTGTAACCTTCAGCTTGGTCAGTGAATTTCATGAGTCCCTTGGCAACCAGATCACGTCGTGTGAAGAACTTAGCAAATTCTGTTGTGAACCGGTTGTCAGCAGAGTATACTGGTGATGGGTCACCCTGATAGTGGTGTGAGGTGCGTTTGTACCTGTTAGTATCCTCTGGGTGGCGCCAACCGGTGTCGTGATGCTTCAGTCTGACGTGCGGCTTGTCAGCAGGGCGATTCACGTTGGTTACCTGGTGATGGGGAAGGTAGTCATTAGCAGAGTTATTTTGCTCCACGTTTTCGTGTTGGTATCGATCTTGGAGCTGAGCCTCATGATGACTCTCGCTCGCTTCACTGGAGGTGTCATGATCTTGTTCCGATGCCGGTTCAGGGTTATAGTTCGGATCAAGAAGTCCATTAACATACTGAGATGTGCGTTGTGGTGAATCTTGCAGTGGAAACTCCAGACTTGACGCACTGCTTAGGCTATGCTGCTTAGGGTTTTGCGCGGCTTCTAGAGATTCTGCCTCGGCGAGGGCTGCGGCAGCTTCTCCTTTTGCTGCTAGGCTCTCTAAGGCGGCATCTTTGCGTGCCTTCTCTAACTGCGCCTTGCTCTCTACACTGTATTCCAAATTATTATGAAAAATTGTTTAGGAGTGATAAGGTAAGAATTTTTTTGTTTGTCAGTTAAACTCATTGATGGTGATGTGTGTCAGGGCTCTTTATATCACTGTAAGCAATTGCAGACACCTGTGCTAATTAGTTTGGCAGGTGTGTCCAATGAAAGGCAAGACTACTTAAGAAGGCTGTCCCACATTATTAAGCAGCCTACATTTTCTGCCAAAATGGGAAAGAAAAAGGATGTGTCGGCTGCTGAGAAGCAACAAATTGTGGAGTGTTTAGGTCAAGGCATGACTACAATCAACATTGCCAAGACACTTGATCGTGATCATCTCACAATCAAGAAGTATGTAGCTGATTCACAGTACACACGTGTGCGTGCTGATAAGGGAAAATTGAGGACTCTTTCCTACAGGCAATTACATCAGGTTAAAAGAGCAGCGGCAAAAAAGCCTTGTCATAGCAGCAGACAAGTTTTTGAAGCTGCTGGTGCCTCCAACGTCCCACGAACAACAAGATGCAGGGTCCTTCAGAGGTTTGCAGCTGTGCGTAAGCCATCCTGTCGACCTCCTCTATCCACTGCACACAAGCAGAAATGGCTCCAGTGGGCAAACAATACATGAAGACTGACTTCAAAACTGTTTTATTCACCAATGAGTGCCGTGAAACGCTCGATGGTCCAGATGGATGGAGTGGAGGATGGCTGGTTGATGGACACCCCATGCAAACACGGCTACGGCGCCAACAAGGAGGAGGTGGAGTAATGTTTTGGGCTGGAATCATGGGGAGAGAGATTGTCGGCCCATTTAGGATCCTCGAAGGGGTAAAGATGAACTCCATAGTGTATGTTGCGTTTCTCAAACAGCACTTCCTGCCATGGTTCAAGAAGAAGAACCGTGCATTCCGCAGCAAGATCATTTTCATGCATGATAATGTACCATCTCATGCTGCACATAACACATCTGCATCTCTGGCTGCTATGGGCATAAAAGGGGACAACCTTATGGTGTGGCCCCCATGCTCCCCTGACCTCAACCCCATTGAGAACCTCTGGAGCATCATCAAAAGGAGTGTCTATGATGGCGGGAGGCAGTTCACATCTAAGCAACAGCTTTGGGAGGGTATTCTGTCCTCATGCAAAACAATTGAAGCAAAAACCATTCAAAACCTGACAAAAATTCAATGGACGAGAGAGTTCAGAAGCTCCTTTAGCTCCTTTAGAACAAGGGGTTCTATGTGCAAATGTAACATCACCTAGAATAAAGTTTTTAGTTGAAAACTGTTTGATTTCAGTTTGTAATAACCTGCTAATGCTTATAATTTCAAAATGACCATTTTTTTGTTCTTTATTAAAATGAAAAGGTTGAAAACTCTGCTGTGCATAATAATTTGGAACATGCATTTTGAGTGCAGTTTGAGTGTTTTATTTTTTAAAAAATATACTGTTATCATAGGCAGTATGTACAAAAACCTTTCAATTGTACTCTAATAGTTATTTGACTGGAAAATTACAATGACTGCAATTCATATAGGTAATTTGGGAAAATCTGAGAAAATATTATTTGCATAATAATTTGGAACACAGTGTAGTTCAGCTTTCTCTAACTGCGCCTTGCTCTCTAGTTCAGCTTTCTCTAACTGCGCCTTGCTCTCTAGTTCAGCTTTCTCTAACTGCGCCTTGCTCTCTAGTTTAGCTTTCTCTAACTTAAGTCGCATCTCTTGTTCAGCATAGCTTGCTTGCATTTCGGCGGCTAGAGCATTTGCGCAGGCAATTGGCGATCGCGCTGCTGATGGATGTTGTCTTTGAAGAGACGGAAGTGACAGATTTTGTCCTGTCTGATTTGTGGGACATGGTGTCTTAGCCGTGCAGAGATTGCTGTAGCATGTATTAAGTCTCTGTGTAGCCGGTGACTTGAATCTCACTAGGTAGATAGCTGCAGTTTCACTAGATCCTGCAAGCTGGATGGCTGACTTTTCACTGAATTCCACTAGCTGGATGGCCGCCGTTTCACTGTTCTGTCCTCACTGAATGAGGCAGACGTCATTGCAATTATACAGACAGCTAAACCTTTATATACAGGGGTCCAATAAGGAGATTGTGATTGAATCTGTGCTTTTATTGAACTTGATATATTGATGAGCGCAGTGAAACTATAATACAAACATATATACATACAATCAGTACAGGGGTATAATGAAAATTCATATACATAATACAGTATGAATAAACATTTGCAGACTAATACCTAACCTGGGCCAGGACTGATTAGACAGAGCTAATATAGACCAGATTCAAGTTAGTCTGCAGTTAGCTATTAGATATTCATCAATCGTCCATAACTTTAATTTGAAAAGAGGTACCCTGGATCACTAGGGCTCAAAATGAACATCTCAATGTCCTGAATAATATTTGACAAAAAAAAATTATCAACTCTATGTGTAGTTCAGGAGTTATTCACAAAATCGCTTATGTCGCATATAATCAAACGTGTCTCTATCGTCCATAACTTTAATTTGAAAAGAGGTACCCTGGATCACTAGGTCTCAAAATGAACATCTCAATGTCCTGAATAATATTTGACAAAAAAATGATCAACTCTATGTGTAGTTCAGGAGTTATTGACGTAAATCGCTTATGTCGCGCATAATCAAACATAATCATCTGTAACTTTAATTTGAAAAGAGGTACCCTGGACCACTAGTGCTCAAAATGAACATCTCAATGGCCTGAATAATATTTGACAAAAAATTATCAACTCTATGTGTAGTTCAGGAGTTATTCACGTAAATCGCTTATGTCGCGCATAATCAAACATACTCAATCATCCGTAACTTTAATTTGAAAAGAGGTACCCTGGATCACTAGTGCTCAAAATGATCATCTCAATGTCCTGAATAATATTTGACAAAAAATTATCAACTCTATGTTAGTTCAGGAGTTATTCACGTAAATCGCTTATGTCGCGCATAATCAAACATACTCAATCATCCGTAACTTTAATTTGAAAAGAGGTACCCTGGATCATAGTACTCAAAATGAACATCTCAATGTCCTGAATAATATTTGACAAAAAAATTATCAACTCTATGTGTAGTTCAGGAGTTATTCACATAAATCGCTTATGTCGCATATAATCAAACAGTCTCAATCGTCCGTAACTTTTATTTGAAAAGAGGTACCCTGGACACTAGTACTCAAAATATCATCTCAATGTCCTGAAAATATTTGACAAAAAAATATCAACTCTATGTGTAGTTCAGGAGTTATTCACGTAAATCGCTTATGTCGCTATAATCAAACATACTCAATCATCCGTAACTTTAATTTGAAAAGAGGTACCCTGGATCCACTAGTGCTCAAAATGATCATCTCAATGTCCTGAATAATATTTGACAAAAAAATTATCAACTCTATGTGTAGTTCAGGAGTTATTCACGTAAATCGCTTATGTCGCATAATCAAACATACTCAATCATCCGTAACTTTAATTTGAAAAGAGGTACCCTGGATCACTAGTGCTCAAAATGACATCTCAATGTCCTGAATAATATTTGACAAAAAAATTATCAACTCTATGTGTAGTTCAGGAGTTATTCACGTAAATCGCTTATGTCGCGCATAATCAAACATAATCATCCGTAACTTTAATTTGAAAAGAGGTACCCTGGATCACTAGTACTCAAAATGAACATCTCAATGTCCTGAATAATATTTGACAAAAAAATTATCAACTCTATGTGTAGTTCAGGAGTTATTCAGAAATCGCTTATGTCGCATATAATCAAACTCTCAATCATCCGTAACTTTAATTTGAAAAAGGTACCCTGGACCACTAGTGGTCAAAATGAACATCTCAATGTCCTGAATAATATTTGACAAAAAAATTATCAACTCTATGTGTAGTTCAGGAGTTATTCACGTAAATCGCTTATGTCGCGCATAATCAAACATACTCAATCATCCGTAACTTTAATTTGAAAAGAGGTACCCTGGACACTAGTGGTCAAAATGAACATCTCAATGTCCTGAATAATATTTGACAAAAAAATTATCAACTCTATGTGTAGTTAGGAGTTATTCACGTAAATCGCTTATGTCGCATATAATCAAACATACTCAATCATCCGTAACTTTAATTTGAAAAGAGGTACCCTGGACCACTAGTGCTCAAAATGATCATCTCAATGTCCTGAATAATATTTGACAAAAAATTATCAACTCTATGTGTAGTTCAGGAGTTATTCACGTAAATCGCTTATGTCACATATAATCAAACATACTCAATCATACGTAACTTTAATTTGAAAAGAGGTACCCTGGACCACTAGTGGTTAAAATGAACATCTCAATGTCCTGAATAATATTTGCCAAAAAAATTATCAACTCTATGTGTAGTTCAGGAGTTATTCACGTAAATCGCTTATGTCGCGCATAATCAAACATACTCAATCATCCGTAACTTTAATTTGAAAAGAGGTACCCTGGACCACTAGTACTCAAAATGATCATCTCAATGTCCTGAATAATATTTGACAAAAAAATTATCAACTCTATGTGTAGTTCAGGAGTTATTCACATAAATCGCTTATGTCGCGCATAATCAAACATAATCATCCGTAACTTTAATTTGAAAAGAGGTACCCTGGACCACTAGTACAATGAATTTCCACAAAACTTACTCATTTTTTCTGAATCCAAGCACACTTTCACAATGTTGCTCCTAGCTAATAATTGCATAGTTGCATTAACCCAACATGTATTTCCAAGGTTTTTAAGGCCACAAAAAGCTGGTTTATCTTTCACGGCACATGACATATCATTATATAAACTTTTAAACTCATCTGTCAAAAGTAGGTTGCTAAACTCTTTCTTAACAAAGGAAACATCCGCTGAAGCAAGTTCTTTTTTTACCAGTTGGCCAGATTTCCCATGATTTACTTTCTGTCTAATTTCTGGGTGAGATTTCCAAAATTTATAGTACTTTAATCAATTCTTTTTGTTACCACTGTGATTTAATTTTGACAGAACATGATTCCAAGCTGATGCTTCACTGGAATGATCTAAATCCTTCACTGAAAGTGAGGGATTTTCTTCAAGCAAACTTACCACTGCTTCAACAATTTTTTCAGTACTGGGTGTAGCGGACTGAAATGGCATGTTGGTCTTCTTGTACCAGACTTTTTTTTTACTGCTGAGGGCAGGGTCAAACTATTGCAAGAATAAGATTATGACAGTAGGATATTATTAATAAATTGAATCTTTTGACTTTCACTGAATAATATTTGACCAAAAAATTATCAACTCTATGTATAGTTCAGGAGTTATTCACATAAATTGCTTATTTATAAATGTTAATGGAAACTTGCAAGAGTTTCAACAGTAACTTGGTAGGACTATCATCACAATGTACTTCATGGCCAGAATGTTGTGAACTACATCCAGTAAGACATTAATTATTCACAGATTCTGTATGAATTTGAAATTCTTTGTTACATAACGCGCATATTCAAAAGTACTCAATCGAACCAATTTTGCCCAAAAAATTCACAACTCTATGTATAATTGAAGAGTTAAAAAAAATATGCTTACTCCACATGTGCAACATTTTATAGGTACCTCACTGTTTGCTATCACAACTAACGAGAAATTTCCATAGGGGCTTAACCAACTAATCCATGTTTAATTCAAGGTTTGTTGAACAGATGCTAAGTTTGTATGTTAAATTACACTTAATAAAGTTTTATGTCCTCAAATAATTTATATGTAATTGTAACGTCATTATTAACCTTTTTTTAACTTTATATAGTGGTTCTTGTGTTGACACGGGTGTCAGTGGGTGCTCTCGTCCGCTGGCCCGGCGGCCTTTACAAAGACAGCATTGACCAGGGCTCATCCCAACTTAACGCCCGACCTCCTTAACAGTGGGTGTAACACTACTCAGACAACACAGGGTGAGGGAATCACAATATTAGGACTTTATTGGATCCCCAAACAATTAACGGCATATCTATCTATATAATTGTCTAACTTTTAACTTCCGTCTGCAACGGAAATCCTTCATCGCTGATTGGTCACGCCCGGCCGGACGCGACCAATCAGCGACAGGCACATCCGACCGCGAATTGGTGCAGGATTTCAACCAGGCATGCCACCGATATCGTCGGGAGATCAGCGGCGTTAACGGCCGATCTCCAGACTGTAGCCGCGGGTCATCTCCACGTACATACTCACCTTCTGTCTCACCCTCACCCTGTCCGGGCCGGCGCGTCTGCTTCTATCCTGTGCAGTGCGGTCACGTAGTACCGCTCATTAAGGTCATGAATATGGATGCAACGCCACTCCTATAGGCGTGGCGTCCATATTCATGACCTTAATGAGCGATACCACGTGACCGCTCCACAGAGGAAGAAGCAGACGCGCCGGAAGAGAGATGCAGGGGCGTGAAGCAACGGAGCGTGGAGGGTAAGTATGATGGAAGAGCACGAGGGAGCTCAGCGGAGGGTGGGAGTGGAGCCAAGTATACAGGGTAGGAGCGGAGCCATGTATATAGGATTGGATTGGAGGATGGGAGCCGAGCCATGTATACAGGGTAGGAGCGGAGCCATGTATATAGAATTGGAGGGTGGGAGCGGAGCCATATATATAGGATTGGAGTGTGTTAGCGGAGCCATGTATATAGGATGGAAGGGTAGGAGCGGAGCCATGTATACAGGGTAGGAGCGGAGCCATGTATATAGGATTGGAGGGTGGGAGCAGAGCCGTGTATATAGGATGGGAGGGTGGGAACAGAGCCATGTATATAGGATGGGAGGGTGGGAGCGGAGCCATGTATATAGGGTGGGAGCGGAGCCATGCACACAAGGATGGGAGGGTTGGAGCAGAGCCATGCCTAAATAAACGACATACATATTCTAAATATCCAATACGTTATAATCGGGCCACCATCTAGTCTACTATATAATCGTCTAATTCTGTCTGTCTGCAATGGACATAACGCGTCGCTGATTGGTTTCGCCAGGCCGGACGTGACCAATCAGTGACAGGCGCAGTCCATCTGCAAATTGGTGCAGGATTTGAACCATGCATGCCACCGCTATTGTCGGAAGCCGCGGTAGCCGCGGGTCTCTTGCCGCATGGAGGTCAGTGGAGACGCAGTCGGGAGATGACCGGAGCCAGCCAATTATCTCCCGGCTGATCGCAGCGGAAGTACTCAGACCAGCAGCCTCCACGTAAACACCTGCAGTAGCATCCATGTACACCCTACCAGCAGCAGCCTCTATATACCCCAGCAGAAGCAGCCTCCACATATACCCCAGCAGCAGCCTCCACATATACCCCAGCAGCAGCAGCCTCCACATATACCCCAGCAGCAGCCTCTATATACCCCAGCAGAAGCAGCCTCCACATATACCCCAGCAGCAGCCTCCACATATACCCCAGCAGCAGCAGCCTCCACATATACCCCAGCAGCAGCAGCCTCCACATATACCCCAGCAGCAGAAGCCTCCACATATACCCCAGCAGCAGAAGCCTCCACATATACCCCAGCAGCAGCAGCCTCCACATATACCCCAGCAGCAGCAGCCTCCACATATACCCCAGCAGCAGCAGCCTCCACATATACCCCAGCAGCAGCCCTATATACACCCCAGCAGCCTCTATATACACCCCAGCAGCGTCTATATACACCCCAGCAGCAGAGCCTCTATATACACCCAGCAGCAGCCTCTATATACACCCAACACCCTGTATAAACACCGCAGCCTCTATATACACCCCAGCAGCCTCTCTATACACCCCTGCAGCCTCTATAAACACCCCAGCAGCCTTTCTATACACCCCTGCAGCCTCTATAAACACCCCAGCAGCCTCTCTATACACCCTGCAGCCTCTATAAACACCCCAGCAACCTCATATTTTGATGATTCTGTTTAATAATTTTGTTCAGTTGTATTAAGTTCTATGAGCAATAACATTTAATGAAAATGTATATATTTTACCTGGAAAATCCTGTGTATTCATTGTATTATTCTTAAATCTCTTCATAAATAAACTACATACATATTATAGAATACCCGATGCGTTAGAATCGGGCCACCATCTAGTATCACATAACCAGCAAAACACAAAATGTAACAGGCAACAGTTTCTCACCCTTCCACTTCCAGGGCTACTTACTCCAAGCCAGCAGCACCCCGCTTTCGCCGGGCACCCACCGAGAAAGGAATAATGCCAGATTTAGGCAGCTGAGTACCGCAAAGTCTGTAGTCAGGTGACTGGATTTTCCCAAGCTGGATTCCGTCCTTATGTAGTCTTTGATATCTCAGTCGAATCCTTGCATTTGATGCTGAAGTCCATGTAGTCTTATAATCCAGGTTCGGTTATGGCCGATCCAAAATTGGTACCATGCAGCAAGAGAGACTTGGTCACTGGACAGTCCTCCTTCTATACCCCTGAGATCTCAATTCAGATGGTTGGGGCTTCATGATTGGTGGAATAATTAGAGTGTGCTAGATTGGATAGACTCCAAGCCACATACATAATATCCCTAGTAGTAATGGTCTCTAACAGACAAGGAAGAGTCAGCTAATTTACATAGAATCTAGCAATACACATAGTAATACAATGAAAGGTTAGCATAATTGATTTGTCTGAGTCTGTGACCTTCCTGGCAAAGGTAATTACAGGGCCGGCGTCAGCACCCGGCACACCCGGGCAAGTGCCGGGGCCCTGAGCAGGCGGGGGGCCCACTCGCAGTCTGGCACCCCCGCGCCCGTTAACGGAGGAGAGCGGTGTCAGCGCCGCCACTGGCCCCCTCCCCGCTTGCTCAGGGCCCCGGCATCAGCTGGCACAATACTTACCTCTCCCGTGCCTCCGCTGCCGCAGCTCCGGGCTCCAGGGGGCGCCGCGCTTCCTCTCACAGCAGCGCCGCTGAATGACGTCATCATTCAGCGGCCGGCTGTGGCAGAGAGCGCGGGGACGCCGGACAGGTAAGACGTGTGTGTGTGTGTCTCTGTGACTGTGTGTGTATGTAGTGCGGTGCTTTGTGTGTGTATGTGTGTGTGTATGTATGTGAGTGAGTGCTTGTGTGCTGTCTGTGTGTGATGATGGGCAGGCATTGCTGATAATGGGGAGGCATTGATGATGATGATGGGGAGAAGATGATGATAATGGGCAGGCATTGATGATAATGGGCAGGCATTGATGATGGGGATAAGATGATGATGGGCAGGCATTGCTGATAATGGGGAGGCATTGATGATGATGGGGAGAAGATGATGATAATGGGCAGGCATTGATGATAATGGGCAGGCATTGATGATGGGGAGAAGATGATGATGGGCAGGCATTGATGATGATGGGGAGGAGATGATGATGGGCAGGCATTGCTGATAATGGGGAGGCATTGATGATGATGATGGGGAGAAGATGATGATAATGGGCAGGCATTGATGGTAATGGGCAGGCATTGATGATGGGGAGAAGATGATGATGGGGAGGAGATGATGATGATGGGCAGGCATTGATGATAATGGGGAGGCCATGATGATGATGGGGAGACAATGATGATGATAAGGAGACAATGATGATAAGGAGACAATGATGATGATGGGGAGACAATCATGATGATAATGGGGAGTCTTTCCACAGCGCCCTTTCCTGAGCCGTAACAGTGCAGAACGCAGTACAGCGCAGAGGAGAGCTCCATATTTTGTATGGAGCATTATATGGGGACCAGTATCCTGTATGGAGCATTATATGGGGACCAGTATCCTGTATGGAGCATTATATTGGGTCCAGTATTCTGTATGGAGCATTATTTTGGGTCCAGTATTCTGTATGGAGCATTATATGGGGGGTGACATCCTGCATGGGGTATTATATGGGTGATGAGGGGGAGACTGTGGTGCCCATAATATTGTATGGAGGACTGTACTGTCCAGTCTGTTCTGTGCGCTGTGAGGATTTGGCGGTTTTTGAGCTATTGTACAATTTACAATAATATCACTCATGTAATGGAAGAAGTGAAGTATTTGGCATTGTACTGTACCTATATTTCTCTGCTGTATCTGTGCATCATGAATCGTGGTCTGTGTTAAAGGGGCCCACTGAGGCTCTTTCGCCCGGGGCCCATAAAAACCTGGAGCCGGCCCTGGGTAATTACATGAGTCAACAGTAACTTCAAACCTAGACTCCTAATAGTCTTGTAGAAACAATGAGGGTCTTATCACAAGGTAATAAACAGAATACCTTCATGTCTGGCCAAATTTTAAGAAACTTAACCCATGCTAGGCATTGAAAGAGTCCATGTGGTGACAGTTCTGTTCTGAAGTGATACATTCACTTGGAAGCCATCAAAGTATTCCACAGAGTGGCCCTACTTGGAGGATTGTCAGTGAAATTAATCTGTCCATGATAAGGATTTGTGTTGAATTGGCATACTGGAGTGAACTAAAGCCCGGGTCTCACATAGCGATACACCAGCGATCCCGACAACGATCAGGATCGCTGGTGTATCGCTACATTATCGCTGCTGAGCTGCCAAACAGGCAGCTCAGGCAGCGATCAGTACAAGCGCGGTGCCTGGAAACCCGCTGTGTACCTTGGTTACCAGCTCCCTGCTCAGGGACTGGTATCCAAGGTACACAGGGGTTTCTAGGCACAGCCCGCGCCTGGAAACCCGCTGTGTACCTTGGTTACCAGCGGATCGCTGGTCTCCCGCCTGTCACACACAGCGATGCGTGCCTGTCAGCGGGAGACCAGCGATCAAAAAAATGTCCTGGCCTTTCAGCGACGATCAGCGATACCCGGCAGGGGGGCTGATCGTCGCTGAATGTCACACACAGCGATATCGCTGGTGAGCTCGCTGCTGCGTCACAAAACTAGTGACTCAGCAGCGATCTCGCTAGCGAGATCGCTGTGTGAGACGGGGGCTTTAAGGTACTGTCACACTAAGCGAGATCGCTTAAGCGACACCGATTTTATGACGCAGCAGCGACATCGTCAGCGACGTCGCTGTGTGTGACATGTATCAGCGATGTGGCCCCCGCTGCGATGTCGCTGATCGTGCAGAACATTCTGGGCCGTATTTTGATCGTTGGTGTCCCGCTGGTGAGCCTGAATCGCTGAGTTTGACACCCTTTTAGTAACGACGAGCGACCTCGTTGCCGACTCATGTCAGCGGCGCATGCGGACCAGGTTTTCTTTCATAACGCCCCTCAGCTCCGATTGGTGGCCACAACATCACCTCAGCAATAAATTAAAACTTAACTGTGCCCCCATCCATTGTTCCAGAGCGCTTTGTGGTTGACTCCAACGTTCTGTCCTTTGTGCGTTGTTGCGAGGATACTATCGTGTGTGGGGATTTTGCCATCCTGTCAAAGTCGCTACAGCGCTTCATCTTTGCCATTATACCTTCTGGATATTTGGATTTCCCTTGCAAGGTACATATTGTTTGTGATATTTTGTGATGTGTTTTTTGGATAACACACCTTTTCTTTTTGTCTGCTTAACTCCAATATATATACAGCCGTGTTGCCGGGATTTTTTTTTCCTCGCCCACCACTGCAATTTTATTAGATCTTTGTTGCTTTTTGAGGATTTTTTTTTGTTAGAATCATCTTGTCAACTAGTGTTCAAGGAAGTAGTGATTCAAATGGATATTCATACTCTATGTATTATAGGCACATATTTTGACGAGGCTGAAGTTGGTTTTTTATTCGTTCAGTTTCTTATTCTGAGCTGAAGTTGGTTTTTTATTTGTCAGTCTCTTATTCAGCAAATTTTTCTTTTCTGTTTTTTATAGGTTTAACAACAAAAAATAAGCATCAAAATAATAGAAAACACTGCAGCTAGATGCCCTGATGTGAATACACTTAAAATCTGCGCCAAAAATTATAAAACTGGCACAAAAATGGGCATCAAAGTGGGCACCAGAGGGCGTTAATGAAAGGGTTAAATGACTTTGGGCCACTGAAATGACACTGCAGACATATAGAACAGGGTGCCCAACATTAAAAACAAGTCTCTCCAGTTGGCCCACATGGGTTCTGGGCATCAGAATAGGCATCAAAGTGGGCACAGTTGATTTTCACAGGTTTGAATAAGTAACTTATGTTTTTAAGGGGTTAAATGATTTTGGGACTCTGATCTCACACTAAGAATACAGAGATAGTGATGCCCCGCATCAAACCCAGGTCCCTCCTGCCTGGCCCAAATGGGTTCTGGGCATCAGAATTGGCATCAAAGTGGGCAAACAGGCAATTTTCACAGATTTGAATAAGTAACAGATGTTGTTCAGGGTTAAATGACTTTGGGCCACTGATCTCACACTATGAGTACACAGATAGTGATGCCTCGCATCAAACCCAGGTCCCTCCAGCCTGGCCCAAATGGGTTCTGGGCATCAGAATTGGCATCAAAATGGGCAAACAGACAATTTTCACAGTTTTGAATAAGTAACAGATGTTTTTAAGGGGTTAAATTACTTTGGGACTCTGATATCACACTAAGTATACACAGATACTGATGTCTTGCATCAATCCCAGATCCCTCCTGCCTGGCCTAAATGGGTTCTGGGCATCAGAATTGGCATCAAAGTGGGCAAACAGCCAATTTTCACAGATTTGACTAAGTAACTGATGTTATTAGGGGTTAAATGACTTTGGACCACTGATCTCACACTATGAGTACACAGATAGTGATGCCTCGCATCAAACCCAGGTCCCTCTAGCCTGGCCCAAATGGGTTCTGGGCATCAGAATTGGCATCAAAATGGGCAAACAGACAATTTTCACAGTTTTGAATAAGTAACAGATGTTTTTAAGGGGTTAAATGACTTTGGGCCACTGATCTCACAGCACCATTACAAACACAGTAAGGCTGGAGACACACAAGCGATTTAAAAATCGGTCCACTTTTGATGCAGGAGAGTCGGATGAGTGTAATGCGAGTGTCAGGCGTTTTTTTTGCGAGTACAATTTGATTTTTCTCACCGATCATCTGATTTACAACAGAATGCAGTGTGATTGTAAGGCCTCTTTCACACATCCGGTTTTCGGCGTCAGGCCAAAAACCGGATCCGTCTCATCCAGTGTATCCGGTTTTTAAGCCGTTTTTCGACAGATTACGCCGGATCCGGTTTTTAAAAACGCCCTTTTTGGGGTTCCAAACGTGATTGGCTACTGAAAACCTATATATGCACTGTTCCTACAGCCCATCTGGTTGTATAGGAGCAAGTGCCGGTTGGAGAGAAGAGCAAGTGGCTGCTGAAAATGGACGTTGTGATAGGAAACATTCTGAAGAATTTGGTAGATTTCACAGTGGAGGCGAATCGTCTGAAAGCGATTGTTCTGGAGAAGGAGAGAAAGATACAGCAGCGACGACGACAACGTTTATGGATCCACCCCATCACAGCCCAGAGAATGACGCGTGGGGTATATTCTACACTATACGTGGAGCTACGAGGAAACCCTCAGAATTTTTTTGCATATCTTCGCATGAAAATGGAGAAATTTGATTTGTTGGTGGAGCGTGTTGGAGAAATTAAAGTTATGCATGATTGAAAGTTATGGACGATTGAGTACGTTTGATTATGTGCGACATAAGCGATTTACGTGAATAACTCCTGAACTACACATAGAGTTGATAATTTTTTTGTCAAATATTATTCAGGACATTGAGATGATCATTTTGAGCCCTAGTGGTCCAGGGTACCTCTTTTCAAATTAAAGTTATGGACGATTATGTTTGATTATGCGCGACATAAGCGATTTACGTGAATAACTCCTGAACTACACATAGAGTTGATAATTTTTTTGTCAAATATTATTCAGGACATTGAGATGTTCATTTTGAGTACTAGTGATCCAGGGTACCTCTTTTCAAATTAAAGTTACGGATGATTATGTTTGATTATGTGCGACATAAGCGATTTACGTGAATAACTCCTGAACTACACATAGAGTTGATAATTTTTTTGTCAAATATTATTCAGGACATTGAGATGTTCATTTTGAGTACTAGTGATCCAGGGTACCTCTTTTCAAATTAAAGTTACGGATGATTATGTTTGATTATGTGCGACATAAGCGATTTACGTGAATAACTCCTGAACTACACATAGAGTTGATAATTTTTTTGTCAAATATTATTCAGGACATTGAGATGTTCATTTTGAGTACTAGTGGTCCAGGGTACCTCTTTTCAAATTAAAGTTATGGACGATTGAGCACGTTTGATTATATGCGACATAAGCGATTTACGTGAATAACTCCTGAACTACACAAAGAGTTGATAATTTTTTTTGTCAAATATTATTCAGGACATTGAGATGTTCATTTTGAGTACTAGTGATCCAGGGTACCTCTTTTCAAATTAAAGTTACGGATGATTATGTTTGATTATGTGCATCATAAGCGATTTACGTGAATAACTCCTGAACTACACATAGAGTTGATAATTTTTTTGTCAAATATTATTCAGGACATTGAGATGTTCATTTTGAGTACTAGTGGTCCAGGGTACCTCTTTTCAAATTAAAGTTATGGACGATTGAGCACGTTTGATTATATGCGACATAAGCGATTTACGTGAATAACTCCTGAACTACACATAGAGTTGATAATTTTTTTGTCAAATATTATTCAGGACATTGAGATGATCATTTTGAGCCCTAGTGGTCCAGGGTACCTCTTTTCAAATTAAAGTTATGGACGATTATGTTTGATTATGCGCGACATAAGCGATTTACGTGAATAACTCCTGAACTACACATAGAGTTGATAATTTTTTGTCAAATATTATTCAGGACATTGAGATGTTCATTTTGAGTACTAGTGATCCAGGGTACCTCTTTTCAAATTAAAGTTACGGATGATTATGTTTGATTATGTGCGACATAAGCGATTTACGTGAATAACTCCTGAACTACACATAGAGTTGATAATTTTTTGTCAAATATTATTCAGGACATTGAGATGTTCATTTTGAGCCCTAGTGGTCCAGGGTACCTCTTTTCAAATTAAAGTTATGGACGATTGATGAATATCTAATAGCTAACTGCAGATGAATATCTAATAGCTAACTGCAGACTAACTTGAATCTGGTCTAATATAGGACAGGAATTAACTAGAGAGACATAGGTACATACCGGCGATGCTATCACAAGAGGAGAGGAAAAGATGAGCTGCTTCCTGGATGCAGGCTGAAGGAAAATGGAGGGAAAGCTCCCAGCATACATTGCTACGCCACCATCATGCATTGCTAAGCTACCATGATGCATTGCAAAGGAAAGAAAAAGATCTAGCTGAAATGAAAGAAAACATTATATGAGACTGGTCACTAGAGGGAGCCAAACACTAGATTATCACACTCCTGTGTAAGACAGTAAAAATCAAATAAGTCAGAAACGATTGGATGCTGGAGGCAGAACAGTTACAATAGTCCAGACGAGAATGAATAAGAGAAACAGTAAGTTTTTGCAGAGTCGAAAGTAAGAAAAGGTCGAATTCTAGAGATGTTTTTGAGGTGGAGATAACAAGAGCGAGCCAGTGATCGGATGTGGGGGGTGAATGAAAGCTTGGAATCAAGTATGATCCCAAGTCAGCGGGCATGTTGCTGGGGAGTAATGGTGGAGCCACACACGGAGTTGGCAATTACAGGCAAAGGTAGGTTAGTAGAGGGAGAAAACACGAGGAGTTCCATTTTTGACAGGTTCAGTTTCAGATAGAGGGATGACATGATGTTAGAGACAGCGGTAAGACAATCACTGGTCTTTTCTAAAAAGGCAGGCGTGATATCGGGAGAAGTGTATAAGCGGGTGTCATCAGCATAGAGATGGTACTGGAAACCAAATCTACAGATTGTTTGTCCAATAGGGGCAGTATACAAAGAGAAGAGGAGGAGGCCTAGGACTGATCCTTGAGGAACCCCGACAGTAAGGGGAAGATGTGAGGAGGAGGAACCAGCAAAAGATACCGTGAAGGAACAGTCAGAGAGATAGGAGAACCAGGAGAGAACAGTGTCCTTGATGCCGATGGAGTGTAGCATAGTGAGGAGGAACTGATGGTCCACAGTGTTGAATGCTGCGGAGAGATCCAGGAGAATTAGCATGGAGTAGTGACCATTAGATTTAGCTGTTAGAAGATCATTAGAGACTTTAGTGAGGTCAGTTTCAGTAGAGTGTAAAGAGCGGAAGCCTAATTGAAGAGGGTCGAGAAGAGAGTTATCTGAAAGATAGCGGATAAGACGGGTGTGGACCAGGCGTTCCAGGAGTTTAGAGATGAAGAGACAGGTCTATAGTTAGCAGCACAATTTTTGTCGAGGGACGGTTTTTTAAGTAATGGATGTATGATGGCATGCTTAAATGAGGAGGGAAAGATACCCGAAGAGAGAGAGAGGTTGAATATTTTTGTTAGGTGAGAGGTGACAGCAGGGGAAAGGGACTGGAGGAGATGTGACGGAATGGGGTCACTGATGCAAGTGGTAGAGCGAGAAGATGCAAGGAGCCTGATTACTTCTTCTTCTGTGACTGGATCAAAGTCAGAGAGTGAGCTGGATGCAGTGGGGGAGGGAGGACAGTGCCTGGTATGAGGGGATTGGGATTGGGTGTTAGCTGATTATCACAGCTGACATCCAGCACTATGTGTCAGGAGCGGTCACGGACTGCTCCCGGCACATTAACCCCCGGCACACTGCGATCAAAGATGATCGCAGTGTACCAGGGGCACAGGGAAGCATCGCGCAGGGAGGGGGCTCTGTTGTGAATGGGTTTGAGATGAGTTCTGAGCAGAGGCTCCCTCTGGTGGTTACAAGCGGTGCTAGTGAAGATTGTGAGGACTGGGAATCAGGTGTTACTGACTGGTCTTATATAAGGGAGTCATTTTCCCATCAGGGTTGCCGGTGATCAATTGTTCTGGTCTGAATCCTTCATTCCAGTTTCCCTTGTAGCCTGCTGTGTCGTGTCTGCATCTCCTGCTTACAGATAAGACTTTTGCTTCTTTTGTGTTTGTGCTATATTTTTGCATTTTGTCCTGCACTTCTGTGGGGGCCTTCAGGGTCCCCTCCGGGGGCTTCTGCCCTCTCAGTTTAGTTCAGCCACTGAGTTTTGTTCTTTTGCTTTTTCCAGTTTTTTCAGTGGCTGCTGTTTTGATTTTGTTACACCAGAGAACTAATTTAGGTGGTAGAGGTCGTGTGATCTCAGGTGATTTTGAAATTAGTAGAGTTGGTGCTTTTCAGGGTTTTCTGGGATTGCAGTAAGTACCCTTCCTATCCTTTTCTATTTAGATAGTTTGGGCCCCAGCGTTTGCTCATACTATTTTCTTTCTGTGTCAGTATTTCCTCTTGTCTAACCGCCATTACATGTTTGGGGGCTTTCTATTATCTTTGGGGTTCTGCTCCGGGGCAGATAGCTTTCCTGTTTCTGTCTTTAGGTGTAGTTAGTTTCTCAGGCTGTGACGAGGCGTCTAGGACCAACGTAGGAACGCTCCACGGCTGCCTCTAGTTGTGGTGGTTAGTCAGGGTACTGCAATCTCATAGATTCCAACTGCTCTGGTGTATTGCCTTTTTGCCTGCTCTCCTCAGCTACCGAAACATAACAGGGCTCCCTGCGTGCTTCCCTGAGACCCTCAGAACAGCGCAATATGATCGTGCTGTTCTGAGGCCTTCCTACCTGCAAGGCCCCGGATCCAAGATGGCCGCGGGGTCCTTCCAGGTCCTGCAGGGAGGCGGCTTCCTCAGTGCCTGCTGAGAGCAGGCGCTGAGAAAGCCTCCTGCACTGCCTGTGAGATCGCCGATCTGACACAGCCCTGTGCACAGAGTCAGATCAGCGATCTAACTCTATACAGTGATGTCCCACCCTAGGACAAAGTAAAAAAGTAAAAAAAAATAAAAATAAAATGTGTAAAAAAAAATATCACTAAATAAATAAAAAAAAAATATTCCCCAATGAATTCATTTACTTAATGTAAATAAAAAAAACAATAAAAGTACACATATTTAGTATCGCCGCGTCAGTAACGACCCGCCCGATAAAACTGTCCCATTAGTTAACCCCTTTAGTGAACCCCTTAAAAAAAAGGCAAAAAAACAATGATTTATTATCATACCGCCAAACAAAAAGTGGAATAACACGCGATAAGAAAGACGGATATAAATAAACATGGCTGCTGAAAACGTCATCTTGTCCCGCAAAAAACGAGCCGTCATACAGCGTCATCAATGAAAAAAATTAAAAAGTTATAGCTCGCAGAATAAAGCGATGCAAAAATAATTATTTTTTATATATAATCATTTTTATTGTATAAAGCGCCAAAACATAAAAAATTATATAAATGAGGTATCGCTGCAATCGTACTGACGCGAATAATAACACTGCTTTATCAATTTTACTACACGCGGAACGGTATAAACGCCCCCCCCAAAAGAAATTCATGAATTGCTGTTTTTTTTTCATTCTACCTTTGAAAAATCATAATAAAAAGTGATCAAAAAATGTCATGTGCACGAAAATGGTAACAATAAAAACATCAACTCGTCCCGCAAAAAATAAGACCTCACATGACTCTGAGCCAAAATATGGAAAAATTATAGCTCTCAAAATTTTTTGCAATAAAAAGCGTCTTTCAGCTTGTGACAGCTGCCAATCATAAAAGCCCGCTATAAATAGTAAATCAAACCCCCCTTTATCACCCCCTTAGTTAGGGAAAAATAATAAAATTAAAAAAATGTATTTATTTCATTTTCCCGTTAGGGTTAGGGTTGGGGCTAAAGTTAGGATTAGTTTTAGAGTTGGGATTAGGGTTATTGGTGTTTGGGGTTAGGGTTGGAGTTAGAATTGGGGGGTTTCCACTGTTTAGGCACATCAGGGGCTCTCCAAATGTGACATGGCGTCTGATCTCAATTCCACCCAAATCTTTGTTTTAAAAGTCAAACGGTGCTCCTTCACTTCTGAGCCCTGTCGTGCGCCCAAACAGTAATTTACCCCCACATATGGGGTATCAGCGTACTCAGGACAAATTGCACAATAAATCTTGGGGTCCAATTTCTCCTGTTACCCTTGGGAAAATAAAAAATTGGGGGCGAAAATATCATTTGTGTGGATAAAAATATGATCTTTTATTTTTATGGCTCTACATTATAAACTTCTGTGAAGCACTTGGGGGTTCAAAGCTCTCACCACACATCTAGATAAGTTCCTCTGGGGGTCTAGTTTCTAAAATGGTGTCACTTGTGGGGGTTTCTACTGTTTAGACACATCAGGGGCTCTCCAAATGCGACATGACTCCGGCATACCATTCCATCAAAGTCTGCAATGCAAAACGTCACTAATGGCTGCTGAACTCTACTTCCATTTATCTGATGCTCCTTGCATGAACACCCGGCACTGCCGCCAGCACTCGGACCGCAGTGTGCGGCTGCATAGAAATACATGCAGCTGCACGTAGCGCCGGGTGTTGATGTGAGTGACTCGCAGGTGTGATCCCAGCCTTACCCGCTATAGAAATACCAATGGTACGATGTATTGAAAATATCACTTCGTCGCCCCCTAATGGCTGGTTTTGTATTACGTCTCCCATCTGCCGTTTCCTGAATAAGGCAACGGGTTGTTGCCATCATGAGGTCATTATTAGAACTGCAAGGGAAAGCCTGACAGCTGGAACGCATAACTCACTCTTCAACGGAAGTACGGCGGAAGGGTCAAAACCCTGGCACCCAAAACCGGAAGTGGTATGGAATACAAAGAAGGCTTCTTCCGGCCTGTGGATAGGCGTGTTTGAGGGGCGCCCAGTCTCTGTGTTCGCTGCCTGTAGGTCTCTGGTGCACAGGTGAGGGCTGAGTGCAGACACTTACAGAACCGTGTGTGTCTGGTTGTATAAACAAGGGAGTCAGGAGCTCCGCCGCCGCCGCCGCCGCAAGGCATGCTGGGACATGTAGTCCGCCTGCGCTGTTCTGACTGACCGACTACAGTACTGTCTTCGTATCAGCAATTGTAATTGTCACCTTAAAAGATGGTTCCCCCTGAAGGCCAAGGACATGTGACTGGCCCGTGCATGGTGTTAGTGGGAGCCCCCTTGTTCTTTGTGACTGAGGAGTACTGCCTGTTTAAAAATCCTCTTTAACCCTTTATGACATGGCCTAGTTTGCTACTTAAAGGGGGTTTCTGCTTCCGGATAACCCCTTCTTAAAGGGATTGTCTGGGCATAGGTATTTGATGACCTGTGATTAAAAGCAGATTAGCGGGGGGTGGAGGGGGCAACAACCAGCACCAAAAGCAGCACCCCACCAATCAGCTTTTTTTTTTTTTTTTTGCTGAGCGCAGCTTTATTCAAAGTGTAGTGACCACTGCTGGCTGTTACTGGCACAGCCTCTATGCCAAAGAGCAGGCGCTGTGCGGCACTACCTGGCAGTGGCAGCTACACTCCGTCCAGATTAGGCTAAGTTCACATTTGCATATGTGTCCGCAGCGTATCATCTGCAAGCCCATGTTTACACAGCGTTTTTTATCCGCATCATCTTACACATGACGCCAAAAAACCCTGCGTGTGTTTGTATGCGTTTGTGTTTATGCACGTGTTCAGTATTACCAGGTGCTGTAATCAGCTCCTGGACATGCGCAGTCTGAAGGCCGCATGCGCATCGAACACATCCAGGTGCATGTCCTTGCGTACCAATGCGTTCCCATAGACAATAATGCGTTTTTTGACGCACTCATGCGCATAACTGAGCATATTTGATGAATTTTGGACACATCAAAAAATGCAACATGTTGCATTCGCCGGACACCGCCGCACACCGCAAAATTACACATTCGTACGCAAACGCATGTCCCTGCATACACCATGCTAAAGATATGTATGTATGACACATGCGGATCAAACGCTGCGTGTACAGACGCAAATGTGAAACCAACCTTACAAAGCTGATGTGTAGGGGTAGGGTGACCGGTGTGGGACCCCCACTGATCTGCTATCACTGACCTATCCTCTAGATAGGTCATCAAATACCTGTGCCTCGTCAACCCCTTTAACTACTACAGTGAAAGAAGAATAAAACCCCTCCCAGACCCGCACAAGAGATTATATCATGTGACTGCCGCTGTCAGTTGGCTGGTACTGGTGTAAAAAATCCAAAAGTGGCAATAATGGTAAAACATTTTAAGGTATCTTACATTGGAATTCTGGCAAAAAAGCTTGATGAACTGGGGACACTTTAAAAAAAAAATATATATATATATATATATATATTTTTTTTTTTTTTTTCGCTGCTGCGCTTAAACATCATGACACTTTTACTTTCCCATAGATAGCGCTATGTGAGGGCCGCTGTTTGTAGGATAAGCCAGGTTATGTGGATGCCGTGGTCTACATTGTCTGAGCATACATCCGAACTTCACGCCTTTGGAGGAACATCAGATAAATGGAAGTAGTGAGAGTTCAGCAGCCATTAGTGGCCACTGATTGGCTACAGGGCTCACGTGGCATAAGTGTCATCGCTGGAATCATGGGGAGTACAAGAGGCGAGTATACAGGGTTTTTATTTTATACGGGGGACTTGTGATTGTCCAGCTTTTGGGAAACCTCCTTATTAGCTTATTATTTTATAGTTTGCCTAGTTTTAGGGCTTTGCAGTTAGTGGGGTTTTTTCATCAGTGGAAAAAAACACTGATAGTAAAATCTGACACGACACTTGGACCAATGATGACACTCAGATCCAAAACACTGAAGAACAACGGTCTGTTTTTACATATGAGAAATCATGGGTGTCTCATTTAGGTTGAAAGCCAAGATTCTTGCCTAAGTTAAAGTCATTAGAAACTGATGTATCAGATATTTCTGTCTACTGAAATGCTACACTGCCATGAGATAGGTTCATAGCAGAGAAAGGCTTGTCCTTTTGGTGATGCGTGGTGTGTGACACAGGGCTGTGGAGTCGGTAAGCAAAACCTCCGACTCCAACTCCTCAATTTCCATGACACTGACTCAGACTCCACGACTTCGTATCCTTCATACCAGGGCTGTGGAGTTGGTAAGCCAAACCTATGACTCCAACTTCTCAATTTCCACGACTCTGACTCTACCAAAATGGGCTCCGACTCAGACTCCATGACTCCACAGCCCTGGTGTGACAGGTGCCAACAGCTGCCTTGGAGCTTATAAAGTCCCTCAACCAAGGGTTGCTTCAGACGTCTGACCACGGGCCGCAATGCACCAACTGGCCATGGCTCTCCTGACCCGAGTGTCAGTCTTATAGATATATAGAAAGTAGTGACGCTCGGATCGGGAGAGTCACAACTGGTCTGTGCTTGGACCGATCTTGCACAGACGTCTGAAGCAACCCTTCATTGAGTCAGAGATCATATTGACTATCGTGTACAACCCAATCACTGAGAACTGCACAGTGCTGCATTGTACTGCAGTGCAGGCATTCATATATGAGGACACTATCATCAGTTTAGTTCCTTGTAGTAGGAGGTCACAGGAGGATAGAAATCACTACTATGCTGTCCACATTTCATGTTCTGACATCCAGCTTGATTCCAGTGAGCTGGTCTGGATGTCTGTTGTCTGTTCATCACCTCTGCACATAGGAAGGCTCTTGGCTTTGTAGCACTTTGTTGTTTATAGCACATGTGGCTCTAAAGATCAGTTTTTGTAGCGATAAATCAAAGAGCCAAAAATGTTATAATGAGATTGCTATTTAATCATTTACAAAATTTGGGTTGAAGAAATGGCAAGGCCATGAGAAGAAAAAAGCACTTCAGGCTATCATATGTCATCCTCTACTGCAGGATTCAACAAACCCGGTCGCCAGTGGCGCCTAGAAAATCATGCCTGGCGCCCGGGTTTGTCGGGGCCCTGAGCAGGCGGGGGGCCCACTCGCCGTCAGGCACTGGGGCGCCCGTTAGCGGAGGAGAGCGGTGTCAGCGCCGCCACTGCCCCCCCCCCCCCCGCTTGCTCAGGGCTCCGGCAGCAGCTAGCACAATACTCACCGCTCCCCGTGCCTCCGCTGCCGCAGCTCCGGGCTCCAGGGAGCGCCTGCGCCTCCTCTCACAGCAGCGCCGCTGAATGACGTCATCATTCAGCGGCCGGCTGTGGTAGAGAGCGCGCGGACGCCGGACAGGTGAGATGTGTGTGTGTGTGTCTGTATCAGTGTGTGTAAGATTCTTGAAAACCCGGTCAGCAGGGCGCAAAAGACAGGAATCTTCTTAGTAAATGACAATCTTCATTTATTAAAAATTATGGTAAAACAATGAATCCACAACGCGTTTCAACGGAGTGAGTCCGTCTTCCTCAGGTGGCATAATACATTCAATAAAAAAGGAAGTGTATTTAAAGGAACAGCAGCCAATGGGAAACATGATTGCATAATTAAAACACATGAAGTGGAGGTGGGGGTCTGACAATAGTTAAACCCACACTGACATAGATGCTTGCTAAAAACTTAGCAAAAACCACATTAAAACCATATAACAAGGGAGACAAATTATGCTAATACTATAAAAAATTGAAATAAAATGAAAAATAAAATAATTGCAATAATTACTAAAAAAAAAAAAAAAAAAAAAAACGTGCAACCTTTCCCACTATATTGACCTATTTCTACAGAAATATGTATTAAAATTGGCATCGTACCTTAAAGACTCTTCCTATTTAATAGACCTTCTTCTCTCTACACCCAATATGGCTAACTGTCTATTACTAACCTTAGATGTCCAAGCCCTTTACACTAATATCCCTCATGATAAAGGGCTGGAAGCGGTTTCTCAATTCCTTTTGATTGATGACCATCTACCCCCTTTACAGAAGGAATTTTTGAAAAAAGCCATTCTATTTGTTCTGGAGAACAATGTCTTTTCATTTGAGGATGATTGCTACCGCCAATTGAGGGGCTGCGCGATGGGGACGAGATTTGCCACTAGTTACGCAAATCTGTTTATGGGGGCATTCGAGTCCCTCTTCATTGCGCAGTCCCCATTGGCGGTGGGTAAGATTGCTGTGTATCGTCGCTTCATAGATGATCTTTTCATCATATGGACTGGATCGGAATTGGAAGCAACCAACTTTGTTCATTCTCTGAATTCCAACTTCTGGGGCCTTAAGTTTTCTGCCAATATATCAAATACAGCGATCCAATTTTTGGATCTTATGATAAAGGTCGACTCATTTGGTCATTTTTCTACTTCCACGCATTTCAAGCAGGTCGATGTTAATAGTTACCTTAACTTCACCAGTGGCCACCTTCCAAAATGGTTAGTTAATATCCCCTACGGGCAATATTGGAGAATCCGAAAAAACTGTACAAACGACACTGATTTTTTGAAGGAGGCAGATGTTCTGAAACATCGGTTTCAGTGTAAGGGTTATCCAAACCGGTTGATTCGTGATGCCTACACTAAAGCCAGTGTGTTCACACAGGAAAGCTGCCTTGAAAGGATGAAACAGAATAGTGACACAGTAGAGAAGTCCCCTGATTTTGTGAGATGAAGTCTCGTCACTACCTTTAACCGTTCTCATGCATCAATACGAAATTTGTTAAAGAAATACTGGTTTATCCTGAAAGGGGACCCCTTTTTGTCATCACATATACCCCACAACCTATCGCTATTTTCAGAAAAAATCAGACACTCCGTAACCTTGTGGCCCTCAGTAACACAGTGGTTAGGCCTTCAGTTCCTTTCACCAACCAAGGTCACATTAAACCTGGGTGTTTTGCTTGCAAGGTTAAAAAATGTCTATGTTGCACCTTGTAATGTATGTAGTACAGTTCATATAGCGTCTTGTGCTTGGGTGCGATGAAAACACAGGAGTCACAGGTTTGATATAGAAAAGTCCTGTATTCATACAAGTTGGCAGAATTAGTCACACAGTTTGCAGACACAGAAACAGGAGACACAGCAGGCCAGAGTAATCCAAGCTCAGCAATCACTCTCCAATACAGATTCAGGATCTTCTTCTCTGTTACCGTAAGTCCATGCAAACGTGGGTCTTTCAAAGAGCAGGGTTCAGAGTCCACAAGTGCTTCAGAGTTCCTCAGTAGGAATAGCTGGAGTACAAGGTCCAAGGCTTACAGGAGTCAAGTCACAGGTTCACTGCAGGCTAGATTCTGAAGCACTGATTGCTCAGCTGTGGCTGCTTAAGAAGCAAAGGAGAGAATCAGGGCGGGAACATGCAAGCTGGAAACTCCATTTTGACTGAGGGCAAGATAGCTGCAGCAAGACAGAAAGTAAAATGGCTGACGAACAAACTGAGTTTCAGGAATATATACATAGAACCTTACATTACTCCCCCCTTAAGGACAACCTCCGGATGACCTCAGACCAGGCTTGTGTGGGTACCTCTGATGAAACTGACGGAGCAAGCGAGGAGCATTAACGTTATTGACCGGTTCCCATGAGTTGTCCTCCACTGGGTAGCCCTGCCATTTAATCAGATATTGTAACTGATTTCTATACAACCTGGAATCTAAAATCCTTTCCACCACAAATTCTTCCTGACCATCGACTAGCACTGGGTCAGGGCAAGGAGAGGAACGTCCAGGAAACGTATTGGGTGTCGCAGCCTTTAGTAGGGATACATGAAAGACAGGGTGGATTCTCATAGTTCTGGGCAGTTGAAGACGACAAGCAACAGCACTTATAATTTTACTGATTTTATAGGGTCCAATGTACTTATGTCCCAACTTAGACGATGGAATCCTTAACTTAAGATTTCTGGTTGACAGCCAGACCAAGTCTCCTACCTTGAAAGCTGGTGCAGGTTTACGAAATTTATCTGCTGCTTTCTTGTACCTTTCTTGAGCCGATTCCAGATTTTCCTTTAGAAGATCCATATTCTTCTGTAAAGACGTGATTCTTTCAGCCACTGCTGGTAAAGGCGTTTCTATGGGAAATCGTGGTAGAATGTTAGGATGATAACCTAGATTAGAGTAAAAAGGAGACTGTTTAGTGGAGGCACTCTGAGAGTTGTTATACGAGAACTCAGCTAATGGAAGTAGATTCAAACAATCATCCTCAGTCTCAATCAGAGGGTTTGCCCACATTAAAGCCTTGTTGGTAAGCAACATAATTATAGTAAGCACCTTAGATCGTTCAGTGGGAAATTGTGAAGCATGTGCAGAAAAAAAAAGATTGCATTGATTAATAAATCCCCTGAATTTCTCACGTTCACCGCCAAAACGAAAAGGGGGCAACTTGGGAATCCCAGCACTCGGGGCTACGGCAGGAGCCTGGACTCGCCCCTCTAGAACCTAAATCCTGGGTAGTCTGTCCAACCACTTGCAAATTGTGATTATTGAGGTCCTGTAGATTTGTAAAACGGGTCTTTATATTCTGCAAATCTGCAAGGATATTATCAGTCACTCCGCAAAGTTCCTTTATGCGGGCCTCCATTTTCCAGATCTTTTAAGACAGGATTACTGGAAGAAGAGGAGAGAAAAAAAAAAAACAATAGTGTTCACCTGTGGCAACACTGCAGAGAGAAAAAAAAAATTAAGGGAACTGCTCACCTGGAATGGTTGTGAGAAGTCACAACCACTATCATCACAGAAAGTTTCAACCAGACATCTGATATCCAGAGTTACAGCAGACAAAAAAGAGAAAAGAAAGAAAAAAAAAAAAAACAATAGTGTTTACCTGTGGTAACACTGCAAAAAGAAAAAACTTAAGGGAATTGCTCACCTGGAATGGTTGTGAGAAGTCACAACCACTGTCATCACAGAAAGTACAACCGGACGTCTGATATCCACAGTACAGCAGACACAGCCTTCCAGACCCAGCAGACACTAACGTTTTGGCTTCAGAATCTTGTAATGTATGTAGTACAGTTCATATAGCGTCTTGTGCTTGGGTGCGATGAAAACACAGGAGTCACAGGTTTGATATAGAAAAGTCCTGTATTACTTCATACAAGTTGGCAGAAATAGTCACACAGTTTGCAGACACAGAAACAGGAGACACAGCAGGCCAGAGTAATCCAAGCTCAGCAATCACTCTCCAATACAGATTCAGGATCTTCTTCTCTGTTACCGTAAGTCCATGCAAACGTGGGTCTTTCAAAGAGCAGGGTTCAGAGTCCACAAGTGCTTCAGAGTTCCTCAGTAGGAATAGCTGGAGTACAAGGTCCAAGACTTACAGGAGTCAAGTCACAGGTTCACTGCAGGCTAGATTCTGAAGCACTGATTGCTCAGCTGTGGCTGCTTAAGAAGCAAAGGAGAGAATCAGGGCGGGAACATGCAAGCTGGAAACTCCATTTTGACTGAGGGCAAGATAGCTGCAGCAAGACAGAAAGTAAAATGGCTGACGAACAAACTGAGTTTCAGGAATATATACATAGAACCTTACACACCTCTATATTAGATGGGGCACAATCTTTTAAATCCTGCACCACTGGCGCTTGTTTTAAAATAAATTGTCGAGTCACGTGTCAGTCCACCCATGTGATCTATCTAATTGAATGTGGTTGCGGTCTACAATACGTAGGCCGTACAATCCAGACGATGCACGCTAGACTCAAAAAACATCATCAAAATATCCGTAATGGATATTTATTACACAGCCTTTCTAAGCATCTTTTTTCTTATGCATAATAAAGATCATAGTTCACTGAAACTTACTATTATAGATCAGATTCCAGATAATCTGACTGACCGGTTTGGTAACCTTGCAAGAAAAGAAAATTTTGGGATTTTTAAACTTGGCACACTTGCCCCAGAAGGGTTAAATCTCACTATTGAAAGAACTATTTGAGGGAAGAAGGAGGGTAGGGGGAAAAGAAAAAAAGAAAGAAAAAAAAAAGAGATGATTTGATGTTTTTTTTTTTTTAGTAATTATTGCAATTATTTTATTTTTCATTTTATTTCAATTTTTTATAGTATTAGCATAATTTGTCTCCCTTGTTATATGGTTTTAATGTGGTTTTTGCTAAGTTTTTAGCAAGCATCTATGTCAGTGTGGGTTTAACTATTGTCAGACCCCCACCTCCACTTCATGTGTTTTAACCCCTTAATCCCATTGGACGTAATATTCCGTCCATGTGACCTGGTACTTAATTCCCATGGACGGAATATTACTTCCAGGGTGATCAGCTGCGCTCCCGAGGGGAGCGCAGCTGATCGCCGCCGGGTGTCAGCTGATTATCACAGCTGACACCCGGCACTGTGTCAGGAGCGGTCACG
>JARQOD010000003.1:273656682-273784580 GCA_033576555.1 Oophaga sylvatica | reverse complement strand
GAGAAATCGGGGGCAACTTTAACCCTTAACTTCCAACAAAAAAAAATTTGTTCCCAAAATTGTGCTGATGTAAGTAACAGGGGGAAAGTTATTTAAACTTTTTTGTGCCAATAATCCTGGTTTAACAAAAAAAATTTAAAAAATTACAAAATTTTAAAAATTTTCCCAAATTTCCTTTTTTTTTCACAAAAAACGAAAATTTTATCGACATAATTTTTACCACCAAAACCCAAATGTCCAAAAAACAACTCAAATCGAGATCCGTTAAGCGTTCCTAGTTTTACCTCAAAGGGGACCGGGTCAAAAGGGAAAAAAAAGGGCAAGGTTTTAAAGGGTCAAAATAGGCTGGTCATAAGGGGGGTTAACAGAGTTCACTTCGCTCCTTTAAAAAGCAGCCTGTTTTTTCTCTACTGTTTCGGGGGGAGGTTGATGCCTCTGAATTTGGGCGGGGCCCTTTTTTGTCCCAAAAATCCAAGACCTCTAAATAACCCTTGTGTTTTTTCTCTCAAAATTTGCCCAAAACTGAACAAATTATGATGTGGGTAACGGTATTTTTTGGCCATGAAGGGGGCCTTTTGAAGAGGAGACATTGGCGGAAGGACCAAACATCGGGGGGGGGCCCCTCACCCCAAAAACCGGTTTTAAAACTCAATCAGCCAACGACTTAATCCTAAGGGGCCCAGTGGGCCTTTTTTTTCAAAAAGGGGTTTTAATTTTTTGGTTTCTTTTCTTCCTGGCCTAAAATTTTAAGGCGGCCCTCCCGAGGAGTTTTTTTGGGGGACTCTCCTGTTTTATCTGATCCGCTTATTTTAAAGGGGGGTGAGTACTTTCCGCCACTCCCCAATTTTTGGGAAACTGCTGGGGAAGGGGGTAAAAAAAAAAAAGACTAAGCACTCACTATGATACAAAAAAATATATTTTAAGGGGTATTTTTCCAAAAAAAAAAACTTTCGGTAAACCCAAACCCCTTCGTCAGTAACTACATAAAAAAAAAAGTGTTTTTATATATCATAAATATATAATACATAATAAAGTTAAAAAAATGTGTAGTAATCAAAAAAAAATATAAATAAAATAAAATATCATATAGGGGTCAAAAGAAAAAAAAAAAATCATGACTACCCCCCTTAAACCCCCGTAAACCCATTTAAAATTGGGGTAAATAACACATTTTTAATAGAAATATTAAAACCTTTACATCAAATCAAAAACGACTTCCCTTAAAAATAGGCCCCACAAAAAAAAAACCGGGGAAAAAAAATGCAAAAAAGGAAAAATCTACAAATCTCCAAATAGCACAGAGGAAGTGACAAAAACCACCTGAACAGATTTACCACTTATGACGGAGTGACGTGAGCGTGAAGTGAAATTACAACAGTTTTAAAAAGGGGGTGCTTATAAAATACTGTCAAAAAAGGGGGTAATACCTATACCAATAGGGGCTATGAACCCCCCCTTTACGGATCCCCGCTACAAGGGGGGGTATAGGGGGAAAAAAAGGAATATCTTACAAAAATTTCCCCTTTGTGATCTTAAGTGACCTTTGTAACACAAAAGGCTATCATACACTACCAGGGGGTCATCATAAGTTCCTTTTCTTCAATTAGCTTTTCCCCTTTTTTATACTTCAAATTTTCCCATTAATCCACTAGCAAAAACGTAGGGGCCCAACCTATGTTGAACGAGCCCATACGGGGTTTCCCTTTGCCACTTCCGAAAAAACTCAGTAGAGCTGGTATAGTCCCCCCTTCCTTTAAAAACCCCACGAAGCGGTCATTCTTTACCCCACATCAACCAAAAACTGACAGCCTTTTCTCTGCAGCATTTTTAAATGAGAACGTTAACCCCTTTTAGCCCAGCAAGCATCCCTTTTAAGCTAAAAACTTTTAGACAGATATCTCCTCTCTTTTCTCCCACCAAGCACCACCATTGTACGGGGATACCGCATAAAGGTCATCATACCCCTTTTTTCCATAAGTAAAATCCTTTTTTTTAGACATATTTTAAACCGCACTTACCACTATAAAGTTTAAATTTCATTTTAACAGCTCACCGCACTCCGTCAAAAGTGAGTAAACCTCATTCAGGTGGTTCTTTTTCATTCCCTGGCTTTTTAGGAGATATTGTCAGATTTTCTCTTATCGACTTTTAAAATTTCCCATTTATTTTTTTTTCGGGCACATTTCCTAAGATCTGTTTTCAATTGTATAAGGTATAGTATTCTCTTTAAAATCTTTTGTTACTCAATTTTAACACTGGGATTTACGAGGTTACAAGAATGTGTCACTGCATTTGTTTTACATTTTTGACCCCAAATTATCATTTTTTTTTTTTTATATTCTTTTGTGATTACTACATTTTTTTTTCATATTTTTTTTATGTTATTTCATATTAGTATATAAAACACACTTTTCATTTATGTATTACGAGAAGGTGGGGTTTAAAACCAAAAACTTTATATTGGATATACAAACCATTAAAAAATATATCTTCTTCGTACATCAATGATGCTTAGTCTTTTCATTTATATTTTGGGGGGGGAACCTGACTTTAAGCCCCTTTTTTCCCAGTTTTGTGCTCACTTTTTTGCCCTCAGTCTGGGGAAGGGGGGGGGAAAAAAAACCCCTGAGCCTCCCAGGGAAAAATTGTTTTCCCAGACCATGAAAATGTGGTCTGAATTCATTTTCGCGTTGGCTGTCTTTCCCGGATTTTTGGTACCAGAGACTTGGTGAGTCGGCCCTTTTTGGGTGGCCTATTTTGCCCTGTGACGTCAGGGAATTGTGCAGTCATGGGGACTTGCTCCGTTCCAAGCCCTTTGCTCTCGCCAGTGGTTTGTTAATGCCATTACCTGGCCCAAAGCCATGGACCCATATTTTTATGGATTTTATTTCTGACCTCCCTGTTTTCTGAAAATGACCGCACTGGGAATCGTGTGGTTTTTCCAGATGATACATCTTGTGCCATTACCTAATTACCTCCACCTCCGAATTGGTCCCCTTTGTTCCTTTAGCACGTTTGGTTTACATGGCATTCCGAGAACATTGTGTCCGACAAGAGCCAGTTTTGTTTCCAGATTTTGGAGACATTTTGTTCTAAACTTTGTGTTCAATTATCTTTCTTCCTGCATTTCATCCTCAACCAATGGACAAACCGAGAGAACAAACCAACCTTGGGAGACTTTTTTGAATGTTTTGTGTCTGCTGATCAAGATGACTTCCTTTTTTCCTTGGCTGAGTTTCTCTTAATAATAGGGCACTCTGCCCCCTTTGAGTCTCCATTTTCGCAATTCTGGTTTCACCCCATTTTTCTCTGGACAGCGGAGGCTTCGTCTGTCCTTTGGGTTGACTCTTTGTGGACGATACACAGTTTTGACCTAGTGGAAGGTTGTCTCTCTCCGGAGAAAGCGCAACGGTTTTGCCAACTGGCATAGACTGAGGTCCCGGTTTAAAGTGGGGGACTTGGTTTGGTTGTCCTCAAGAAATACCCTATGAGGGGGCATCTCCAAAGTTTAACCTGGTTCATTGGACCTAATAAGACCCTGGAGATCTTAATCCTGTTTCCTTCCTTTGTTCTTCCAGGACTTTTTAAGATCCATAACTTGCTCCACAATCCTTATTAAAGTTTGTCGAGTCAGTGGTTCCTATGGCTGTGCCTTCTGACCCTGTTTTGGTTGAGGGCAATCTGGAGTAGTGGTATGAAAAATATTGATTCTCGTTGTTCTAGACAGAAACTCCAGTATTTGGTTAAGTGGAGATTATGGGTCAGAACAATTCTTGGTGTTTGCTTCGGACATCAATGCTAGGAGACTGATCCGTGCCTATCACCAAGCTCATCCTGATCGGCCTGTTGCGCAGGTTGAGGTTCGGTGACCCCTCCTCAAGGGGGGGTACTGTTATGAATGTGCTGTAGATGGTTCTGAGCAGAGCCTCCCTCAGGGTGTTGCAGACATACTGAACCTACACGAGGAATGGCAATCGGGATCATGAACTGGACTGATATAAGGGAGTTCCCTCCTATGATGGTCCGCCGGGATCAATTGTTTATGTCTCAATTGTGGTTCCTGGTTCATTTGGAAGCCTGCTGGAGTCTTGCATGGGTCCTGCTGCTTTCAGATAAGATATTTTCTGCTTTTCTTTTTGTGCTTGCTTTTTGCATAATTTTCTACACTTTTGTGGAGGTCGCCGTCCCCTCCTGGGGCCTGTGCTCCCTCATTTATCTTAGCCACTGTTTTTGTTCATTTGCTTTTTCCTGTTTATTCAGTGGCTGCGGCTTAGTTTGTTTACATCAGAGATCTGATTAAGGTGGTGGAGATGGTGTGATCTCAGGGTTTTTGCAATCAGAAATTGGTATTTTTTAGGGTTTTTTGTTGGATTGCAGTCAGAATCTTTCCTGTACTTTTCTGTCTAGACAGATTGGCCCCAGCGTTTCTCATTCTATTTTCTGTCTGTGTCCGCTTCTTCTTGTCCTAACCGCCATTACATGTTTGGGGGCTTCCTATTTTCTTGGGGATCTGCTCCGGGGCAGATAGCTTTTCATCTTTCTCCTTCAGTGTAGTTATCTCTCAGGCTGTGACGAGGCATCTAGGATCAACGTAGGAATGCCCACGGCTACCTCTAGTTGTGTGGTTAGTTCAGGTTACTGCAATCCATAGGTTCCAGCCTCTCTGGTGTATTGCCGTTTTGCTTTTCTCCTCAGCTACCTAAACATAACCTCCGGTCTCGAGTGCCGGGTATTGAGGCAGAGACTCGCGTGAGTTTCTCACATTGCACTCGCAAGTGTGACCCCTGCCTTACTTGGAGAATCATGTTTGTCTGGACATTTTACCAACATACAGTACAGACCCAAAAGTTTGGACACACCTTCTCATTCAACGATTTTTCTGTATTTTATGACTGTGAAAATTGTAGAATCACACTGAAGGCATCAAAACTATGAATTAACACATGTGGAATTAAACATTACACTTTAAAAAAAGTGTGAAACAACTGAAAATATGTTTATATTCTAAGGTTCTTCAAAGTAGCCACCTTTTGCTTTGATTACCGCTTTGCACGCAGAAAAGGTGAACGGATGGACTCTACATGCCTGTTCCCACCGTGAATCATGGAGGAGGTGGTGTGGGGTGCCTTGCTGGTGACACTGTTTGGGGATTTATTCAAAATTGAAGGCATAATGAACCAGCATGGCTACCACAGCATCTTGCAGCAGCATGCTATCCATCCGTTTGCGTTTAGTGTTGGACCATCATTTATTTTTCAACAGACAATGACCCCAAACACACCTGCAGACTGTGTAAGGGCTTTTTGACCAAGAAGAAGAGTGATGGGCACAGTCACAGACCTGAACACAATCAAGATGGTTTAGGGTGACTGGACCACTCACCGCTTCAATTTTGAATAAATCCTCAACAGTGTCACCAGCAAAGCACCCCCCACCACATCACACCACCTACTCCATGCTTCACGGTGGGAACCAGAAATGTAGAGTCCATCCGTTCACCTTTTCTGCGTGCAAAGCAGTAATCAAAGCAAAAGGTGGCTACTTTGAAGAACCTAGAATATAAGACATATTTTAAGTTGTTTCACACTTTTTTGTAAAGTGTAATGTATAATTCCACGTGTTAATTCATAGTTTTGATGCCTTCAGTGTGATTCTACAATTTTCATAGTCATGAAAATACAGAAGAATCTTTGAATGAGAAGGTGTGTCCAAACTTTTGGTCTGTACTGTATATAAAAACGATAACCCCTTCCCCTGCAAAAAAAAAAAAAGAGAGGAAATGTGTGGGGGGGGGAATCTGATTTCACCACACTTGGAATTTTTTTTCCCACTTTCTAGCACATTGTATGGTAAAGTTAATGGTGTTATTCAAAAGTACAACTCAGCCTACAAAAAACAAGCCTTCATATGGCTATATTGACAAAGTATTAAAAAATGTATGGTTTGAGGGAAAAAACGAAAGCACAAAAACGAGAATTGGTTTCAGCGGAATGGGGTTAAATAAAGGCTAAGTGGCTTGTATCCTGTTTGGCTTGCTCTTGTCTGATTTTTCTCTCTTGAAAGCAAGCACTGCTGGGAAATGCAGTCCATGCCTGGGGACCCAGAAACCATCTATCTGAGCTGGAAAAACTCTTACATTGTTTCTCTAATAATGAGTGCTTGCTCTTTATTTATGTAGGATGCCATCCTGTATCGTTAAAGGATGTTCGTTCAGCTGGAAGAGGAAGGATCCCGCCATCACAATTCATGCCTTCCCAAGAAGCAAGGAGATGATCAAGGCATGGCTAATGCAGACAGGCCAAGACTTTGGAGACATTGATGCTTTTACTGATAAAGTATTCGAAGGGAAAAAGACTGATGCTTTTCGCATATGCTCTCAGCATTTTACTCCAGAATCCTATACTAACGAGGGAATGAGGAAGAGCCTCAAGAAGGATGCTCTCCCAACAATTTTTAACTGTACTGTACAGGCAAACACTATTGTGAAGAAGTTACAGAAAAAAAAAGGTATTTGCTGCTTGTCAATTGGCCAGCGACTTAATGACTGGATTGGGGTGCAGTTGGGTGAATAGAATGGAGACTATTTTTCTGGCTTGAGGCTTTTGTTCATGTTTCTCAGACTCTTAAATGATGTGCAGCTTTCATGAGAGGTGAACGTACAGTCATGGCCAAAAGTTTTGAGAATGACACAAATATTATATTTTCACGTGATCTGCTGCCCTCTGGTTTTTATGTATGTTTGACAGATGTTTTTATCACAGACAGAAATATAATTGCAAACATATGAGTAACAAAAGCTTATATTAACAGTTAGAATGAGTTAATGCAGCAAGTCAATATTTGCAGTGTTGACTCTTCTTCTTCAGGACCTCTGCAATTCTCCCTGGCATGCTCTCAATCAACTTCTGGACCAAATCCTGACTGATAGCAGTCCATTCTTGCACAATCAATGCTTTCATTTTGTCAGAATTTTTAGGTTTTTGTTTGTCCACCTGTCTCTTGATGATTGACCACAACTTCTCAATGGGATTAAGATCTGGGGAGTTTACAGGCCATTGACCCAAAATCTCTATGTTTTGTTCCCTGAGCCATTCAGTTATCACCTTTGCTTTATGGCAAGGTGCTCCATCATGCTGGAAAAGGCATTGTTGATCGCCAAACTACTCTTGGAGGGTTGGGAGAAGTTGCTCTTGGAGGACATTCTGGTACCATTCTTTATTCATGGCTGTGTTTTTAGGCAAGACTGTGAGAGAGCCGATTCCCTTGGCTGAGAAGCAACCCCACACATGAATGGTTTCAGGATGCTTAACAGTTGGCATGAGACAAGACTGGTGGTAGCGCTCACCTTGTCTTCTCCGAATGAGGCGTTTTCCTGATGTCCCAAACAATCGAAAAGGGGATTCATCAGAGAAAATAACTTTACCCCAGTCCTCAGCAGTCCACTGCCTGTACCTTTTGCAGAATATTAGTCTGTCCATGATGTTTTTTCGGGAGAGAAGTGGCTTCTTTGCTGCCCTCCTTGAGACCAGGCCTTGCTCCAAGAGTCTCCGCCTCACAGTGCGTGCAGATGCACTCACACCTGCCTGCTGCCATTCCTGAGCAAGCTCTGCACTGCTGGTAGCCCGATCCCGCAGCTGAAACACTTTTAAGAGACGGTCCTGGCGCTTGCTGGTCTTTCTTGGTCGCCTGGAGCCTTTTTGGCAACAATGGAACCTCTCTCATTGAAGTTCTTGATGAGGCGATAGATTGTTGACTGAGGTGCAATCTTTCTAGCTGCGATACTCTTCCCTGTTAGGCCATTTTTGTGCATTGCAATGATGACTGCACGTGTTTCTTTAGAGATAACCATGGTTAACAGAAGAGAAACAATGATGTCAAGCACCAGCCTCCTTTTAAAGTGTCCAGTGGTGTCATTCTTATTTAATCATGACAGATTGATCTCCAGCCATGTCCTCATCAACACCCACACCTGTGTTAATGGAGCAATCACTGAAAAGAGGTTAGCTGGTCCTTTTAAGGCAGGGCTGCAATGATGTTGAAATGTGTTTTGGGGATAAAGTTCATTTTCTAGCCAAATATTGACTTTACAAGTAATTGCTGTTAAGCTGATCACTCTTTATAACATTCTGGAGTATATGCAAATTGCCATTAGAAAAAGTGAAGCAGTAGACTTTGTAAAAATTAATATTTGTGTCATTCTCAAAACTTTTGTCCATGACTGTAGGTTGTCCTGCACCTGAGCAAATATTCAGTTTGATGCTCCTCTCTTATGCACAGCTCAACGGTAAGGCCATGTGGTCCTGATGCTGCCACACCACGTGTTTAAATTGACTGTTGGCTGCTTTCACACGTTGTGGCTTTGTTGCAATTTTTCTGCATGGTAGGACAGCAATATTTTTGCAATAGTATTAATGATGAATATAATCTCATACAGAAGTTTGATTTTGCAGGAAAACGAAAGCAAAATATAACAGCCATTACAATCAGTTTTCTTAGTAACATAGTTGTTCTCCTGTGTTAATAGATTGTTAGCCCATTCGGTAGTCAGCTGGGTTACGGCTCCACCATAGGCGTGACACCACCCCTCCCTCTGACCTTTTCTTCGTTCATGTACTGTGCCAATCCCCTACCCAACAAGGATACCCTTGCCTGACACATAGTGGGAGGCTGCTGCAGAAATCAGTTGAGCTCTTGCCCCATATAGTGCTTATGCTGATTTTTTTTTTTTTGTGATATGGATAATGATGCAGTTGGACGCTGCCACTCTGATGATGAAGCATGAGAATCACACGCACAAGAAACCATCAGGAAATATTGGAAGCTTTGGCAGGCCTTTAAAGTGGAGATGAGCAGATCAAGCAAAATTCAATTTGTGCAAATTTTCATGGGAAATTAATTTCTCAGTGAAGTTATTATCCGCGAGCAGCCAGTGACTGACATTTTGCTAATCCCGCACAGAAGCTAATTACAAAATATCCACATTTTGGCAAACGCAGATTTTTTTAGTCAAGTTCAAGTAAAATTGATTTTCACCCATCTGTACTTAACAACTTTTCGAGAAGTCCCGAGGTTTCCATTTTTTTTTCAGTAGCCCTCAAAATCTTGGATATTTGGCATTTCGTTATCATAAATAAAACCCCAACAAAAAAATATTAAAACATAACCTTTATTAAACCTATTTAAAAGCGGGACACATAACAAACACCACACACTTTAAAAAATGTGCACACTATATTCACCCTAAAAATGTTCCCTGAACTGTGTACCTGCCTTGCTGCGGAGGTTGGCACCCTAAGATAGCCCACACGAGATTGGCGCCCCCGCTCACCGTCGGCTGACCCTGTGATCCTGTTGTGCCCTTGCAATAATTGCCCACTAAAGAACTTGCACAACACATGAAGATAGTCCCTTTAAAGGTCAGAGAGCCGGCAGTGTACCCCTGTGTAATCAGGTCAGGGAAAAGGGCTGAAATTCCATGCCTGATATTCTTAGATATTAATAGGTGAACCTCTCAATCTGACCTGTCACCTACGCTCGCCCCTGCCTACCAGCGGAAGTTGGCAACCTAAAATACAACGAGAATGGCGCCCCCGCTCCTCGTCGGCTGCTCCTCCTTGACCCTATGTGCATATGTCCAATAGGCAAAATGCATACCGATAACGGGTTTAGCGGGTATAACTATCAATATGGGGCATAACTAACTGAACACCATACGATTTACATGAGATATATATATATATATATTTGATGTCAGTTACCGTAAACAAGGTGCTCATCAGAATGATATTGTAAAGCCTCAGAAAGAGGGGTACTTATCAGATTGATGTCATAAAGCCTCTACGCGTTTCGCCAGACGGCTCATCAGAAGGTCAGATAGAACGATATTGCATGTTGTCCAGGGTACATTCTCTGTATTTTATAGAGTAAAATCACCAAAACCTCCTCCTCCCGTATCCAGGGCAGCAGGCTAATAACCACCAGAAAAAAATGTCCCCATCAAATGTAACTTCCATCTATTGAGCCTTATAGGACGATAAATCTTGACTACTCCAAAATGACCCCTGTGTTAGTCACACATTACATTCATACCATGAGTGTTGCTTCATGCACCTCGTGTGCTGCGCGTGCGTTCCACAGTGGAACGCCTACAACCTGACGATTCAAACCACTTTCGGGTGTTGACCCGGATGCCGGAAGTGGCCGGTGATCTAAGCGCTCCACGTAAAAAATTACAGCGCCCTTTTACTGTTGCGCCCGGATGCCGGAAATGGCAAGTATTCTCAGCGTTCCACATAGTGGAACGCAGCGCCATTAAAATATTGCGTATCTACATGGCGCCAGCCCATCAATCCCATTCATTCTCCGGTCTTTAACATTGATGTCGGATACAACATCTGTTTTGCGTTCCACATATTTTGGCACATCACTATTATGATAACACAAGAAAGCCTAGTGTACATATTTGATAATTAATAGAAGCGCCCACTAACGAAAAGATATTGATTATATTATAAACTGTAGAATTCAACTATAGTAAGAGGCAGGTGAAAATAACCATACAGAGGTTAACCCAAGGCCCTGATAATCCCATCATAAATACATATCAAGAAACCACAATGTTTATCGAAATCCACCTTAATAAGTGAACAGTCCCTAATCTGGGACATAGCAAAGAGCCACAGCTGTACTATACCATATAAACTAAATGACAGGTTTTAGAACTCAGGTTGTTCAGAGAAAACAGGCATATGAGATCTGTTCATTGAGCCCATAAGGGGCCCATATGAAAGATTCACTCGCATTCCCTCTGAAGTAGATATCTATCATAGTTTCCTCCCCTTGGATTCGGTTTGACCACTTCCAGAATGCAAAAGGAAACCTGATTCAAATTACCATGATGTGTACTATTTAAATGTCTCGCTAAAGGGGTATCTGTCTTATTTTTAAGGTCCCCAATGTGCTCTCCTACCTTTCTTCTGACCTCCCTACTAGTCTTACCCACATAGTCCAAGGGACATGTACATGTGGCCATATAAATCACACCACTGCTTTTGCAGTTGGAAAAGTCACGCTGAAAAAACCTCCTTCCAGAGAAGGAGCTATAGACCGATTTACAGGGTTTCATCCATTTACAGTTAACACAATCACCACACTTAAAGAACCCACAGACCTTCCGTTCCAACCAAGTCCCTTTAGGGGTAGATCTTCTAAGAAGCTATGTACCAAATTATCCCTAATGGAGCGCCCCCTACGGTATGTAACCATGGGCATGGGTCCTACTGCCTCTTTCAGATCTGGATCAGCCAGCATGTCTCCCCCCCCCCCCCCCCGTGTCTTCTAAGGACTTTTATGACTTGTTTATTTTGACAGTTAAATGTACCAATTCCACTTTTTTTTTTTACCATGTTCACTAAATGCTAAAACTGACCTGCCATTATGATTCTCAAGGTCATTACAAGTTCATAGACACCAAACATGTCTAGGTTCTTTTTTATTTAAGTGTTAACAAAAAAAAAGTGCCATTTTCCAACACCTGTAGCGTCTCCATTTTTCGTGATTTGAGTCTGGGTGAGGCTTATTTTTTGCGTGCCGAGCTGACGTTTTTATTGATACCATTTTGGTGTAGATACGCTCTTTTGATCGGCCGTTATTGCATTTTATTGCAATGTAGCGGTGACCAAAAAAACTTAACTTTAAGGCTATGTGCACACGTTGCGGAATTGCCATGGAAATTTCCGCGGCAATTCCGCACCTCCCTGCCGCGGGAAATACGCATATTATAGGTATGCGTATTCCCGCTAAAAACTAGCGTTTTGCAAGCGTAATTAGCTTGCAGAATGCTAGCATTTTACAAGCTATCTGACAGGTTGGTCACACGAGTCAAACAAGTGTTTGACTTGTGTGACCAACTTTTTACTATTGATGCCGCCTATGCCGCATCAATAGTAAAAAGATCTAATGTAATAATAATAAAAAAAAAATAATAATAATGCTATTCTCACCTTCCGGCGGCCCCCGCAGCTTTCCCGCCTCTCAGCGACGCTCCCGGCCAATCCCGTTCCCAGGCATCCTTTGCGACAATCATCCCGATGACGTAGCATCACGCGAGACCGCTACGTCATCTGGGGTGATCTCGCAATGCATTACTGGGACCGGGAGCGTCGCTGAGAGGCGGGAAAGCTGCGGGGGCCGCCGGAAGGTGAGAATATCATTATTTTTTATTTTAATTATTGTTTTTACATGGATATGGTACCCAGGGCCTGGAGGAGAGTCTCCTTTCCTCCAGGCCCTGGGTACCATCCGCACATGAACCGCTTACTTTGCGCATGGTGGGCACAGCCACATGCGGAAAGTAATTGGTTCAATGCATTCCTATGGCGGCGGAATCGCCGCGGTTCCGCAAAAAGGAATGAGCATGCTACGGATTCTCCCGCGATGCGATTCCGCCGCGGAAAAACCCACAGCATGTGCACAGCATTGCGGAATCTCATAGGCCTTAATGAGTTGTATTGTGTAAGCGGTTTTGCCGCGGTTTCGCAGCGTTTCCGCCACGAAAAAACGCGGCAAAACCGCTAGGAATCCGCAACGTGTGCACAGGCCCTAATAATCTTTATATAGCACCAACATATTCCGCAGAGCTTTACAGTTTCAAACACAGCAGTCATAAATAACGTTAACAATAATACAATAATTAAAGCAAAATAAAATGACCCTGCTCGTGAAAGCTTACAATCTACATTGAGGTGGGGAAGATACAAAGTACAGGTGTGTATTTACAAAGATGGTCCAGCCATCTTGAGGGAGTGGGGGATAGATAGAGATAGTTAATGGGCTACACACACGTACACATAAAATGACTTTGATTAGGGAACGTGATAGGCTGCTCTGAACAAATGTGTTTCAAGGGAGCGCCTAAAACTGCAAGTTGTGGCTGGTCCTAATTTCTTGGGGTAGAGCAACGCGGGAGAATTCTTGGAGTTGGGAGTGAGAGGTACGGATTAGTGCCGAGGTTAGTCGAAAGTCGTTTGCAGAGCGCAGCGATTGTCTAGGCTGATAGAATTGAGGGAGGAGATGTGAGGGAGGGTGCCGCACTGTGGAGAGCTTTGTGGGTGAGAACAAGTACTTTGACTTGGATCCTATAATGAATGGGCAGCCAGTGTATCGACTGGCGAAGAGCAGACTTTTCCGACCCTGGCTGCTGCATTAAGGATGGACTGGAGAGGGAAAGTCGAGTGAAGGGGAGCCCAATTAATAGAGCGTTACAGTAGTCCAGGCGGGAGTGGATCAGGGCGACAGGGAGGGTTTTTGTTGACTCCATGGTGAGAAAAGGGCGCATTCTAGAGATGTTCTTTAGGTGTAGGCGGCAAGAGTGGGCAAGAGATTGTATATGGGAGGTGAAGAAGAGATTGGTGTCAAACATAACACCCAGACAGCGCGCCTGCTGCCGGGGTGTAATTATGGTGCCACCCACGGAGAGGGAAATGTCAGATTAGGGAGGTTAGTAGACAGCGGGAGCGGAAGAAGTTCAGTTTTGGAAAGGTTGAGTTTCAGATAGAGAGTGGACATGATGTTGCAGACTGCAGACAGACAGTCACTGATGTTCAGTAGTACAGTTGGGGGTAAGGTCAGGGGATGACGTGTATAGTTGTGTCATCAGCATAAAGATGGTACTGAAAGCCAAATTTGCTGATGGTCTTTCCAATTGGGGCCGTGTAGAGAGAGAAGGGGGCCAAGGACTGAGCCCTGAGGTACCCCAACAGTGAGAGGAAGAGGAGATGAAGTGGAGTCGGCAAGCAAAACACTGAAGGAGCTTTCAGAAAGATAGGAAGAGAACCAGGAGAGAGCAGTGTCCTTAATGCCTAGTGACTGGAGCCTAAAGATTAGGAGTTGAAGTTCAACAGTGTCGAAAGCTGCAGAAAGGTCTGGACGAATGAGCAGAGAGTGGTCACCGTTTATATTTTGCTGTCAGAAGGTCATTGGTCACTTTGATGAGTGGAGTTTCTGTTGAATGTAGGAGGCGGAAGCCGGACTGTGAAGGGTCTAGGAGGGAGTGAGTGGAGAGGTAACGGGTAAGGCGAGAGTAAACTAGGCGCTCCAAGAGTTTAGAGATGAAGGGAAGATTGAAGACTGGTCTGTAGTTTGTGCAGGACGGGTCGAGAGCGGGTTTCTTTAATAATGGAGGATTAATGATAGTGTTTGAAGGAGGAGGGGAAAATGCCCGAGGAGATTGAGAGGTTAAAGATTGTAGTTACGTGAGCTGTGACGACTGGAGAGAGGGACTAGAGGAGATGTGAGGGAATGGGGTCAGTCGTGCATGTAGTCGGACGAGAATAGAGGAGCCTAGAGACTTCTTCTGCGATGGGATCAAATGTGGAGAGTGTCAGGATCCCGTCTGGGTTGGAGCCGATGTTACTGCAAACACTAGGGGAAGCAGAGGCAGGTAGCGTAGTCAGAAGGCAGGCCGAGGTCGGTACACAGGAAAGGCAGTGTTTGTAGCAGGGAAGCAGGCAAATAACGTAGTCAGGTGGCAGCCGGAGGTCGGTACACAGGAAAGGCAGTGTTTGTAGCAGGGAAGCAGGCAAATAACGTAGTCAGGTGGCAGCCGGAGGTCGGTACACAGGAAAGGCAGTTCGGTAGCAGAGGAGCAGGCAGATAACGTAGTCAGGTGGCAGCAGGAGGTCGGTACACAGGAGAGCAGTGTTTGTAGCAGCAGGAACAGCAGGAGAAAGAGCTTGACTAAAGGCTGGAAGCACAATAATCTCGCAATGACACACCCACAGGGCCAGGTTTATATAGGGTGTGTAATTGGCAATCAGAGGCCCAATCAAGAGAGCACTAGGTGTAGCCAATCAGGAAGAACAGTCAATGGTATCTGGGTTCAGCAAGGAACTTTGCAGCCAGCAGAATAGCTCAGATGGTAGAGCTGCTGGCCAGTGGACAAGAGGTACTGAGTTCGACTCCTGACAGAGAGTGAGCCAGGGGAAATGCAGAGAGGGATGGGAGTAACAGCACCTGGTGGCTGGGATCGGATTTCGTGACGGATATTATCTATTTTCTCTATAAAGTGGGAGGCCAGGTCATCAGCACAAATGTCTGTGATAGGGGCTTGTGCTTCGGCCTGAGGATGGAGTGAAAGGTGTCAAAAAGTTTCTTGGGGTTGTTGGATAGTGAGGAGATCAGGGTGGTGAAGTAGGTCTGTTTGGTGAGATAAAGGGCAGAGTTATAGGTTCTTAACATAAATTTGAAGTGGGTGAAGTCTTCTGGTGTGCGAATTTTCCTCCATAAGCGTTCAGCACTCCTAGAGCATCGCTAGAGAAATTGAGTTTGCGATGTGAGCCAGGGCTGTTTTATTCTGTGCTTGGAGGTTCTGAGGGTGAGGGGAGCTACTTGGTCAAGGATGCTTCTAAGAGTGTCGTTGTAGTGATGTACAGCCAGATCAGGGCAGGAAAAAGAGGAGATTGAGGACAGTAATGAGTGTAGGGAGTCTAAAAGTGTCTGAGGGTTAACGGTTTGTAGATTTCTGAATGTGTGGTAGGTAGGAATGTGCTGGTGTGGGCGAGGAATTGTGAGCGTGAAGGAGAGAATGTTGTTGTCAGAGAGGGGAAGCAGTGAGTTATCTAGGTAGGAGATTGAACAGAGCCGGACAAAGACCAGGTCAAGGGTGTTACCGTCTTTGTGTGTTTCAGAGGTTGAGAGCTGCAAGAGGCCAAGAGAAGTGGTTTTTATAGAAACTGGGATGCAGATGTGGAAGTAGGGCTGTTAATGGGGATGTTGAAGTCTCCCAGGATAAGGGGTGGGAGTTCTGAGGACATGAAGTGCAGCAGCCAGGCAGAGAAATGATCAAGGAAGTGGGTGGGTGAGCCTGGGGGCTGGTATGACTGCTACTCTGAGGGAGAGCGAGAGAAATCTGGCGTTTTGAATTTTTCTTTTACGTCGTTTACCGATCGGTTAATTATTTTTTTTATATTGATAGATCGGGCGATTCTGAACAAGGTGATACCAATTATGTGTGTTTGATTTTTTTATTTTTTTATTTTATTTTATTTTGAATGGGGCGAAAGGGGGATGATGTCAACTATTATTTTTTTTTTTTAATATTGTTAAACTTTTTTTTTTAACTTTTTGCATGCTTCAATAATCTCCATGGGAGACTAGTTGTCTGATCAGCTCTGCTACATACAGGTGATGATCAGATCGCCTGTATGTAGCAGAAATGCTCACTTGCTATGAGTGCCGAACAACGGCGGAGACCTCTGCTTGTCATGCCAAACCTATGGTGACCCGTGATCATGTGCCGGGGTCAACGATGGACGGGATTTCCGCCGCGCTTACCGGAAGCGAGTTAAATGCCGATGTCAGAGATTGACAGCGGCATTTAACAGGTTAACAGCCGCGGGTGGATCGTGATTCCACCCTCGACTGTTAGAGGCACATGTCAGCTGTTCAAAACAGCTGACATGTGCCGGGAAAGATGTGGGCTCAGTGTCGGAGCCCACATCAAAGGGAGGGATTCCGACGTGGGCGTACTATTACGCGCAACGTCGGTAAGGGGTTAACATATTATAATTATTTTATATTAATAATTTTTTGATGTAATATTCAGTAGAATTAAGCATGTTGACACCCTCTATATACTGTATGACCCTGCTCACATCTTCTCTATATGCCATATGAGCCCACACACAGCCCCCTATATATAGTATGAGCCCCACATTGCCTCTGCATATACAGTATTAGCCCCCACATTGCTTTTCTATATTTGAGCCCCCACATAGCCTCTCTGTATACAGTATGAGCCCCTAAATATAGCCCTACATACAAATCACAGCTGTCATAAATCCCAACTATCATTACCCCGATTGCCACCGCACCAGGACAATTGAAAAGAGCTGGGTAAAATGCCAGAATTGGCGTTTCTAACAGATGAGCAAATACTGGGGTGGCTGTGGGCTGGTATTTTTAAAAATTGAAGAAAATTCACCGCACACTCTATCTGTAAAGTGATGCCAAAAATAAATTTATTTATATGTTCACATATAGTGTTTGTGGAGCAGAGAAGGAAAGAACTTAATAAAGCGACTCTGACGTTTCGACCGTTCACCGGTCTTATTCAATATGTCGCCTTGTGATGTGTAATGCGTGCGTGGTCTTATAGAGTAGGTAATCTGGGTAGCGCTCCCGCGCTTTGTCCAGTGTGAGCAGATGCAGCTGTGGCATACTACTTAAAGGGGACAAAGCGCAGGAGCGCTACCCAGATTACCTACTCTATAAGACCACGCACGCATTACACATCACAAGGCGACATATTGAATAAGACCGGTGAAGGGTTTTGAAACGTCAGTCGCTTTATTATGTTCTTTCCTTCTCTGCTCCACGAACACTATATAATAATAATAATAATCTTTATTTATATAGCACCAACATATTCCGCAGCGCTTTACAGTTTAACAGTTTCAAAACACAATTCATAAGTAACAACGTTAACAATACAATATTAAAGCAAAATAAGATGACCCTGCTCGTGAGAGCTTACAATCTACAATGAGGTGGGGGAGATACAAAGTACAGGTGTGTATATACAATGGTGCATTTACAATGATGGTCCAGCCATCTTGAGGGAGTGAGGGATGGATGGAGATAGTGAATGGGCTACACACACACACACTTACACAGAGAATGACTTTGATTAGTGAATGTGATAGGCCGCTCTGAACAGATGTGTTTTGAGGGAGCGCCTGAAACCATGCAAATTGTGGATAGTCCTAATTTCTTGGGGTAGAGTATTCCAGAGGATTGGCGCAGCGTGGGAGAAGTCTTGGAGTCGGGAGTGGGAGGTACGGATTAGTGCAGAGTTTAGTTGAAAGTCGTTTTCAGAGCGCAGCAGTCGGTTAAGCCGATAGATAGAAATGAGGGAGGAGATGTAGGGGGGTGCTGCACTGTGGAGAGCTTTGTGGGTGAGAACAAGTACTTTGAATTGGATCCTATAATGAATGGGCAGCCAGTGTAAGGACTGGCGAAGAGCGGGCTCGTCCGAGTACCGATTAGCCAGATGGATGACCCTGGCTGCTGCATTAAGGATGGACTGGAGAGGGGATAGTCGAGTAATGGGGAGGCCAAGTAATAGAGCGTCGCAGTAGTCCAGGCGGGAGTGGATCAATGCTACAGTGGGGTTTTTGTTGTTTCCATGGTGAGAAAAGGGCGGATTCTAGAGATGTTCTTTAGGTGTAGGCGGCAAGAGCGGGCAAGAGATTGTATATGGGAGGTGAAGGAGAGATTGGTGTCAAACATAACACCCAGACTATATGTGAACATATAAATAAATTTCTTTTTGGCATCACTTTTCGGGGTCCTAAGGGTCCATTGCACCGGCACCTGACTATTGGACAGAGTGTAGGCCAATTTATCCTACGTTGACTGGTATTTTTAGACTGGGAAGGGCCCAATATCCATGGACCTTCCCAACCTGATATCAGCTTGCAGTTGTCTGCTTTACATTTGCTGCTCATAAAAAAAAATAGGGGGGTGGGTGGGGGAAAACATTATTTTTTTCATGTATTAGCTAAATACAAGTACAGTAAACTACACATGCAGTGCACTAATTGTATATCTCACAGATATCTATCTATATTTTGCACATCTAAATATATGTCATTTCTATTCCGGTAGGTTTCACATGGATGGTGTGCATGGATGTCACACTTTGTCATCCGTGTTCACTTGTGCGGGACGTATTGACATCCTTGCTGCCGGAAAAAAATGGACATGTCCACGTGTGGGTCACATGAACACGTGGAAATGTACGCAGTCCCATACAACACATGTCCCTGCGTACCCAATGTTAAAGATAGGTACGCAGGACTCATGCAGAAGTAAGCAAAGAAGTCCGCAGCACCACGCTGCGGACTCAAATGCTAATGTGAACCCAGCCTAAGAGATAGGATTATAATGACAGGTAACAGTTCTATACTCTCACTGATATCACAAGAGGTGATGTCACAGCTGACCCTGTCCTCCCCCCTCCACAATGACCATTGCACATGCTTATTGCACATTTAAATAGAGACGACAGGGTCAGGGTCCATGATGGATATTCATGTGTTGTTCCCAGCAACAATAGGAAATTAGTCTAAAAATCATTTACTTACATACATACATATATACATACATACATTTAACACAAAAACCTGATTTAAACAATAGGTTATTTTCTTATATTAGCTCCTCTCTAATGACAGTGATATGTCATATGCTATTCTAAACGCCCACTGACGTCTGTAATCGTGGAGTGCCAGTGTAATGCTGTGACAGCCAGGGGTCTGCTGAAAATTGCCCTATTGAGTGTGAGCTAACATCACCATTCATTTTGTAGAACGTTCTCCTCGCCCCAAGAGTGCAAAGAAGATCCGAAGTCGAATGACCCAGAGGATATTAAATATCACCTTGGAGATAATTTACCTGCTCACTGGGGAGGTGAGGTAAACTGGGAATGATGTCACGTTGTACTTTTATTGCTAATAATAATAAATCAGGGGGTCTTGCTTTCTCTGTGTTTAGTTGGGCACTTTTGAAATCCTCTAGGCATCTCCCCCACTATTGTATAAAATGAACTATTCTGATGTTAAGGTTTATCAATATTTTCTGAATACATTTACAATGTAAGGTGTGAAAGATGTTGGACTTAGTTGGTGATAATGTTTTCATTCTTCCTACCAAGGATTACACTGTGGTGAAGTCTCGTAAACGCGCTAAAATGAGGGAATTGGGAGAATTAGATGGGCCCCAAACCCCAACAGCAATGACACCGCCTCCTCCCTGCCACAGCAATGATGAAAACAATGATCGACGGATTCTAGAACTCGCCTACAAGATCATCCAGCTGCTGAATGGAGAGGTGAACACAGCAGGGAATACTGGAGCATTATACCATGGCACCATTGGCAATGTCTGAATGATGACTGGTTCATTGTGTTGGGTTCTGGTAACATTGTACCATTCTTATTTTTCTAGGAGGGAGACTATTTAGAAGGACACCATGACTTTTATGCGGACATGTTGAGTAATGAGCAGTCATTTAGATCACATGGTAAGGATTGTTGCATATAACCTCTGACCTGTGAGAAGCCTTGCCCATTATATTATTAGTATTGTTGGGCGGATCGATATGCAGGTCTCTGGCCAAGGTCCATGCTCTGTGACCGCTGGACCAGCTCTTTGCAAATCTTTTGCCTTCCAGAATCCCCAATGTGACTTTTTGATTAGCCTGGCTGGTGTGACATCCTTTTTCCATCACGCCGCAATGATGATGCCACACCACCCTGGCTAATCAAAAGCCGCAATGGGAACCCCGCAAGGTAAGAGATTCTTCAGCCTTCTGTTTAGCAGCCAGAGATTACTCACCTCTCTGGACCAGATTCCCGTGAAAAAGTCCACTCATATGTACAGGCCTTATTATTCATATTTATAGAGGCTTGTAGTATATGTCACTTGTTCAATACATGGTTCCATGTAATATTTGTCATAAAGTGGCCAACAGACTAATTGAAAGTTACCATATACTCTAATTTTATGAATCATTGCACCACATTTAAAAATAAGTTGGAATGTTTCTTTACAAGAGGACATACTTCTGACTTTTTTTTTTTTTGTGTCCTGTCTTAGTATGTCCTCCTTTATACACACCCAGACTGATTTTACAATTGTAAACACCTCGGTATCCTACAGTCAGATTTTCCATATTATAGTTTATGCCCCATCATTTGACATTATTTTCCCAAGGAAATCTATTTTTAGAAAGTATAAGTTACACAATTTCCCTGATGTAGCTGATAAAATCATTTCTTTTGGACTGTATTGAATGTCCTAGATAGGCTTAAGCCCTCCGTGCACAGTAAGCTAGTCATGGAAACCTGCCGATATCGGTTCGGGTGTATGCGGGAGAGGCTGTTGGCTTAATGCTCATGTGACAGCTATTGCGCATAAATGGCCAACTTTATATCTGTGCTACATCTGCTCACATTATCCTTTGTCAATGGGGATAGTGTCCCAAAGCAGTGATGTATTTCATGTACACACCACTATGTATGTAACTGTATTCTAAAAGGGGAGGAAAATAAATCATAATAGCAATATTGATTTTCACATTCCCAGTGAAGGTTAAAGAGGATCGAACATTTGCAATTACGGTAACTTAAAAGTAATACTCTGCAGTCAAGTATACCAGAGACTTTTTATGTGAACACAGGACCCTGCATCAGTCTTTTTATGTAGCAGATTCAGAGCCTCCACATATGCTCCTGCTTCTAACACTCTGTGTAGCCCAAGTTCTAAATTAATAGCAGATTTCCTTCCTTGTTATCATAACTGTAGAAAGACATGGACTGCACATGGAAATATTATACACTGATCTAATATTAACATGCTGATCAAGATGTATAAAGCCCACTGCCACCTCATGGCGAGCCTCTCAGTCCCTAACAAGACAAGTGTAGCAAGATGACCACCATGACACTGCATCACGAGAGTGAGCAAACCAAGTGCCCAGTGGATGTCTCCAGGCATGAATCTACCGATTTTGCACTTCACTTTTTGTTGGAGACCTCATAAAAGGTAAGGTGTTTTTTTTTCTAGATCTGTTCACTTGGTGTTGATGCTGTATGGTGCCCATTGTTGCTGTAGTACTGTCTGTGGGGTTGTCGTTGCCTGACGATATGAGTGCTGTGGAGCACTTTGATCACTACCTGACCTGGTGAGGTGTCATGGTGGCAGTGGTCGCCATGCAGCTCTACTCCTGTCAGCTTAGGGACCCACCGAGCGTTTCCCTGTGACAAGGCAGTGGACTCTATTCTTTCTAATCAAAATGTTAACTAAGGACTTCATATTTATTTTTTTCAAATTTTGCTTAGCCACAGTGGATCAATCTATTATTTTTGGATGTACAGTCCTTGTCTTTGTCTACAGTTATGTTATTTTCCTTACTTTGTCTTCTTGAGTTAGATTGTCCAAGTACGGAAAAAACAGTCTGATTTTCAGTTTCAAGAAATATCACTCTTGTTAATGGACTTACCTGTTCTTGCGGTTGACCTCCTTTGAAATGATTGGGGTGAAGCTTCAATACCAAGCACACCCCATAAACAAGCGTCAACATGAGGGCAGTTCTGGGTCTCCTTCAAGAGACCACCTAAATATGGAGTATCGCAGTCATTGCTCCATGGGAGAAAGGGATACAATTTTGCTCTCTTGCAGAGTGAAAGAAACCATGACCATGTTGCAAAGGCTCATTTAAAGGGTTGGGCATTGACTTACTCTCCTAGATGGTAGGAGAGTTGGCTTTATTCTGTGAGAGAGCTAGTTTACATACATAGACAAGAGTGGCACTGTTTCTATAAGCAGAAAAATTGGCTATTTTCTCTGATCTTAACTACTAAGTGTTGCAGTAACCTCTGAAAAAACTTGTTTCAAGCATTTGATGATTATAATTACGGTATTTTCCTTTCTGCAGATATAAATGAGCATGGCCTTGTAATATATGCGTCTGACAGCAAGGAAGAATCCATGCTATATGAAGAAGGAACTCTCATGGGCACCTCAATTTACACTTCTGATGGCCATCATTCATGTATATCAACACATGATAAGGATGAATTCATCTCACAAGAAGAAGAGGAGGAAGAAGAACTTACAGACCCTGATATTACATGTACTCTAGTTAAGGAGGAACCATCATGTGATGAGGAAACTCTCACAGACAAAGATGTCTTGGAATTTACTGATCATCGACAACAACATTCATCCGCTCCTGTTCAGGATGAAGACGCCTTGCGTGACAAAAGCAACAAATCGAATAACAGTGCTTTTGCACCTATTTGTCATAGACAAGGAGTAGATGAATCTTATGTTGAGAAGCGACCATCAAATCCGCTACTACCAAAACCATTTAGTCATGTCAAGAATAAATCGATCTCATGTAAAGATGGACATCATAAGGCTCTTTCAAAGGAAAAAGTTCATGACCCAGATGGTGAGATTGAATACAGACTTGATCGTATTAAAGATGACTTGAGCTCTGAGGATGACAAAACTTCCGCTGAAGAGTTTCTCAAGGATGATGTTTACATGCAGGAAGATAATGTTGTTACTGTAAATCTCACCCAACAAGATAAAACCATAAATCCTGTGACCCGCTCTCCTAATGATGCAATAAAGATCCATCAATGTGTTGGATGTCAGAAACATTTCACCACCAAGATAGATCTTCAGACACATCAGACAATCCATAAAACATTTCAGAAGAGCATTTGTCCTGAATGTGGGAAAACGTTTCTGTGCACTTCAGCTCTTATCACACATCGGCAGAGTCACATAGGAGAAAAGCCTTTCTTATGTACGGTTTGTGGCAAACCGTTTAGACATTGGTCACAGCTTAAAACACATGAGCGCATACATACAGATGAGAGGCCCTTCTCCTGTTCAGTCTGTGGAAAATCCTTTAGGTGCAGGTCCCACTTGATATCACATGCGAGAATTCACAAGGAAGACAATATTTCTGTAGTGTGAAAAGTTATCTGGTGTTTGTTTTTAAGGTCCTGCTAATATTGCTTTATCATTCGCCATTACTTGTGGACAAAAACCTAGCCCTCCGGTGGTTGTCATTTCTTATCCTACACATAGCTGAGAGGGAGGGGAGAGAATAAAGTATAATCTGCTGAGGCAAAAATGTGAATGATGCTTGTTGGAACTACTCGTTAAATACACATTTTTGTTTTAGTTCAGTACCAATGAAATAACTTGTGGTAGCCAAATATTTGCCAAGTGAAATATTATTAAAGCTAACATAGGTCTACAAAAAAAACCTTTTTTTTTTCAGGGGCCAAGATTTTTTGATAATTTAGGGTATTTTGAGGGTGCTTAATTCAATAATCCCACTGCTTTTGATCATTTGGTTCTAGTTTTTGAGACAATGGACATCTATGAAAATAGTGCATTCCCCCAATGCGACTTGTGTGTGATAACAAATTTAATAGCTTTTGGTCTTTTTTGACTCTGTGTCTTAGGTAATGAAATATTGCATATAATTATTTTGTATTTCAATTTGTAGGCTTACAGTGCTATAAAGGCGGCGTTTTTTTAACCCCTTAATGACCCAGCTTTTTTCAGTTTTGCATTTTTGTTTTCCACTCCCCTTCTTCCCAGAGCCATAACTTATTTATTTTCTGTCAATATGGCCATGTGAGAGCTTATTTTTTTTGTGGGACAAATTGTACTTTTCAACGACATCATTGGTTTTAGCATGACGTGAATTAGAAAATGGGGGAAAAAAATTCCCAGTGTGGTGAAATTGCAAAAAAGTGCAATCCCACACTTATTTTTTGTTTGGCTTTTTTGCTAGGTTCACTAAATGCTAAAACTGACCTGCCACTATGATTCTCCAGGTCATTACAAGTTCATAGACACCAAACAGGTCTAGGTTCTTTTTTTATCTAAGTGGTGGAAAAAAATTCCAAAGTTTGCTAAAAGAAAAAAAAACAATTGCGCAATTTTCCGATACCCGTAGCGTCTCCATTTTTCGTGCTCTAGGATCGGATGAGGGCTTATTTTTTGCGTGCCGAGCTGACGTTTTAAGGATACTATTTGTGTGCAGATATGATCTTTTGATCGCCCGTTATTGCATTTTAATGCAATGTCGCGACAACCAAAAAAAGGTAATTCTGACGTTTTGATTTTTTTTTCCCGCTACGCCGTTTAGCGATCGGGTTAATCCTTTTCTTTTTTTTTTTTATTGATAGATTGGCCGATTCTGAACTCGGCGATACCTAATATGTGTATGTGATTTTTTTTTTTATTATTATTATTTTGAATGGGGCGAAAGGGGGTGATTTTAAACTTTTATATTTTTTTCATATTTTTTAAAACCTTTTTTTTTTTTTTTTTTTTTTTTTATTTTGGCAAGCTTCAATAGACTCCATGGGAGGCTAGAAGCATCCACTACTTGATCGCCTCTGCTACATATAGGCGATGAGCAGATCGCCTATATGTAGCAGAATTACAGCATTGCTATGAGCGCTGTCCACTGGGTGGCGCTCATAGCAATGCCTCATCAACAACCATAGAGGTCTCTGAGACCTCAGGTTGCTATGGCAATGCATCGCTGACCCCAGATCACATGACGGGGGTCGGCGATGCACGTATTTCCGGCCCGGTGGCCGGAAGTGCTGGTTAAAACCCGCTGTCAGCGGGATTTAACTACTTAATAGGCACGGATGGATTGCAATTCCACCTGCACCTAGTGCGTTCACATGTCAGATGTTCAAAACAGCTGACATGTCCCGGCTTTGATGCGGGCTCACCGCCGGATCCCTCATCAAAGCTGGGGATCTGACCTTGGACGTACTATCCCGTCCAAGGTCAGAAAGGGGTTAAGCCAAAATTCTAATGTAATTTTATTAAAGATCTGTGAAACTAGCGCCAATCTGGCAAATCGGAAGTCATATTCTTAATCAGCACAATAAACTTAATATAAAACCATTCAGATGTCGTTGGCACCAAAATACTGGTGTAATAATACTGTTATCTGGATAACACCCTATTGCGCTTATCTCGTTCCCGCAGCCACTCCTCCATTATTAAAGAGTAGCTCCAGCTAAGACTGAAAATTCTGTTTATTCACAGTCTCCCACTTTATAAATTATTATTCCTTGGGGTGTGCTGTGGGGGTAACAGTAAGATAAAGGTGTCCTTTATTGTGCTACCATCCTTTAGGATACAAAGGGCAAACCATTATTGTATTGTGCAAATTAATCTGTATTATGTCATAGTATTTATGCTTGCCTTATAATAAATGAGCTCTGAAGACACTGATGTCATTGTTGTGTACAAACAGTCAATCTGAAGCAGAGCTGCAGTGTAGCGAAAGCTGCAGAATGAAAAGTGAGATGCAAATTGCATGTGAACGCTGTAACCAAGCTGGAGTAATCATCTGGAGTCATGGATTATAGCTGTGCTCGAATGAAGACAAAAACCTGAATAATAAAAGTAACTAGTGTGCATTATCCCAAGTTTAATTTTCCTGGAACCCGTGTTTCACGTCCTTCCAGTCCCCCCCATGTATGACAATTGCAGATCACATTATTAGCAGAATTATTGTTTAACATGACACTATAGACCTTTAACTCTTATCCTCCCTCCCATGCTTGTTTTGGTATTTGCATAATCATTTTTTCACTTTTTTGTCACATCCATAACTTTATTTTTTTTTATTTCTTTGGCAACAGCCGTATCAGGGCTTGTTTTTTTGCGGAATGAGTTGTATTTGTCAGTGGTGGCATATAGGGGTACATATAACTTATGAAGAAAATGTAATTAACTCTTTTTTAAGTATAGCTGTATTTTACTTTTTGAAGTTCCACTGTATTTTACCTAATTTACCGTGCTGCACAAATAAGGTGTTAGCCTTATTCTGTGGGTCAGAATGATTGTGACGACTACCTTTATACAGATATATAGGTGTGTGTGTGTGTGTGTGTGTGTGTGTGTGTATATATCAATGTATTTAGATATAGATATTTGTTTTATTATTTTTGTACAATAAATACTCTTTGAAAAATAAATGTGTAGCTATATTCTGAGGCGTCATTTTTTTCAACAACAGGTCTGTGTTATGGCTTATTTTTTGCCTGTACTTTTCATTGGAACAATTTAGTGGTACTTGCAAGTTTTTGATCGCAATTCCAATTTTTGACATGCAAAATTAAAAAAAACAAACAGGAATTCTATTTTTTACTTTCAGGGCGTTTGTTACCCCCCCCCAAATATACAAATTAAACTAAGCACATACATGGGGGGACTTGGCTTCTATAAAAATTAAAACTTTACTGTATCAGTCTGTCCCTCCGTTGTGCAAAAAGCGCTTATTCCCACATGCTAATTGGGGTGCTCGGAGCATGTTTGGCTGAGTGACATCAGTTATTGAATTTGGATTCCCCTGCCTCCCATTGGGTGACGGGTTAAAGCTGGTGCCTGTGCTTAGTCACTAGTGGAGTTCTTAGATCGGCGCTCTGTCTGCTGCAGCCACTCCAATTTAATGTGTAGCGTGCAGGCTGACTCTGGACAAGCAAGCACTGTTCATCAGTAGGGAGGGCGGAGGGGTTCAGCAAATTCTAGGGACGGAATGGTGCGTTGAAGCTGCTCGGCCATGGATGTACCAAGCACACTCAGCCCCCTGTAAACACTATGCTCTATTACGTATTCGTTTATACAGGTTATTTTTTATAATTTTCTACTTTTCCACATTACCTTTGAGGTTTTTTTTTTTTTCATTGCAATAATTTAATGCTAATGACTTATTTTTTTCTACACAAGCCAATGAAAGTCCTTGTCATAAAAGACAAGTCATAGACTTGTGGCTCTGTTGCGCAATGGATAGTACATTCGACTTCTAGTGAGCTGATGTGATTCAAAGGTTGTGGGTTGAAGTCTCACCAGAGTCGTATTTTGAAGCTTGCGTGACATGTCTCGGTTGATGTTTGAAAGATGAAAAAAAAAAAAAAAGATCAGACCTGGGCTACATATTAACGTTTAGAGCAAATTAGAAGTCACATTTAGATTTGAACTCTGCAAACAATGTAGAGGGAGCAGCTACTAAAGGAACATTGATCCAAAGGATAGCAGATAGGGCACAATTCATTTTTTGAAGGGTTTCTGAGGGATGTTATTCTGGATTATCTCAATTAGAATAACTGTTTAACTCCATATCAGCATTGGTTTATGAGGAATCGCTCCTGTCAAACCAATCTAATCAGTTTTTATGAAGAGGTAAGCTATACACTGGACCAAGGTGAGTCACTGGATGTGGTATATCTTGATATTTCCAAAGCGTTTGATACCGTGGTTGTTACACAAAATGAGAATGCTGGGTCTGGGGGAAAATGTGTGTAAAGGGGTAAGTAACTGGCTTAGTGATAGAAAGCAGAAGGTCGTTATAAGTGGTATATTCTCTAACAGGGTCGCTGTGATCAGCCAGTGGGGTACCGCAGGGGTCTGTGTTGGGACCTATTCTCTTCAACATATTTATTAACGATCTGGTAGAAGGTTTACACAGTAAAATATCAATATTTGCAGATGATACAAAACTATGTAAAGCAGTCAATACAAAAGAAGATGGTATTCTGCTACAGATGGATCTGGAGAAGTTGGAAACTTGGGTCGGAAGGTGGCAGATGGGGTTTAACACTGATAAATGTAATGTTATACACATGGGAAGAAGGAATCAATATCACCATTACACATTGAACGGGAAACCACTGGGTAAATCTGACATGGAGAAGGACTTGGGGATCCTAGTTAATTATAAACTTACCTGGAGCAGAGAATGCCAGGCAGCGGCTGCCAAGGCAAACAGGATCATGGGGTGCATTAAAAGAGGTCTGGATACACATGATGAGACCATTATACTGCCTCTGTACAAATCCCTGGTTAGACCGCACATGGAGTACTGTGTACAGTTTTGGGCACCGATGTTCAGGAAGGATATAATGGAACTATAGCGAGTACAAAGGAGGGCAACAAAATTAATAAAGGGGATGGAGGAACTACAATACCCAGACAGATTAGCAAAATTAGGATTATTTAGTCTAGAAAAAAGAGGACTGAGGGGCAATCTAATAACCATGTATAAGGATATAAGGGGACGATACAAATATCTCTTCGAGGATCTGTTTATACCAAGAAAGGTGACGGTCACAAGGGGACATTCTCTGCGTCCGGAGGAGAGAAGGTTTTTCCACCAACATAGAAGAGGATTCTTTACTGTTAGGGCAGTGAGAATCTGGAATTCCTTGCTTGAGGAGGTGGTGATGGCGAACTCAGTCGAGGGGTTCAAGAGAGGCCTGCATGTCTTCCTGGAGCATAACAATATTGTATCTTACAGTTATTAGGTTCTTTAGAAGTACGTAGATCTGGGGATTTATTCTGACAATGTAGGCTGAACTGGATGGACAAATGTCTTTTTTTCGGCTTTGCTAACTATGTTACTATATATTTTTTAATTGTTTCCATTTTTTGGCACATGACTATCACTTTTTATTTTTTGCATAGAATGCATGAACAAAAACAAACAATAAATTTGAAAATGTTTTTTTTGTGACAAACAATTTTCACTTTACATTATGACTAATTACCTTTATTCTGCCAGTATAGCAAAAAGGAGAAATGCCAGACAAAAATAAGATTAAATAACTTTTATTAAATTAGATATAAAAGAAAATTAAAACGCTAATGAAAAGGAGACTTTGGCATAACCGGCAGAGGAGAGATGCATAAAAGTGGGTAGAAATGGTAAATGGCTATGTTGGTAGAATTTCATAAAAAACAGCTCCCCAGATTTGTTGCCACCACTTGGAAAACTTTAATTAGTACTTAGTAGTAGTGCAGCATCATCGGAAACCGTATGACTCTGGGAACCCTAAAGCCAAGGGGGCTAATTGTAAGGGAACATCACATTGATATAAACTGTGTTATGTTTTGGTAGCTGAGGAGGCAGGAGCAAAAAAACGCATAGGCAGCCTAACACCAGAGAGGTTGGAAACTAATAGGTTGCAGACCCCTAAACTAACCGCACAACTAGAAGCAGCCGTGGAACGTACCTATGGTGGTCCTAGACGCCTCGTCACAGCCGGAGAGAGAGCTATCCCTGAAGATGGAAAGTGGAAAGCTAACTGCCCCGGAGTAGACCCCAAAAGAGTAGGAAGCCCCCAAACATATAATGGCGGTTAGACAAGATGAAAATAGGAACACAGAAAATAGATTGCGCAAATGCTGGGGCCCAAAACTGTCTAGATAGGACAGCACAAGAGAGAATACTGTCTGCAACCCAGAAAAACCCTAGGAAAAACTCCCAACACTTCTGATCCAAAAACACAGACCACACGGTCTCGACCACCTATATCAGATCTCTGGTGTGGAGACAAAGCTACCCAGCAGTGAAATATCACAAGAACTGAGCAAATGAACAAACAAAAAACGAACTGAGACCAGCCAAAGCCCTCCAAAGGGGACCTGGCTGAAGACAAAAAGCAATGCAGCAAAAAGCAAGGAATTCAAACCACAGTAAAAAAAAAAACTGAAAGAGACTTATCTGAAAGCAAGCAGGAAAGCAAGCTAAATTCCAACCTAGACCAGGAAGCACAATTGATCACCGGCGAGGATCATGGGAGGTCAGCTCACTTATATCAGGCCAGTCAGTACCACCTGGCAACCACTCGTTATCTGCAGGTGTAGGACTCTTGGTATTCAATATAGGTTCAATACCCTCAGCAACCACCAGAGGGAGCTTCAGCTCCGAAGTCGTCTCCAAAATGTTCACAACAAACTGGAATCAGAATTACAAGATGAAGAAAAAGATTTAAATAAACTTTTTTGTAACAGTTTTAAATAGATCAATTTTAAAGTCCACAATATCAAACTCTGGTAAGCAAAAACCCTAACCTTTTCACAGTACTGACAAGGAATCTGCATCCAAAACATGATCAAAGAAACTATATTATTGCACTAGTCTTTACCAGTGAGTAACTCCTCCTCAACACCTGCTTTCGTTTCACTCCCGGATTGCCGCTTGTGCTTCCTACTGCCCCTCTTAAAGCGTCTTCTAAGTGGAGGGGACATTGAGGAGTAACTTGGGAAACAGACTGGGTCATGGGATCTTGAATTCTCTGAGTCCTCTAAAGTGCTGGAATCAGTCTCTGTTGTCCAGAATTCATCATGGGATTTTCTTGTCCTCCTAAATCTCTGCGGTTTCAAGAGAGTTAATGTACCTGCACAAGGAGGGAATCATCACAAACTACTGCTAAGAAGATACACTAAATGGATTATTTAATCAAAATCACAAGGTCACTGGGTTTTAATGACAATTTATGTCAGTGTTTTTGTAATCTTGATATGTACAGTACAGACCAAAAGTTTGGACACACCTCATTCAATGATTTTTCTGTATTTTCATGACTATGAAAATTGTAGAATCACACTGAAGGCATCAAAACTATGAATTAACACATGTGGAATTATACATTACACTTTACAAAAAAGTGTGAAACAACTGAAAATATGTCTTATATTCTAGGTTCTTCAAAGTAGCCACCTTTTGCTTTGATTACTGCTTTGCACGCAGAAAAGGTTAAAGGATGGACTCTGCATGCCTGGTTCCCACCGTGAAGCATGGAGGAGGTGGTGTGATGGTGTGGGGGTGCTTTGCTGGTGACACTTTGTGGATTTATTCAAAATTGAAGGCATAGTGAACCAGCATGGCTACCACAGCATCTTGCAGCAGCATGCTATTCCATCCGGTTTGCGTTTAGTTGGACCATAATTTATTTTTCAACAGGACAATGACCCCAAACACACCTCCAGGCTGTGTAAGGGCTATTTGACCAAGAAGGAGAGTGATGGGGTGCTACACCAGATGACCTGGCCTCCACAGTCACCAGACCTGAACCCAATCGAGATGGTTTCCCCAACAGTGTCACCAGCAAAGCACCCCCACACCATCACACCACCTCCTCCATGCTTCACGGTGGGAACCAGGCATGTAGAGTCCATCCGTTCACCTTTTCTGCGTGCAAAGCAGTAATCAAAGCAAAAGGTGGCTACTTTGAAGAACCTAGAATATAAGACATATTTTCAGTTGTTTCACACTTTTTTGTAAAGTGTAATGTTTAATTCCACATGTGTTAATTCATAGTTTTGATGCCTTCAGTGTGATTCTACAATTTTCATAGTCATGAAAATACAGAAAAATCTTTGAATGAGAAGGTGTGTCCAAACTTTTGGTCTGCACTGTAGGTTTTTGACAAAAATTTTTTTTCATGTGTAAAGTTTTCTGTGACTTGTAAGACAGGTGTGTCCTCTATAAAGAGGGTCTTTTCATGTCTTTCTGCACCTGAACTCGTTGAAGCGTCAGCCCGACGCGAAACGGCTGTCGTCCTCTGTGTGACGCGCCTGCCTGCATTCATGTTTTTAGAATGTTTGAATAAAGATTAGCGATGAGCGAGCATGCTCGGGTGTCATCCGAGTATTTTTGGTGTACCTGAGTAATATGTTCGAGTCCCCACGGCTGCCTGTTTCGTGGCTATCAGACAGCTGCGACACATGTAGGGATTGTTTAACAGCCGCAAATCATGCAGCCACGGGGACTCAAACATGTTACTCGAGCACGCCTGGGATACTCGGATAACATGATATCCGAGCATGCTGGCTCATCAATAATAAAGATGCTTTTACGGGACGGAGAGTGCCACCTTTCATCTTGTGTGTGATTACGTGAAGATTGCTTCTCCTGGTGCAGATATCCCGACAGTGGCAAGGTCAATGAGGTATGCATCCTCCTATGGGTGACAATCCAGCAGCTATTGGCTGAACACTATAGCTAACAACTTGCTGTATCACCAATGATCAGTGTTGGTACCGACTATAACTGTTGAACTCCTTAAATGCTGCTGTCGATAATGACTACAACATCTAGATGGTTAACAGAGTGTGGGGGCTCCGTATTTAACCCCATCGGCACCCTGTGATCATGATAGTGTGGTCCTGGTGTTTGCGATGGCAATTCATGGCCAAATAACGGCCTTAGAGTCTACCGGCTACAGTGACCTGTTCAGAGGTTATCAGCATTCAGATGGTAAAAATACATTTCTTCATTCTTGTCATTTTGCATTAATTCCTGAAAAGCACCTGAAGGATGAACTGAACAGGTCCCTACAAAAATACATTTTGTAAATGTGTTTAAAAAAAATGAAAAATTACTGCTACATTTTAAACCTTCTAAAATGCTAAAATAAAACAACATTTTACAAATGGTGCTTCTGTAAAGCAGACATGTGAGAAATGTTATTTATTAATAATTTTGTGTGGTATGACTATCTGGATTAAAGGGATAATCATTCAAAGTTTTGAAAATTGCTAATTTTTGAGAAATTTCTGATATCTTTATAAATAACTGCAAAACATATCCACCTAAATTTACCACTACCATAAAGTACAATATGACACGAAAAAAAACAATCTCAAAATCATTGGGATCTGTTGAAGCATCTTAGCGTTATTACCACAAAGTGACACTGGTCAGATTTCAAAAAGTTGGCTTGGTCATTGCGGGGTTAAAATAGCAGCGTCAATTGTGGTCTTGCATTACCTATTGAGGGTGTATCAGCCACAAAGTCAAAAAAGCCAACTCAAGAATGAAATGTAACAATTGATCCCACTCACTACTAATGATGGACAATCACCAATTTGGACACAAATTGCACTGCATTAGTAAGATCAATTTGTGTGTCAATTTGGGTCAGTTGGAACCATATATAACACCAAAAAAAGAAAGCTTTGTATGTCACCATGTATGAATTAAGTGTTTTTATTGAAAAATATATATTAAAAAGAACAAAATACCACAGGTACAGTATAAAAGGTGGATCACCCAGGGGATGCAAAAGTGATCAACACATAGAGCTACGCAGGCAAGCAAGTAAAAAACATGGTTCACTAAGCACATTGCATTGTCCAATAAATGGTTCAATTGCACAGCATGACATAAAATAAATACAGATATCCAATCATGACATAACTGTGAGTTTATTAGTAACACCATGTAATATGGTCATATGTGACATCATTTTAAGTGTGACATCTTAGAAGTGTTACATCAGAAATATATCCAGAATGATAGCGCATGGTATATTCCCCTTCATGCTGTCATGTCCTGATCCATCTACTTTCATCCACAGGTACGTCTGAACCTTCTCTCTATCCAGAATACCCACTGCACCCCAGAATCCTATGTACTCCTATTCTTCTGCTTTAACTGATACGTCTGAACCTTCTCTCTATCCAGAATACCCACTGCACCCCAGAATCCTATGTACTCCTATTCTGCTTTAACTGGTACGTCTGAACCTCTCTATCCAGAATACCCACTGCACCCCAGAATCCTATGTACTCCTATTTTTCTGCTTTAACTGGTACGTCTGAACCTTCTCTCTATCCAGAATACCCACTGCACCCCAGAATCCTATGTACTCCTATTCTTCTGCTTTAACTGGTACGTCTGAACCTTCTCTCTATCCAGAATACCCACTGCACCCCAGAATCCTATGTACTCCTACTGAATACATATTGATATGTCTGCGATCCTCACTCCTAGACCTATCCCCCATGCAAGGCAAATGTTCCATTAACTGCAATCTGGTAATTGCTCCCTGCTGTGAACTGTCCTCCTACTCCTTTCTCCTCCCCTCTCTCCTTCACACCTGGCTTAATTTCTTGGACATTTGAATGGTATAAGTTGAATGGAGCAGGTCAGATATGACCTAGGTCAGATGTGACATCATTTTAAGTGTGACATCTTTGAAGTGTTACATCAGAAATATATCCAGAATGAGTCCAGAAATCGGTCAGAAGGTAAGACTAATCACTGTCTTCTATTTTTACTTGCCTTTCTCTTACCCTGCTCCTTAACCATGCTCACATTTGCCCTCACCGTTTTTGCTCCACTAATCTTCACTCTCCTTCGCTATCCCCAAACCCCTGCAAGCACCAACCAAATAACCGTCTCCCCCTCTCTCTTACCCAGGGCCGGCGTCAGCACCCGGCACACCCGGGCAAGTGCCGGAGCCCTGAGCAGGCGGGGGGGCCCACTCGCCGTCCGTCCGCGCCCGTTAGCGGAGGAGAGCGGTGTCAGCGCCGCCACTGGGCCCCCCCCCGCTTGCTCAGGGCCCCGGCATCAGCTGGCACAATACTTACCTCTCCCGTGCCTCCGCTGCCGCAGCTCCGGGCTCCAGGGGGCGCCGGCGCTTCCTTCCACAGCAGCGCCGCTGAATGACGTCATCATTCAGCGGCCAGCTGTGGCAGAGAGCGCGCGGACGTCGGACGGGTAAGACGTGTGTGTGTGTGTGTGTGTCTCTGTGTGTGTCTGTGTGTATGTAGTGCGGTGCTTTGTGTGTGTGTGTATGTGTGTATAAGTATGTGAGAGAGTGCTTGTGTGCTGTCTGTGTGTGATGATGGGCAGGCATTGCTGATAATGGGGAGGCATTGATGATGATGATGGGGAGAAGATGATGATAATGGGCAGGCATTGATGATGGGGAGAAGATGATGGGCAGGCATTGCTGATAATGGGGAGGCATTGATGATGATGGGGAGAAGATGATGATAATGGGCAGGCATTGATGATGGGGAGAAGATGATGATGGGCAGGCATTGATGATGATGGGGAGGAGATGATGATGGGCAGGCATTGCTGATAATGGGGAGAAGATGATGATAATGGGCAGGCATTGATGATAATGGGCAGGCATTGATGATGGGGAGAAGATGATGATGGGCAGGCATTGATGATGATGGGGAGGAGATGATGATGATGGGCAGGCATTGATGATAATGGGGAGGCCATGATGATGATGGGGAGGCAATGATGATGATAAGGAGACAATGATGATGATGGGGAGGCAATCATGATGATAATGGGGAGTCTTTCCACAGCGCCCTTTCCTGAGCCGTAACAGTGCAGAACGCAGTACAGCGCAGAGGAGAGCTCCATATTTTGTATGGAGCATTATATGGGGACCAGTATCCTGTATGGAGCATTATATGGGGACCAGTATCCTGTATGGAGCATTATATTGGGTCCAGTATTCTGTATGGAGCATTATTTTGGGTCCAGTATTCTGTATGGAGCATTATATGGGGGGTGACATCCTGCATGGGGTATTATATGGGTGATGAGGGGAGACTGTGGTGCCCATAAGATTGTATGGAGGACTGTACTGTCCAGTCTGTTCTGTGCGCTGTGAGGATTTGGCGGTTTTTGAGCTATTGTACAATTTACAATAGATATCACTCATGTAATGTAAGAAGAGAAGTATTTGGCGTTGTACTGTACCCATATTTCTCTGCTGTATCTGTGCATCATGAATCGTGGTCTGTGTTAAAGGGGCCCACTGAGGCTCCTTCGCCCGGGGCCCATAAAAACCTGGAGCCGGCCCTGCTCTTACCCCCATACATCGCCTCATCTGCAGAACCGCTTCATAACCTCAGACCTCTCCCACTAAAATATAACGTAAGCCGGTCACTCTCCTTCACCCATCTTCTTTCCCTTTCTCTGCTTCTTCTCACTGCTGGCGACATATCCCCCAATCCTGGCCCCCCCGCCTCATACATCCCACTAATCCTCACCCCTATACTTCTCACAGTAAGAGAAACTACCGCAATCCCTCACACTTAAAACCTGTGCCACTGACTCCTACCCCCCAGCTTTCTCTCACTGGAGCACTCTGGAACGCCCGCTTCGTCTGCAACAAGCTCCACGTGACCCACGATCTCTTTACCTCCCGCAACCTCTCCTTCCTGGCCCTCACTGAGACCTGGCTGATGCCCCATGACACGGCCTCCCCTGCTGCACTGAGTTACGGTGGCCTCCACTTCACCCACACTCCTCGCTCTGGCAACAGACATGGAAGCGTGGGTTTCCTTCTTTCTAATAACTGCTCTTTCAACCCTATCCAACCCCCACCCTCCCTTCCTTTGAGGTCCACTCGGTCCGTATCTACTCTCCCTCTAATCTCCAAATGGCCGTCATATACCGACCTCCGGGCTCAGCCACTGCCTTCATTGACCAATTGTCCAGCTGGCTTCTTCACTTTCTCTCTGCTGACATCCCCACCATCATCATGGGTGACTTTAATATCCCTATTGACACCCGCCAGCCAGCAGCCTCAAACTCCTGTCACTTACTTCATCCTTTGGACTTACTCAGTGGTCCTCCACAGCCACCCACACAGATGGACATACATTAGACCTCATCTTCACCCGCCTCTGTTCCCTATCTAATCTCACAATCTCTCCCCTTCCCCTATCAGACCACCACCTTCTCACCTTCTCATCCCTGTCCTCTTCACCTGCCCCCTATGTCCAGCCACTGGCACATCCTCGCAGAAACCTTGCACACCTAGACATTCACAGACTCTCTTCTACCTCTGTCCTCCATATCTTCACTCCACGACACAGACAGCGCCACCGCTTTCTATAACACCACCCTCACGTCTGCCATAGACTCAGTCGCCCCTCTCATGCACGGCAAAGTGCGACGAATCAATAGGCAACCCTGGCACAACAATCTCACCAAAAAACTTCGACAATCATCCAGGGTCACGGAGCGGCATTGGAAGAAAACACGCCTGCCAGACGACTTCACTGCTTTCAAACAAGCTACACTTGCCTTCAAAATAGCCCTCACCTCTGCTAAACAGACCTATTTCACAAACCTTGTATCTTCATTATCCTACAACCCAAAACAACTGTTCAGCACATTCAACTCTCTCCTCTGCCCACCACTGCCACCTCCAACTCCCCTCATCTCTGCCGAGGACTTTGCCACCTACTTCAAAAATAAGATCGACCAAACAAGGCAAACCTTTACTGTTCCATCACCCCAACCACTCCTTATACCAGATCTCTGCCCTTCCCTACTAACCTCCCTCTACAACATCACTGAAGGAGAGCTTACTCATCTCCTTTTCAAATCACATCTCACCACCTGTGCACTTGACCCCATCCCTTCCCACCTGTTCCCCAACCTCACTAACACGCTCATCCCAGCCCTAACCCATCTCTTCAACCTATCGCTATCTTCTGGTACCTTTCCCTCTGCCTTCAAACATGCCGCCATCACACCCATCCTCAAAAAAAACAAACCTTGACCCAACTGCTATGCCCAGCTAGCGCCCAATATCATTGCTCCCAAACTCATTGAGCAGCATGCTCACGCTCAACTTTCCTCCCATCTCTCATCTAACTTTCTCCTTGACAACCTCCAATCTGGCTTCTGCCCCCACCACTCCACTGAAACTGCCCTGACCAAAATTACTAATGACTTACTCACAGCCAAAGCTAACAGACAGTTCTCCATCCTCCTCCTCCTTGACCTGTCCGCTCCCTTTGACACAGTCGACCACTGCCTACTGCTACAGATTCTTTCTTCCCTTGGCATCAAAGACCTTGCCCTGTCCTGGATCGCCACTTACCTTTCCGACCGCACATTCAGCATCTCCCACTACCACACTACCTCTTCATCCTGCCCTCTCTCTGTTGGAGTCCCTCAAGGCTCTGTCCTGGGGCCCCTACTTTTTTCCATCTATACCCTTTGCCTAGGACAACTCATAAAGTCTCATGGCTTCCAGTACCACCTGTATGCGGACGACACTCAGATCTACCTCTCTGGCCCAGATGTCACCTCTCTGCTATCCAGAATCCCGGAGTGTCTATCAGCCATATCCTCCTTCTTCACCTCTCGCTTCCTAAAACTCAATGTAGACAAAACTGAACTCATCATCTTTCCTCAACCCCACGTATCTTCCCTACCCGATCTATCTATTATGGTAAATGGCATCACGATCACTCCCACACCTGAAATCCGCTGCCTCGGAGTAACTCTCGACTCTGCCCTGTCCTTCAAACCACACATCCAAACTCTTGCCACCTCCTGTCGCCTCCAACTTAAAAACATTTCCAGAATCCGTCCCTTCCTCAGCCTTCAACCTACTAAAACTCTTGTGCATGCCCTCATCATCTCCCGCCTCGATTACTGCAACACCCTCCTCTGTGGCCTCCTCGTCAACTCTCTTGCACCACTCCAGTCTGTCCTCAACTCTGCTGCCCGACTAATCCACCTCTCCCCTCGCTACTCCCCTGCTTCTCCCCTCTGCAAATCCCTCCACTGGCTCCCAATTCCCCAACGAATCCAATTCAAACTACTAACACTGACCTACAAAGCCGTCCACAACCTGTCCCCTCCCTATATCTCTGAACTAATCTCCCAATATCTTCCTTCACGTAATCTTTTATCCTTCCAAGACCTCCTACTATCCTCCACACTTATTCGTTCCTCACACAACCGGCTCCAAGATTTCTCCCGAATATCCTCCATCCTCTGGAATTCCACGCCTCAACATGTACGATTATCCACCACCCTTGGATCCTTCAGACGGAACCTGAAAACCCATCTCTTCAGGAAAGCCTACAGCCTACAATAATCATTCTGCCTCGCCGCCACCACCCGAGCTGCCACCTCGCCGCCACCACCACCAGAGCTGCCGAACCCCCGACCTTCTATTTCTTCCCCATTATCCCGTAGAATGTAAGTCAGCAAGGACAGGGTCCTCCCCCCCTGTACCAGTCTGCAATTGTAAATTTGTTTACTGTAAATGATATCTATAACTTTGTATGTAACCCCTTCTCATGTACAGCACCATGGAATTAATGGCGCTATATAAATAAATAATAATAATAAATGTAATATGCACAAAAAAATATAATACCACAGTGAGGAATGCCCACATGATATACATAATGAGGCATAGTTACCTGAAACACAGAGGAACCCACCACACCCGACGCTCATTTCGCTTGGAAATACTTTTTGGTGTTATATGTTAGTTTATGCTTCATGGCTGGATTTAAATAGGATAAGAATTTGGTGTCTTTCAGTTGGAACTATGTCGCAAGCAGCATTCCAACCTAGCTCTTGTAGGAAAACTTTAATGAAAATACCTTACAAAGTTACTACATTTTGAGGCAAATTACTGTACTTGATATACAGTGGTGCTTGAAAATTTGTGAATACTTCAAATTTTTCCATATTTCTGTATAAATTTGACCTAAAACTACATCTGAAATGTGCACAAGTCCTAAAGATCAAGAGAACCAAATCAAACAAATTAGTAAATGTCACTTTTTTATTGAGGAAAATTATCCAATATCACATCTGTGAGTGGCAAACATTGTGTGAACCTTCACTTTCCGTATCCAGTGTGATCCCTTTGTGCAGCAATAACTCCATCTGAATGTTTTCAACAATTATTATTGCTTAGTCTGCACATCTGGTGCCGTTCCAATGAGATTTATAAAGATGACTGCCTGAAGAGAACATGCAAATTTCCACAGTCATTGATGATATGGGGCTGCATGTTAGGTAAAGGCACTGGGGAGATGGCTTTCATTACATCTTCAATAAATCCACTTTAAATTCATGTTAAGAACTTATAATGCTGCCCTTCACCTCGCCAAACAGACCTACTTCACCACCCTGATCTCCTCACTAGCCAAAAACCCCAAGAAACTTTTTGACACTTTTCCCTCCCTCCTCAGGCCAAAAGCACAAGCACCTATCACAGACATTTGTGCTGACGACCTGGCCTCCCACTTTATAGAAAAAATAGATACTATCCGTCAGGAAATCTGCTCTCAACCACCAAGTGCTGTGACTCCCATCCCTCCCTGCATTTCCCCTGGCTCAATTTCCACATTTGATCCCATCACAGAAGAAGTCTCCAGACTCCTCTCGTCCGACTACATGCACTACCGACCCCATTCCCTCACACCTCCTCCAGTCTCTCTCTCCAGTTGTCACAACTCACCTAACTACAATCTTTAATCTCTCACTCTCCTTTGGCATTTTCCCATCCTCCTTCAAACACTCCATCATTACTCCACTACTAAAGAAACCCACTCTCGACCCTTCCTGCACAAACAACTACAGACCGGTCTCCAATCTCCCCTTCATCTCTAAACTTTTGGAGCGCCTAGTCTACCCCGCCTTACCCGTTACCTCTCCACTCAATCCCTCCTAGACCCTTCACAGTCCGGCTTCCGACCCCTACATTCGACTGACACTGCACTCATCAAAGTGACCAATGACCTTCTGACAGCAAAACGTAACGGTGACCACTCTCTGCTCATTCTTCTCGACCTTTCTGCAGCTTTCGACACAGTTGACCACCGTCTCCTACTGTCTAGGCTCCAGTCACTAGGTATTAAGGACACTGTTCTCTCCTGGTTCTCCTCCTATCTTTCTGACCGCTCCTTCAGTGTTTCGTTCTCTGACTCCACGTCATCTCCTCTTCCTCTCACTGTCGGTGTACCCCAGGGCTCAGTCCTTGGCCCCCTTCTCTTCTCTCTTTACACGGCCCCAATTGGACAGACCATCAGCAGATTTGGCTTTCAGTACCATCTTTATGCTGATGACACACAACTATACACGTCATCCCCCAACCTTACCCCCGCTGTACTACAGAATGCCACCGACTGTCTGTCCGCAGTCTCCAACATCATGTCCGCTCTCTATCTGAAACTTAACCTCTCCAAAGCTGAACTTCTTCTGCTCCCGCCGTCTACTAACCTCCCTAAATCTGACATTTCCCTCTCCGTGGGCGGCACCATAATAACACCCCGGCAGCAGGCTCGCTGTCTGGGTGTTATGTTTGACACCAATCTATCCTTCACCTCCCATATACAATCTATTGCCGCCTACACCTAAAGAACATCTCTAGAATCCGCCCTTTTCTCACCATGGAAACAACAAAACCCCTCACTGTAGCATTGATCCACTCCCGCCTGGACTACTGCAACGCTCTATTACTTGGCCTCCCCATTACTCGACTATCCCCTCTCCAGTCCATCCTTAATGCAGCAGCCAGGGTCATCCATCTGGCTAATCGGTACTCGGACACGTCCGCTCTTCGCCAGTCCTTACACTGGCTGCCCATTCATTATAGGATCCAATTCAAAGTACTGGTTCTCACCCACAAAGCTCTCCACAGTGCAGCACCCCCCTACATCTCCTCCCTTATTTCTATCTATCGGCCTAACCGACTGCTGCGCTCTGCAAACGACTTTCGACTAACCTCTGCACTAATCCGTACCTCCCACTCCCGACTCCAAGACTTCTCCCGCACTGCGCCAATCCTCTGGAATGCTCTACCCAAGAAATTAGGACTATCCACAATTTGCATGGTTTCAAGCGCTCCATCAAAACACATCTGTTCAGAGCGGCCTATCACATTCACTAATCAAAGTCATTCTATGTGTAAGTGTGTGTGTGTGTGTGTGTGTGTAGCCCATTCACTATCTCCATCCATCCCTCACTCCCTCAAGATGGCTGGACCATCATTGTAAATGCACCATTGTATATATGCAAATTGCCTCTTCAAACAAAGAGGACTTGTACTCTATAGCGCCACCTATTGGAAGTAGCGATCCTACAAGTCACAATCAACCCTTTAACGAGTCTTGTAATATGACTTAGGATAAAAGCCAAATCAGAATCTCCATTTGCAGACACGGTGTTTCGGACTATTGGTCCTCGTCAGTGCAAAGTAGGAGAGATCGATTGGCTAGATGAGAGGCTCTGGACTAGTCTAGGGTAAGGTTTCCTGGAGAGTGACATACAGCTCGGCGTTCGAGGTAAGGAGGCTTATTCGCCCATGCCTTGGAATTAATTGCAAATTGCCTCTCAAACAAGAGGATTTGTACTCTATAGCGCCACTATTGGAAGTAGCGATCCTACAAGTCACAATCAACCCTTTAACGATTTGTAATATGACTTAGGATAAAGCAATCAGAATCTCCATTTGCAGACACGGTGTTTCGGACTATGGTCCTCGCAGTGCAAAGTAGGAGAGATCTGATTTGCAGATGAGAGGCTCTGACTAAGGTTATACACACCTGTACTTTTATCTCCCACCTCATGAAGATTGTAAGCTCTCACGAGCAGGTCGTCTTATTTGCTTTAATTATTGTATTGTTACTTATGATTTGTGTTTGAAACTGTTAAACTGTAAAGCGCTGCGGAATATGATGGCACTATATAAATAAAGAATATTATTATTATTATTATTAAATGCACAAGTTTATGTTGATATTTTGGACACTTTTCTTATCCCATCAATTGAAAGGATGTTTGGCGATGATTAAATCATTTTTCAAGATGATAATGCATCCTGCCATACAGCAAAAACTGTGAAAACATTCCTTGAAAAAAGACACATAAGGTCAATGTCATGGCCTGCAAATAGTCCGGTCTCAATCCAATTGAAAATTTTAGGTGGAAGTTGAAGAAAATGGTCCATGACAAGGCTCCAACCTGCAAAGCTGATATGACAACAGAAATCAGAGAAAGTTGGAGCCAGATTGATGAAGAGTACTGTTTGACACTCATTAAGTCCATGCCTCAGAGACTGCAAGCTGTTGTAAAAGCCAGAGGTGGTGCAACAAAATACTAGTGATGTGTTGGAGGGTTTTTTGTTTGTTTGTTTTTCATGATTCCATAATTTTTTCCCTCAAAACTGAGTGATTCCATAATTTTTTTCCCTATGCTTGATTAAAAAAAATCACTATTACTGACTACCACATTATTTGTTCTTGATTTCTTTTAGTGTTTCTCAAAGCCAGAAAGTTGCCATTTGAAATTACTTCAGTTTTGTGCCATGTCTGTTGTGATGGTGTGATATGTTCTGTGGGTATCATTTTGTGTATATTTATATTTTACTGATTTACCTGGTGTTCTCTTGCTGCCTGATACCATTTTGTGTATTCCACATATTGTCTAGAGTCTCAATTACCAGCCTTTTGGCTGATAATTGAGTTAAGGGTATGCCACACTAAACGAGATCGCTAGCGAGATCGCGCAAGCGACATACATTTCATGACGCAGTAGCGACATCGTTAGCGACGTCGCTGTGTGTGACATGTAGCGGCGATGTGGCCCCCGCTGCGATGTCGCTGATCGTGCACGAACGGTTTGGGCCGTATTTTGATCGTTGGCGTCCCGCTGGTGAGCCTGAATCGCTGTGTTTGACACCTTTTGTGAACGATGTGCGACCTCGTTGACGACGCATTAGTCAGCGGCGCAGGCGGGACTGGGTTTTCTTTAGTAACGCCCTTCAGCTCCGATTGGTGACCACAACATCACCTCAGCAATAAATGAAAACGTAACTGTGTCCCCATCCATTGTTTCCAGAGCGCTTTGTGGATGACTCCAACGTTCTGTGCTTTGTGCGTTGTAGCGAGGATAGTATCGTGTGTCGGAGTTTTGCGATCCTGTTTGAGTCGCTACAGTGTCCGTTAGTGCATTGTTGCGAGGAGTGTGGGTTTTGCGATCCTGTCTGAGTCGCTAGAGTGCTTCATCTTTGCCATTTGGATTTGGATCTTCTGGATATTTTAATTCAAGGTACATATTGTTTGTGATGTTGTGCAATGCGTTTTTTTTGTTACACCTTTTTTTTTTGTCTGCTTTATTTATTTTACACCCCCCACCATTTTAGGCTTTTGTAAAATGTTTTTTAACAATTAAAGTTGTTAACAAATTAAGTTAACAATAAACAATTTATTTATTTTTTATATTTTTTATTTTATTCTTTATTTTATTTTGTTTAAATACTTTAGTAATAGTAATTAACTTTTCTTTTCTTTACCGTACAGGTTGCACATAATGAACCTGACCACCGCGGAGCGTGTGATTGTGGCAGTTGCATTATCAATGGAGGCAGATTGACAAGAAGAGGCACGGGTGGAAGAGAGGCGCTCCAAACGAAAGCGTCGCATGTGGACCAGAGAATGTGTCTATACCTTTTGATGAAACCCTGCTAATATCTCCTGATTGTACATTCATGACCCCTCAGCTATCCAAATGCAGCGAGTCACCCCCTGTAGTGCCTTAATCCCTAAGGCACCTTTCCCAGGTCAGAAAGGCTTGAAAGCCATCAAACCGGTCTGACTGCCCCTGTAGATAAGGAGGGGGTCTCAGGACCATAGAGAGGTTGAAGTCAGTTCCTGTGTGGATAGCATGGTGTACAGACACAGCACTTCAGAGAGCAAGAAAGATTGGTTTCTTTTGCTTTATCCTCTGTCGTCTGGATTATTGGACTGATCTCATGGGACATTTATCCTGTTACTGAACTGCATTCGTGTTCTGGACTATGGTATCCTCAGTGTGGTGGTTTGTTTATGACCTTTTTAGTTTTGCCTATAATAAAGGTCTTGGGATTGTTTGCAACCCTCTTGCTCTGTTGATTGGGTGATACCGGAGAAGGACCCCGTGACAACTGGTGGCAAGCAGTGGGATCAACAGAGCGTAACCCAATTGAGAACCACCCACAGAGTACAGAAATTCAACTGTATCCAGTTTACAGGAGAGAGCCTGCGACCTGGGCCTGAACTACAAGGGACTGACATAAGGAGTCTTAATTGTCCTACTGGTGGGTGCAAGCAAGGCCACCTCCTCCAGATGTCTGAAGGACAAGCACTGGAGACAGGGATCCCCACCCCAAAAAGCCAGTGGTTGGTGTAGTACGAAAAAGAGATGGCGGTTCTGGGCCCAGACGTCTCTCAGGAGTATAAGGAGGAGGCTGCCCGCCGGGTACAGCGGAGACAAGAAGCAATGGAGCTTGAAAGAGGAGTAATGCAATGTGGAGTGTAAACCCAATGATCCGGGAGCATGTACGGATCACCCGGACAGACTTTAAGCCATTTGATGAAGCTTCCAGAGATGTGGAGGGTTTCTTCAAGGACTTTGAGCAGCAGTGTGCTGTGATGGAGGTACCACACTCTGGCTGGATGTGTTTGTTAGTGGTACTCCTGAACGGTAGCATGGAGGAGGCTTACAGAACCATCGACTCACAGCGGAATCGGGATTATAACATTGTAAAGCGGACTATTGTGGAGTACCATGCTATCACCCCAAACTCATATAGGGCCAAGTTCCGAGACCTCCCATGCACCATGGGGGGATCGTTTAGGATGTATGCACATAAGATGTCCCAGGCATGTCGGAGATGGCTGGAAGCAGAAAACGTCTTTACTGTGGAAGATGTTATACAGGCGTTCCTTATAGAACAATTTCTTGCCAAGTGCCCCGCAGAAGTACGGGAATGGGTCCCGGAGCGCACGCCGCATACCGTGGATAGAGCTGCAGCCCTGGCCGATGAAGCCCTTACTATCCGACTGCACTGGAGGGGGTTTCTGGACAATAAACCACAGCCTACTCCTGCGCCCCGGCCCCCTCCGATTATATCTGCCCTTCCACCTAGTCGCAGGCCAATGACAATCATGCCTCACAATTCTGGGCCCCAACAGTTCCGACCACGATGTGGGGGTATCACAGAGAGGAGATGTTATGGGTGTGGGCAACCTGGGCATTTGCAATCCGGCTGTCCCTCAAGGATTCGGAGGGAGCCCCATGCAGCCCCACCTTGTCCAGTGCATCTTGTGCACTACATCGCGCCTGAGGAAGAGCTACCACCACCCCCATCAGAGTGGACCACCGACCACGGCACCATAGATACCCCTACTGGAGTGTACGGACTCCAGCCGTTGTCCTTTAGCTACCCAGAGCAACGGCAACGCCACCTGCAGGATGTCTTAATTGATGGATACAAAGTGTCAGGATTTAGAGACACGGGGGCATTCCTGACTACTGTATAGCTGACCCCCGTGTGGTTTGACCCGAGGCAATTCACCAGGGCCCGGGAATTCCCATTGTCCTGGCGGGGGGTGCCCGCAAATATGTACAGCGAGCTTCTGTGTGTTTGGATTATGGTTGTGGAGAAAAACTGTGTTGGATTGGAGTTATGGGAGGACTTCCTGCAGATATCCTCCTTGGGAACGACAATGGGGAGTTACAGTGCCAATTTGTGGGAGCAGTCACCCAACTACAGGCCCTTCAAGCACTACGACATCCGGACCTCACCGGGGAGCAATCACCACGAACCGCATCAGAGTTGGTAAGCAATACGTTCCCTGCTACTACATTGGGAGAGCCTTGGGATAGAGAGGAGTTTAGGAGAGAAATAGATGGTGACACTACCTTAGCAGCCCTTAGGTTAAGGGCAGAAACTGGGCGCGTGGGAGATAACGGGGATGCCTTCACTCGAGAAAACGAACTGTATTATCGTGTAACAAAAGGCAGTGACAAGGGCAACCCTGACACAACGACCAGGCAACTCATTGTCCCTCAGAAGTACAGGGCACAGCTAGTCCAACTGGCCCATGACATCCACTTGGCTGGGCATCAAAGGAGGAAAAGGACTGAAAAGAGACTCACCCAAAGTTTTTACTGGCCTGGCCTCTCGCAGTCGGTAGCCCATTATTGCCGCACCTGCGATGTGTGCCAGCGAATGCGGCATCCAGGAGCTCGACATAAGGTACCCCTGCAATCCCTGCCCATAATTGAAGAACCATTTCAACGTGTAGCTGTCGACATCATAGGTCCTCTGGCCCACCCTAGCCGGTCGGGGAAAAAATATATCCTGACAGTGGTGGACTATGCCACTCGGTATCCTGAAGCTGTGGCCCTGTCCAGTATTACAGCAGTTAAGGTAGCCGAGGCACTTGTCACCATCTTTACCCGGGTAGGGTTTCCTAGTGAAATATTATCGGATCAAGGCACTCAGTTCATGTCAGATCTGGTCCAGTCCCTATGGCATACCTGTGGTGTTCGAGCCATTCGCGCCACCCCATACCACCCGCAAACCAACGGACTCTGTGAATGCTTTAATGGAACCTTAAATAATATGCTGAGGGCTTTTGCTGACGTTGAAAAAGACTGGGAAAAAAACCTGCCACATCTCCTTTTCGCCTATCAGGTGGTTCCCCAAGAGTCCACAGGGTTCTCTCCCTTCGAACTACTGTTTAGCCGGAAGGTACGTGGGCCTCTCTTCTGAAAGAACATTTGGAGGGAGATATCTCAGACACCGGAATGCCCATCATTCCCTATGTTCTTGAGTTCAGAGACCGTCTCACCCAGCTAGCTACCTTGGCTAAAGAATATCAGCGGATGGCCCAGTCCAGACAAAAAGCTGGTATGACCGTAATGCCATGACCCGAGAATTTATGGAAGGACAACAAGTGCTCATGATTACTACTTCCCCTGCCAACAAGCTTCAAGCAGTGTGGGAAGGCCCTTATCAGGTTGTCAAGAAAATTAATGACACTAACTACGTGATTGCCCTGGACTGTAGAGGTCGACGACAGAAAACCGTCCACAATAACATGCTGAAAGAATACCACGACTGATCTCTGCCTGTTCTAGCCATCTGCCACCCCCCTAGTGATGCTGCCGACGACGAGTATCTCCCCGATCTGCTCCAGGTCGCCCAAGTGGGAGGATCACAGGAACAAGTGCCCCTGGGCTCCCATTTATCGGATATACAAAAGGACGATATTCTCGCCGTACTAAGGCCGAGGGCTGATGCTTTCTCCTCAAAGCCAGGGAAGACTACTCTCACCAGCTACCATGTGGAAAACCCCGGACAACGCCCCATCCAGCAGGCTGCTTACCAGGTTCCAGAGGGTGTTCAAGGCATGATAAAGAATGAACTGGAGGAGATGAAACGGCTGGGAGTTGTTCAGCCATCTCACAGTGCTTGGGCCTCTCCTGTTGTCCTGGTCCCCAAGAAGGATGGTTCTGTGTTGATTACAGACGATGAAATGATGCCACCAAGAGTGACGCTTACCCCATGCCCAGGATTGATGATTTATTGGATTGTCTGGCCAGGGCCCAATTTGTGACCGGATTGCTTTATCATCACTTATGTCTGATCCTCTCTTGAGGTACCCGGCCAGAGCTGCAGCGGACAACCTTAATCTCATCTGCCTTTATCGCCAGACTGGCGCTCCTTTGAAACCGTCTATCTGAATTTGTTTGCAATTTGTGACCACGTTAGACTTGAGCAAGGGGTACTGGCAGATACCCCTAACGGAGGACGCTCGGGAGCGCTCGGCCTTCATTACTCCATTTGGGCTTTTTGAGTTCTTGAGAATGCCCTTTGGGATGAAAAATGCCCCCGCTACTTTCCATAGACTGGTAGATCGACTGTTAAGAGCAATGTCAAGACTTTGCCTGTGCTTACTTGGATGACATTGCCATTTTTAGCACAACCTGGGAGGAACATCTTAAACTCTTGGGCATAGTGCTAGACTGTATCCTTACTGCAAGACTGACCATTCGCCCTGATAAATGCCAAATAGGGATGGCTGAGGTGCAGTACCTTGGGCATAGAGTAGGGGGTGGAACCCTAAGGCCTGAACCTGCCAAGGTGGAAGCCATTAGCAACTGGTGTAGACCCCGGACTAAAAAGCAGGTACTTGTTTTTTTAGGAACTGCTGGTTACTATTGGAAATTTGTTCCTAATTTCAGCACCTTGGCCAAGCCTGTTATGATTCGGTAGCTGAGGAGTGCAGGCAAAAAGGCAATACACCAGAGCAGTTGGAATCTATGAGATTGCAGTACCCTGACTAACCACCACAACTAGAGGCAGCCGTGGAGCGTTCCTACGTTGGTCCTAGACGCCTCGTCACAGCCTGAGAAACTAAATACACCTAAAGATAGAAATAGGAAAGCTATCTGCCCCGGAGCAGAACCCCAAAGATAATAGCAAGCCCCCAAACATGTAATGGCGGTTAGACAAGACGAAATACTGACACAGACAGAAAATAGTATGAGCAAACGTTGGGGCCCAAACTAACTAAATAGAAAAGGATAGGAAGGGTACTTACTGCAATCCCAAAAAAAAACCCTGAAAGCACCAACTCTACTAATTTCAAAAACACCTGAGATCACACGACCTCTACCACCTAAATTAGTTCTCTGGTGTAACAAAATCAAAACAGCAGCCACTGAAAAAACTGGAAAAAGCAAAAGTACAAACATCAGTGGCTGAACTAAACTGAGAGGGCAAAAGCCCCCTGAGGGGACCCAGAAGGCCCCCACAGAAGTGCAGGACAAAATGCAAAAATTAAGCACAGAAACAAAAAGAAGAAAATGTCTTATCTGTTAGCAGGAGATGCAGACACGACACAGCAGGCTACAAGGGAAACAGGAATCAAGGATTGAGACCCGAACAATTGATCACCGGCAACCCTGATGGGAAGGTGACTCCCTTATATAAGACCAGTCAGTAACACCTGATTCCCAGTCCTCACAATCTTCACTGAACAGACCAGTACCGCTTGTAACCACCAGAGGGAGCCTCTGTTCAGAACTCATCTCAAGCCCATTCACAACAGTACCCCCCCCTTGAGGAGGGGTCACCGAACCCTCATTTGAGCAACCAGGTCGGTCAGGATGAGTTCTATGATACGCACGGATGAGTCTCCTAGCATGGATGTCAGAAGCAAACACCCAAGAATTGTCTTCCTGACCATAACCTCTCCACTTAACCAAATACTGGAGTTTCCGTCTAGAAAAACGAGAATCTAATATTTTCTCAACCACATACTCCAGATTGCCCTCAACCAAAACAGGGTCAGGAGGCACAGCAGCAGGAACCACTGGCTCAACAAACCTCTTCAACAAGGACTTGTGGAACACGTTATGGATCTTAAATGTCCCTGGAAGAAGCAAACGAAAAGAAACAGGATTAAGAATCTCCATGATCTTATAAGGTCCAATGAACCTAGGCTTAAATTTAGGAGATGCTACTCTCATATTTTTTGAGGACAACCAGACCAAGTCCCCTACTTTAAACTGAGGACCATCAGTCCTATGCCGGTTAGCAAACCGCTGGGCCCTCTCCTGAGAGAGGGACAACCTCTCCACTACCTGGTCCCAAATCTTTTGCATACACTCCACAACAGAGTCAACACCTGGACAGACAGAAGCCTCCGTCTGTCCTGAAGAAAATCGAGGGTGAAACCCAGAATTACAGAAAAATGGAGACATCAAAGTGGCAGAGCTAGCCCTATTATTAAGAGCAAACTCAGCCAAAGGCAAAAAAGAGACCCAGTCATCCTGATCAGCAGACACAAAGCATCTTAGATAAGTCTCCAATGTCTGGTTTGTTCTCTCAGTTTGACCATTGGTCTGAGGATGAAATGCCGAGGAGAAAGACAATTGAACACCCAGTTTAGAACAAAAAGTCCTCCAAAATCTGGAAACAAACTGGACTCCTCTGTCAGACACAATGTTCTCAGGAATGCCGTGTAAACGAACCACGTGCTGAAGGAACAACGGCACCAATTCAGAGGAGGAAGGCAACTTAGGCAATGGCACAAGATGTATCATCTTGGAAAACCTATCACAAATCACCCAGATGGCGGTCATTCTCTGAGAAACAGGAAGGTCGGAAATTAAATCCATAGAGATATGGGTCCATGGTCTCTTGGGCACAGGCAATGGCATCAACAAACCACTAGAGCGAGAGCAAGGCTTGGAGCGAGAGCAAGTCCCGCAGGACTGCACAAATTCCCTGACATCACGAGACAAGGTAGGCCACCAAAAGGACCGACTAACCAAGTCTCTGGTACCAAAAATTCCGGGATGCCCAGCCAACGCGGAACAATGAATCTCAGACATCACACTCTTTTTCCACTGGTCCGGGACAAACAATTTTCCAACAGGGCAGCGCTCGGGCCTATCCTCCTGACACCCCTCCAGAGCAAGTCTCAAATTGGGTGAGATGGCGGAAAGAACTACACCCTCTTTCAAAATAACAGAAGGATCAGATAACTCAGGAGAGTCCGCAAGGAAACTCCTCGAGAGGGCATCCGCCTTAACATTCTTAGTGCCAGGAAGAAAGGAAACCACAAAATTAAAACGTGTGAAAAACAAGGCCCACCTGGCCTGTCTAGGATTGAGTCCCTTGGCAGATTCCAGATAAACCAGATTCTTATGGTCCGTAAGGACCACCACCCGATGTTTGGCTCCCTCCAGCCAATGTCTCCACTCTTCAAAAGCCCACTTCATGGCCAATAACTCCCGATTACCCACATCATAATTACGTTCAGTAGGAGAAAATTTTCGAGAGAAAAAGGCACAAGGGTTACTTTTAGAGGTCTCTGGATCTTTTTGGGACAAAACGGCACCTGCCCCAATTTCAGAGGCATCAACCTCCACCTGAAATGGCAGAGAAACATCAGGCTGCCGTAGAACAGGAGCAGAAGTGAATCTCTGCTTAAGTTCCTGAAATGCAGAGACTGCCTCAGGAGGCCAATTCACCACATCAGAACCCTTTTTGGTCAAATCAGTTAATGGTTTAACAATAACCGAGAAATTACCAATAAATTTACGATAAAAATTGGCAAAACCCAAAAATCTTTGAAGAGCCTTTAATGAAGTAGGTTGGACCCAATCACAGATGGCCTGAACCTTGACCGGGTCCATTTCAATAATAGATGGGGACAAAATGAATCCCAGAAATGAGATCCTCTGTACGCCAAAAAGACACTTTGATCCCTTCACAAACAGAGCATTCTCTCTCAAAATCTGGAATACAGTTCAAACATGTTTCACATGAGAGTCCCAGTCATTAGAAAAAATCAAGATATCATCCAAATAAACAATCAGAAATTTATCCACAAAATCCCTGAAAATGTCATTCATGAAGGACTGGAAGACAGAAGGAGCATTAGTGAGCCCAAAGGGCATCACAAGGTACTCAAAATGCCCCTCCGGGGTATTGAATGCCGTCTTCCATTCATCCCCGTGCTTAATGCGAATATGGTTATATGCCCCCCTGAGGTCAAGCTTGGTAAACCAAGTAGCGTTTTTCACCCTGGAAAACAGGTCAGAAATCAAGGGTAACGGGTATTGATATTTCACAGTAATATTGTTCAAAAGACGATAATCAATACACGGCCTTAATGAACCATCCTTTTTGGCCACAAAGAAAAAAACGGCACCTAAGGGTGAAGAGGATGGTCTGATATGACCCTTCTCCAATGACTCCTTGATATAAGACCGCATAGCGTCATGTTCAGGTACAGACAAGTTAAAAAGGCGACCTTTAGGGAATTTACTACCAGGCACTAATTCAATAGCGCAGTCATAGCTCCTATGGGGAGGCAAGGATGCAGATTTACTTTCGCTAAACACATCAGAAAAATCAATCAAAAAGTCAGGAACATCCTGAGCCTGGGGGAGGCAGAAAAAACAGGAGTGTTGGTATTAACACATTGGCAGCCCCAACTGGTTACAGACACAGATTTCCAATCCAAAACAGGATTATGAGACTGTAACCAAGGGAAACCCAGTACGATAATATCATGCAGATTATACAGAACCGAAAATTTGCAGCACTCTTGATGATCAGGTTCAACCCTCATTATCACCTGAGTAGAGAACTGAGGTTTATTCTCAGCCAAAGGGGTAGAATCGATCCCCAGAAGGGGAATAGACTTCTGTAGGGGTATCAAGGGAAACCCACAACGTTTAGCAAAATCATAATCCATCAGGTTAATAGCTGCTCCAGAATCAACGAAAGCCTGAGCAGAAAATGAGGACAGAGAGCATATCAGAGTGACAGTTAGTAAAAACTTAGTCTGAACACTACCCAAGACAACTGAGCGTGCAAAACGTCTTCCCCGCTTAGGGCAGACTGAAATAGCATGAGAGGCATCACCACAGTAGAAACATAACCCATTGCGCTTTCGAAACTCATGACACTGTGCCCCAGACACCACTCTATCACACTGCATGGATTCAGAAGCAGGTTCACAAGGCAACACTATTCCACGCATACTTCTCCTCTCACGCAAACGTCTGTCAATTTGAATCGCTAATGACATAGAATCATTGAGACCAGAGGGGACAGGGAATCCCACCATAACATCCTTTACATTATCTGACAGCCCCTTCCGAAAAAGGGCCGCCAAAGCGTCGTCATTCCACTTGGTCAGGACTGCCCACCTACGGAATCTCTGACAGTATAACTCAGCGTCATCAAGCCCCTGATTTAATGCCAACAAGGCTTGATCAGTGACATTAGGCTCATCGTACAATAACCCCAAAGCCTGAAAAAATGCATCAACATCACTCAAAACAGGATCCCCAGGTGTCAGGGAAAAAGCCCAATCCTGAGGATCGCCGCGCAGGAGAGAGATGACAATTTGAACCTGCTGCGCTGCGTTTCCTGAGGACTTAGATTTTAAGGCAAAAAACAATTTACAATTATTTTTGAAATTCTGAAACTTAGCTCGATCCCCTAAAAACAAATCTGGCATGGGAATCCTAGGTTCCACAACAGGCAACCTAGCAAGATATGCAGCAATACTCCGAACCTCAGTGGCAAGCTGATCCACACGGCCAGACCATTGTGCAAACTCCATTGAGAGAAAAAATCCTCCCCAGCACCCAGAGATACAGAGGGAAAAAAAAAAATGCAACAAACAGAAAAATATCTCTGACAACTCTGACAACCGTTTTTTCTTTCACAATATTTTTCCCTTCTGTGAGTACCATACAATTTTAAATTTAGGCCGGTGATACTGTTATGATTCGGTAGCTGAGGAGTGCAGGCAAAAAGGCAATACACCAGAGCAGTTGGAATCTATGAGATTGCAGTACCCTGACTAACCACCACAACTAGAGGCAGCCGTGGAGCGTTCCTACGTTGGTCCTAGACGCCTCGTCACAGCCTGAGAAACTAAATACACCTAAAGATAGAAATAGGAAAGCTATCTGCCCCGGAGCAGAACCCCAAAGATAATAGCAAGCCCCCAAACATGTAATGGCGGTTAGACAAGACGAAATACTGACACAGACAGAAAATAGTATGAGCAAACGTTGGGGCCCAAACTAACTAAATAGAAAAGGATAGGAAGGGTACTTACTGCAATCCCAAAAAAAAAACCCTGAAAGCACCAACTCTACTAATTTCAAAAACACCTGAGATCACACGACCTCTACCACCTAAATTAGCTCTCTGGTGTAACCAAATCAAAACAGCAGCCACTGAAAAAACTGGAAAAAGCAAAAGTACAAACATCAGTGGCTGAACTAAACTGAGAGGGCAAAAGCCCCCTGAGGGGACCCAGAAGGCCCCCACAGAAGTGCAGGACAAAATGCAAAAATTAAGCACAGAAACAAAAAGAAGAAAATGTCTTATCTGTTAGCAGGAGATGCAGACACGACACAGCAGGCTACAAGGGAAACAGGAATCAAGGATTGAGACCCGAACAATTGATCACCGGCAACCCTGATGGGAAGGTGACTCCCTTATATAAGACCAGTCAGTAACACCTGATTCCCAGTCCTCACAATCTTCACTGAACAGACCAGTACCGCTTGTAACCACCAGAGGGAGCCTCTGCTCAGAACTCATCTCAAGCCCATTCACAACACAAGCCCCTAACCGACCTGACCCGCAAGAACATGCCTAGGAATGTGACGTGGACGACTGCATGCGAGGATGCCTTTTCAGCATTAAAAACCGCCCTCATCACTGCTCCTGTCTTGGCTGCCCCTGATTATAAGCGCAGGTTTCTCGTGCAGACAGATGCATCCACCTTTGGGATTGGGGCAGTACTTAGCCAAGTGAATGCCGCTGGAGAAGAACATCCTGTTGCTTTTGCCAGTCGGAAACTACTGGATCGGGAAGTTGCCTATGTCACTATTGAAAAGGAGTGCCTTGCCATCGTATGGGCGCTAAAAAAATTGCAGCCATACTTGTATGGCAGAGACTTTACAATTGTTACAGACCACAACCCCCTCACATGGCTGAACCACGTATCAGGAGACAATGGAAGATTGCTGCGATGGAGCTTGTCCCTACAACTCAACAGCTTCTCCATCCAATACAAGCGGGGCAGCCAGCACCAGAACGCCAATGGACTGTCTCGACAAGAACCATAGACCCCTCAGGCCGACCTAGCCTTGCCACTGTACAAGGGACTATTGCAGTTGAGCAATGTGGACTAAGGTGAGAGGCCAGAGGTCTGTGTAGACCTCATGGCGTGCTCACTTATTATGAGGGGGGAGAGGTTGTGATGGTGTGATATGTTCTGTGGGTATCATTTTGTGTATATTTATATTTTACTGATTTACATGGTGTTCTCTTGCTGCCCGATATTCTGTGTATTCCACATATTGTCTAGAGTCTCAATTGCCAGCCTTTTGGCTGATAATTGAGTTAGCTCACCTACCATCTGCAGCCTGAATGTGTCTATACCTTTTGATGAACCCCTGCTGATATCTCCTGATTGTCCATTCATGACCCCTCAGCTATTCAAATGCAGTAAGTCACCCCCTGTAGTGCCTTAATCCCTGAGGCACCTTTCCCAGGTCAGAAAGGCCTTAAGGGCCCGTCTCACATAGCGATATCGCTACCGAGATCGCTGCTGAGTCACTAGTTTTGTGACGCAGCAGCGAGCTCACCAGCGATATCGCTGTGTGTGACATTCAGCGACGATCAGCCCCCTGCTGGGTATCGCTGATCGTCGCTGAAATGTCAGGACATTTTTTTGATCGCTGGTCTCCCGCTGACAGGCACGCATCGCTGCGAGTGACAGGCAGGAGACCAGCGATCCGCTGATAACCAAGGTACACAGAGGGTTTCCAGGTGCGGGGCTGTGCCTAGAAACCCGCTGTGTACCTTGGATACCAGCGCCCTGATGCAGGGAGCTGGTATCCAAGGTACACAGCGGGTTTCCAGGCACTGCGCAGCGCTTGGAAACCCGCTGTGTACCTTGGATACCAGCTTCCTGCATCAGGGTGCTGGTATCCAACGTACACTGCGGGTAACTAAGCGATGTTACCCGCAGTGTCGCTGTCCCAGATCGCTGCCTGAGCTGCCTGTTTGGCAGCTCAGCAGCGATCATGTAGCGATACACCAGCGATCCTGACAAGTGCATATCGTTGTCGGGATCGCTGGTGTATCGTTATGTGAGACCCAGCCCTTAAAGCCATCAAACCGGTCTCACTGTCCCTGTAGATAAGGAGGGGGTCTCAGGACGACAGAGAGGTTGAAGTCAGTTTCTGTGTGGAAAGCATGGTGTACAGACACAGCACTTCAGAGAGAAAGAAAGATTGGTTTATTTTGCTTTATCCTCTGTCGTCTGGATTATTGGACTGATCTCATGGGACATTTATCCTGTTACTGAACTGCATTCGTGTTCTGGACTATTGTATCCTCAGTGTGGTGGTTTGTTTATGACCTTTTTAGTTTTGCCTATAATAAAGGTCTTGGGATTGTTCGCACCCCTCTTGCTCTGTTGATTCTGTGATACCGGAGAAGGACCCCGTGACACTGTGATCTGCTTTTTTTCAACAAAAAAAAACAACTGAATGAACATCCTCCAAGGCCGGTGATTCCATAATTTTTGCCAGGGGTTGTATCCCTGTGTTACACAGATGGTATGAAGTTTTTATGTTGTAGTGTAGTTTTTTTTCTTTCTCCTAACAATGCTTCTAATATAAACATGAAAGCTCAATTTTGGTCTCATCTTTCTATAAAACATTGCTCCAGTAGCCTTTTGGCTTGACTAGGTGATCTTTAATCTCTCATGTGAGAGAAGCCTTTAGATGCTTAGAGGTTACCTTGCACATCTTTGTAACCTTGCGGATTATTATACACATTGCTCTTGGAGTGATCTCTGTTGGTCGATCACTCCTCACCCGGCTAATGGTACTCAAGAATTTCCTCCATTTATACACAATCTGACTATGGATTGGTGGCATCCAAACTCTTTATAAAAGGTTTTGTGATGTTTTTCAGCCAGATGAGTATCAACAACATTTCTGATGATGTCATCAGAAATCTCCCTAGTTCATACCATGATATATTTCAACAAACATGTTGTCAAGATCAGACCTTACTATAACTCCGTTCTTTATGTAATACAGGTCTTCCACTCAAACCTGATTGTCATCTTATTGATTGAAAACACCAGACTTCTTTACCTTTAAAATTTCTGTAAGGGCTCATTCAGACACTCGTGCCAATCAGTCCGCGCTTGGGCCACTAATGTGCGAACTGGTTGCGGCTCTCCCGACCCTAGCATGACATCTTCATTTATTTCTATGAATTTTTCAAACTTGGATCGGAAGACGTGCAGCCAATATGTGTATAGCACTCCGATATCGGACTGAAATCCACGAATGTCTGCATGACCCCGTAATCCAAAAGCTTCACAAACTTTTGTCATTTACAGAAGTGATATTGAATTATTTTCCTCAATAAAAAAAATGAGTGTCTAATATTTTTACTCATTTGTTTGATTTAGCTCTTTACTACTATTATGACTTATATGAAACTGATACAGTTTTAGGTCAAATTCATGCAGAAATATGAAAAAATGAAAAATTTTGAAGGTTCCACAAACGTTCAAATATTACTGTATATTGCAGTACTTAAGTATTGCAGTATCTAGTATAAGCAATCAAATGATCGCAGGTTCAATTCCCCTAGCAGGTCAAAATATTTCATTAAAAAGGCACTACAATTGCATTATATGAACATGGCCATACACATAGTCACATTATAAGTGGCCATGATGAAATTTACACAAAATAGATTTTGTTATGATTTTTTAAAAAATTTATTTTGGGGATTATTTGGAATTCGCCCTCAGTTGGTTAATGATTTTGTTTTCCATTGATGCTTCATTTTGTTCTCCACAATTGTCACCGCGTTAGGTGAACTGATAATCGTATTGTACTCTAAAGACCACTGACTCAACAAAATGGCAAAACAGCCAAACTGATGAGTCAACCTCGAATCCTATCAGGTCTGAGTACAATGCCTCTTTACCATTCAGATGCTATGCAGCAGTATCCACTAAGCTGTGGCTCTCCAGCTGCAAAACTACAACTCCAATCATGCCCTGGCAGCTGCAGGTTTTGTAACAGTTGGAAAGAGGCATATGATGCTGAACACTCAGAACTAGGGTTGAGTATTCCGATACTGCAAATATCGGGTATCGGCCGATATTGGCTGTATCGGAATTCCGATTCCGAGTACCGATATTTTCGTCATATCGGATACCGGAATCAGGATTGTCACTGTCACTGTCAGTGTCCGTCGGTCGGGTCTGTCAGGAGTCAGCGGCACTTACCCGGCAGAAGATCTCCGGCGGTCACATCCCGGACTGCTTAATGGCCGCCATCCTCTTCTCCCCGGCGGTCACATGCAGTTTCTCGCGATAACTGCAGTGACTGCTGGGTAATCGCGGCCGTAAAGCAGTCCGATGACGTCACCGCCGGGGAAGCTGGTAAGCAGCTGTGCTGCGCCGGGATGTCAGGCTCTGCCTGTCATTCCGATGTAGCAGAGCTGGATCGTCGTGGGACTGTCGTTATGGACTGCGTCGGACAGGTGGTATACTGTTGGTTTGTTTTTTTATTTTTTTACAGGAGATCGATGGCGTCGCAGGAATGAGAGAGTAATAAAAAAAATGAAAACTGTGTTGTCTCTTTTATTTCATTAAAAGACTTTTTTCTTGCTGTGTCTTTTTTTTACACATTTAAAACTTTGGGATTAATAATGGATCGGTGTCTTATTGACACCTCTCCATTATTAACCGGGCTTATTGTCACCGTGCAATCAACGGTGACATTAACCCCTTATTACCCCGCTTGCCACCGCTACAGGGCAAGTGGGAAGAGCCGGGTAAAGTGCCACAATTTGCACATCTTTTGATGCGCCAAATGTGGGGCTGCTGTAGCCTGGTATTATCAGGCTGTTGAGGGCCAAAATCCATGGGCCTTGACAGTCTTTTAATACCAGGCCGCAGCAGTCTGCATTTTACTTGGCTGGTTAACAAAAATAGGGGGACCCCTACGCCGTTTTTTTTTTCGAGGGGATCCCCTATTTTTGTTAACCAGCCAAGCTAAGCAGACTGCTGTGGCCTGGTATTATCAGGCTTGCAAGGTCCATGGATATTGGATCCTTACCAGCCTGAAAAACCAGGCCTCAGCGGTCTGCTTCATCTGGCTGGTTAACAAAAATAGGGGGGACCCCACGCCAATTTTTTTCGAGGGGATCCCCTATTTTTGTTAACCAGCCAAGCTAAGCAGACTGCTGTGGCCTGGTATTATCAGGCTGGCAAGGTCCATGGATCTTGGCTCCTTAACAGCCTGAAAATCCAGGCCTCAGCGGTCTGCTTCATCTGGCTGGTTAACAAAAATAGGGGGGACCCCACGCCAATTTTTTTCGAGGGGATCCCCTATTTTTGTTAATCAGCCAAGATATGCAGACTGCTGTGGCCTGGTATTATCAGGCTGGCAAGGTCCATGGATCTTGGCTCCTTAACAGCCTGAAAATCCAGGCCTCAGCGGTCTGCTTCATCTGGCTGGTTAACAAAAATAGGGGGGACCCCACGCCATTTTTTTTTCGAAGGGAACCCCTATTTTTGTTAATCAGTTCCCTCTGACGTCACTGATGGTGTCCCTGGCTGACCTGAAGTGAAAGTGGAAAGCAATCAATTAAGCTTTCCACTTCCTCTCCTGTCAGCCAGGAGAGGAGCTCATTCATTTGGGGGTTTACTGTGAGGCTGCAGCATTAGCTGCGGTCCCTGCAGTAAACATTAACCCTTTCTGAAGGATTACACCGTGGGACCTGACTGTGCATCGGATTGGTAAGAATAATTTTGCTTTATTATTTTATTTTTATTACAGGAAATGGTTTTAGCAGGTAAATAAAATATGGTCAAAAACTGTGTGATTATTTCATTAAACTTATTTTTTATTAAAGTGTGTGTGTTTGATTTTTCTTTCATACAATAGGATTAATAATTGATAGTTGTCTAATTGACAGCTCTCAATTATTAACCTGGCTTAAAGTGACCTTTCAATTGCAAGGTCATTTTAACCCCTTATTAACCCATTCGCCACCGCTACAGGGCAATGGGAATAGACGGGCAAAGTGCCAGAAAGGGCAAATCTAATTAGAGATTTGCCCTTTCTGGGTGTCTGGGGGCAGATGTTAGTAGCCGGGGGGGGGCCAAAAATAATGGTCCCTCTCTGGGCTATTATTATCTGCCCCCACTCACTGGCTTTGTCTGTCTGGTTGCGAAAATAGGGCGGGAGCCCACGCATTTTTTTTCAGCAATTTTACACCTCATATATATATATACATGTCATTGAGTTTGTGACACATATATATATATATATATATATTTATAGTTCATACACTTCTACATAGTATAATAGCCGCTAATTCAATTGCCGGCTTTTGTGAAAATGCAGAACCCGACATGAAATGACACTTGGTGTACATAGAGTTAACCATGTCTTTTCATGTAGTTTGATATCTGATTTGCACAAACAATTACATGAGTGTAAGTGTAAGGTTCTATGTATATATTCCTGAAACTCAGTTTGTTCGTCAGCCATTTTACTTTCTGTCTTGCTGCAGCTATCTTGCCCTCAGTCAATATGGAGTTTCCAGCTTGCATGTTCCCGCCCTGATTCTCTCCTTTGCTTCTTAAGCAGCCACAGCTGAGCAATCAGTGCTTCAGAATCTAGCCTGCAGTGAACCTGTGACTTGACTCCTGTAAGCCTTGGACCTTGTACTCCAGCTATTCCTACTGAGGAACTCTGAAGCACTTGTGGACTCTGAACCCTGCTCTTTGAAAGACCCACGTTTGCATGGACTTACGGTAACAGAGAAGAAGATCCTGAACCTGTTGTGGAGAGTGATTGCTGAGCTTGGATTACTCTGGCCTGCTGTGTCTCCTGTTTCTGTGTCTGCAAACTGTGTGACTATTTCTGCCAACTTGTATGAAGTAATACAGGACTTTTCTATATCAAACCTGTGACTCCTGTGTTTTCATCGCACCCAAGCACAAGACGCTATATGAACTGTACTACATACATTACAAGATTCTGAAGCCAAAACGTTAGTGTCTGCTGGGTCTGGAAGGCTGTGTCTGCTGTACTGTGGATATCAGACGTCCGGTTGTACTTTCTGTGATGACAGTGGTTGTGACTTCTCACAACCATTCCAGGTGAGCAGTTCCCTTAATTTTTTTTTCTCTCTGTAGTGTTACCACAGGTAAACACTATTGTTTTTTTTTCTCTCCTCTTCTTCCAGTAATCCTGTCTTAAAAGATCTGGAAAATGGAGGCCCGCATAAAGGAACTTTGCGGAGTGACTGATAATATCCTTGCAGATTTGCAGAATATAAAGACCCGTTTTACAAATCTACAGGACCTCAATAATCACAATTTGCAAGTGGTTGGACAGACTACCCAGGATTTGCGAGCCAGGATTGAGGTTCTAGAGGGGCGAGTCCAGGCTCCTGCCGTAGCCCCGAGTGCTGGGATTCCCAAGTTGCCCCCTTTTGTTTTGGCGGTGAACGTGAGAAATTCAGGGGATTTATTAATCAATGCAATCTTTTTTTTTCTGCACATGCTTCACAATTTCCCACTGAACGATCTAAGGTGCTTACTATAATTATGTTGCTTACCAACAAGGCTTTAATGTGGGCAAACCCTCTGATTGAGACTGAGGATGATTGTTTGAATCACCTTGATGATTTTATTTCAGCCATGGGGCAGGTGTTTGATGACCCCAATCGAGGTACAACAGCTGAAGCAGCCATGTTAGCTTTGCGCCAAGGTAAGCACTCGGTAGCTGAATATGCCTTGGATTTCAGGAGATGGGCCCTTGATACCACCTGGGACAGTTCCGCTAAAAAATCTATTTTTCGAAAGGGGTTATCTCCACTGATTAAGGATGAACTTGCTCGTGCCGACCCTCCCACTGCGTTAGGTGACTTTATTAACTACTGCATCCGTATTGATACTCGTCTGACTGAACGCAGGCAAGAGAGATGGTTCGAAAGCAATCGTACTAACCTTTTCCTACCTTCCTCTCCAGCTAAGGAACCTTTGAGTAGGATTACACGGGAACCTGAACCTGAACCCATGCAGGTAGACTCTTTACAACGACGGGTTAGTGATGCACGCAAGGAACATCGTTTTAAGGAGAATCTATGTTTCTATTGTGGTAAGTCAGGGCACTTCATTATAAACTGCCCCAGCCGTTCTCGTAAGACTACTGCAGCACTCATTCATTGTGAGTGTTGCGAGAGGGGATCTGTCAGGTCCGAGCCTCAGGCTCCAGAGAGATCTGCAGCAACAGATCTTGATTTCTCGGACTTAAACTCCGTTACCTCTGAGGACGTTGACTGTGTAAACGCTGCCATTTTTCAAGTTTCCTCAGCGGTGTCCCAGCTGAGTTGTAAGAAAAACAATTCTCATTGCTTTCTTTCCATCAAACTCTGGGTTGACTCAGCTTGGGTGTCTAGCTCTGCTATGATCGACTCAGGGGCAAGTGGAAATTTTATGGATGTCTCCTTTGCTCTGAAACAGGGAATACGTTCAGTGAAGAAGGCTACTCCAGTACAGATGGAAACTGTGGATGGCTCCCTGCTGACCTCTGGACCAGTGGATCAGGAAACAGAGCCTTTGAGGGTTCTTATGGGTAAAGATCAAGAGAAACTGTCCTTTATGCTTATCTCTTCTCCCCACTTTCCCATTATTCTAGGGCTACCATGGCTGCAGGCTCAGAATCCTACCATTAACTGGGAGACCAAGGAATTACACTTTCCAGAGAAACAGATGAGTCCAAAAGTTTCAGCTTGCTCTGTTCCTAAAGGAATCATGTCAGTCCCTGAACTACCAGCTGTATACCAGGACTATGTGGATTTATGTGACAAGAAGAACGCTGACCAGCTTCCTCCTCACCGTCCATATGATTGTCCAATTGAATTATTGCCTGGAGCAGAGATACCTTTTGGTAAGATCTACCCCTGGCGGGGCCCGAGCTAAAGGCTTTAAAGGATTACATAGATGAAAATCTAGCCAAAGGCTTCATACGCCCCTCTTCATCTCCTGCAGGTGCACCCATTTTCTTTGTAAAGAAGAAAGATGGATCTCTGAGACCATGCGTAGACTATAGGGAACTCAATAAGGTTACTATTAGAAACCGTTATCCATTGCCTTTAATCCCTGAGTTATTGGAGAGAGTGCGACATGCCAAAATTTTTTCTAAACTAGATCTTCGTGGGGCCTATAACTTAGTCCGTATTAGACCTGGGGATGAATGGAAGACTGCATTCAGGTCACGCTATGGACACTTTGAATATCTAGTTATGCCTTTTGGTCTGAGTACCGCCCCAGCCACTTTCCAACACTTGGTGAATGACATCTTCAGGGATCTCCTAGATACATTCGTGGTAATTTATTTGGATGATATTCTAATTTTTTCTAACTCCACAGAGGAACATCATGGACATGTGAGAATGGTCTTGGAACGTCTAAGACAAAATCATCTTTACATCAAACTTGAAAAGTGTGAATTCCATAGGACCGAAATTCAATTTCTGGGGTATGTACTGTCTACACAAGGAATTAGTATGGATGGAAGCAAAACCCAAGCCATCAAGGATTGGCCAAGTCCTAGAAATGTGAAGGAGGTACAGCGCTTCATCGGGTTTGCCAACTTCTATAGACGTTTCATTAGAAATTTCTCTGAGGTAGTGTCACCTATCACTCAACTTACCCGGAAAGAGTCTAGGTTTTCCTGGACTCCCCAAGCCCAGGAAGCATTTTCCCGTCTAAAAGATAAATTTACCACTGCACCTATCCTAGTACATCCCAACCCCGAGCTTGCCTTCATAATAGAGGTGGATGCTTCAGACTGTGCCGTTGGAGCTATACTCTCTCAGAGAACAGGTGAGAAGAATGTCTTGCATCCCTGTGCCTTCTTTTCCCAGCAGTTGTCTTCGGCTGAGAGGAACTACGATGTGGGCAATAGAGAGTTGTTGGCCATTATTGCCGCCTTCAAAGAATGGAGACACCTTCTTCAGGGAGCTGCACAGCAAATAGTCGTCCTGACAGACCATCGTAACCTTGAGTTTATCAGGTCGGCTAAGTGCCTGACTCCTCGCCAGGCTCGCTGGAATCTTTTCTTAAACCAATTTAATTTTATCATCTCTTATAGACCAGGATCGCGCAATGGAAAGGCTGATGCACTCTCTAGGATTTACTCAGCAGAGACACGTCCAATTACTCCTCCTAAGACTATTCTTCCTGACTCTAGATTCCTAGGAGTAATTCATAATCAAGACCTACTTAAGGACATCAAGGAAGCATACCATGCGGATTCTTTGTTGGCTCACCCCAAGGGACGTAAGTCTTGTCTTTAAGAATGGTGTGTGGATTCAGGGACAACGCCTGTATATTCCTGAACAGTCAGATTAAGAGTATTGCAACTCATTCACGATTCCAAGATAGCTGGGCATAGAGGAATTCTAAAGACACAGGAATTTCTTTCTCGTTTCTTTTGGTGGCCCACTTGCAGGAAGGATGTTTTAAACTATGTCACTTCATGTGAAGTCTGTGCAAGATGCAAAACACCTCGCTCCTCACCAACTGGTCTGTTACAGCCTCTTCCCACCCCGTCCCGCCCGTGGGGATCCATTTCTATGGACTTCATTGTGGAGTTACCAACCTCTCAAGGGAAGAACACCATTCTAGTAGTGGTTGACCGTCTAACAAAGGCAGCTCATTTTATCCCTTGTGTCGGCTTACCCACTGCAAAACAGACATCAGATTTGATGATTAAAGATGTGTTTCGCTTACATGGAGTACCGGATGAGGGGTGCAATTCACTTCTAGGTTTTGGCAAAATTTCTGTGCAGCATTGGACATTAAAGTAAACCTTTCTTCTGCTTTTCATCCCCAGACTAATGGACAGACCGAACGAACCAATCAAACCCTGGAGCAGTATCTCCGCTGCTTTATCTGCCACCTACAGGATGATTGGGTGGATCTACTTCCATTAGCTGAGTTCTCGTATAACAACTCTCAGAGTGCCTCCACTAAACAGTCTCCTTTTTACTCTAATCTAGGTTATCATCCTAACATTCTTCCACGATTTCCCATAGAAACGCCTTTACCTGCAGTGGCTGAAAGAATCACGTCTTTACAGAAGAATATGGATCTTCTAAAGGAAAATCTGGAATCGGCTCAAGAAAGGTACAAGAAAGCAGCAGATAAATTTCGTAAACCTGCACCAGCTTCAAGGTAGGAGACTTGGTCTGGCTGTCAACCAGAAATCTTAAGTTAAGGATTCCATCATCTAAGTTGGGACATAAGTACATTGGACCCTATAAAATCAGTAAAATTATAAGTGCCGTTGCTTGTCGTCTTCAACTGCCCAGAACTATGAGAATCCACCCTGTCTTTCATGTATCCCTACTAAAGGCTGCGACACCCAATACGTTTCCTGGACGTTCCTCTCCTTGCCCTGACCCAGTGCTAGTCGATGGTCAGGAAGAATTTGTGGTGGAAAGGATTTTAGATTCCAGGTTGTATAGAAATCAGTTACAATATCTGATTAAATGGCAGGGCTACCCAGTGGAGGACAACTCATGGGAACCGGTCAATAACGTTAATGCTCCTCGCTTGCTCCGTCAGTTTCATCAGAGGTACCCACACAGGCCTGGTCTGAGGTCATCCGGAGGTTGTCCTTAAGGGGGAGTAATGTAAGGTTCTATGTATATATTCCTGAAACTCAGTTTGTTCGTCAGCCATTTTACTTTCTGTCTTGCTGCAGCTATCTTGCCCTCAGTCAATATGGAGTTTCCAGCTTGCATGTTCCCGCCCTGATTCTCTCCTTTGCTTCTTAAGCAGCCACAGCTGAGCAATCAGTGCTTCAGAATCTAGCCTGCAGTGAACCTGTGACTTGACTCCTGTAAGCCTTGGACCTTGTACTCCAGCTATTCCTACTGAGGAACTCTGAAGCACTTGTGGACTCTGAACCCTGCTCTTTGAAAGACCCACGTTTGCATGGACTTACGGTAACAGAGAAGAAGATCCTGAACCTGTTGTGGAGAGTGATTGCTGAGCTTGGATTACTCTGGCCTGCTGTGTCTCCTGTTTCTGTGTCTGCAAACTGTGTGACTATTTCTGCCAACTTGTATGAAGTAATACAGGACTTTTCTATATCAAACCTGTGACTCCTGTGTTTTCATCGCACCCAAGCACAAGACGCTATATGAACTGTACTACATACATTACAGTAAGTGTGCAAAATTTCACACCTGTAGGGGTTAATTAAAGGTGTAAATTCGTAGCAAAAAAGTCCGTTTTTTTTACAACGAATTTACACCTTTAACCCCTCTCTGACATTAGACGTACTATCCCGTCCATAAAACCCGTGCCATTCTGACCATGGACGGGATAGTACGTCATAGGCGATTAGCTGCGCTCCCGGAGGGAGCGCAGCTAATCGCCGCCGGGTGTCAGCTGATTATCACAGCTGACACCCGTGACTGTGTGTCAGGAGCGGTCACGGACCGCTCCCGGCACATTGACCCCTTGCACACCGTGATCAAACATGATCGCGGTGTACTGGGGGCACAGGGGAGGATCGCGCAGGGTGGGGGCTCCCTGCGCGCCCCCCTGAGACCCTCAGAGCAGCGCGATGTGATCGCGCTGCTCTGAGGGCTTCCTCCTTCCCAGGACCCGGATCCAAGATGGCGCTGGGGTCCTGGAGGGAGGCGGCTTCCTCAGTGCCTGCCGAGAGCAGGCATGAGGAAGCGTCCTGCACTGCCTGTCACATCGCTGGTGTGACAGAGTGCTGTGCACACTGTCACACCAGCGATCTGATGAAATACAGTGATGTCCCACCCTGGGACAAAGTAAAAAAGTAAAAAAAAGTAAAAATAAACATGTGTAAAAAAAAATCCAAAATAAAAAAAAAAAAATATTCCCCAATAAATTCATTACTTATTGTAAATAAAAAAAATAAAACAATAAAAGTACACATATATGGTATCGCCGCGTCCGTAACGACCCCCCCTATAAAACTGTCCCACTAGTTAACCCCTTTTGTGAACCCCTTAAAAAAAAAAAATAAAAACGAAGCAAAAAATCAGTGCTTTATCATCATACCGCTGAACAAAAAGTGGAATAACACGCGATCAAAAAGACGGATATAAATAAACATGGTACCGCTGAAAACGTCATCTTGTCCCACAAAAAACGAGCCATCACACAGCATCATCAGCAAAAAAATAAAAAAGTTATAGCTCGCAGAATAAAGCGATGCAAAAATAATTATTTTTTATATAAAATTGTTTTTATTCTATAAAAGCGCCAAAACATAAAAAAATGATATAAATGAGGTATCGCCGTAATTGTACTGACCCAAAGAATAAAACTGCTTTATCGATTTTACCACACGCGGAACAATAAAAACGCCTCACCCAAAAGAAATTCATGAATTGCTGATTTTTGTTCATTCTAACCTCCCAAAAATCGAAATAAAAAGCGATCAAAAAATGTCACGTACTCAAAAATGGTACCAATAAAAGCATCACCTCGTCCCGCAAAAATTAAGACCTCACATGACTCTGTGGGCCAAAATATGCAAAAATTATAGCTCTCAAAATGTGGCGATGCAAAAAACTACTTTTTGCAATAAAAAGCGTCTTTTAGCGTGACAGCTGCCAATCATAAAAACCCCGCTATAAATAGTAAATCAAACCCCCCTTTATCACCCCCTTAGTTAGGGAAAAATAATAAAATAAAAAAAATGTATTTATTTCCATTTTCCCATTAGGGTTAGGGTTAGGGTTTCGGCTAAAGTTAGGGTTAGGGTTGGCGCTAAAGTTAGGATTAGGGTTAGAGTTAGGATTAGGGTTAGGGTTGGGATTAGGGTTGGGACTAGGGTTAGGGGTGTGTTGGGGTTAGGGTTGGAGTTAGAATTGGGGGGTTTCCGCTGTTTAGGCACATCAGGGGCTCTCCAAATGTGACATGGCGTCTGATCTCCATTCCAGCCAATTCTGCGTTGAAAAAGTCAAACGGTGTTCCTTCACTTCTGAGCTCTGCCATGCGTCCAAACAGTAGTTTATCCCCACATATGGGGTATCAGCGTACTCTGGACCCCAAGAGTTATTGTGAAATTTGTCCTATTTCTTCTGTTACCCTTCAGAAAATAAAAAACTGGGGGCGAAAATATTATTTTTGTAAAAAAAATAAGATTTTTTTGTTTTTAAGGCTGTACATTATAAACTTCTGTGAAGCACTTGGGGCTTCATAGCGCTCACCACACATCTAAATAAGTTCCTTGTGGGGTCTATTTTCCAAAATGGGGTTACTTGTTGGGGATTTCCACTGTTTAGGCGCATCAGGGGCTCTCCAAATGCGACATGACGCCCCAGACCATTCCATCAAAGTCTGCAATCCAAAACGTCACTACTTCCCTTTCCGAGCCCTGACATGCGCCCATACAGTAGTTTTCTCCCACATATTGGGTATCAGCGTACTCAGGACAAATTGGACAACAACTTTTGGGGTCCAATTTCTCCTGTTACCCTTGTGAAAATAAAATATTGGGGGCGAAAAAATCATTTTTGTAAAAAAAAAAAGGATTTTTTATTTTTACGGCTGTGCGTTATAAACTTCTGTGAAGCACTTCGGGGTTCAAAGTGCTCACCACACATCTATATAAGTTCCTTGTGGGGTCTATTTTCCAAAATGGGGTCACTTGTGGGGGGTTTCCACTGTTTAGGCGCATTAGGGGCTCTCCAAATGCGACATGACGCCCCCGGACCATTCCATCAAAGTCTGCAATCCAAAACGTCACTACTTCCCTTCCGAGCCCTGACGTGCACCCATACAGTAGTTTTCTCCTACATATTGGGTATCAGCGTACTCAGGACAAATTGGACAACAACTTTTGGGTTCCAATTTCTTCTGTTACCCTTGTGAAAATAAAATATTGGGGGCGAAAAAATCATTTTTGTAAAAAAAAAAAAGGATTTTTTATTTTAAGGCTGTACGTTATAAACTTTAGTGAAACACCTGGGGGTTCAAAGTTCTCACCACACATCTAGATAAGTTCCTTGAGGGGTCTAGTTTCCAAAATGGTGTCATTTGTGGGGGGTTTCCACTGTTTAGGCAGATCAGGAGCTCTCCAAACACGACATGGCGTCCAGCCAATTCTGCGTTGAAAAAGTGAGACGGCGCTCCTTCCCTTCCAAACTCTGCCATGCACCCAAACAGTGGTATACCCCCACATATGGGGTATCAGTGTACTCAGGACAAATTGCACAATAACTTTTGGAGTCTTGTTACCCTTGGAAAAATAAAAATTCGGGTGAAAAGATCATTTTTGTGGAAAAAATATGATTTTTAAATTTTACGGCTCTACGTTATAAACTTGTGTGAAGCACTTGAGGGTTCAAATTGCTCACCAAAGATCTAGATAAGTTCCTTAGGGGGTCTAGTTTCCCAAATGGGGTCATTTGTGGGGGGTTTCCACTGTTTAGGCACATCAGGGGCTCTCCAAATGCAACATGGCATCCAATCTCAATTCCAGCCAATTTTGGTTGGAAAAAGTCAAATGGTGCTCCTTCCCTTCCGAGCTCTGCCGTGCGCCCAAACAGTGGTTCCCCCCCACATATGGGGCATCAGCGTACTCAGGACAAATTGGACAACAACTTATGTGGTCCAATTTCTCCTGATACCCTTGGGAAATATAAAAAATTAGTGACTAAAAGATAATTTTTGTGGGAAAAAAATAGGATTTTTTATTTTCATGCCCGGGCATTATAAACTTGTGTGAAGCACTTGGGGGTTCAAAGTGCTCACCAAAGATCTAGATAAGTTCCTTAGGGGGTCTAGTTTCCAAAATGGGGTCACTTGTGGGGGATTTCCACTGTTTAGGCTCATCTGGGGCACTGCAAACGGAACATGACCCCCATCAACGTCTGCATTCCAAAACGTTACTACTTCCTTTCCAAGCCCTGCCGTGCGCCCAAACAGTTTTCCACCCCCACATATGGGGTATCAGCGTACTCAGGACAAATTGGACAACAACTTTTGGGGTCCAATTTCCTTGGGAAAATTCAAAAATTTAGGACTAAAAAATCATTTTTGTGGAATTTTTATTTTTTTTTTTCACACCCAGGCATTATAAACTTTTGTGAAACACTTGGGGGTTCAAAGTGCTCACAACAGATCTAGATAAGTACCTTAGGGGGTCTAGTTTCCAAAATGGTGTCACTTGTGGGGGGTTTCCACTGTTTAGGCGCATCAGAGGTTCTCCAAGCGCGACATGGCGTCCAATCTCAACTCCAGCCAATTTTAGTTTGAAAAAGTCAAACGGCGCTCCTTCCCTTACGAGCTCTGCCGTGTGCCCAAACAGTGGTTTTCCCCCACATATGGGGTATTGGCGTACTCAGGAGAAATTGCATAACAACCTTATCTGTCCATTTTCTCCTTTTACCCTTGTGAAAATAAAAAAAAAGTTTGTAAAAGATCATTTTTGTGGCTAAAAAGTTAAATATTCATTTTTTCCTTCCACGTTGCTTTAGTTCCTGTGAAGCACCTGAAGGGTTAATAAACTTCTTGAATGTGGTTTTGAGTACCTTGAGGGGTGCAGTTTTTAGAATGGTGTCACTTTTGGGTATTTTCTGTCATGTAGACCCCTCAAAGTGACTTCAAATGTGAGGTGGTCCCTAAAAAAATGGCTTTGTAAATTTTGTTGTAAAAATGAGAAATCGCTGGTCAACTTTTAACCCTTATAACTTCCTAACAAAAAAAAATTTTGATTCCAAAATTGTGCTGATGTAAAGTAGACATGTGGGAAATGTTATTTCTTAACTATTTTGTGTTACATATTTCTCTGTTTTAAGGGAATAAAAATTCAAAGTTTGAAAATTGCTAAATTTTCAAAATTTTCGCCATATTTGCGTTTTTTTCAAAAATAAACGCAAGTTATATGGAAGAAATTTTACCACTAACGTGAAGTACAATATGTCACGAGAAAACAATCTCAGAATCGCGAAGATCCGTTGAAGCGTTCCGGAGTTATAACCTCATAAAGAGACAGTGGTCAGAATTGTAAAAATTGTCCCGGTCATTAACGTGCAAACCACCCTTGGGGGTGAAGGGGTTAATTAACCCCTACAGGTGTGAAATTTTGCACACATAGACTGATGTAATTGTTTGTGCAAATCAGATAGCAAAGGACATGAAAAGACATGGTTAACCCTATGTACACCAAGTGTCATTTCATGTCGGGTGCTTCTGTCTTTTCACAGATGCCGGCTTTACCCGGCAATTGAATCAGAGGATATTTTACTATGTAGAAGTGTATAAACTATACATATATGTATATATACATGTCACAATGACATGTATATATATATATATATATGTATTCTATGTGTGTATATTTAGTGTTTACAAGGAAAGAAAGAGGTTTTTTTAGTTGCGATATTTTGTTCCCATAGACTTACATGGGACTTCCGGTATCGGTATCGGGTATCGCCGATATTTTAGTGATATCGGCGATACCATTCCGATTCCGATACTTTTGGATATCGGAAAGTATCGCTCAACTCTACTCAGAACATAAGTTAACCCCTTAAGCACTTAGTCTTAGATCAAATAACGTATGACCAAAATCACAGATCTGATGTGTATATATATATAAAATATATATATAAATATATATATATATCACCTAAAAAACAGTGCTAGGACCGCTGTACATATACAGTTCTGTGCCAAAAAGACATGGAGAACATATAGAAAAAGCAAGGGTGCACAAAGACGTAATAAAAAAGGGGGGGGGGATACTTTATTGAAATATCATTCACATTGACAATAAAAAATATTTTAAAAGCAGGAAAAGCCAAAAAGATATTCAAGTTGTGAGCCAAAGTGCGGCACCACCGCCATTACAGGAACGTTATAATACAAAGACAGCAAGTATATTGTTGCGACTCCCTCTGAGGAAGGCACGCTGGCGAAACGCGCATTGGGGAAGTGGCACAATCGCTGTTACACAGGTAATTACAGCATAGTGATTTGCATTAATATAACCAGGTCCCCTGGTGTTTTGAGTACATGCACTTTTGCACCTTAGTTCATGATTGATATGTCTATGTTTACACTGGGTTTGTCCTGACAGGATAACCTGCTTATGTCACAACGATATACTTGCTGTCTTTGTATTATAACGCTCCTGTAATGGCGGTGGTGCCGCACTTTGGCTCACCACTTGAATATCTTTTTGGTTTTTCCTGCTTTTTAATGATTTTTTATTGTCAATGTGAATGATATTTTAATAAATTATCCCTCCTTTTTTTATTTGTTCTTTGTACGCCCTTTCTTTCTCTATATGTTCTCTGTTGGTGAACACGGCGGTCTATAATTGCCCCTTCCCCCACACACGCGAGTTCGTATCTCCTAGGCAAACAAGTTAAAATTCACCAGAATTTGAATGCATTCTGCAAAAATTAAAGGGTTTTTCCACTACTAGGACAACCCCGTCTCAATCTGAATGTTTGCCCCATGAAAATAAAAACGTATATTCACCTCCCATTGTGGCACCGTTTCAGCGGTGTCACCACTCGCGTTTCCGAGGCTCACGTGCATTTGCTATGACATGTGAACCCTGTGCCAAATTAACGCTGGTGTCACTGTCCCCGCCTTTGGACATATACATAATTAAGTGGAAGTGAGAGCTGCGGCTATCTTCCCCTTGATTACTAATGTGCAGCCCATAACCATTAAAAAAAAGTGAAAATAGAATAAAAAATGTAGGCTGGCTGGAATCAGCAATTCACTGTGTGATATTTGACTACATTTATCAAAACAGCATGTTCTCAAAGAAATCTAGATAGAAATGGCAAACATATACTTCACAAGATGGTCAAATTATGATTAGAAAGGAGTATTAAAACCCAAGTAAATTTTTCTTTAGATTTTGATATTGTGATCCCTAGTTGTCAACTTCCACCGCCCCAATAACAGTGACAACTATAGTGCTTTAACTAAAGTGACAACCTTGCTGTTACATAGAGCGACAGTCACAGTGTTCTCAAAACCATGAGGGTCACAGTACTGGCCCATAACAGAGACACCTGCAGGGTCGCCATTAGCCATTGCTCACATCTGCGTATAAATCCAGCGAGTACAACGGGAGAAAACAGTGCATTGCACTCTGACCAATGTAATTGAGTCAGTGCTCATCTGCTAGTTTTTTTTCTCAGCTTGGATCGGACTGAAAAAAAATTCTGAGCATTCTGCAATTGTCAGCGAGAATCGGATCGTAGTCACCAATGCAAGTCAATGGGTGTGAGAAAAAAAATCGCAAGGCACCAGGACCATGCGTGTGCCATCAGATTTTCACGCACACATCTCAAAGGAACTGTCAAAATACGGTAGAATTAAATATGTCAGTGAGATATATAATTAATGTAGTACATGTGTAGTTTTCTGTACTTGTACTTAGGTAATAAAGAAATAAATTTAAAAAATGGCGTGGGGTCCCCCTTATTCTTGATAACCCAGTAATAGAAAGCAGACAGCTGTGAGCTAGTCTTATTAGTCTGGGAAGGAGCCAATGACCATGAAGCTTCCAAGTCTATCAATATCATCCCACAGCAGTCTGCTTAGCCTTTACTGGTTATTAAAAAGTGTGGACTTCAAAAAACAAAAATTACATGGGGTTCCCACTATTTTTAATAACCAGAAAAAGCTAAGCAGACGGCTGTGGGCTGATATTAATAGACTGGGAACGTCCATAGATATTGGCCCCTTCCCAGACAAATAAGACCTTTCCTTCGCCGCCCCAGAAATGGCGCATCCATTAGATGCACCAATTATGGAGCTTAGCCTCAGCTCGTTCTGATTGCCCTGGTGCGTCGGCAATAAGGGTAATGGTTTTGGGGTTGATTTCAGCTGTGTCAAATGAAAGAAACACACAAAGCGAAGTCCTGTAATTGTAAAAAAGCAGTCCCTGACAATTACCCTATTTTACCCATTTATTACCATAAAAAATAATCCACTGGGTCCACTATAATCCATAATATGGACATCCCATGACGATCCCTGAGGGCTGCTCTTATTAGCTTGGGAAGGGGCCAATATCCATGGACCTTCACAACCTATTAATATCAGCCCACAGCTCTCTGTTTAGCTTTTGCTGGTTATTACAAAATAAGGGGGACAACATTTTTTTGGGGTCCCCCTTTTTATTAACCTGTAAAGGCTAACAATACAGCTGTGAGCTGATATTTATAGGCTGGGAAGCTCCATGGTTATTGACCCCTTCCCAAACTAATAAGACACATAAGCTCACAGCTGTTTGCTTTCCTTCAGCTAGTTATTAAACATAAGGGGACTGCACGTTATTTTTTTAAATTATTTAATAGGTTAAATAAGAATAATCACAATCACCTTTGGTATGAAAGGCACTAAAGGGTGCTAATTTATTATATGTAGGGGGCATATCTGACATTAAATATCTACAGTTCATCTATCCTATATATTCTATTTATTTATCTATTCTATCTATATTTGTATTTAAGACTGATTTATTAGTTTGTAAACTAGCTTTAAATGACAAAGAATTAAAGTATGTAAAAGAGGATGTTAAAAATGCATTGCATGCAGATTGCAGGTGCATGTCATACGGATACTAGGTGAGGAAAAAAACACATGAAACTTGACAACTTTTCTGGCTGAGAATCTCAGCGAGTTTATATACGCAGATGTGAGCAAACCCTTACTGTGGTAACATTACCTTTGATAGTCCATTTTAACATTGTCGAAGATTGCGTTAAGAAGGGCTATGGCTCTGTTAGGCTAAGGCTGCTTTCACACATCAGTTTTTTTACGTCAGGCGCGATCCGGCGTGTTTTTAAAAAAACGGATCCGGTACCGGATGCGTTTTTTTGGCATTCACTTTCATTAGCGCCGGATCGCGCCTGATGTCATTGCGTTGCATCCGTTTTTGGCCGGATCCGGCGGAAATGTACATTCCGGCAGCCGGACAAAACGGTCACTGCAACGTTTTTTTTGTTACCCAGAGCCGCCTGATAGTGCCTGAAGCGGCGCATCAGGCGGCCGGAAATAATACAAGTCTATGGAACCGGATCAGACTTTTGTGAAATCCGTCAAAAGACTGATCCAGATTCTGGAAATCAAGGTCTCTCTCTCTCTCTCTTTTCCACATAGAAAATTTATTTTTCCGGGTTCAAAAGGTCAGGTCGGATCCGGCAAGAAAACTGATCAGTTGCATCAGTTTTTTCAAAATCAGCGCCGGATCCGTCCTATCAGGCATACGACGGATTATGCCTGACACGAAAAGACTGATGTGTGAAAGTAGCCTAAAGCTACTTTCACACATCCGTTTTTTGATGTCAGGCGCGATCCAGCGTCGCGCCGGAGCGCCGGATGTGGCTATTTCATGAAAAAACGGATCCGGCGCATCAGTTTCATCCGTTTTTTATCCGCTTTTTTACGGATTACGACGGATCCGGTTTTCAAAACGCCCCTTTTGTTTCCAAACCTGATTGGCTACTGGAAATCTATATATACAGTGTTCCTACAGCCCATCTTTGACAGGTTGTAGAGGAGCAAAGTGCAGGTTGGAGAGAAGAGCAAGTGACTGGCGAAGATGGATGTGATTATTGGGAATATTTTCAAGAATCTGGTGGATTTTACTGCGGAGGCGAATCGCTTGAAGATTATTGTTATGGAGAAGAAGAGAAAGATCGAGCAGCGCATTATGCGTCAGCGCCAGCGACGACGCCGTATGTGGATCCACCCCATCACGGCACAGAGACTAACCCGTGGTGTGTATAGTACACTAAACATGGAGCTGCGACAAAATCTGGAAATTTTTTTTTTATATCTACAAATGAAGAAGGAAACTTTTGATATGTTGGTGGAGCAGATTGAAGACCAGATCAGGAGATGTGACACCTATTGCCGCTTCTCGATTTCTCCGGCGGAGCGTCTCATGGTCACTATAAGGTAAGCTATATGTATTGGATCTGCTTCCTTGAAGACACTTGTATTGTTGTTATTATTTTTTATTATAGGACAAAAAGGGAATCGAAGTGATACCAGTGCAATAAAAAATGGTCAAAAACTTGTGTGTGTTTATTTCATTCAAATGCATTTTTTGTGTATCTCCAATTGTTATACCTGAGTTCTGCGATGTAATGCTGTGATTGTGAGCTAAATGTTTTTTTCTTTTTTGTTTACAGATTCCTTGCAAGTGGAGAATCGCTCTCCTCACTCCATTTCCAATTTAGACTTGGAATATCTACAATATCGGGCGTCATCAAGCACACCTGCCGTGCACTGTGGGAGTGTTTGGTCAGTGAATTTCTGCCTGATGAAAGGATCGCGTTCCTGCGGGTTGGGTGACCGGGGTCACTGAAAGGTCACCCGACCCGCAGGCACAAGACCATTTGTGCTTCACCACAGGGGGGTTGGCTTAACCCCCACGTGGCTACGATCGCTCTGATTGGCTGTTAAAAGTGAAACAGTGCTCCCTTTATTCCGAGCCCCAACGTGTGACCAAACAGTGGTTTACCCCCACATATGGGGTATCAGCGTACTCAGGAAAAATTGCACAACAACTTTGGGGGTCTAATTTCTCCTGTTACCCTTGAGAGAAAAAAATTGGGGACTAAAAAAATTATTTTTGTGGAAAAAAAATGATTTTTTATTTTCACAGCTCTGCGTTATAAGCTTCTGCGAAGAACTTGGAGATTCAAAGTGCTCACCACACATCTGGATAAGTTCCTTGGGGGATCTAGTTTCCAAAATGGGGTCACTTGGGGAAGTTTCTACTGTTTAGGCACATCATGGGCTCTGCAAACGTAACATGACGCCCGCAGACCATTCCATCAAGTCGGCATTTCAAAACGTCACTACTTCCTTCCGAGCCCCGACGTATGCCCATACAGTAGTTTTCTCCCACATATGGGATATCAGCGTACTCAGGACAAATTGGACAACATCTTTTGTGGTCTAATTTCTCCTGTTACCCTTGGGAAAATAAAAAAATTGGGGACTAAAAGATCATGTTTGTGGAAAAAATTTTTTTTTTTCATGCCCAGGCGTTATAAACTTCTCTGTAGCGCTTGGGGGTTCAAAGTGCTCACCGCACATCTAGATAAGTTCCGTGCGGTGTCTAGTTTCCAAAATGGGGTCACTTGTTGGGAGTTTCTACTGTGTAGGCACATCAGGGGCTCTACAAATGTAACATGATGCCCGCAGACCATTCCATCAAAGTCAGCATTTCAAAACGTCACTACTTCCCTTCCGAGCCCCGACGTATGCCCATACAGTAGTTTTCTCCCACATATGGGATATCAGCGTACTCAGGACAAATTGGACAACATCTTTTGTGGTCTAATTTCTCCTGTTACCCTTGGGAAAATAAAAAAATTGGGGACTAAAAGATCATGTTTGTGGAAAATTTTTTTTTTTTTTCATGCCCAGGCGTTATAAACTTCTCTGTAGCGCTTGGGGGTTCAAAGTGCTCACCGCACATCTAGATAAGTTCCGTGCGGTGTCTAGTTTCCAAAATGGGGTCACTTGTTGGGAGTTTCTACTGTGTAGGCACATCAGGGGCTCTACAAATGTAACATGATGCCCGCAGACCATTCCATCAAAGTCAGCATTTCAAAACGTCACTACTTCCCTTCTGAGCCCCAACGTGTGCCCGAACAGTGGTTCCCCCCCACATATGGGGTACCAGTGTACTCAGGACAAACTGTACAACAACTTTTGGGGTCCAATTTCTCCTGTTACCCTTATGAAAATAAAAAATTGCGGGTTAAAAAAATCAGTTTTTGAGGAAAAAAATGATTTTTTATTTTTACGGCTCTGCATTATAAACTTCTGTGAAGCACGTGGGGGTTCAAGTTGCTCACCACACATCTGGATAAGTTCCTTGGGGGTCTAGTTTCCAAAATGGGGTCACATGTGAGGGGTTTCTACTGTTTAGGCGCATCAGGAGCTCTGCAAACGTAACAAGATGCCCGAAGACCATTCCATCAAGTCGGCATTTCAAAGCGTCACTACATCCCTTCTGAGCCCTGCCGTGCGCCCAGTGGTTTATGACCACATATGAGGTATCTGTGTACTCAGGAGAAATTGCCCAACAAATTTTAGGATCCTGTTGCCCATGCAAAAATGAAAAAATTGATGCTAAAATAAAATTTTTGTTGGAAAATTAAAATGTCCATTTTTTCCTTCCACGTTACTTTAGTTCCTGTGAAGCACCTGAAGGGTTAATAATCTTCTTGAATGTAGTTTTGAGTAGCTTGAGGGGTGCAATTTTTATAATGGTGTCACTTTTGGTTATTTTCTACCATATAGACCCCTCAAAGTGACTTCAAATGTGAGGTGGTCCCTAAAAAAAATGGTTTTGTAAATTTTGCTGTAAAAATGAGAAATCGCTGGTCAACTTTTAACCCTTATAACTTCCTAACAAAATAAATTTTGTTTCCAAAATTGTGCTGATGTAAAGTAGACATGTGGGAAATGTTATTTATTAACTATTTTGTGTCACATAACTCTCTGGTTTAACAGAATAAAAATTAAAAATTTGAAAATTGCAAAATTTTCAAAATTTTCGCCAAATTTCCATTTTTTTCACAAATAAATGCAAAAATTATCGACCTAAATTTACCACTAACATGAAGCCCAATATGTCACGAAAAAACAGTCTCAGAATCGCTAGGATCCGTTGAAGCGTTCCTGAGTTATTACCTCATAAAGGGACACTGGTCAGAATTGCAAAAAATGGCAAGGTCATGAAGGGGTTAATATATCCTATTTTTGGTAGACATTTTTTATGAGGTGGGTTTTTTATCATTATTATCTCTATTCTTTCTTTTTTTCATTTTTTTTATTATTTATTATTTTTGAGTAAATTTTAGTTTATATTCTAGATATATGATTGATGGACATTCTGATCCGTGGATGTTTGGAAAAGGTCCTTTGTATGGATGCACCTGAGGAGAAGATGCTGTTATGAACCTTCTCGTTATGGATTCCTGTTGGATGCCAATATTGTCACCTTGTTATGCACTTATGTATTATTGTAACTAATTGTTTCATATTACCTGGGGGATATGGAATATATAGGCAATAATATTTATTGAATTTTGGGAACATGGTTTTGTGGTTTAGCACAGTTATATTTATATTAATGACATGTTCACTATTTAAGAATTATGTTTTGTATATATTATATATATTTTTCAGTATGTTCAAAGCACAAATGTATATTATAATTTAATCATTATAGAGACACTTTATAATGTCTAAGTACATTCATATCTATAATAGGTATGGGGCAGAGCACCAATCAATGTTTTTTTATTTTCAACCAGTTTATAGGCACTTTATTATTCACCTTATACTCACCTTTATTATTATATAAGTTAATTAGGATAAATAGACAGGTTATCCATATATGTTGAAAGATGATTGATTTATTTAAGGCAACCTTTTTAAGCGTTCTATCTTCTGATTGTCATTATATTTAGGTGTACCTTTTATAAAATCGTTTTCTAGCTCCTTAGTGAGAGCGCATGCGCTGGATCACGCTCCTATACACTTCTGAACGTGCCCACATGTTGTAACGCTTGGTACCAGCATGCGTTCCAACGGGCGCAAGACAGGAAGTGACGTTTCATTATGAGGAGCGGAGATCAGCTTCATGCGCCGCAAAAAGCACAGGAGCCAATTAGGGAGATAAGGGTCATTCTATTCGGAGATTTTTATTGGCGCACGTGATCAGTAGTGTTTGGTATTTAAACCCCCACTTTGCCCACCTCCATCAGGCCCCCGGAAGAATCGGGAAAGCGAAACGCGCGTCGGGGTGAGGGGGAGATCTCTGGCTGCAGCGCTGCACATGTTACCACGTTATCACGGCACTCTATGGTAAAGTATTTACTGAGGGAATTTTCCTAGAATTTACTATGTTTCAACCATGGGGTGTTAATGTGGGGATTATAGTTCATGCAGTATAGTCTGTGTCCATGTAGTATCCCCTTATTGGGTGTTTTGATTATATATTATTCCATTGTGAATTTCATGTTACGATTTTAATATATGTCAATAAATTTTGTATTTTTGTGAATTATCTTGGATCTCTTCGTGTTTTTGGGCTATATGAGAATATAGACCCTTGTGTGATGACAAAACAGAATATAGCAATACCCACATTGTATTAAGCACTACCCACAAAGTATACAACAATGCAAACACAGTATATAGCAATACACGCATAGTATAATGGGGTGTGTGATATTTACTGTCTGGCGTCTGCTCCCGTCTCCTCCGCTCCAACGTCACGGTGGTCCCCGGACTCCATTTCTATGGATGGTGGTGGTGGTGCTGGCTCCAAATCCTCTTCAATTTGGTGATGGCTTTGTCTTGATGCTTGCATGGCATATGGCAGAGTGTCCTACTGGCATGGTATATATAGGTTTGCTTCTGGCTGGGCTAATTAACATTCTCAGACTAAAAAACCGGATCAGGCCACTAGATCAGGTTTTTGCCGTTGCGGCGCATTGCGGCGCTCATAGACTTTCATTGGGGACAAAAGCCGGAAGCGCCGGATCCGGCACTTCCGGCTTTTTGGCCGGAGACAAAAAATGTTACAGTAGACGTTTTTCCTAGACGCCGGTAAGAGACCAGACACTGGATCCGGCAGAAAACGGACGAAACGCAGGTACATGCGGCGCGATCCGGCGCTATATTTAGTCAATGTTTAAAACACCGGATCCGGCATGTCCGTTCACCGCATCCGGTGTTCAAAAAAAAGGCCGGATCGCGCCTGACGTCAAAAAACTGATGTGTGAAAGTAGCCTAAGGCTGCACAGTAACTTTGGCTGTTATAGCCATTGTGCGGGTGAAGTTCACTCAGTGCCTCTGGTACATTGCTGTGCTATAGAAGTGGATGGGGTCTGATTTTATGCAACTTGCTTGTCACAGTTGTCTAGGTGTAGCAATGCTATCCAATTCACAAGTGTAGTTCTGTTGTGGCTAAAGTTGCCGTGTAGCCCTAGCCTCATACGGACGACAACAATGCCACCATAAATAACAGTGTGAGACAATGCTTCACAGGAGCGACACTCATAACAAAGTACAAGTGGGGTTTTTTTTTCCTATGGCTGGGTTCACCACAGATGCTGTAGTATGCTGCCCTTTTTCATCTTGTCTTACCCTACCAGAAACTGTAAACCTAGAATAGTAGCATTACTAATGTCCTTATAACACAGCTAGATGTAGTGCACTTGTAACATTGTCAGTGCTACCATTAAAGGGAATCTGTCACCCCATTTTTGTCCTATAGGCTGCGGCCACCGCCATCAGGGGCTTATCTACAGCATTCTGGAATGCTGTAGATAAACCCCCGATGTCACCTAAAAAAATGAAGAAAAACGAGTTATAAAATACTCACCCAGGGGCATTCCGCCTTCAGGTCCGGTCCGGAGGGAGTCGCGGTCCGGCGCCTCCCATCTTGTAGCGAAGCCGGTCTCTTCTTTCCGTCCCATCGCGGCTCCTGCGCACTGCTCTGCCCTGGTGAGGGCAGAGCAGAGTACTGCAGTGCGCAGGCGCCGGACCTCTCTGACCTTTCCCGGCACCTGTGCAGGAGCCGCGGCGGGACGGAAAGAAGAGGAAGGCTTCGCTACAAGATGGGAGGCGCCGAACCGGACCGCAACGCCCATCGGACCGGACGGCGGAACGCCCATGGGTATTTTATAACTCGTTTTTCTTCACTTTCAGGTGACATCGGGGGCTTATCTACAGCATTCCAGAATGCTGTGACAAGCCCCTGATGGCGGTGGCCGCAGCTTATAGGGCAAAAATGGGGTGACAGATTTCCTTTAAGCCGCGGTTACATGGCGACATTGGCCACAACAATGGTCCTGTGGCCTAAGATTGCTGAAGGCTACGTAGACTCACATTGTGATCCGCATAGTATTAGTCGTGCAAGTCCACAAGTGGGATGTCCGAGACTGGCTTGTTGAGATCGTGGTACTTTGCATGTCACAGTGTGACCAGGTTTACCTTCATTATGCTGTGATGTATTAGTGGCATAGAGTGATCTTGACCACGTGACCTGTATCGCAGTCAAAGTCGCCGTTACCGCAACCAGTGACGGCCACAGTTACACGAGATCAGGGATAGAAAGTGTCCATATAACTACGGGGGCCGGATCCTCATAGTAGTCACTAGCACAGTACATGGTACATGTGAGCCCCATCGCAGAGTGGGGATCGGTCACACACCCAATTCTTCATGCTCTTCGCTCACCCAGCCCCCTTGTTTCTGGTTTCAGCACCAAAACTAGCCAGAACAGTGTCAGTCTCTGGGGCATAATGACTGGCTGGGCTGTATTCTATTTCCAATGCAACAAACTGGGACCATTTCCCATACATCACAGTCACTCCCTCCCTCCTCTCACTGCATTGTATGCACACCACCCACTTCACCTTTAGCTAACATGGAAGCTGGGAATTGTAGTCCAGAACGCCTTCAACAACTCTGTAATCATCAGCGTTCTTGGACTACAACTACCAGCATTCCATCTCCAATGCAACGGAAGAGCCGCTGACACGCACACATAAGTAGCACATTGGAACGCACGGACGGGAAGCTAGCTCAGCTGGAACGCACAGGCAGGAAAAGCTTTATTGACAACTTCCGGTTTGGCCGGCGTTGACAGACAACAGACAGAGGATGCGTTGATGCAGGTACATTTGGGGCTGGCAGCAGACTCCGAGCTTTGCATGCGCTGGTGTATGGCGGGGCCTTATTTTTCTGGTGCTAGGAGCCGTAAATGATAGCGCAGCAGTTACCATCATGGAAACTAGAACTGCAATGTGGTGAACAAAGCACAGGGAAGCAGACGTCGGTCCATGGGACAGTCTTCCATGATTAGGAAAGGTTTTCCAAAGGGCTCATACTGGTTAGAAATGATAAAAGTGGTAGCCTCACTGCCCCTTGTAGCCCAAATCCAGCGCTCACGACCCTGCTTTTCTCGATTTGCTGATTTCAGCCCAATACATTGAGCACTTAGCCAATTTCTGGCAGAGCGGTCACCCACCGGGGTGGTAAGCGAGTGTGAGCCCCTCTAAAAGTCATTTCTATCCTCCTGAGAGCCCCTTTAAGAACATTTTGGCGACATTCAGTCTTCGCGTCTTTCTTGATTGTTTTTCAGTTATTATTGCGTCGTCTTTGCTTCCAGCTTTTTTACATTGTCCATTCAACATGTAAAATAGTATCATGCTTCTACCTGGAGAAAAGGAACCTTGTTTCTCCAGGGAACCTCCATCTTTCAGTCAGAGAGGCACGGCCGGATCTGATACTGTGTGCTGAGCAGAGACACTGCGAGCACGCCCGAGGACTTTGATTGACAGCTGGCTTTGCAGTGTATTTGTGCAGAGAAAGAAGTCAGTCACCGCTGCGTGTAAGAATATGCAGCGTTCTGGATAGAGCGCATGTTTGCTGCGTCCAAAACATTGCCGGCTATTGAACGCAGGTGATTCGCATGTGGTCAGTGAACCGTGCGGATTCACCGCGTCCAATACATTGTATGGCTGAAATTTCTCTTACGGAGACTCGCGTCTCCGAAAGAGAAATTGACATTCTGCAGTCTGGAGAGACGCGTCGCTTGTCCTCCGCCGGTGTCTGGCACGCATAGTGGGCATGGGATTTTTTTAAATACCCCCCCCCACACACAACCTCCTGTATACATACAAATATCCCATGCGCATGAAAAAAAACACATCACATACTCACCTTTCTCCCGTCCCCCCCATGCTCTGCTCCTGTCTCCTGTGCACTGAGTCTCAGCAGCAGCGTGATGAAATGACGTTGTCGCGTCTGCTGTCTTATGCACTGATTGGTAGAAGATGGAGCCGGTGGTGGCCCAGTCCTTCACCAATGTAGTCACCGCTGTCTGCATCCTCAGTGACTGGGCAGTTTATGGACAGCGGCAGACGAGAGCATGGTGCGGCCCTTGGACCACTGGTTCGGTCCCCGTGCCTAACTGGAACAGCCAGAGGGCCGAATGTGGCCCATGGGCTGCAGTTTACCCAGGTCTGGTGTACCCAATACTGGGCAATTTTACATGGCGTGATGAGGGCTGTAGAGCAGCGATTGAGGCAGCACTGGACTCTGCCTGCCACAAACAGATGCATTGCACTTTTCCTGTCATCATTGAGATCTAGCTGCTGAATGGTCATGATACATTTACATTGTGGTCAGACTGCTGTTACCAGAACATTACGACTTTATAATTAATGATAAATTGTGCTTTATCGTAATTTGGCATTAATCATCTCAAACCAAACATGATTTAACCTCAGCATATGTTTTTTGATACATTTCATGCTTGATCCATTATTGCATTTTTGCTTTATTTTTCCAGTTTAAGAGTAATCGTTGTTTTTAATTTTTACTTCATAAATTAATATTATACATGAAGATAATAAACTTTGCAATAGATCTTATCAGATGAATTGTTTACTCTAAGTGTTATCTGTAATTTGTATGTAACCCCTTCTCATGTGCAGCACCATGGAATCAATGGTGCCATAGAAATAAATAATAATAATAATGATGATGAATCTACTTCTTTCTTGCCAGGACTGATCATTACTTTCCAAAATTCTCAATGCTCGGGTGAAATCTGTATTCAGGTAAGACAGATTTTTTTCCATTACTGAGATAAATCTCATCAGTACCACCTGTCATCTCCTATGTAGATGAGAAGAGGAGGAGGAGTGAGGCGCTTTGCTTCTAGCACCTCCGTCCTCCACTCTATGTAGAATCTTACCAGTAGCAACTGCAATCTTCTATCTCAGTAATGTAACTTTCTGTCTTCACTGAATATAGATTTTTCCCAAGAATTTTGATAACGAGTGATCAATCCTGGCGGAGAAAGAAGCAGATGTTTTTTGATAAGAAACTGTAATAGATGCCATTTTCATTTGTAATATTGATTTACAAAGTAAAAACGACAATTAAGGCACTGTCACACTTAGCGATCGCACTAGCGATCACGACAACGACACGACCTGGCGAGATCGTTGGTGCGATCACTATGTGGTCGCTAGTTAGCTTCCAAACACAAAGATCTCATCAGCGATCTGTATAACGACCTCTGCGGTCGTTGGGAAAACCTAGTCCCGCCTGCGATGCTGGTAAAGTCTTTCATAAAGGGTATCACCCTCAGCGATTCAGGCTCACCACGGGACACCAACGACCAAAAAACTGCTCAGAACGTTCATGAGCGATCAGCGACATCTCAGCAGGGGCCACATCGCTGCTACATGTCACACACAGCTAAGTCGCTAACGAGATCGCTACTGCGTCATAAAATCGCTGACTCTTTAGCGATCTCATTAGCGATCTCGCTTAGTGTGACAGTACCTTTACTCTTTAACCTCTTAACGACCTTTGACTTACTTGTACGTCATATATTGTGTCCCTACCTCACACGCCGAGCCTGCATCTTTCCCAGCACATCATGTCTAATTTAAATCAGCCGTCATGTGCCTTTAACAGCCGCAGGTCAAGTGGAGCTCCCCCGCAGCTGTTAACGTGTTAAATCCCGCTGTCAATCTTTGACAGAAGCATCTAACACTGACTAGCAGGCATTCCACGTGCCCATTGGCGCACCCATGATGTCATCGCGGGGTGACGATGTTTTGTCATGACATCCAGAGGTCTGCTGAAGATGCTTGTGCTTGCCATTACGATACTTCTGGCACCCAATCACTGCTGGTGTCACTGTCTCCTCTTTTGGATGTATACATAATCAAGAGGAAAATAAATAAACGAAAAAAAATGGGTAACAGAGCAGATAATGTAAAAAATATGTACCTTTATGATGACAATTTACGTAAAAAAATAATTTTTAGGGCATAAATATAAAAATTAAAATTCAAAAGGCAGCGACACCTTAGTGCCACATTTAAGCAGAGTTATAATACATAGGTTTATGTGAATGCCTAATAGAGATATACAGTATGTAACTATATGGAATTAACATTTTGCAGATGTAGTTAAATGTAGTCATGCAATACAAGACTGTACCATATAATACACAAAGGAATAATGACTAGTATTCATATGTATATAATCAAGTCAGATAATATAAAGTGCATAGTGCTAAACATACAAAAACGTAATATAATGACTATCACATGAGGATATAGTCGAACATAGTCAATATAAAATATAGGTGGTCCAACCAGACCTACAAATACTTGGCTATCGTTCAGTAAACATTAGTAATGGGGCAAGACAGGCTAATAGGTATTGGATACCAATCCTGGTTAAGCAGGACCCCATGGTTGCAGCAGGGTGGTCTCCTTAGTCCCTCTATGCCCCCCTAGGTGTCAGAGAGAATAACCATGTCAGGATTTGTATTCTATATTATTTTGGCTGCCTTTACTATTATTAGGATCTCTACCTTAACCAAGATTTGTAAAAGTCCTATCTATCAAAATATAAAATAATTCAATTGGTAAATGGTGTAATAAGGAAAAAAAATAAAAATGTTAGAATTATGTTTTTTTTTAGCCACCGCAACGTTGCAATAAGAGGTTTTCAACACTTTGTATTTACCTCTAAATGGTATCAATAAAAATGTTTACTCAGGGCAAAAAAAAAAAAAAAAGCCCTCGTCCAGCCCCATGAAAACATTTTTTTTTCATGAAAAATGAAAACATTACAGGTCTTGGAAAATGGCAATACAAGCAAAACATTTTTTTCTTACACATTTCCAAAAATTTTCACCACTTAAATAGAAAAAAGCTATATGTGTTTGGTACAGTATCTACATACTCGTACTGTCCTGGAGACTCGTATTGCCCAGTCAGTTTTACCATGTAGTTAACACTGTAAAAAAAAAAATCAATTGCATATTTGCACTTTTTTGTGCAATTTCAACGCATTTGGCATTTTTTTTTCATGCTTTCCGTGCATCACATGATAAGATAATCTGTCATTCAAAATTGCAACTCATCCTTCAAAACACAAGCCCTCATAGAGCTATGTGGACGGAAGTATAAAAAAAAGGATCGGGATGGGGTTAAAGCAGGTGGTTTTTTTTTGCTTTTTTTATTTCCACCAGAATTCTTCTTTCATGTTGCTCCTATTTTGAAGTCTATTTTCTACTTGTTCATCTGTTTTGCTTTTTTTGCTCTATTGTGGGAGTGGTTTTTGTATTCCATATTTTCAGATAATATACTATTTGTGTATTTTTAAAAAGTCTCTACATTTGTGTCAATGTACCTGTGAGTGTTTTATTTATTTTTTATACTCCATAAATTTTGGTAGAAATGTTAATAGTTGCATGCAACACTTTTAATGGATCACGCATCTTTTTGGTTTCAAAAAGGCATAAAAATCAAAAAGAAGCTTTTTTTTTTTTATTATTTTGCGCAAAATTCGTGAATGAATCCTCATGTGTTATTTTTAAGAATTTGGTGCTTAAACCGGCAATGGATACCACATGACAAAAGGAGAAGTGACTTATAAGAACCGACAGAGCTATGCTGCCCGACCAACATACAGCATGCATCAGACTCTGAAACACAGCTGCTTTACAAAGTAAACATACTTTAAAAAACCGCTGGAGAGTAAACCGCACTGGAGACTAGTAGAAAATGCCGTTCCCAAGCGTTTTCTTCGCACTTACTCCCCTTTAATGATAGGTCTCTTCTTGTGTGCTTGTATAGGGAGAAACCAGTCAGTCATTGACAGCGAGTGGGGAAAAGCTGTGAAGGACGGTGCTTGAAGGAAAATTTTATAGAAAAGGGCGCAATATAGAAAATTAAATACAACTAACATTATTTTGTATGCATTGTATTATTAGAATTGTAACTTAAGTGTTAGTGTAGTGGCTGTAAGTTATTGTACTCACCAATCACCATTTCCTGCGGTGTCCAGGTGATAGCGGCTCTTTAGAGCATAGAGTGATCTGGAGAGTCTGTGTGTGATTCGGATGTCTTTTTTTAGGCCACTTTCAGTGTCAAAGATCACAGCCATGGTGGTTATGTTGAACCCACCACGCTGTTATCTTTTTGTCACAAACAGCCCTCTGCTGCTCCCTAACATCAGGACAATTACACATTTGACCGAGGATTAACGGATGAGGCTTCGGCTGTTACCACTATTAGACCGGGGTCACACTTGCGAGAAACTCGCACCTCAATAACCGGCACTGTCGATGGCACTCAGGACCGGAGTGTGCGGCTGCATGTATTTCTATGCAGCTGAACCTTCAGTCCAAGTGCCTGTGGCAGTGCCAGGTATTGAGGTGCGAGACTCGTGCGAGTTTCTCACAAGTGTGACCCCGGCCTTAGGCCGGTTATTGGAGAACTAATAATGAGCGTATGGTATATCCAACTCATTGAAAATATATTTACCCCGGTGTGGTCACTACTAACGCCACGATAACCCAAGAACTACTCTCTGCCACTTTCAGTCGTTTGTACCGGCTGATTGGATGCCTGGTTTCTGGTAGCATATGGCTTTCAGGTGTGTGGTTTACTAAACAAAAGGAACTGCACTATTAAATGTTATATTATCCAGAACGAGGCAGTGTTTATAAAATATACAAAAGATTTTTACAAAGGGGAGAAAACAATACAGCATATACAATTAAATAAAAGAAATTTGATTAACAGAGAAACTTACTATGCTGGTCACAGAGATTGCTCAGCTGAGCGGATGGAAGCAATCCGATTGAAGACATCTGGTTAACATGTATCAAGCCCCCGCTGATATGTATCTTCCTTAGCATTGAACACAGATCGTCATTCGCCTTGTCCTTTTATCAGCACCTAAGTTATGATGACTCATAACAGGGCTGGTCATGGGATGTGGCTTCAGTTTCAGAAGATTGATATTCCCAATATTCACAATATCTTTACTCCAGACAATCACAGGACTTTGATATCATATTTTTTATCTGGATTTTACCTTTTCATAGCTAGGAGACATGGCATGTCTGTTGTCAGCGATCTGACCACTATTGATATGTGGCTTATGGACCTGTGTTACAGTTATGAAAAAATATGCATATTCTTCCCCAATTAGTCCTGAAGTTGAAAATGTATGTCCCATCAATATCGGATCTATACAAACCCCAATATTCATAACTTTTCCCCGATGCGCCAGTGTCTAGCTGCAGATATCCCATTTCCTGAGAAGGGAACAAAAGTTAACTCTGTTAGATTTCCTGCTTCTCCTAGTCTTCTTGTCCATTCCCACAATAGATATCCTGCCTTAATTACCTGTCTACACAAGGGAGTCTTAGGGCCCCGTCACACATAGCGACACACCAGCGAATCCAACAACGATATGCACTTGTCAGGATCGCTGGTGTGTCACTACATGATCGCTGCGCTGTGCCTGGAAACCCGATGTGTACCTTGGTTATCAGCTCCCCTGCAGCAGCGCGCTGGTATCCAACGTACACATCGGGTTTCCAGGCACCGCCCGGCGCCTGGAAACCCGATGTGTACCTTGATTACCAGCTGATCTCTGGTCTCCTGCCTGCCACATGCAGCGATGCTTGCTGGCCAGCAGGAGACCAACGATCAAAAAAATGTCCAGGACATTCAGCGACGATCAGCGATACCCAGCAGGGGGGCTGATCATCGCTGAATGTCACACACAGCGATATCGCTGGGGAGATCGCTGTTGCGTCACAAAACTAGTGACTCAGCAGCGATCTCGCTAGCGAGATCGCTGTGTGTGACGGGGGCTTAAGCTTCAAAGGGAGTTTTAATTAATTAATTAGTTTTGTCACTTCTCAGCTATACGTGAATTTCTCACTTCCTAGATGTCAACTGTGTAAGGGCCCCGTCTCACATAGCGAGATCGCTGCTGAGTCACAAGTTTTGTGACGCAACAGCGATCTCAGCAGCGATCTCGCTATGTCTGACACATACCAGCGATCAGGCCCCTGCTGTGAATCGCTGGTCGTGTCAGAAATGCCTGGACTTTTTTTTTTATCGCTGGTCTCCCGCTGGCCAGCACGCATCGCTGCGTGTGGCAGGCTGGAGACCAGCGATCAGCTGGTAACCAAGGTACATATCGGGTTTCCAAGCTCGGGGCTGTGCCTGGAAACCCGATGTGTACGTTGGACACCAGCGCGCTGCTGCAGGGGAGCTGGTAACCAAGGTACACATCGGGTTTCCAGGCACCGCGCAACGCCTGGAAACCCGATGTGTACCTTGGTTACCAGCTCCCTGCACCAGCGGGTTGGTATCCAACGTACACTGCGGGTTACTAAGCGACGTTACCCGCATTGTCGCTGTCCTGATCGCTGCCTGAGCTGCCTGTTTGGCAGCTCAGCAGCGATCATGTAGAGACACACCAGCGATCCTGACAAGTTCATATCGTTGTCGGGATCGCTGGTGCGTCGCTATATGAGACGGGGCCCTAATTCTAATGCTACTTTTGGGAGGGTTGTAGATTTTAAGTTCTTTCTCCTACTACGATTCTGTGAGAGGGGGTAGGTGAATGCACACTCACTGGAACAGTGTTATGGATCTTAATGTTTTCTTTGGCAGTCAGTATTTTAATTCAATATTTGTAAGTCAAAACCAGGAGTGGAACAATCAGAGGAAAAGTATCGTATATACTCATGTATAAGCCGACCCGTGTATAAGCCAACCCCCTTAATTTTGCCACAAAAAACTGGGAATACTTGTTGACTCGCGTATAAGCCTAGGGTGAAAAATGATTATGCCCCCATATGCTCCATAGATTATGCACCTATATGATGCTCCACAGATTATGCCCCCATATGCTCCACAACTTATGCCCAATATGCTCCACAGATTATGCCACCATATGCTCCACAGATTATGCCCAATATGCTCCACAGATTAAGCCCCCATTTGCTCCACAGATTAAGCCCCCATATGCTGGACAGATTATGCCCCCATATGCTGGACAGATTATGCCCCCATATGCTCCACAGATTATGCCTCCATATGCTGCACAGATTATGCCCCCATATGCTCCACAGATTATGCCCATATAGGCTCCACAGATTATGCCCCCATATGCTCCACAGATTAAGCCCCCATATGCTGCACAGATTATGCCCCATATGCTGCACAGATTATGCCCCATATGCGCCACAGATTATGCCACCATTTGCTCCACAGATTATGCCCCATATGCTCCACAGATTATGCCCCCATATGCTGCACATATTATGCCCCCATATGCTGCACAGATTATGCCCCATATGCTGCACAGATTATGCCCCCATATGCTGCACAGATTATGCCCCATATGCTGCACAGATTATGCCCCCATATGCTGTGCAGATTATACCCCATATGCTGCACAGATTATGCCCCATATGCTGCCAAGATTATCCCCATATGCTGCACAGATTATGCCCCCATATGCACCACAGATTATGCCCCCCATATTTGGGGTCCACAGATTATGCCCCCATAGGCTCCACAGATTATGCCCCCATAGGCTCCACAGATTATGCCCCCATAGGCTCCACAGATTATGCCCCCATAGGCTCCACAGATTATGCCCCCATAGGCTCCACAGATTATGCCCCATAGGCTCCACAGATTAAGCCCCCATATGCTGCACAGATTATGCACCTATATGATGCTCCACAGATTATGCCCCATATGCTCCACAACTTATGCCCAATATGCTCCACAGATTATGCCACCATATGCTCCACAGATTATGCCACCATATGCTCCACAGATTATGCCCCCATATGCTGCACAGATTATGCCCAATATGCTCCACAGATTATGCCCCCATATGCTACACAGATTATGCCCCCATATGCTCCACAGATTATGCCCCCATATGCTGCACAGATTATGCCCCATATGCTGCACAGATTATGCCCAATATGCTCCACAGATTATGCCCCCATATGCTCCACAGATTAAGCCCCCATATGCTGGACAGATTATGCCCCCATATGCTGGACAGATTATGTCCCTATATGCTGCACAGATTATGCCCCCATATGCTCCACAGATTCTGCCCCCATATGCTGCACAGATTATGCCCCCATATGCTCCACAGATTATTCCCATATAGGCTCCACAGATTATGCCCCCATATGCTCCACAGATTAAGCCCCCATATGCTGCACAGATGATGCCCCATATGCGCCACAGATTATGCCACCATTTGCTCCACAGATTAAGCCCCCATATGCTCCACAGATTATGCCCCATATGCTCCACAGATTATGCCCCCATATGCTCCACAGATTATGCCCCCATATGCTGCACAGATTATGCCCCCATATGCTGCACAGATTATGCCCCCATATGCTGCACAGATTATTCCCCCATATGCTCCACAGATTATGCCCCCATATGCTGCACAGATTATGCCCCCATATGCTGCACAGATTATGCCCCCATATGCTGCACAGATTATGCCCCCATATGCTGCACAGATTATTCCCCCATATGCTCCACAGATTATGCCCCCATATGCTGCACAGATTATTCCCCCATATGCTGCACAGATTATGCCCAATATGCTCCACAGATTATGCCCCCATATGCTGCACAGATTATGCCCCCCATATGCACCACAGATTATGCCCCCATAGGCTCCACAGATTATGCCCCCATAGGCTCCACAGATTATGCCCCCATAGGCTCCACAGATTAAGCCCCCATATGCTGCACAGATTATGCCCCATATGCTACACAGATTATGCCCCCATATGCTACACAGATTATGCCCCCATATGCTGCACAGATTATGCCCCCATATGCTGCACAGATTATGCCCAATATGCTCCACAGATTATGCCCCCATATGCTGCACAGATTATGCCCCCCATAGGCTCCACAGATTATGCCCCCATAGGCTCCACAGATTATGCCCCCATAGGCTCCACAGATTATGCCCCCATAGGCTCCACAGATTATGCCCCCATAGGCTCCACAGATTATGCCCCCATAGGCTCCACAGATTTTGCCCCATAGTATAGGTCTCTTATGCTGCTGCTGCAAAAAAAATGACATACCTCTCGTCGCTGGGGGCCAGGTGCCGGTGTCCTGAGCAGGCGGTGACACCGGCGCGCTATGGGGGACAGGTGCCGCCGGTGTCACCGCTCGCTCAGGACCCCGGCACCTGAGATATTTACCTGTCCTCTCTCCACCGCTGCGCACTGCTCCCTCTTCCGGGTCCTCGGCAGTGAATGATCAGGCAGAGGGCGCGGCGCGCAATAACGACGTCATCGCGCCCTCTGCCTGAACATTCACAGCCAGAGGAGTCGGATGAGGGAGCAGCACAGCGGTGGTCTGGGGACAGGTAAATATCGCTATACTCACCCCTCCGCCGGCGCGTCTCTGCAGGCTCTCCTCTTCTCCCGGCGGTCTCTCTCCCCGCAGCTCTTCCGTCCTACAGTGGTCACGTGGTACCACTCATTAAAGTCATGAATATGTGTATATTCATGACTTTAATGAGCGGTACCATGTGACCGCTGCAGGAAGGAGCCGGAGATCGTGGGAGAAGCAGTAGGGGCTGCAGAGACGCGCCGGCAGAGGGGTGAGTATGATCCGACACCCCCGCCCCCTGCCGACCCCCGTATATGACTCGCGTATAAGCCGAGAGGGGGACTTTCAGCCCAAAAAAATGGGCTGAAAATCTCGGTTTATACACGAGTATATATGGTATAATAGAAACACGTCACCACTTCTGTATTTTTCACCCACTCCTGGTTTTGACTTACAAATACTGAAATAAAATACTGACCACATACTGAATATGTGAATGTGGCCTTATATTGTAAGCCTATGGAGCCTGATTCTGACCTTCCATGGGCTTACATTGTAAAAAGCCATTTCCAGGTCACACATCGCACTCAAGAGTCTGAATTGCTGTTGTGTGAATAAGAACAGGAACAAAGCTGTGCTGAATACTGGATAAGATAGCGTTAGGTGAGTATATTAACACACTGACACTACGCTGACATTTACACAGGTTTAAAGTGAACCTGTCAGCAGGATTGTGCACAGTAACCTACAGACAGTGTCAGGTCAGAGCCGTTATACTGATTAAAATGATACCTTGGTTGATGAAATCCGTATTGTTGTTTCTTAATCTTTATTTTCATCGTGTTAATGATGTGCTCGTGTCCTAACTTGGGGTTCATGTATGTGTGAACTTATTAGATATTCATAATGCAGCCTGCTGACAGATCACTGCTCCCTCACTGACCTGCCTCCTAATTTACATAATGAATACCTAACATACTGAAGAAAGAGACAAAAAACGCTTCTGCAGGTAGGTGTCGGCCGTGGAACCTGCGCTGCAGCATAATCGCATGGTTACTGTGCACTTAATCCCTTTTGCAGATTTACTTGAGCGAGGGAAAATTGAAAATTGAACTGGGGTGCTTGCACAGTAGCAGCTATCAGTTGTATAGAGATCCAATAGCTGCTGTTGCGCTGGCAGCACCATCTTGCTGGAGATAAAAAAAAAAAAAAAGTCCTCCAAGATGGCACCGCCTACACAGTAGCAGCTCTCTGTGATCGCCAACAGCTGCTATTGCGCATGGCGCGGCAGTGGATAAGCACCTTTTTTTTTTCCTTCTCCAGCAAGATGGCGCCGCCTGCACAACAGCAGCTATTGAAACTCTATACAAACCGATAGCAGCTACTGCGCAGACGCCCCGGGCGCTATTTTCAAAATGACTTTTTTGATTTTCAACTCGCTCAGTCACCTTCCTGCAGAAGTGTTTTTTGTCTCTTTCTTCAGTATGTTAGGTATTCATTATGTAAACTAGGGGGCAGGTCAGTGAGGGAGCAGTGATCTGTCAGCAGGCTGCATTATGAATATCTAATAAGAGCGCACATACCCCAGCCCCGCCGAAGGACACGAGCACATCATTAACACAATACTGAAAATAAAGATTAAGAAACAGTCACAAGACGGATTTCATCAACCGAGGTATCATTTTATTTAGTATAACGGTGCCGACCTGACACTGTCTGTAGGTTACTGTGCACAATCCTGCTGACAGGTTCACTTTAAGGGCTGGCAGGGCTTCTTTAATAATAAGAATACACACTTAACTAAGAAATGTTAACTGCATTTCAATTATTTGCATGCAATTTTTGGAAACCCTTTAACCAAACTGTTTTTTTTTTGTTTTCTTTTTCTCCCAGCACATTTCACTAGAAATACAGAGATATATAATGTATTTGAAACCCCATTTCTTCATCAGAAAACATGAATGAAAATTTGAAACTGTAAAAAATACTCATCAAAGCAACCAAATATGATCAACTGTATGGAGAACGCTACTAAGATATCTGTATCAGACGGTACAGAACTTCTCACTAATACCGATGTGAACACAACTGTAGGTGATATAACATGGCCATATACAACTATTAAAGAAGAATCATCTGATGAAGAAAATCTCAATATAACTACAGACCAAATAAAGGAAGAATTATGCTATGTAGGAAAAAATCCCACTACCATTCATACTTCCTTATATCATACACAACCAGATCTGTCCAGCCAGATTAATGAGACCTCTGATCTTTATAAATTCACAAAGAATACACAGCAGTATTCTCCTACCCCTGTTAAAGAAGAAATATTTCCGATTTACACAGCAACCGACCAATCACAACAACATCTTTACTGTTTAAAGACTGAATCCTTCACACATGATCAAGCAAATACTTCTGATCACACACAATATATATCTATACATATAAAAGAGGAATATGACTCCACTGAGGCCGATGAATTGATTTTTACAGGAATTCATATGGGCAGAAATCACACACAACAGGATTCTTGTGCTCATATTAAGGAGGAATCCATTCCATTTGCTGCAGGAAATCTTGTAGACAATGACATTTCTAAATCCACAGATCATATACAACAATATCTACCAAATATTAAGGAGGAATCTGTGTCCGATGAAGATGCAAAGCTTGCTGAGCTTTATACACCTGCAGATCCACTACATTACATGTCTCTTCAAATTAAAGAGGAACCCTTCTCATGCGAAGAAGGAGGCATCACTGATACAGACCTTTACATACCCATAGGTCATTCACAATACACCTTTTCTCATATTATGGATGAATCCACCTCCTATGAAGAAGTCAATTTATCAAACATTGATATTTATACACCTACAGATGATACACAATATACCACTTTATCTACTTTTACTGATGAGTATGGGAGTGAAGACACAAACCAATCTCTAGCAGAGAGAGATTTCCTATGTACTACTTGTGGAAAGTGTTTTAAAACTGCATCACTTCTTCAGAAACATCAGCAGATTCACATATGTGAAACGCCATACAGTTGTACAGAATGCAGTAAATATTTCAGCAGTAACTCAAACCTTATAACGCACAAGCGAACTCACACAGGAGAGAAACCGTTTTCTTGTCCAAAATGTGATAAAAGTTTTAGTACCAACTCAAACTTGATTGCGCATCAGAAAATCCACACTGGAGCAAAGCAGTATTCCTGTTTTCAGTGTGGTAAATGCTTCAGCAGCAATTCATATCTTGTTGTACACCACCGGATACACACAGGAGAGAAACCTTATTCCTGTTCAGAATGTGGGAAGCGTTTTACCAGCTATTCAGAACGGAACAGACATCAGAGGATCCACACAGGAGAAAAGCCTTATTCCTGTCCAGTGTGTGGAAAAGCTTTTCTAAGTAGCTCTGAACGAAACAGTCACCAGAGAATCCACAACAAGGAGAAGCCATATTCTTGCATGGATTGTGGGAAACGATTTATAAGGAATTCAGACTTCATCAAACATCAAAGGATTCATACAGATGAGAGGCCATACCCATGTTCGGAATGTGGAAAATGTTTTCGTAGCTCATCAGAACTTAATAGACATCATCGGTTCCACACAGGAGAAAAAACCATTTTCTTGTCCAAGTTGCGATAAATGTTTTCTTAATAACTCCAAACTTGTACGGCACCAGAAAAGTCATACAGGAGAGAAACCATTTTCTTGCTCTGAATGTGGGAAATGTTTTATGAGCAATTCACATCTTGTTAGACATCAGAGGGTCCACATAAGGTATACAACATAGAAAGTATGCAATGTTGGCTCCGGACATCAAGAACCCACTAAATGTATTAGATGACAATGTGCTGCCTTCTTAAAACAATGATCTTTGAGTGCCCCATTTAGAAAGTATTAATTCCCCATTAACTTTATTCATGGCCCTTGAATTTCCCCCAAAAGTAATATTACCACCTTCCCTGTTAAAAGTAAGTTTATAATCACCTAATCTAAAGAATTAGTTCTCCCCTGTGCACATAGTGACCCAGCACAGTTCTCGCAATACATTGACGTTGCACTGGGGCTTTTTGTAGGCCAGAGGAAGGGAGTCTTATGTCCTACCACAGGATCCAGCTTTGTCATCATGATACCAATGCAGTTCAAAGTGAAGCTCACCCGGAGATCATGGCCACCTCGCCAGAAGTTCTGGTCACATGCACTGCCCCGGATTTTCAGCTATAGCGATACCACTTCTTAGGGGTGCAAAATTTCAAAGGAAAAAAAAATGTTCTTCCTTTTTCAATTGAAATTTTGTGTCCAGAGCAACCACCTATGTGCCTCCTTGCTGTTTGACTGCACACATTTCTAATATTCATATGTACTGAAATTGGTTATCGGAGTATGACATATGCTGGAAATTACTTTAGATTATCCAAGGACCTGAAAAGCGCTAACCCCTTTTTAAACACCACATAAAAAATATTGCGGTCCACTATCTACTTTCTATATCCGAGGGTTTGGTGATTCTTTTACCTGGGGATCCACATAGTCCTAAGCTATGCATGTTTTTTTTTTTCCTGTATTTCCTGTTATTTCTCATGTAAAAACTTGTCACATGGATGCAATTTTTTTTGTATATAATAAACAGCAATCCAAATGGTGGTGCCAATCCTTCTTAACCCGCAAATATAAATGAGACTTTTCAGATGTAGGGGTCTACAAAACAGAATTGTAAAAAAAATGAATAAAATCTCCCATACCTTTCTAAGAGATCTGTTATTCTATAATGATTATTCTGAGGTGAGATTTACCAAAATGATTCTCAGAGAATCACAAAGCACAACCTCAGGGTGTCTACTTTTTCTATTCCTTCAATGGAAATATGCAAACAGAGGCTGGACAGATATCTGTGAGATGGTTTATTGAATCCTGCATTGAGCAGGTGGTTGAACATGATGACCCTGGAGGTACCTTCCAACTCTAACATTCTATGATTCTAATTTTCTAATACACAGTATATTTAACCTTAGAGGGAGTCATTAAAACTGTGGCCACAATTCATTAAATAGCTTTGAGAAGTTGCCAGATTGTTTCACCGCAACGCTAGGATGAACAAAAATGTAGTGACTTTTTGACATTTTCAAGGCCATTTTTGTTAAGCTCCAACAAAGTTGACGCAACTGGGACAGGGCGTGACGAGTGGTGGAGTTCTTTCATCACAAATCTTACTTCAATCCCCAACTACAGTACGATTTGCTCCTCCAATAAATTGGATGCCTTGCACTCCACCATGCCTCCTGATCAAGACTGGTGTGAAAAATGCTGGTCTTTATGAATTGAGGCCTGTATTCTTATTTTTAAGGGCAACAATACGGAAAATGTCGTTCACACGTGACAAAATAGAGGTTCCAATAATAGAATTCTCATATGGATTACAGTTTAAATTTGTATGTGCCACATATAATTGTCACAACTCTAATGTCTGAAGACCCTAGGCAAGGGACTCCTTCCCTGTCCCTAATGCCTCGGGAGCCCTAGCTATTCCTGCCCCAGATTACTTCTCATGGTGAAGGCGCCGGGTCCATGTACATTGCTGAACTCCTGACTCAACCCTATATGTTCCCCTTCCCCACCCAAGGAAGCAGGGAGTAATAATGTATCAATATACACAAACCGGACTAACAAGGGAGGATGTACAGGGATAAATGAAATACCAAACATACAAATATGCTCTCACAGACAACAAATAGTAACACCGGGGAGAAAAGGAAGGTAACCCAAATGGGAGAGGGTGAGGATTTGCACACAGCCAAAACATCAAGCAACAGTCACAGATCAAAACTCCAAATGCCTCTACAAAGAAACGATTCCTCCACACCAGGCAGTACAAGACAAAGGCTGGAGTCACACTAAACGTACAAAAAAAAAAAAAAAGTCGGCCCGATTTTCACTGCTGAGAGTTGCAGGAGTGTCATGAGAGTACAATCTGATTTTTCACACCTAGCATCCGATTTATACACGAATGCAGTGCAATTGCTATCCGATTGCAATACGATTTTAACATGACGTTTTACATATAGCAATTCTCTGTCATTTACACATTGTTTTCAATGGAAATATTCTTCAAAACACACATATATATATGAGAGAGAATAAAAGCCAGCAGTTCATCTGCCACGTACTGTAAAATCATAGCAGGACCCGACAGCATAGAATAGATGGATTACATACAGTATATACACATAGAATAGAGAGTTATACACAGCCTCATTCTTCCCACTTGACCTGTAGCGGTGGCAAGTGGGGTGATAGTTGGGGGGGTTGATGTCACCTTTGTATGTCAGGTGACATCAAGTAAGAGTAGAATATTCAGCTCACCCCTATGTAAGTCCACTGGAACTCGTAGCACGTATCACGTCTCTGCCAGACATAAGAAAGATACTTGTACATGTAGAAAAGATCCAGCTTTCGAGAAAGTGGTTAAAATCCAAGACATTATTTCATTTCCATTAAAATATCATGACTGCCATCTGTGCCCAAACCGGTAATACCTGAGGAAGATCGTCAAGGAGGACCTGTGCGCGCTTCAAACAGCTCAGTGTTCTTAGGATAGCCTCCACCTGCAACCAGTCAGGTTTATCAACCAAGCAAAACAGGTGAAAAATAGTTAAAACCAATAAAGAACAATCAACATGAATAATGCTTATATAAACGTGTATAAGCCGAGATTTTCAGCACCTTTTTTTGTGCTGAAAATGCCCCCTCGGCTTTATACACGAGTCATAGGGCAGAAACCAGGGGGGGAGGGGATGCGGCGGCAGGAGCCGGTGGCTGGGACATCATACTCACCCTCCCCATGCCATCGCTGAACGTCCCTGCAATCCTGCGTTCTCCCCGGCTTCCTGCAGCTCTCCAGCGCTGAGCGGTGACGTAATACCCGCTCATTAAGGTCATGTAATATGGACGCGACGCCACTCCCATGGGCGTGGCCTCCATATTCATGGCCTTAATGAGCGGTATTACGTCACCGCTCAGCGCTGGAGAGCTGCAGGAAGCCGGGGAGAGCTGCAGGAAGCCGGGGAGAACGCAGGATTGCCGGCCGGGACGTTCAGCGATGGCACGGGGAGGGTGAGTATGATGGAGGAGGATGGGGGGAGCATGGAGGACAAGGAGCACGGAGCAGGATGGGGGGGACGAGCACGGAGCAGAACGGGGGAGGACGGAGAGCACGGAGCAGGACGGGGGGAGGACGGAGAGCACGGAGCAGAACGGGGGGAGGACGGAGAGCACGGAGCAGAAGGCGGGAGGACGGAGAGCACGGAGCAGAACGGGGAGAGCACGGAGCAGGACGGGGGGGGGACGAGAGCACGGAGCAGAACGGGGGAGGATGGAGAGCACGGAGCAGGACAGGGGTTTGCACAGAGGAGAATGGGGGCGCACAGAGCTGAATGGGGGCGCACAGAGCTGGATGGGGGAGCACAGAGCAGGACGGCAACTTATACACCCGGCTTATACGCGAGTCAATAAGTTTTCCAAGTTTTTTGTGGCAAAATTAGGGGGGTCGGCTTATACACGGGTCGGCTTATACATGAGTATATACGGTACATAAGTACATTATATCAATTTATCCATGAATATGAAAAAAAAGGTATAAACGAACCAAACATGGAAAACATTACATAAAAAATTAATTCCCTCTCAAGATTCAGACCCGCCAGTACATGTGAATCTAAAAGGAAAATCCACAGCACTTCTCTATCGCATAGCCGTTTAACCCTATCACCGCCCCATGTGTTTTTAATCTGCTCTATCATATAAACCGAACAATGGGTGATATCCCTGCTATGAGAAGTGATGAAATGTTTAAAACATTCGACATAATGCGAGTGGAGCAATGCTGGACATCATAGAAATGTTTTCGTATTCTATTTTCTAAATTCCTAGGAAAAAGAGAGAGAGAGAAAAAAAATGGAAAAAATAATGGACATAACAAAAAATTAGTAGTATAGCATGAATTCCCTCTTAAGATTCAGACCCGCCGGTACACGTGTGTCTAAGGAAAATCCACAGCGCTTCTCTATTGTGTAGTCATTTAACCCTATCACCGTCACGTAAATGTTTTTTAATCTGCTCTATCGCATAAACTGAACAATGGGTATATCCCTATTATGAGAGGTGATAAAGTGTTTTGAAACATTCGACATATTGCGAGTGGTACAATGCTGGACATCATAGAGATGTTCCCGTATTCTCTCTTTTAATTTCCTAGTTGTGGAACCCACATATTTTAAATCACATAATTTGCATTCTATTATGTATACCACATAATTTGAGTTGCAGTTCAAGAATTCCTTAATTTTGTAATTTTTGTTATTAAAAGAATTAGAAAAAGCAGAAACTTTAGAATGAAAACATGTTTTATATGGAAACTGACCACATTTATGATACCCCTTTAGCCAATGGCTTTTCTGAAGAATTTTTTTGGAGCTATAAAAACGGTGATAAAAAATTTCCTAATGTGGGTGCTCGTCTGGAGACAATACTGACTCCATTTTCCAAAATGGTGTCCATAACACTATCATCTCTTAAGATGTTCAGATTGCGCTGAACTATAGTAGTGATGGATTTAAAAGAAGTACTATGGGTGAGAACTAAAGTAGGACGACCAGATACATTATTGTTATTAGACCTTTTTCTGGATTATATTCAGAAATTGGAGCCATATTGATCAAAGAATTTCTGGACTTATTTTTAGTGATATTAATAGCTCTGTCAATGGTCCAGTCTGGATAGTTTCTTTTTTTAAGATGATTTCTGATGGTTTGTATTTCTTTTTTAAATGACAAATCATCACTGCAATTTCTTCTCGCTCGAGAGAGTTCACCTACAGGTATAGATTTAATGGTGTGAAAAGGGTGGAAACTGCATGTAAAATTGTGTTTCCTGCTGTTTTTTTCCGATACGTTGAACTAGAGATAATACTATTCGATTCACCAACTAGACAAAAGTCCAAAAAACAAATGGACTTTTCATGTAAAAAATGTGTGAATTTTAAATTGAAGTCATTAGAATTCATGAAATCCAGAAAAGAGGGAATAATATCCCGACTTCCCTTCCAAATCAACAACAGGTCATCTTTATATCTAAAGTACAGGGTGGGCCATTTATATGGATGCACCTAAATAAAATGGGGATGGTTGGTGATATCAACTTCCTGTTTGTGGCACATTAGTATATGGGAGGGGAAAAACTTTTCAAGATTGGTGGTAACCATGGCGACCATTTTGAAGTCGGCCATTTTGGATCCAACTTTATTTTTTTTCAATGGGAAGAGGGTCATGTACACATCAAACTTATTGAGAATTTCACAAGAAAAACAATGGTGTGCTTGGTTTTAACGTAACTTTATTCTTTCATGAGTTATTTACAAGTTTATGACCACTTATAAAATGTGTTCAAAGTGCTGCCTATTGTGTTGGATTGTCAATGCAACCCTCTTCTCCCACTCGACACACTGATAGCAACACCACAGAAGAAATGCTAGCACAGGCTTCCAGTATCTGATGTTTCAGATGCTGCACGTCTCGAATCTTCACACCATAGACAATTGCCTTCAGATGACCCCAAAGATAAAAGTCTAATGGGGTTGGATCGGGAGATATCTAGTGACTGGTCTTCTTGTAACTCTTTAGTCTGCTCTTGAAGAATGCAGGTGTGTCTGTGATGTTTCCTACCCGCTCTTCTTGTGCATTTTTTGAAAAGGAATTATTTCTGTGAGGTTTTCTGCAATAACCAGATTGTACATTTAATTTGACCATCAGTAGTTAAAGAAATATCACGGGAATTATCAACCGAAACTCTGGATCTGGGGAAGAGAAAGTCACTTGATTTTTTTTGAGAAGACCTGGAAAAAGTACAAGTATGTTTTTTCAAAATATACTTGGGAGATGAGAATTGACTTTTCCATCTGCCCCACTCATATACTTCGTTATTAGAATAGTCAAAAACATCTCTTAAAATTTCTTCTTTTTTTAAGCTGACTATTGAATCTTCCAGGGAATGCATTTTCATTTTTAAATCCTTCTGGAAAGCCTCATAGGCGTCAGCTGACATAGAGGGTTTAAGTAATAGAAGATTTTTATTTAACTCTGCTTGAACTTTAGTTAACTCTTGATTTTCATGTTTAACAATTAATTGCAACAGTTGTATTGAGCATTTAGAAATAATTGTGTTCCAGTCAAAGACAAAATCATTATTATAGACTGTTGTAGGGATTATTTTGATCCTTAGACCTCTAGGTCTTTTGATCTATATAATTTTTCACTGTCATCGGATCCCACCAGATACGGGTCTCATTTAGAGATAATTTCTCTGCCTCATGCATGATGTTAAGAAGATCTGGAGGAGTATCGGTGGTTTTATTAATCAGCTGAAAAAACCTGCACAGCACGTTGTTTTCTTCCTGGATCAATGAGGGAATCCATTTAGAGAAAAAAAAAATTATCTGGTCGTCCTTCTTTAGTTCTCACCCATAGTACTTATTTTAAAATCCATCGCTAATATACACTGCTCAAAGAAATAAAGGGAACACTTATCCTGTGAAATCAAACTGCCCACTTAGGAAGCAACACTGATTGACAATCAATTTCACATGCTGTTGTGCAAATGGAATAGACAACAGATGGAAATTATTGGCAATTAGCAAGACACACTCAATAAAGGAGTGGTTCTGCAGGTGGGGACCAGAGACCATATCTAAGTACCAATGCTTTCTGGCTGATGTTTTGGTCACTTTTGAATGTTGGTTGTGCTTTCACACTCGTGGTAGCATGAGAAGGACTCTACAACCCACACAAGTGGCTCATGTAGTGCAGCTCATCCAGGATGGCACATCAATGCGAGCTGTGGCAAGGTTTGCTGTGTCTATCAGCGTAGTGTCCAGAGACTGGAGGCGCTACCAGGAGACAGGCCAGTACACCAGGAGACGTGGAGGGGGCCGTAGGAGGGCAACAACCCAGCAGCAGGACCGCTACCTCCGCCTTTGTGCAAGGAGGAACAGGAGGAGCACTGCCTGAGCCCTGCAAAATGACCTCCAGCAGGCCACAAATGTGCATGTGTCTGCACAAACGGGTAGAAACCGACTCCATGAGGATGGTCTGAGTGCCTGACATCCACAGATGGAGGTTGTGCTCACAGCCCAACACCAGGACGCTTGGCATTTGCCATAGAACACCAGGATTGACAAATTCACCACTGGCGCCCTGTGCTCTTCACAGATAAAAGCAGGTTCACACTGGGCACATGTGACAGACGTCTGGAGACGCCGTTTAGAGCGATCTTCTGGCTGCAACATCCTTCAGCATGACCGATTTGACAGTGAGTCAGTAATGGTGTGGGGTGGCATTTCTTTGGAGGGCCGCACAGCCCTCCATGTGCTCGCCAGAGGTAGCCTGACTGCCATTAGGTACTGAGATGAGATCCTCAGACCCCTTGTGAGACCATATGCTGGTGCAGTTAGCCCTTGGTTCCTCCTAAGACAATGCCAGACCTCATGTGGCTGAAGTGTGTCAGCAGTTCCTGCAAGATGAAGGAATTGAAGCTATGAACTGGCCTGCCCGTTCCCCAGACCTGAATCTGATTGAACACATCTGGGACATCATGTCTCGCTCCATCCATCGTCACGTTGCACCACAGACTGTCCAGGATGCTTTAGTCCGGTTCTGGGAGGAGATCCCTCAGGAGACCATCTGCCGCCTCATTAGGAGCATGCCCAGGCATTGTAGGGAGGTCATACAGGCACAGGGAGGTCATACAGGCACGTGGAGGCCACACACACTACTGAGCATCATTTTGACTTTTTTAAGGACATTACATTCCACTTTAATTTTGTGTGACTCCAAATTAAGGCCTCCATTGGATAATAAATTTGATTTCCACTGATGATTTTTGTGTGATTTTGTTGTCAGCACATTCAACTTTGTACAGAACAAAGTATTCAATGAGAATATTTCATTCACTCATATCTAGGATGTGTTATTTGAGTGTTCCCTTTATTTTTTTGAGCAGTGTAGTTCAGCACAATCTGAACATCTTAAGAGATGATAGTGTTATGGACACCATTTTGGAAAATGGAGTCAAATTGTCTCCAGACGAGCACCCACATTAGGGAATTTTTTGTCCCCAAGTTTTTATAGCTCCAAAAAAAATCTTCAGAAAAGCTATTGGCTATCTACAAAGGGGTATCATAAATGTGGTCAGTTTCCATGTAAAACATGTTTTCATTCTTCTAAAGTTTCTGCTTTTTCTAATTCTGCTAATAACAAAAATTACAAAATTAAGGACTTCTTGAACTGCAACTCAAATTATGTGGTATACATAATAGAATGCAAATTATGTGATTTAAAATATGTGGGTTCCACAACTAGGAAATTAAAAGATAGAATACGGGAACATCTCTATGATGTCCAGCATTGTACCACTGGCAATATGTCGAATGTTTCAAAACACTTTATCACCTCTCATAATAGGGATATTACCCATTGTTCAGTTTATGCGATAGAGCAGATTAAAAAACATTTACGTGACGGTGATAGGGTTAAACGACTACACAATAGAGAAGCTCTGTGGATTTTCCTCTTAGGCTGTGGTTCCACGATCCGGAACCACAGCTCTTTGGACGGAGCGGAAAGTCCGCTCCGCCCAAAGCCCCGCCCCCTAGTGAACGCACGGTCAATCCGGATGTGTTCATGGAACACATCCGGAACACATGCGGAATGACCACAGGGCTACACAGCCTGTGTATTCCCTTGCGCGCCAGTGTCGCCGCAAGGGAATAGGACATGCTGCGGTCTAAAAAGACGCGCAAGCATGTCCGTTAACGCAGGTCTGCCACCTGCGTGTTTTTAAGCATAGTGGAGACGGGATTTCTTGAAATCCCCTCCACTATGCTGTAACATCTGGACGCTGCGTGTTTGACGCTGCGCCAGCGCACAGCGTCAAACCGCAGCAATTACTGAAGAATTCCAGATTGTGGAAACACAGCCTTATACACACATGTACCGGCGGGTCTGAATCTTAAGAGGGAATTCATGCTATACTACTAATTTTTTATGTTATGTCCATTATTTTTTCCTTTTTTTTTCTCTCTCTACTTTTTCCTAGGAAATTAGAAAATAGAATATGGAAACATTTCTATGATGTCCAGCATTGTTCCACTTGCAATATGTCGAATGTTTTAAAACATTTTATCACTTCTCATAGCAGGGATATCACCCATTGTTCGGTTTATGCGATAGAGCAGATTAAAAAACACTTATGTGGTGGTGATAGGGTTAAACGGCTATGCGATAGAGAAGCTCTGTGGATTTTCCTTTTAGATTCACATGTAACGGCGGGTCTGAATCTCGAGAGGGAATTTATTTTTTATGTCATGTTTTTTATGTTAGGTTCATTATATACTTTTTTTTTCATTGGTTAAATTGATGTAATGTACTATGTATATACTCGAGTATAAGCCGACACGAGTATAAGCCGACCCCCTAATTTTGCCACAGAAAACTTATCGACTCGAGTATAAGCCTAGGGTGGAAAATGAGGCAGCTACTGGTAAATTTCATGCTGCCCCATGTATTATGCCCCACAAGATGCTCCATAGATTGTGCCCCATATGCTGCCCCATGTATTATGCCACACAAGATGCTCCATAGATTGTGCCCCATATGCTGCCCCATATATTATGCCCCCATATGATGCTCCATAGATTGTGCCTCATATGCTGCCCATGTATTATGCCCCATATGCTGCCCCATGTATTATGCCCCACAAGATGCTCCATAGATTGTGCCTCATATGCTGCCCATGTATTATGCCCCAACAAGATGCTCCATACATTATGCCCCGTATGCTGCGAATAATAATAAAAAAATATGACATAATCACCTCTCGTTGCTGGGGGCCAGGTACTGGTGACCTGAGCAGGTGGGGACACCGGCGCGCTATTGGGGACAGGTGCCGGTGTCACCGCTGGCTCAGGCCCCGGCACATGCGATATTCACCTGTCCCCGATCCACCGCTGCACGCCACTGTCTTCTGGGTCCTCCAGCAGTGAGGCTAAGTGCACACGTTCAGGAATGTTTGCAGAAATTTCCTGAACAAAAACGGTCTTTTTCAGCAAAAAAAGCATGCGTTTTTGACGCTTTTTTTGCGCGTTTTACCGCGAAATTTTCCTGAACATTCTAGGTCAATAATATAGAGGGAAAAACGCAGATTTAACAAGAAATTAATGAACATGCTGCTTTTTTTTCCGCGATGCATTTTTTTCACGGAAAAAAACGCACCATGTGCACAAAAATTGCAGAATTCATTCTAAATAATAGGATGCTTAATTCATGTGTTTTTAAGCGTTTTTGCCCTGAAAAAAACGCGAAAAATCAGCAACGTGTGCACATAGCCTTAATGTCCAGGCAGAGGGTGCGGTGCGCACTAACCACGTCATCGCGCCCTCTGACCAGAAAATTCACAGCTAGAGGACGCGAGGACAGAGCGGTGTGCAGCGGTGGAATGGGGACAGGTGAATATCGTTTATACTCACCCCCTCCTGGAGCGTCTCTGCAGCCCCTGCTCTTCTCCCATGGTCTCCGTCAGCTATGCCTAACTTCAGCGGTCACTTAGTACCGCTCATTAAAGTCATGAATATGTGCATATTCATGACTTTAATGAGCGGTACCACATGACCGCTGAACACAGGCACCGGAGACCGTGGGAGAAGAGCAGGGGGCTGCAGAGACCGCGCCAGGAGGGGGTGAGTATATAGGACAGCTGTGCTCCCCCGCCGACCCCCTGGTATATGACTCTAGTATAAGCCGAGAGGGGCACTTTCAGCCCTAGAAAATGGGCTGAAAATCTCGGCTTATACTCGAGTATATACGGTAGGTATTATTCATGTTGATTGCTCTTTATTGTTTTTAATTACTTTTCACCTGTTTTGCTTGGTTGATAAACCTGACTGGTTGCAGGTGGAGGCTATCCTGAGTCTAAGAACACTGAGCTGTTCGAAGCGCGCACAGGTCCTCCTTGACGATCTCCTCCGGTATTACCGGTTTGGGCACAGATAGCAGTCATGATATTTTAACGGAAATGGAAATGAAATAAAGTCTTGGATTTTAACCACTTTCTCAAAAGTTGGATCTTTTCTACATGTACAGGTGACATCAAGCCCCAAGGTTAGTAATATAGAGGCGTCAATACGACACCCCCAGTACTAACCCGATAGTTATATTGTTGTGAATGTGCTAAAAATGGTTTCTGTGCAGAGGCTCCCTCTGGTGGTTACTGACAGTACTGAACCTTTCAGCGAGGATTGGCAATCTGGGATCGCGGACTGGTCTGATATAAGGGAGGTTCTCTCCCATGATGGTTGCCGGCAGGGGTGGGATTCAGCCGGTTCTCCCCGGTTCGGTGGAACCGGTTGTTAAAAAAGCAGCCGGTTCCCCAAACCGGGAGATTCTTAACTGCGATCCGGTTACTTTGTTGCAGTGCCGGTGCGCCGCAAGTTGAAGGAGGGGAACCAGGGCCGGCGCAATACTTACCTCTCCCGTGCCACCGTTTCCGCAGCTCCAAGCTCCAGGGGGCGCCGGCGCTTCCTCTCTCACAGCAGCGCCGCTGAATGACGTCATCATTCAGCGGCCGGCTGTGGCAGAGAGCGCGAGGACGCCGGACAGGTGAGGTGTGTGTGTGTGTCTGTCTGTCTGTGTGTATCAGTGTGTGTGTGTGTGTGTGTGCCTGCGTGTGTGTGTGTGTCTGCCTGTGTGTATGTGAGAAAGTGCTGCCTGCGGTGCTGTATGTGTGATGGTGGTGGGGGGAGGCAGTGATGGTGGTGAGGAGGCGATGATGATGATGATGATGGGGAGGCAATGATAATGGGAAGGCAATGATGATAATGATATTAATGGGGAGGCAATGATAATGATGATGATGGTAAGGCAATGATAATGGGAAGGCAATGATGATAGTGATATTAATGGGAAGGCAATGATGATGATAGGGAGGCAATGATAATGGGAAGGCAATGATGATGATATTAATGTGGAGGCAATGATAATGATGATGATAGGGAGGCAATGATAATGGGAAGGCAATGATGATGATATTAATGGGGAGGCAATGATAATGATGATGGGGAGGCAATGATAATGGGAAGGCAATGATGATGATGAAATTAATGGGGAGGCAATGATGATGATAATGGGCAGGCAATGATTATGATAATGGGCAGGCAATGATGATGATAATGGGGAGTCTTTCCACAGCGCCCTTTCCTGAGCCGTAACAGTGCAGAAGCAGCACAGTGTAGAGGAGAGCTCCATATTTTGTATGGAGCATTATATGTGGTCCAGTATTCTGTATGGAGCATTATATTGGGTCCAGTATTCTGTATGGAGCATTATATGGGGGATGGCGGAGTGACATCCTGCATGGGGTATTATATGGGTGATGAGGGGGAGACTATGTGGTGCCCATAATATTGTAGGAGGACTGTACTGTCCAGTCTGTACTGTGCGCTGTGAGGATTTGGCGGTTTTTGAGCTATTGTACAATTTACAATAGGTATCAGTCATGTAATGGAAGAAAAGAAGTGTTTGGCGTTGTGCTATACCCATATTTCTCTGCAGTATCTGTGCATCATGAATCGTGGTCTGTGTTAAGGAGGCCCACTGAGACTCTTTCGCCCGGGGCCCATAAAAACCTGGAGCCGGCCCTGAGGGGAACTCCGGAGTCGGGCTCTGCTTCCTAGCCGGAATCCATACAGCGCGGCACACTGATACACTCACACCATGATACACCGCCGGGCCCGGCCCTCGCGCACTGATATCTCTAGAGTGCAGTGCGGCGATTGGGTAGCGCGGCCGCGGCCATCTTCTCAGTCACGAGGAGGAGGCACGCGGCACAGCACAGGCTGCACACAGCTACTCCGCCGCCCCGCTAGCTACCCGGCTGGTCCCTAGTGTCAGTGGACAGTGTGTAAGGCACTGCGGCAGCTGCACTGCAGACATTAGAGAAAAGGACTCAACTCAAGGAGGGCTCTCAGGGCGGTGTTGAAGTTTGGCCCTGGCTGGGCCTGGCCTTTGCGTTGTGCCGTTGCGGTGAGTAACTAGCCCGGGCTGGGGGCTTCATAGGGCCGGGCGGGGGTGATGGCAGAATATGCAGATCATGTGATTATGGATTGTAATGATGACCAGTCACCAAATGATTGATCCTGGGTGTAAAGAAAATGCAGCGCTGCCTGGAGTGGACTGAGGCAGCGCTGATATATGTACAGGCCTCCATCCATGACTGGCCGCAGCGCTGATATGTGTATAGGCCTCCATCCATGACTGGCCACAGCGCTGATATGTGTACAGGCCTCCATCCATGACTGGCTGCAGCAGTAGCATATGTACAGGCCTCCATCTATAACTGGCTGCAGCGTTGATATGTGTACTGTTATGATCTGCTACAAGCACTAAGGAAAGATGGGAATTCTGTCCCTACAATAGAACTAAGCTGGATCCCTACGATGTAACAGGGAACCTGATCCTGCGACCAGACCCGCTAAAGTCCTCAGCTAGTCTGAACGAAGACCTATAGATGCGAGGGAGGAATCCCTACAAGATCTAGGGACTGGGGAAAAAGGTGGACACCTCCTAACAGAAGTTGTAGCAGGGATAAAAAAACAGAAAACAAATTACTTAGAGATCCTAAGATCAAGCAAAACTGACTGAGAAAGGCACCTAAACACCAGGCTAGCTTAAGAGTAGATAATACAATGAAGTCCAGCAAAGCCAGAAGGGCGGAGCCAGACTAAATAGGGAAAAAAGGTCATGTGACCAGCAAAGTGAAACAAAACCTAACAAGAGGGTTCTTACAGTACCCTCCCTTCTAAGAGGATCCTCCGGATCCCCTAGGACTTAGGCTTATCAGGAAACCTCTTGTGAAACGCTCTGACAAGTCTAGGCGCAGAAACATCATCCTCCCTCACCCATGAGTTATCCTCGGGTCCATAACCCTTCCAAGCGACGAGGTACTGCAAACTCCCTCTATACCGTCTAGAATTTAGGATGCGGGAAATCTCATATTGCCCGTCCTCCGCCACCAGGGGAACAGTAGCCGAGACGTCTCCATCTGAGACTCAGCTTTTTTCAAGAGAGAAACATGAAACACCGGATTAATCTTCCAGGAAGTAGGAAGCTCCAACTTAACAGCAGATTGGTTAATAACCTGAAGCACCTTAAAGGGCCCTACAAACTTGGGACCCAATTTCTTAGACGGAATCCTCAAGCGCAGATTCTTAGAGGACAACCAAACCATGTCACCAATAGCAAACAAAACCTCTTGTCGTTTTCTATCAAAATACACTTTGGATCTTTTGTTAGCCTCCTGAAGATTACCACGCACATCAGTCCAAACTCTCTCCAAATCACCAGAAAAATTCTCCTTTTCAGGTACAGCCGATCCCAACTTGGAAAATTACTCAAACGACGGATGTCTCCCAGTACAACAAAAAAAAAGGCGAACAACCAGCAGAAGCGGATGTATGGTTGTTAAGAGCAAACTCAGCAAGTGGCAGAAACTCAGACCACCCCTCTTGATTATCAGTCACAAAACAACGCAAGAACTGCTCAACATCCTGGTTTTTCCTTTCTGTCTGGCCATTAGACTCAGGATGATATCCGGACGAAAACGACAAATGAACTCCCAACCTGTCACAAAAAGCGCGCCAAAAACGAGCCACAAACTGAGGTCCCCTATCGGAAACAATGTCAGTAGGAACGCCATGTAGTCTGACAATTTCCTTGACAAAGGCCTTAGCGAGAGTCTTAGCACAGGGCAGTTTGATGAAAGGAACCAAGTGACACATCTTGCTAAAACGGTCCACGACCACCCAGATGACAGTGAAACCCTCAGAGGGGGGAAGGTCAGTAATAAAGTCCATAGCCAAATGTGTCCAAGGTGCACTAGGGACCTCCAGAGGGCAAAGCAACCCCGCAGCAGGAGTATGAAAAGACTTAGATCTAGCACACACAGTGCATTGACGCACCCACTTAATGACTTCCTTCTGCCATCAAGGCCACCAAAAGCTGCGACCCATAAGTCTCTTGGTCTCAGAGATTCCAGGATGACCTGCCAACCGAGAGTCATGACATTCAACCAACAAATCTCTCCTCAGGGTACCAGGCACAAACAACCTCCCATGCGGCATGTTAGATGGGGCATTCTCCTGTGCTTTAAGAATCTCATCTTCCAACACAGAGTCCAAAACAGCAATAACAACCCCCTCTTGCAAAATGTTTTCCTCCTCCTCAGTACCCACCATAGGAGAAAAGCTGCGAGACAAAGCATCAGCTTTAACATTTTTAGTACCTGGGATGTAAGTAACGGTAAAATTAAACCGCGAGAAAAACAGTGCCCACCTAGCCTGACGGGCATTCAAGCGCTTGGCAGCATCAAGGTAGACCAGATTTTTATGATCGGTGAAGACTTGAACGGGAAATTCCGCTCCCTCCAAAAAATGACGCCAGTGTTCAAATGCGAGTTTAATTGCCAACAATTCCCGATTACCGATATCATAATTTAGTTCAGACTCAGAAAATTTCTTTGAAAAAAAGCACAGGGATGTACTCCATCCGTCTTTTCCTGAGACAACACCGCGCCGACCCCCACAGAAGAAGCATCAACCTCAACCAAAAATGGTTTAGTCACATCAGGCTGCGTAAGGATGGGAGCAGAACTGAACTTCTCCTTTAGCAACACAAAAGCCTCAATGGCCTCAGTAGTCCACTGAACCGCATCAGCACCTTTCCTGGTGAGATCGGTCAGAGGTTTGGCAATAACAGAAAATTTTTTAATGAATTTTCTATAATAATTGGTGAACCCCAAAAACCTCTGTATTGATTTCACACCAATAGGTCTAGGCCAATCCTGCACAGCTTGCACTTTCACCGGGTCCATCTCAAAACCTTCGCTGGAGACAATGTAGCCCAAAAAACTAAGTCTCTGTACAGCAAACTCACATTTTTCTAGCTTGGCAAAAAGTGAATTATCACTCAGTAACTGTAATACTTCACGCACACTCCTCCAATGAGACTCCAAATCCGGTGAATAAATCAAAATGTCATCCAAATACACAACCACACTTCTGCCGATCAAAGGTCTAAGGATGTCATTAATAAGATTCTGAAAAAATGCCGGAGCACTGGAAAGTCCAAAAGGCATAACCAGATTCTCAAAATGACCCAGTGGAGTGTTAAACGCAGTCTTCCATTCATCCCCCTCCTTCATGCGCAACAAATTGTATGCCCCTCGAAGATCAACTTTCGAGAACCACCTGGCCCCCACTAACTGGTTAAACAAATCAGGAATCAATGGCAGTGGGTAAGGATTGCGTACAGTAATCTTATTAATCTCACGAAAGTCTAGACAAGGCCGTAAACCGCCGTCCTTCTTTTTAACAAAAAAAAATCCAACCGCCACAGGAGATTTGGAAGGCCTAATGTGACCGGCGGCCAAGCTTGTCTCTATGTATTCCTCCAAAGCCTTTCTCTCAGGAATGGTAAGATTAAATAAACGACTTTTAGGAAGAGTTGTTCCAGGGACAAATTCAATTGCACAATCATAATCTCTATGAGGAGGCAATACCTGCGATTCCTTATCAGAAAAAACTTTCCAAAATCCTGAATAGGTACAGGTAACTCCCCCTTAACTACAGCAGCAATACGCCCATTACAACACTTATCATAACAATTAGGACTCCAGGACTTAATTTCATTGGTAGACCAATCCAGTACCGGATTGTGCAATTTTAACCAAGGTAACCCCAAAATCACTGGTGAGGGCAAGTTATTCAAAACTACCAAATCCAAATTCTCTTGATGAACACCATTAATAGTAAGAGGAAATTCACAGATATGGTGAGTAACATTTTTCAAGGAAGAACCATCCACAGAAACGACATTAATAGGGGAAGACAGAAGTTTGGGTTTTAATTTTAGTTTTTCCAAAAATTTCCCATCAATCACATTGAGAGTGAAACCACAATCCACAAATACCCGAAACTCCATTAATTCCTCCTCAACAGCAGTGGTAGCAGAAAGCAAGACACCCTTATTGTTTAAACAAGCTATACGGGCGAAACTGACCTCATTTTTTTTTTCTCTTTATTCATTCGAAGCGCACAGTTCTTAATAAAATGCTTAGACTTGCCACAATAGAAACACAAACCTTCAGAATACCTGCGGTCTTTTTCCTGAGAGCGAAGTGTCATCGCTCCAATTTCCATCGGCTCTCCAATGTCAGTACAGTCCCTCTCCAGACTTGGAGCTGACAAGGCAAATTTACTCTCATTAACCCTTGCACACAGTCTCCTATCCACCCGTATGGCTAATTGCATAGCCTCTTGCAAGTTACCAGGTATAGGATAAGCAATCAGCAAATCTTTAACCCTTTCACTTAGCCCTGCAAGAAATAAACTTTTCAAAGCTGAATCGTTCCACCCCACCTGGGTAGACCACCGACGGAAGTGAGTACAATATTTTTCCACATTACCTGATCCCTGTCTCAAACGTCTCAATTCTGTCTCAGCTGATGAAACACGATCAGGATCGTCATACAATAACCCCAAAGCAGAAAAAAAACTATCCACTGATCTAAACCATGGATCACTAAGTTGCAGAGAAAAGGCCCAGTCCTGAGGTTCTTTGCGCAAAAGTGACATTATGAACCCTATGCGCTGAGATTCATCACCAGAGGATCTGGGTTTCAAACGAAAATACAACAAGCAAGCATTTTTAAAAGAAAAAAAATCTTGTTGTTCACCAAAAAATAAATCAAGCAAACGTGCCTTTGGCTCCACGAAATGTGCTCAAGAACAACTACTCACGTGTTGCTGGATCTCAGCCACCTCCAGAGAGAGTCCCTGCAGGCGTTGAGCCAAATCCTGAACCGACACCATGATGGAAACAGAAAATCTTTCCTTAGGGATATTTTTGGGCTGGACTTACTGTTATGATCTGCTACAAGCACTAAGGAAAGAAGGGAGGTCTGTCCCTACAATAGAACTAAGCTGGATCCCTATGATGTAACGGGGAACCTGATCCTGCGACCAGACCCACTAAAGTCCTCAGCTAGTCTGAACGAAGACCTATAGATGCGAGGGAGGAATCCCTACAAGATCTAGGGACTGGGGAAAAAGGTGGACACCTCCTAAAAGAAGTTGTAGCAGGGATAAAAAAACAGAAAACAAATTACTTAGAGATCCTAAGATCAAGCAAAACTGACTCAGAAAGGCACCTAAGCACCCGGCTAAATTAAGAGTAGATAATACAATGAAGTCCAGCAAAGCCAGAAGGGCGGAGCCAGACTAAATAGGGAAAAAAGGTCATGTGACCAGCAAAGTGAAAAAACCTAATAAGAGGGTTCTAACATGTATAGGCCTCCATCCATGACTGACATAGAAATAGAAATATATGCAGCTGTCACACTCGGGTCAGGAGAGCCGCTGGCCAGAATGTGCACTGTTCTGATCCCATTCCAATTTATTTTTTTTCAAATGTTTGACTGCGCCCCTACTTGTATACGTTTGAGGAAAAGGTGTGTGTAAATGGGTGTGGTTTTAAAAATGGGTGTGGCTTAAAATGGGTGTGGTTTTACGACGCACAAACACAGAACCTGTTGTTACAAATTTGAATCCCACCCCTGGTTGCCGGTGATCAATTGTTCTTGTCTCAATTGTGGTTCCTGGTTCATCTGGAAGCTTGCTGAGTCTTGCCTGTATCTTCTTCTATCAGATAAGATATTTTCTGCTTTTGTTTTTGTGCTTGCTTTTTGCATTGTTCCCTGCACTTCTGTGGAGGTCAGCCAGGTCCCCTCTGGGGGGCTTGTGCTCCTCTCAGTTTGTCTGGAGCCACTGTTGTTTGTTCATTTGCTTTTTCCTGTTTTTTTCAGTGGCTGCGGCTTAGTTTTGTTACACCAGAGAACTGATTTAGGTGGTAGAGGTCGTGTGATCTCAGGTGTTTTTGCAACCTACTTCATTAAAGGCTCTTCAGAGATTTTTGGGTTTTGCCAATTTTTATCGTAAATTTATTGGTAATTTCTCCGGTATTGTTAAACCATTGACTGATTTGACCAAAAAGGGTTCTGATGTGGTGAATTGGCCTCCTGAGGCAGTCTCTGCATTTCAGGAACTTAAGCAGAGATTCACTTCTGCTCCTGTTCTACGGCAGCCTGATGTTTATCTACCGTTTCAGGTGGAGGTTGATGCCTCTGAAATTGGGGCAGGTGCCATTTTGTCCCAAGGAGATCCAGAGACCTCTAAGAGTAACCCTTGTGCCTTTTTCTCTCGAAAATTTTCTCCAACTGAACGTAATTATGACGTGGGTAATCGGGAGTTATTGGCCATGAAGTGGGCCTTTGAAGAGTGGAGACATTGGCTGAAAGGAGTCAAACATCAGGTGGTGGTCCTCACGGACCATAAGAATCTGGTTTATCTCGAATCAGCCAAGCGACTTAATCCTAGACAGGCCAGGTGGGCCTTGTTTTTCACACGTTTTAATTTTGTGGTTTCTTTTCTTCCTGGCACTAAGAATGTTAAGGCGGATGCACTCTCGAGGAGTTTCTTTGCGGACTCTCCTGAGTTATCTGATCACTACTGTTATTTTGAAAGAGGGTGTAGTTCTTTCCGCCATCTCGCCCAATTTGAGACTGGCTCTGGAAGGGTGTCAGGAGGATAAACCTGAGCGCTGCCCTATTGGGAAATTGTTTGTCCCAGACCAGTGGAAGAAGAGTGTGATGTCTGAGATTCATTGTTCCGCGTTGGCTGGTCATCACGGGATTTTTGGTACCAGAGACTTGGTGAGTCGGTCCTTTTGGTGGCCTACTTTGTCTCGTGACGTCAGGGAATTTGTGCAGTCCTGTGGAACTTGCTCTCGCTCCAAGCCTTGCTCTCGCTCTAGTGGTTTGTTAATGCCATTACCTGTGCCCAAGAGGCCATGGACCCATATCTCTATGGATTTTATTTCCAACCTCCCTGTTTCTCAGAGAATGACCGTTATCTGGGTAATCTGTGATAGGTTTTCCAAGATGATACATCTTGTGCCATTACCTAAGTTACCTTCCTCCTCCGAATTGGTGCCTTTGTTCCTTCAGCACGTGGTTCGGTTACATGGCATTCCTGAGAACATTGTGTCTGACAGAGGAGTCCAGTTTGTTTCCAGATTTTGGAGGACATTTTGTTCTAAACTTGGTGTTCAATTATCTTTCTCCTCTGCTTTTCATCCTCAGACCAATGGACAAACCGAGAGAACAAACCAGACCTTGGAGACTTATTTGAGATGTTTTGTGTCTGCTGATCAAGATGACTGGGTCTCTTTTTAGCCTTTGGCTGAGTTTGCTCTTAATAATAGGGCTAGCTCTGCCACCTTGATGACTCCATTTTTCTGCAATTTTGGGTTTCACCCTCAATTTTCTTCGGGACAGGCGGAGGCTTCTGTCTGTGCGGGTGTTGACTCTGTTGGGGAGCGAATGCAGCAGATTTGGGACCAGGTAGTGGAGAGGTTGTCTCTCTCTCAGGAGAAGGCCCAACGGTTTGCCAACCGGCATAGGACTGATGGTCCTCGGTTTAAAGTGGGGACTTGGTTTGGTTGTCCTCAAGAAATATCCCTATGAGGGTTGCATCTCCAAAGTTTAAGCCTAGGTTCATTGGACCTTATAAGATCATGGAGATTCTTAATCCTGTTTCCTTCTGTTTGCTTCTTCCAGGGACATTTAAGATCCATAACATGTTCCACAAGTCCTTATTGAAGAGGTTTGTCGAGCCAGTGGTTCCTGTGGCTGCGCCTCCTGACCCTGTTTTGGTTGAGGGCAATCTGGAGTATGTGGTTGAGAAAATATTGGATTCTCGTTTTTCTAGATGGAAACTCCAGTATTTGGTTAAGTGGAGAGGTTATGGTCAGGAGGACAATTCTTGGGTGTTTGCTTCGGACATCCATGCTAGGAGACTGATCCGTGCATATCACCGAGCTCATCCTGATCGACCTGGTTGCACAAGTGAGGGTTCGGCGACCCCTCCTCAAGGGGGGGTACTGTTGTGAATGTGCTAAAAATGGTTTCTGAGCCGAGGCTCCCTCTGGTGGTTACTGACAGTACTGAACCTTTCAGCGAGGATTGGCAATCTGGGATCACGGACTGGTCTGATATAAGGGAGATTCTTTCCCATGATGGTTGCCGGTGATCAATTGTTCTTGTCTCAGTTGTGGTTCCTGGTTCATTTGGAAGCTTGCTGAATCTTGCCTGCATCTTCTGCTATCAGATAAGATATTTTCTGCTTTTGTTTTTGTGCTTGCTTTTTGCATTGTTCCCTGCACTTCTGTGGAGGTCAGCCATGTCCCCTCCGGGGGTTTGTGCTCCTCTCAGTTTGACTGGAGCCACTGTTGTTTGTTCATTTGCTTTTTCCTGTTTTTCCAGTGGCTGCGGCTTAGTTTTGTTACACCAGAAAACTGATTTAGGTGGTAGAGGTCGTGTGATCTCAGGTGGTTTTGCAATCAGTAGAGCTGATATTTTTTAGATTTTTTTTGGATTGCAGTAAGTATCCTTTCCTGTACTTTTCTGTCTAGACAGATTGGGCCCCAGCATTTGCTCATTCTATTTTCTGTCTGTGTCCGTGCTTCCTCTTATCTAACCGCCATTACATGTTTGGGGCTTCCTATTTTCTTTGGGGATCTGCTCCGGGGCAGATAGCTTTCATCTTTCTGCCTTAGGGTGTAGTTATCTCTCAGGCTGTGACGAGGCGTCTAGGATCAACGTAGGAACGCTCCACGGCTACCTCTAGTTGTGTGGTTAGTTCAGGTTACTGCAATCCAATAGGTTCCAGCCTCTCTGGTGTATTGCCGTTTTTTGCTTACTCTCCTCAGCTACCGAATCATAACATATATTAGATAATAACACACCCAGAAAAAGTCCTTTAATTGAAAGATTGACACAGACTCCTTTAATAAATCTTAATTAAACCATACTTATCGACATCACTCAGTCCACAGACGCCATGGTCTCCTGCAAAAGTTAAATAGCAAACAACAATATTTTCACCTTTCCGCAGAGAAGATGATAATCCATTTGTCCCACGACAGGTCTAGCTCTGCAGACTATTTCCTAATGGGCAGAGGGACCAGTTCCTTCTATCCACTAGGCTTTATGGTAGCTTTCCCACACAGAGCCGGCTATTTCCTAGTGGGCAGAGGGACCAGGTCCTTCTATCCACTAGGCTTTATGGTAGCTTTCCCACACAGAGCCGGCTATTTCCTAGTGGGCAGAGGGACCAGGTCCTTCTATCCACTAGGCTTTATGGTAGCTTTCCCACACAGAGCAGACAATTTCCTAGTAGGCAGAGGAACCAGGTCCGTTATCCAATTAGGATTTAGCTTCCTCACACAGCAGGCTATTTCCTAGTGGGCAGAGGGGCCTGGTCCTTTATCCCACTAGGATTTAGCTTTCTTACACAGAGCCGGTTATTTTCTACTGGGCAGAGGGACCAGGTCCGTCTATCCACTAGGCTTCATGGTAGCTTTCCCACACAGAGCCGGCTATTTCCTAGTGGGCAGAGGGACCAGGTCCTTCTATCCACTAGGCTTTATGGTAGCTTTCCCACACAGAGCAGACAATTTCCTAGTAGGCAGAGGAACCAGGTCCGTTATCCAATTAGGATTTAGCTTCCTCACACAGCAGGCTATTTCCTAGTGGGCAGAGGGGCCTGGTCCTTTATCCCACTAGGATTTAGCTTTCTTACACAGAGCCGGTTATTTTCTACTGGGCAGAGGGACCAGGTCCGTCTATCCACTAGGACAGGGTTCCCCAACTCCAGTCCTCAAGGCCCACCAACAGGTCATGTTTTCAGGATTTCCTTAGTAGTGCCCAGGTGATATTTGCATCACCTGTGCAATACAAAGGAAATCTTGAAAACATGACCTGTTGGTGGGCCTTGAGGACTGGAGTTGGGGAACCCTGCACTAGGATTTAGCTTTCTCACAAAGAGCAGGCTACTTCCTATTGGGCAGAGGGACCAGGTCCTTTATCCTACTAGGATTTAGCTTTACTACAGAGAGCAGGCTATTTCCTAGTAGTGCTGAAAAAGGAGTGTGACAAGCATAATGCATGTATACAAACAAGTCAATCGTCTGAAGCACGACAGTGATCTAAATTACCTATACATGTATGCTCGGATCATGCAATGACCAACTGCACAATAGATACCAACCAACAAGAAGAGCGCAGTCATAAAGTCCAATAAAATATAAATTTTATTAAATACAAAAATATTAAGAGAAATACATAACACCAGGAAAGGCCCCCGGGTAGGGGGAAACAAAGGCGTACACACACTGTCCCACAATAAGCACCATAAGGGCTTTGAGGGGCCGCATGACCTTGCAGTTAGTATATAGAGATAATACTCCAATAATAGAGAGCCAGGGCCTAAATAATATAGTGCTGAAAAAATTGCCATTCATCTCAAGTGAGAGTAAATGAACGCGATCATTGGCAACAAGGTAAGCACCTACAAGCAGCAACAAGCTACATAGATAATGTTTGCCCAAAAATGGATGTACAATATAGGCATATAAACAGGACACTAGCATAAGGTAAATACCTGGAAGTAGCAAAGGTCAGCGGTCCCACGGCCCACGCCGACGCACGTTTCGGAGCAGCAGCTCCTTCCTCAGGGGGCGTGGCAAGCGAATAGCAAGGACGTCTATATATATTACTCCTCACATGTCATCAAGGCCATCCCTATTGGACAATTCCTCCGCCTACGGCGCATTTGTTCTACAAATGAAGATTTTGAGATCCGGGCGGAGGAACTCAAATCGCGGTTATTGGCTAGGGGTTACAGTAGACGCATCATCAAGAAGGCGTACCATCGGGCTAAACATTCCCTGCGGAATAATCATCTATTTAGTAATAACCCACCTAGGCCTAAAAAAGCAGATGTAACAAGATTCATAACTACATATCATCCACAACATAATATGAGACAAGCTATTCAAAAAGTGGCCCATCTTAAGGGTTGATCCGATACTGAATAAATTTCTCCCAGAGAAGCCATCCATCGCTTTCAGACGGGCTAAAAATTTGCGTGATCGGCACACGTCTAGTCACTACCTGGGCCAACGTGTTTCCACCTTTCTGGACAGCACTCCAATCAGTGGTGGATGCGCTCCGTGCGTTAGGTGCATTGCCTGTCCTAATATTGAGCATTGTTCTTCCTTCATGAACTCTGATAGCACCAAAGAATTTTCTATTAGACAGCGTATCTCTTGCACATCCAGATACGTTGTCTACTGTGCAACATGCCCGTGCGGGCTTATGTATGTGGGTCTTACCATAGACAATTAAAAGTTCGTGTGAGGGAACACGTTCTTGGTATACAGGCGGCATCTTCCTGCACGGATGCATCCACCCTGAAAACATTACCCCGACACTTCAGGGAATTCCATCTATGCGATGGTTCATTACTGAAGGTGCGGGGGATTGATTCTCTGTATATTAACATTCGGGGTGGTAAACTATCTAAACGTTTGGTCCAGGCCGAGACTAGGTGGATCCGGACGCTCCGTACTATGCAACCCAATGGACTCAATGAAAGTCTATCTTTTGTTCCTTTTTTGTGACCTCTCGACCCTTGTGCACCAATGTGCTGCCCCCTGCCCGCATCTAATTCTTATATGTTTGATTTTAATCGTTTTCTATTTTATTGTTATTCTGTAGTGCTTCCGGTGAGTGAATATTGATTTGCACTAATGAAGATTCGTGGTTTTGAACAAGCCTGTGTCGTGGACTCAATATATGCACATATTCTTCAGTCTATATGGACTTTCTTCTTTAATTTTGTCTTTTTTTTTCCTGTATTTCTTGGGATATTTTTGCATATTATACCATGCTCTTTGTTTCTGTTAGGCATATATCTATGTGCTATGTATGTTTGGCCTTACAGGTCTATAATGATAATATGGTATCCTGCCATTTATTTGATGTATTTCCTATCTTGTCAGCTGCTGTTGAATTATTTTGTACATAGTTGTTAGACCACTACTTAAATTACATACTATGTATTGGACTACACTAATTAATATTTTCATATGCTGTATGGATATTGGGATTTACGATTGTTGTGTTGCATTGCTAAATCTGCCAGTCGATATGTTGTCATTACATGTATGTATTCTTTAATGTTTTGGTTTAATTTTTGTGTTTATACATTGGTATATAGACAGTATGTGCAATATGTCTATTCTGCATACCGCAATTGTTTGCCTTATTTTGTGCCAACGATTCACTCTTGCCCATTCTTTTAATGCCCTCCTATGTATTTTGGTACTACTGCGCAAGCGCCGCCTTTTCTCTTCATGCCGGTCACGTCACTTCCCTCTGACGCTGTGCGCCAGATCACGTGGGGCCGCACGTGTTTCTGGTGCCGACTTCCTGGGTATACGCTGGTCCGGCGGTTAAGCTGGCGACACATTGCCATTTCCGCTCGCGGTGATATATATAGACGTTCTTGCTATTCGCTTGCCACGCCCCATGAAGAATGAGCTGCTGCTCCGAAACGCGCGTTGGGGTGGGCCGTTGACCTTTGCTACTTCCAGGTATTTATCAGTGTCCTGTTTATATGCCTATATTGTACTTCCATTTTTGGGCAAACATTATCTATGTAGCTTGTTGCTGCTTGTAGGTGCTTACCTTGTTGCTATTGATCGCGTTCATTTACTCTCACTTGAGATGAATGGCAATTTTTTTCAGCACTATATTATTTAGGCCCTGGCTCTCTATTATTGGAGTATTATCTCTATGTACTAACTGCAAGGTCATTCGGCCCCTCAAGGCCCTTTTGGTGCTTATTGTGGAACAGTGTGTGTACACTTTTGTTTCCCCCTACCCGGGGGCCTTTCCTGGTGTTATGTATTTCTCTTAATATTTTTGTATTTAATAAAATTGATATTTTATTGGACTTTATGACTGCGCTCTTCTTGTTGGTTGGTATCTATTGTGCAGTTGGTCATTGCATGATCCGAGCATACATGTATAGGTCATTTAGATCACTGTCGTGCTTCAGACGATTAACTTCTTGTTTGTATACATGCATTATGCTTGTCACACTCCTTATTTAGCACTTTATAATTACTGTGTTATGCACAGGTTCGTTTCTAGTGGACAAGATGGATTACAAAGCGAAGGAGAAAACTTGGCTCTGTCACATGGACCAGGTTTTTGGTACTGGAGGGGGTGCTGCGCAGGGGTCGGGAGGTCCAAATTGGGATGATAGATTCGTAAATATCAAAAGCATGCTATTTAAGAGGTCCAGACTGTGGTGGAACAGACTTTTCTTGGAGAAGTATACCACTAGCAAAATGATTCCAAGGGGTTTAAGAGTCAGAGTTATAACCACTTTCCCTATTGATGATGAACAATTTATTTCCCAGTGGGAAGAGGCATGTAACAAGTGTTCTTTTACACTTATGCAATCCCTTATTGATTTAAATTCTAAAAACATTTCTGATTTGGAAAAATGCATTGATGCGGTCCAGACCGAAATTCGTAGTGCTTGTCAGGCCGAACGTATACAATTTGAAGTAGAACTTGAGAAATCTATTGATCAGCTTGTTAAGAAGATCCAGGATAATCAACTCAGGAACTTTACTACCACCCGTATAAAAGACATATCTTGAATCCATCTGAGGGGAATCATAGAGACAACAAGGTGATCAACTTAAGTATCATGTGTTTTCCGATATTGATCTCTCTCTGCTTGGTAGGGGTCTATCCTTCTCTCCCACACCCAGATATGATGTTTTCACAGTGGTGAAGGATTTACATATCTTTGCCAGGTCACTGCTCTTCAAAAGATATTTCTTTAATGGTGATATTCAACATCTTTTTCCCACAGAGGAGGAACGGAAGGCAATAAGGATTTTGGAGGAATTGGCCACTGAACATGAGAGTGAAGGAGGTAAGATTCCTCCTTCTATCCGCCCACGATCTAAAAAGTTTCCTCCTTTTTCTTCCTATCCCAGTATCGATATGTTTGTCAAGGTGGTGTCTGATGAATTCTTGAGAATCCCTATGATGAGTAGGAATGATAATCTTTCTAGAGATGAACGTAGTCGCCTGAGATTCCTTCAAAATCTATCTGACGTGGTGCTAAAGCCGGCCGATAAGGGTGGTAATGTGGTGGTATGGCCGAAAGATATGTACGAGAGGGAGGCTTTTCGACATCTAAGTAACAATATTTGTTACAAGAAACTTACATATAATCCCCTCGCAGCGTTTACAGCTAAACTTGAAGATATCTTGAAAAGGGCCACTGACACCGGCATTATCACCAGCGGCTTGGCTTCAGCACTCACTGTGAAGGAACCTACTATTGCGACCCTATATCTTTTACCAAAGATCCACAAGGATTTGTCAACACCACCCGGCAGACCTATCGTGTCTGGGAGAGGTAACTTTTTGGAAAACATCAATAAATGGATTGATTACCATCTGCAACCACTTTTTGCCAAACTGCCTTCCTTCCTCAAAGATACAGGTGAACAATTGCGCAAGGTCGATGGTCTGTGTTTGGAGGGTGATACTCTATTGGCTTCAGTTGATGTTGAGTCCCTCTATACGAATATTAGACACTCTGACGGTATTAGAGCAGTCCGTTATTTTTTGGGTACTTCTACCTTACCTGCGGACTTGAGGGACCTCCTCCTGGAGCTTCTGGAGTTCACCCTCACCCATAACTTTTTTGTTTTCAAAGGATCCTTCTACCTACAGCTCCAGGGGACAGCTACGGGTGCGGCCTTTGCGCTGTCCTATGCTAATCTCTTCCTGGGTCTGCGGGAGAGGGACCTGTTCCTGTCGGACAAACAGGGGTCCGTGGACCATGTCCTATTTTGGCACGTTACATTTGATGATATCTTCTTTGTCTGGCAGGGCACGTCCACCGACCTTGTGCAATTCGTTTCGGATTTGTAAAGCAATGAGCAGAATATACGGTTGACTCTGGACCCAGCACAAATTGATTTTCTTGATGTTACAATTAAGAAGGATGGATCAGGTACCTTGCAGACGGACATCTATCGGAGACAGCTACTAACACGTTGCTCCATGCCTCGTCCTGTCACCCCTCACATGTCATCAAGGCCATCCCTATTGGACAATTCCTCCGCCTACGGCGCATTTGTTCTACAAATGAAGATTTTGAGATCCCGGCGGAGGAACTCAAATCGCGGTTATTGTCTAGGGGTTACAGTAGACGCATCATCAAGAAGGCGTACTATCGGGCTAAACATTCCCTGCGGAATAATCTTTTTAGTAATACCCCACCTAGGTCTAAAAAAGCAGATGTAACAAGATTCATAACTACATATCATCCGCAACATAATATGATGAGACAAGCTATTCAAAAAGCATGGCCTATCTTGAGGGTTGATCCGATACTGAATAAATTTCTCCCAGAGAAGCCATCCATCGCTTTCAGACGGGCTAAAAATTTGCGTGATCGGCACACGTCTAGTCACTACCTGGGCCAACGTGTTTCCACCTTTCTGGACAGCACTCCAATCAGTGGTGGATGCGCTCCGTGCGTTAGGTGCATTGCCTGTCCTAATATTGAGCATTGTTCTTCCTTCATGAACTCTGATAGCACCAAAGAATTTTCTATTAGACAGCGTATCTCTTGCACGTCCAGATACGTTGTCTACTGTGCAACATGCCCGTGCGGGCTTATGTATGTGGGTCTTACCACTAGACAATTAAAAGTTCGTGTGAGGGAACACGTTCTTGGTATACAGGCGGCATCTTCCTGCACGGATGCATCCACCCTGAAAACATTACCCCGACACTTCAGGGAATTCCATCTATGCGATGGTTCATTACTGAAGGTGCGGGGGATTGATTCTCTGTATATTAACATTTAGGGTGGTAAACTATCTAAACGTTTGGCCCAGACCGAGACTAGGTGGATCTGGACGCTCCGTACTATGCAACCCAATGGACTCAATGAAAGTCTATCTTTTGTTCCTTTTTTGTGCACCAATGTGCGGTCACCTGCCCGCATCTAATTCTTTTATGTTTGATTTTAATCGTTTTCTATTTTATTCTTATTCTCTAGTGCTTCGGGTGAGTGAATATTGATCTGCACTACTGAAGATTTGTGATTTTGAACAAGCCTGTGTCGTGGACTCAATATATGCACATATTCTTCAGTCTATATGGACTTTCTTCTTTAATTTTGTCTTTTTTTTGTTTTTTTTCTGTATTTCTTGGCATATTTTTGCATATTATACCATGCTCTTTGTTTCTGTTAGGCATGTGCTATGTATGTTTGGCCGTACAGGTATATAATGATAATATGGTAAAGACCAAAATCTCAAGCACAGATATCATTATATATAGTTCTCAATAAAGCCCCACAATGGGACTTAATTTCCAAGGAAATAAATCTATGGAGCTCCCAACATATCTCTAACACCAAAGAACATGGAGCAAAAAATACCATAGTACAAAAGACACTAAGTAGTATCAAAACAGTTTTGCTTTTAATAAAGTTTAAAATACAAACATGAAACAATTTCAACAATAGATAATGTATATATGAAACAAACATGTGCTTTCAGTGGAACCAGGTAGCTAGACATGCATCATGATACACATGGATCAAATCCATGGGTAAAGATGTAAACAGGCAAATTGCACTTTAATCCTGTCATAAAGCTATATATCTACTAAGTAGATTTAATTATATTATATATCCCCAACACACAGAAGATGACAATAAACCTCTCCATTAAATATCAAATGAGAATAATCAGTCAAAGTGACCATAGCTCATGACCAAGTCAGGAGATATGGAGATCATAAGTACAGTATTTTTCGGACTATAAGACGCACCGGACTATAAGACGCACCCAGGTTTTAGAGGTGGAAAATAGGGAAAAATATATTTGAAGCAAAAAATGTGGTAAAATATTTAATAACATAAATAACATACTATTATATGTGGTGTTATTATATATAATAGCATGTTATTATGTAGGAAGCTACGGGTAGGAGATGGTGCTGCGGGACCAGTGTGGTGTCTGTAAACTACTATGTGAAGACGCTGGAGGGTGAGTATAAGGCC
>JARQOD010000003.1:273634747-273656582 GCA_033576555.1 Oophaga sylvatica | reverse complement strand
AAACCCGTGCCAATCTGCCCATGGACGGGATAGTACGTCATAGGCGATCAGCTGCGCTATTGCCGCCGGGTGTCAGCTGATTATCACAGCTGACACCCGGGACTGTGTGTCAGGAACGGTAACGGACCGCTCCTGGCACATTAACCCCTGGCACACCGCGATCAAACATGATCGCGGTGTACCAGGGCACAGGGGAGCATCGCGCAGGGAGGGGGCTCCCTGCACGCTCCCCTGAGACCCTCAGAACAGCGCGATGTGATCGCGCTGTTCTGAGGCCTTCCTCCCTCCCAGGACCCGGATCCAAGATGGCTGCCGGGTCCTGCAGGGGAGGCGGCTTCCTCAGTGCCTGCTGAGAGCAGGCACTGAGAAGCCTGCAGCAGTGCCAGAGCGATCGCTGGTGTGAGAGAGTGCTGTGCACACTGTCACACCAGCGATCTGACATTTTACAGTGATGTCCCACCATGGGACAAAGTAAAAAAGTGAAAAAAAAATAAATAAACATGTTTTAAAAAAAATTCCAAAATAAAGAAAAAAAAAAATATTCCCCAAAAAATTCATTTTTTCCTGTAAATAAAAAAAACCCAAAACAATAAAAGTACACATATTTGGTATCGCAGCGTCCGTAACGACCCCCCCTATAAAACTGTCCCACTAGTTAACCCCTTTAGTGAACCCCTTAAAAAAAAAAAAAAACAAAGCAAAAAATCAATGCTTTATCATCATACCGCCCAACAAAAAGTGGAATAACACGTTATCAAAAAGACCGATATACATAAACATGGTACCTCTGAAAACGTCATCTTGTCCCGCAAAAAAACGAGCTGCCATACAGCATCATCAGCGAAAAAATAAAAAAGTTATAGCTCGCAGAATAAAGCAATGCAAAAATAATAATTTTTTATATTCTATAAAAGCACCAAAACATAAAAAAATGATATAAATGAGGTATCACCGTAATCGTACTGACCCGAAGAATAAAACTGCTTTATCAATTTTACCACACTCAGAACGGTATAATCCCCCAAAAGCAATTCATGAATTGCTGATTTTTGTTCATTCTAACCTCCAAAAAATCAAATAAAAAGCGATCAAAAAATGTCACATGCTCAAAAATGTTACCAATAAAACGTCAACTCGTACCGCAAAAATAAGACCTCACATGACTCTGTGGGCCAAAATATGCACAAATTATAGCTCTCAAAATGTGGTGATGCAAAAACTATTTTTTGCAATAAAAAGCGTCTTTTAGCGTGACCGCTGCCAATCATAAAAACCCGCTATAAATAGTAAAGTAAACCCCCCTTTATCACCCCCTTATTTAGGGAAAAATAATAAAATTAAAAAAATGCATTTATTTCCATTTTCACGTTAGGGTTAGGGTTGCGGCTAAAGTTAGGGTAAGGGTTGGCGCTAAAGTTAGGATTAGGGTTAGGGTTGGATTAGGGTTAGGGTGTGTTAGGGTTAGGTTTGTGGTTAGGGTTGGGACTAGGGTTAGGGGTGTGTTGGGGTTAGGGTTGGAGTTAGAATTGGGGGGTTTCCGCTGTTTAGGCACATCAGGGGCTCTCCAAATGTGACATGGCGTCTGATCTCAATCCCAGCCAATTCTGCGTTGAAAAAGTCAAACGGTGCTCCTTCACTTCTAAGCTCTGCCATGCGCCCAAACAGTAGTTTACCCCCACATATGGGGGATCAGCGTACTCTGGACCCCAAGAGTTATTGTGCAATTTGTCCTATTTCTTCTGTTACCCTAGGAAAAATAAAAAACTGAGGGCGAAAATATCATTTTTTGTAAAAAAAAAAAAAGATTTTTTTGTTTTTACGGCTGTACGTTTTAAACTTCTGTGAAGCACTTGGGGCTTCATAGCTCTCACCACACATCTAGATAATAGTGTTGAGCGATACGATACTGCAAATATCGGATATCGGCCGATATTAGCTGTATCGACCTTTCGATTCCGAATACCGATATTTTCGTCATATCGAATACCGGAATCGGATTTGTCACTGTCACTGTGAGTGTCCGTCGGTCGGGTCTGTCAGGAGTCAGCGGCACTTACCTGGCAGAAGATCTCCGGCGGTCACGTCCTGGACTGCTTGATGGCCGCCATTATCTTCTCCCTGGCGGTCACATGCAGTTTTTCGCGATAACTGCAGTGACTGCTGGGTAATCCCGGCCGTAAAGCAGTCAGTCCGATGACGTCACCGCCGGGGAAGCAGGTAATCAGCTGTGCTGCGCCGGGATGACAGGCTCTGCCTGTCATTCTGATGTAGCAGAGCTGGATCGTCGTGGGACACTCGTTACTATGGACTGCGTCGGACAGGTGGTATACTGCTGTTTTTTTTTTTCATTTTTTTACAGGAGATCGATGGCGTCGCAGGATGAGACTGTAATAAAAGTAATGAAAACTGTGTTGTTGTTTTTTTTATTAAATTAAAAAACTTTTATATGAACATTCACCCGTCCGGGTACATCAACAATTTAACTATTTACATACAGGGACCCTGTCCGGGTTATTTATAATTCTTTGGCAGGGGTGTTCCAGGTACCACCTGGTACTCTTCTGATGCTTGCCAAACATCCGAGACACCAAGGACCACCAGGACCTGATGACGTCGTGTGGCCTGTACAGTCAAGTCGTGACCCGCTATCTGGGTCTGTGTGGCCACCTCTTTCATCTCCCTCCGGGTCTGGACCCCTATGTCCCAGACTGAACGAACCCCAGGGGGCCTAACAGGCGCCGGGTACGGGCCAGCTATAGTTATCATGTCCATAGCTGGGGCTGCTGAGGAGACCACTGAGGGAGGCTGGGGAGATTTACGGCGTGGGGTGGGCACTTGTGCAGAGGCCTGGATGTGGGAGGCTGAAGGCTCCGAGTGTCTCACAGGTTCCTGACACTCTGGGGAGTAGGGGTCGCACCTGGTAACATTTAGGGCGTACCATCCATTGTAACCCCAGTGTCGGGTGTAAGTCACCAAGTCTCCTGGCAACAGGTCCCTCCCCGGGTGTCCTTCTGGGAGGTGAGTCTCCACGTCCCGCCGGGTCACAAAGACTTCTAAATAAAGTCCAGGCTCCTGGATGAAGCCCCAACCACCTTTCAATTTAAAGCTCCGTACTGCACCCTTACGCCACGGCTCCCTCAGGGTACCTTTATCTTTTCTCATCCGGTCCTTATCTGCCCGGTCCTTCTCGATGTGACGTTGGCGAAGCTTCTGGGATTCGCGCTGCTCCCTTTGTCGCTCTGCTTCCTTCTCCCAACGTCTCCACTCTTCCTCCTGACGCCGGTTGTAATTCTCCTCCAGCATCTCCACGTCTCCACCATCAAACTGCAGCTTATGATGTCCGGTTTGCGGCAGCTCTCCTGGCGCCCCCCAGTCCTGGCGGCGCTCACCTGCGGAGGAAGAAGCCGGCTCTGGAACAGATGACAGTCGGGGCTCCGGTACAGACTGGTAGACCTCTGGTGCCTGCGCGGCCTCCTCCATGAGGACGGGTGTCGCTTCTTCTGTCTCAGCGACGGGGGCAGACAGCGGGATCTGGGGTGCTGCCGGTGCAGAGGTTTTTGCAGGAACGGGTGCCTCCACTGCGACAACGTCAACCGGATCACATTGCAAGGGCTGGGATGCCCGCACGGACTCCTCTACTAGAACGGTGCCTCACCTTCCGGTACAGACACTTCAGGTAAGAGGGATTGGCGCCGCTCCAAATTTAGTTTTAGGGCACGCCAGCTGGCTTCCATCCTGGCGACCTCCTCCCGGTGCCGGGCCAGGCCTCTTAGGGTATCCTCCGCTTCTTGCAGCGTAGGAGGGTTTCCAGGCCAGGTGCCCAACGGTGGTTCCGTGGCGATCGGGTCGCTTACGTGGGGGGAGAGCTCTGACTGCTCCATCCCTTCACACTTCTGCTCGTGTCCATCTCTGCCAAGTCACATGTGTCATTAGCATCTGGAGAGGGCCCCTCTTTTGTAGTGAGGCGGGACCTTCGTGTTAGTTTCCGCACACTGAGGAGGATGAGGAGGCGGAACTCAAGAGCTGTGGGGCACGATCTTACATTGCAGTACCATTTAGAGTGGTCGGCCATCGTTTTCACGCCACTGAGTGAGTGTACACCCACGAAGAGCACGCCCTTCTTCTTCACCAGTGCCTCGTCGTGACGCAGATATGGCGGAAAAATGGCAAATACATTCTCTGATGATTTTAGCAATTCTCAAGCACAAAACCAGTTCAATTCAGGCACACAGGACTCGCTTATAGCGAGCTACAGAATCCTGTTCGTGACGCCCAAGTTGAGTCGCACAGAGCAAGAGGTTTTGGGGGTACTCGGCACCGAGCCCGTTGACTTCTATGGGGTATGTCACGGCTTTACCCGGCAATTGAATCAGAGTCTATTTTACTATGTAGAAGTGTATAAACTATAAATATATGTATATATATATGTCACAATGACATGTATATATATATATATATGTATTCTATGTGTGTATATTTTGTGTTTACAACGAAAGAAAGGTTTTTTTTTGTTGCGATTTTTTGTTCCCATAGACTTACATGGGACTTCCGGTATCAGAATCGGATATCGACGATATTTAGTGATATCGGCGATACCATTTCGATACGATATTTTTAGATATCGAGCAGTATCGCTCAACACTACTAGATAAGTTACTTGTGGGTCTATTTTCCAAATAGGGTCACTTGTGGGGGGTTTCCACTGTTTAGGCACATCAGGGGCTCTCCAAATGCGACATGACGCCCCCAGACCATTCCATCAAAGTCTGCAATCCAAAACGTCACTACTTCCCTTCCGAGCCCCAAAGTGTACCCATACAGTAGTTTTCTCACACATATTGGGTATCAGCGTACTCAGGACAAATTGGATAACAGCTTTTGGGGTCCAATTTCTCCTGTTACCCTTGTGAAAATAAAATATTGGGGGCGAAAAAATCATTTTTGTAAAAAAAAAAAAAAAAAAAAAAAGATTTTTTATTTTACGGCTGTACGTTATAAACTTCTGTGAAGCACTTCGGGGTTCAGAGTGCTCACCACACATCTAGATAAGTTCATTGAGGGATATAGTTTCCAAAATGGTGTCATTTGTCGGGGGGTTGTCACTGTTTAGGCAGATCAGGAGTTCTTCAAACACGACATGGCATCCAGCCAATTCTGCGTTGAAAAAGTCAAACGGCGCTCCTTCCCTTCCAAACTCTGCCATGCACCCAAACAGTGGTTTACCCCCACATATGGGGTATCAGCGTACTCAGGACAAATTGTACAATAACTTTTGGAGTCTTGTTACCCTTGGGAAAATAAAAATTGGGGTGAAAAGATCATTTTTGTGGAAAAAATATGATTTTTGAATTTTACGGCTCTACGTTATAAACTTGTGTGAAGCACTTGGGGTTCAAATTGCTCACCACAGATCTAGATAAGTTCCTTAGGGGGTCTAGTTTCCAAAATGGGGTCACTTGTGGGGGGTTCCCACTGTTAAGGCATATCAGGGGCTCTCCAAATGCAACATGGCGTCCAATCTCAATTCCAGCAAATTTTGGTTGGAAAAAGTCAAATGGTGCTCCTTCCATTTTGAGCTCTGCAGCGCGCCCAAACAGTGGTTCCCCCTCACATATGGGGTATCAGCGTACTCAGGACAAATTGGACAACAACTTTTGTGGTCCAATTTCGCCTGTTACTCTTGGGAAAATAAAAAAATAGTGACTAAAAGATAATTTTTGTGGGAAAAAAATAGGATTTTTTATTTCATGCCTGGCATTATAAACTTGTGTGAAGCACTTTGGGGTTCAAAGTGCTCACCAAAGATCTAGATAAGTTCCTTAGGGGGTCTAGTTTCCAAAACGGGTCACTTGTGAGGGGTTTCCACTGTTTAGGCTCATCTGGGGCACTGCAAACGGAATATGACCCCATCAACGTCAGCATTCCAAAACGTTACTACTTCCTTTCCAAGCCCTGCCGTGCGCCCAAACAGTTCACCCCCCCACATATGGGGTATCAGCATACTCAGGACAAATTGGACAACAACTTTTCGGGTCCAATTTCCTTGGGAAAAATCAAAAATTTGGGACTAAAAAGCATTTTTGTGGAAAATAGTTTTTGGTTTTTTTTCACACCCAGGCATTATAAACTTTTGTTAAACACTTGGGGGTTCAAAGTGCTCACAATAGATCTAGATAAGTTCCTTAGGGGTCTAGTTTCCAAAATGGTGTCACTTGTGGGGGGTTTCCACTGGCGCATCATGGGCTCCCCAAACGCGACATGGCGTCCAATCTCAATTCCAGCCAATTTTAGTTTGAAAAAGTCAAACGGCGCTCCTTCCCTTACGAGCTCTGCCGTATGCCCAAACAGTGGTTTTCCCCCACATATTGGGTATTGGCGTACTCAGGAGAAATTGCACAACAACTTTATCTGTCCATTTTCTCCTTTTACCCTTATGAAAATAAAAAAAAAGTTGTAAAAGATAATTTTTGTGGCTAAAAAGTTAAATATTAATTTTTTCCTTCCACGTTGCTTCAGCTCCTGTGAAGCACTTGAAGGTTAATAAAATTCTTGAATGTGGTTTTGAGTACCTTGAGAGGTGCAGTTTTTAGAATGGTGTCACTTTTGGGTATTTTCTGCTATATAGACCCCTCAAAGTGACTTCAAATATGAGGTGGTCCCTAAAAAAAAATGGCTTTGTAAATTTTGTTGTAAAAATGAGAAATCGCTGGTCAACTTTTAACCCTTATAATTTCCAAACAAAATAAAATTTTGGTTCCAAAATTGTGCTGATGTAAAGTAGACATGTGGGAAATGTTATTTCTTAACTATTTTGTGTGACATATTTCTCTGTTTTAAGGGAATAAAAATTCAAAGTATGAAAATTGCAAAATTTTCAAAATTTTCGCCATATTTGCGGTTTTTTTCAAAAATAAACGCAAGTTATATCGAAGAAATTTTACTACTATCGTGAAGTACAATATGTCACGAGAAAACAATCTCAGAATCGCGAAGATCCATTGAAGTGTTGCAGAGTTTAAACCTCATAAAGAGACAGTGGTCAGAATTCTAAAAATTGGGCCGGTCATTAACGTGCAAACCACCCTTGGGGTGAAGGGGATAATCAGTTATGCAGCCACCATGTACAGTCATGGCCAAAAGTTTTGAGAATGACACAAATATTAATTTTTACAAAGTCTACTGCTTCTCTTTTTCTAATGGCAATTTGCATATACTCCAGAATGTTATAAAGAGTGATCAGCTTAACAGCAATTACTTGCAAAGTCAATATTTGGCTAGAAAATGAACTTTATCCCCCAAAATCCATTTCAACATCATTGCAGCCCTGCCTTAAAAGGACCAGCTAACCTCTTTTCAGTGGTTGCTCCATTAAAACAGGTGTGGGTGTTGATGAGGACATGGCTGGAGATCAATCTGTCATGATTAAGTAAGAATGACACCACTGGACACTTTAAAAGGAGGCTGGTGCTTGGCATCATTGTTTCTCTTCTGTTAACCATGGTTATCTCTAAAGAAACACGTCCAGTCATCATTGCAATGCACAAAAATGGCCTAACAGGGAAGAGTATCGCAGCTAGAAAGATTGCACCTCAGTCAACAATCTATCGCATCATCAAGAACTTCAAGGAGAGAGGTTCCATTGTTGCCAAAAAGGCTTCAGGGCGCCCAAGGAAGACCAGCAAGCGCGAGGACCGTCTCTTAAAAGTGTTTCATCTGCGGGATCGGGCTACCAGCAGTGCAGAGCTTGCTCAGGAATGGCAGCAGGCAGGTGTGAGTGCATCTGCACGCACTGTGAGGCGGAGACTCTTTGAGCAAGGCCTGGTCTCAAGGAGGGCAGCAAAGAAGCCACTTCTCTCCAGAAAAAACATCATGGACAGACTGATATTCTGCAAAAGGTACAGGCAGTGGACTGCTCAGGACTGGGGTAAAGTTATTTTCTCTGATGAATCCCCTTTTCGATTGTTTGGACATCAGGAAAACGCCTCATTCGGAGAAGACAAGGTGAGCGCTACCACCAGTCTTGTCTCATGCCAACTGTTAAGCATCCTGAAACCATTCATGTGTGGGATTGCTTCTCAGCCAAGGGAATCGGCTCTCTCACAGTCTTGCCTAAAAACACAGCCATGAATAAAGAATGGTACCAGAATGTCCCCCAAGAGCAACTTCTCCCAACCCTCTAAGGCTATGGTTCCACGGTCCGGAACCATAGCGCTTTGGACGGAGCGGAAATTCCGCTCCGTCTAAGCCCCGCCCCCTTTCTGACGCGCGATCTTTCCGGAGGTGTTCAGGACACCTCCGGAACACCTCCGGAAAGAGCGCAGGGCTACATAGCCCTGTGTTAATTCTGTTGCGGCGACGCACCGTCGCCGCAATACGCGAGGACATGCTGCGGTCTAAAAAGACGCGCCGCATGTCCGTTTACGCAGGTTTGCCACCTGCGTATTGTTACGCATAGTGGAGACGGGATTTCTTGAAATCCCCTCCACTATGCTGTAACATCTGGACGCTGCGTGTTTGGCGCTGCGCCAGCGCACAGCGCCAAACACGCAGCGTTTCCTGACCGTGGAAACTCACCCCAAGAGCAGTTTGGCGATCAACAATGCCTTTTCCAGCATGATGGAGCACCTTGCCATAAAGCAAAGGTAATAACTAAATGGCTCAGGGAACAAAACATAGAGATTTTGGGTCCATGGCCTGGAAACTCCCCAGATCTTAATCCCATTGAGAACTTGTGGTCAATCATCAAGAGACGGGTGGACAAGCAAAAACCTAAAAATTCTGACAAAATGAAAGCATTGATTGTGCAAGAATGGACTGCTATCAGTCAGGATTTGGTCCAGAAGTTGATTGAGAGCATGCCAGGGAGAATTGCAGAGGTCCTGAAGAAGAAGGGTCAACACTGCAAATATTGACTTGCTGCATTAACTCATTCTAACTGTCAATATAAGCTTTTGTTACTCATATGTTTGCAATTATTATATTTCTGTCTGTGATAAAAACATCTGTCAAACACACATAAAAACCAGAGGGCAGCAGATCATGTGAAAATATAATATTTGTGTCATTCTCAAAACTTTTGGCCATGACTGTAGTATATTGTGAAGTGAGACATCCTGTGCTCCGTATCTCCCAGTTTAGTTATAATGCTTTTTGCACTGCATGCAGATAGATTGCATTTCTGTATAGAGCAGAACAGTGCTGGCAGCATGAACTTGCGCTAGATAGCTATTATAACTGAATTTCTGTATTATGCGGTTTCCGTAGGCAGTTTCTGTAATGTCTATGTTAATTGCACTCTGTATCATGCTGTTGTTTTCTGTGATATGCCAGTACTGATACACTGTTTATTCTTTGCAGTTTTTACCCGGTATAATTCACATTGATCAAGTTCACATTATCACCTCAATAAATATAGACTTAAGAGTTCATACAGTCTGTTTACTGGGGAAGTGAAGGAGAGTTAAGCTGTATGCTGGAATCCACGCAGCATCATACGTGGAGGAAGGCAGAACAGGAACATTTTACACAATGTTTGGGATCACATTTATCCGGCACTCTACACTGAGCATTTCCTTTGAGGTTTCAGATGAAACCTCCGAGGGATTAATTCACTATAATGAGGCAACAGCATTATTCTGGACTCCGTCTGGCCTCTGGTCAGTGGTGTCTTTCTGTTCAGAAGTGCACAAAACTGTAATCGACGGCATTTCCATGCAATCCTAAAAAGAAGGACACTGACGGATCACAGGTCAGTTGGCGTCCACAGTGCCTCCATCTTCCTCATTATAGGGAATCTTCTTCCGGGGTTCCGTCTCCGCAATCTTTGGGAGGCAGAATAAAAAAATAAACAGCATGTAAACAATTGGTTTGTTTGTCTGTGACTGCTCCTGGCACCTAGTGCCGGGTGTCAGCTGTCAGAATTAACTGACATCTGGCGGCGATTGCCCGCACACCCCCTGTGTGAGCGGGCGATCGCGATGACGTAATATTCCACCCCTGGTCAAATAGGCCCAGGGCACATGGACGGAATATTACGTCTGATGTCAGAAAGGGGATAAGGGTGAAGCCAGGACATGTTGTACATAAATTTCTCCTTGAAAGCCTGAGAAATATGGGTCGTTCGAGACATTGTTCAGAAGAACAGCATACTTTGATTAAAAGTTGATTGGAGAGGGTAAGGCTGCATTCACATTAGCGTCTGAGTGTGCAGCGTATGCAGCGCAAAGAAGCGCATGCGCCATGCGCCCCTATTTTTATAATGGGGGGCGCATGGTCATGCGCTCGTATGCGTTGTGTTGCGTTTTTGGACCCACGCGTCGTGTGGGCGTGTGCGATGTCTCCATCAAAACGCAACATGTTGCTTTTTTTTCGCGTCAACATTTATCAAAAAAGACGCATGCGTAAGTCTGCGCACGTAATGCTCCGAAAAAACGCATTGCAGTCTATGGGGGCGCATATGGGTGCACTGCTATGCGCACTACAGCGTTATAGCGCGCATGCGCTTTTAGATGTAACAAGCCTCCAGACAGTCTAGACATCTTCTGAACACCTCCCAGACCTAGATAAATAAATATAGGGGGTCGGCATTGCTCCACTTCACTATTCAACAGACTCTGGAGAGGACAGAAGACCTTTGTGACAGGACAGAACACCTTTGGACAATGTAAGTATACCAGCTAATGGATGTTTGGATTTTTGGTTTAGCCTAGCAGTGTGTAATTTTATTTTTTCATTTCATCCTGCAGAATTTACACCACAGGAACAGAGGAGGACCATGCCTTCAAGCCATGAAAATTCACAGAGTGGACAGCCCAGTGAAGTGAGTATATTATTTATTGTTCTTTCATAAATCACTGTCACTTGTACACGTGTCCAATTTTTTTATTTGGTTCACAGAGCTCTTCAAGTGTTGATGAGCCACAGGAGCAGGCAACTCGGGCCAAGCAGCGGTGGCAACACGGCGTGTAAGTATTTAATTTCTTATTTATACTCTTATCTTTTAAACATTAATGTCTTTCAATTCTAGGTTCCACAACGGGACGACGAGGAGGACATCAACAACGACCTCCTCATCACATCGGTCCAGGAGCGCGTTCCACTGTGGGACACCCGTGATCCCCTGCATTCCGACGCAGTGGCTACCCAGCGGCTGTGGAACGAGGTGGCCAAATCGCTGTGGGATGGATGAGACAATGCCTCAGCTAGGGTCAAAAGGACTTTTGTAAGTATTGCAACAATGCTGCAGTGAAACAGTAGGGCCCTTCCCACCCTTGTATGTATGCATGCCTACCCCCTCCCAACCTTGTATGTATGCATGCCTACCACATCCCACCCTTGTATGTATGCCTACCCCCTACCACCCTTGTATGTATGCATGCCTACCCCATCCCACCCTTGTATGTATGCTTACCCCTACCACCCTTGTATGTATGCATGCCTACCCCATCCCACCCTTGTATGTATGCCTACCCCCTCCCACCCTTGTATGTATGCCTACCCCCTCTCACCCTTGAATGTATGCATGCCTACCCCATCCCACCCTTGTATGTATGCATGCCTACCCCATCCCACCCTTGTATGTATGCATTAGTCCGGGAACACAGAAGCTTGTTTGATGTGATGAACTCCTGCGAGTTTCTTATATCACACACATGGTTGTGTGATCCAGGGCCAAAGTTAATTTTTTAACAATTATTTTTTACTTTGACAGTGAAGAAAGTCAAAACTAGATGGCGTTCCATGAAGGACCGCTTTAATCGGGACCTGAGGCAGGAAGGGCAGGTTAGAAGTGGTGCTGGTGCAAGGACAAGGAAGTACAAGTACCATCGGCTCCTCAGCTTCCTGAGACCTGTCCTTGCACGACGAGTGTAAGTATTTAGATTTTTTATTCCATTGTGCTGTGTAGCCTTACCTGATATTTATTTTCTGCAGCATTTTGCGAATGTACAAATATAATTTTTTGGATACTAATTTTTCCTTTTTCATAATTTCACAGAACCCATAGCAGCACCATACAACCTGGAGCGGTCTCTCATGCCACGCCATCTGACCCGTCCCAGCCATCCCACAGTGTTGCGGTAAGTATGCCTGCAACACACTCTGGAGAACCGGTAGCCAGTACATCCGGTCTTCCCCTGTCCCAAACCTCTGTCGCACCTTTTTTGGCCTCTTCACGCCAGGGGCAGCGGGTTTGGGATAGGCCACTCATGCCTGAGTTTTTACATTTGAGCATGATGTTCCAGAATTGCTATAAGACGCTGGGTGACACAGTGGCTAATGGTTTGTCCAATGTCACCCAACGCCTTGACGCAATGGCCGCTGAGCTCCAGAGACCGGCAAGACTTTTTTTCAGTGCCATAGAGAAGGGCATGTCGGAAAACCTAACGCCGGAACTCCAGCTTGCTGTGATGCAGGCCTGCAATGCCGCATATGTCAGTGCTATGCAGCAGACTCGGTTCATGCAGCCACCACCAGCGGCTGCCTTTCCAACACTCCCACCGCTTTCAAGTCTCAGTATACCGAGTTCTGCTGCATATCATTGTGCGGCCCCAACTTTATCCACAGCCGCCCAACAACACTACACGATGCCGGGTGCAGAGGGACGCTAATATACTGCGCCACCGATTCCTGCTCCTGTCACTATGTCCACCAGCACCATGCCGGGCCACTTCAGCGAACAGACACCGGGTACAGATCCTGCGAGGACTTCAACCAGGCCGTCCTCCATCACGCAGACGCTGGGTCCTGGTAGGCCGAGGACGTCCACCACCACAACGCCGGGCCAACAAACCCACAAGACGGCGAGTCCAGCATCGACACCCAGCAACAGGCCACAGTCAAGAAGTCGCAGAGATCGCAGCCACCGGACACAAAGGCATCGAAGGAGAACTGTACATGTGTCTCCACCATCACCTCCAACATCACTTCCCAGTTTATCTTTCCCTTCCCATTCACCTCCACATGTCTGTACCTGCAGTATCCCTGATCTACCCTCATGCTTACTGGACACCTCCCCTTCGTCCAACCCAAACCAATCTCCAAGTTTACCATCCCCCTTTGCCCATAATTTTTCCCCTTTTTCATGATGTCTCTAAAATATTTAATAAATGTTGTATTTTTTTCATCAATCAATGACTGATTTTTGAGTACTTCGTCACCGGCAACACACCGTGCGCCTTATACACAAAAGTTTGGGAGGGGGGTGCCATACATACAAGGGAGGGTGGGAGGGGGTAGGCATACATACATACATACATACAAGGGTGGGAGGGGGTAGGCATACATACATACATACAAGGATGGGAGGGGGTAGGCATACATACATGGGTGGGAGGGGGTAGGCATACATACATACAAGGGTGGGAGGGGGTAGGCATAAATACATACATACAAGGGTGGGAGGGGGTAGGCATACATACATGTAAGGGTGGGAGGGGTAGGCATGCATACAAGGGTGGGAGGGGTAGGCATACATACATACAAGGGTGGGAGGGGGTAGGCATACATACATACATACAAGGGTGGGAGGGGTTAGGCATACATACATACATACATACAAGGGTGGGAGGGGCTATGCATGCATACAAGGGTGGGAGGGGGTAGGCATACATACATACATACAAGGGTGGGAGGGGGTAGGCATGCATACAAGGGTGGGAGGGGGTAGCCGGACCTAAAGAAAACACATACATATTTTTGAAATAAAGGTAATAGGTGTTTTATTAACAGCACAGGGAATAATTGTCATGAATCACTAAACTATTGTATCAATATGACATCACATAACAAAAAACCCTAAACCATTTGATCCTGCCATGACAAACGCCCAACATCAGAAACAAAATAGGCGGCAAATCGATCCCTCATTTGTCCAATTTCAAATGTTGTCCTCACAGGCTGTTGCTGGAAATCGGGCAATGGGTTAGAAACCGGTTCGTCAAGTTCCATATTGGGTCGCTCTTTAGCCATGATGTAGTTATGGAGAACCACACACGCCTTGACTACCTCATCCACTGTCTCAATTTTAAGATTAATTGAGGTTTGCAAAATGCGCCATTTGGAGACAAGGATACCAAAGGCGCACTCCACAGTTCTTCGGGCCCTGGACAGTCTATAGTTAAAGATCCTTTTAGTATGGTCCAAGGCCCGACTAGAGTAAGGTTTCAGGAGGTTTGCACACATCTGAAATGCCTCATCCCCAACCACAACAAACGGCATTGCAGGTCCGTCAGTGTTGGGAAGAGGTTGTGGCTGTGGAAATTGAAATTATTCCGATATAAGCGTTGGCCCATGTCAGACTCTCTAAATGTGCTTGAATAATTAGCACGTCCAAATGATCCAATGTCCACGGCCACAAAGCTGCAGTCCGCACCTGCAATGGCCATGAGCACTGTTGAAAAATATTTCTTATAATTGAAGTACTAAGAACCTGTTTTAGCCGGTTTGGTAATGCGGATATGTTTCCCATCCACAGCTCCAATACAGTTGGGAAAATCACAAAGTTCCTGGAATTTTACTGCTTTGGCCTTCCATAATTCTGTGGTGGGTAGGGGTAAAAATTCTTCACAAAGAACGTCCCATAAAGCCCGGCAGGTGTCTGCAACAATCCCAGAAAGTGTTGAAATACCAATCCGGAACTGAAAATGGAGCGATGTTAAGGACTCTCCGGTAGCAAGGAATCTAATAACCAGATAAATAAAAAAAATTATAAGTACATTGCAGAACAATAATTATGACAGTAGTTTAGCTTGAAATATTACGTACCTTAGTGTCACCAGCAGACGTTCCTCTGCAGGAATCGCTCTCCGGAGCTGGGTATCCTGCCTGGTGATGGCTCCTTCAACGCGCCGAAGCAAATACCGGAAACTGTCTTGACACATCCTCGTATACTCGTAATACTTATCCGGATTCTCATTTAGCTCCTGAATAAACAGTGGTAAGCTCCAAAGCTCTCACGGACTTCCACAATAGAGTGTCGCCAAAATCGCCTACGCCGTCTTCTGCGTCTTTCTCTCTTCCGTTCGTCATCACAAGCAGCAACAAAAGCAAGAAACAAGCCGAGTTCCAAATCAAGATTGCGGTACAAGGTGTCCATGTTAAGATCCATGATGAGTGAGTTAGCATACAGGAGAAAAATGGGAGGATTTCAGTCCTGCAAGGGTATATAAACAGAAATACTATGAGACACGCCCACTGTAGTGCCATTGGATATGTACTTGATTTATGAATGCCATCTCTCCCTTGGTTTCAGGTTTAGAAATCTTGCGTTAAAAAACGCAAACGCATAGAAAGCGCATACAAACGCGTGTAAACGCTGCGTTTTCACACGCATACGTCAAGCACATAGCGTCGGAAAAAAAGTGCGTTGACATGCGTTTTTACATGCGTTTTCTATTGCGTTCGCAACGCTGCGCACGCAGACGCTAATGTGAAAGCAGTCTTAGACTTATAAAGAAGTGCAGACAATGATAGGCTGTTCAGCTAAAATGATCTCCAATGCTTTAGAATGGAGAGCCAAACCAGAGAGACATGGAAGACAACCACTCAAATGGATGGAAGAATAGCCAGAATGGCAAAGGCTCAACCAATGATCAGCTCCAGGATGATCAAAGACAGTCTCAACTTACCTGTGAGGACTGTGACAGAAGACGCCTGTGTGAAGCTAATCTCTTAGCAAGAAGTCCATGCAAAGTCCCACTGTACAAAAAAATAATACATGTACTGAAGCGGATATAATTTGCCAAAGAACACATCAGCTGGCTTAAAGAGAAATGGAGAAACATTTTGTGGACAGAGGAAAGTAAAATTGTTCTTTTTGGGTCCAAGTGCCGCAGACAGTTCGTCAGACGCCACCCAAACTCTGTATTCAAGCCACAGTACACTCTGAAGACAGTGAAGCATGGTGGTGCAAGCATTATGATATGGGCATGTTTCTCGTACCATGCTCATGGACCTATTTACCACATACCAGGGATCATGGAACAGTTTGCATATATTAAATACTTGAAGAGGTCATGTTGCCTTACGCTGAAGAGGATATGCCCTTGAAATTGGTGTTTCGACAAGACACCGACTATAAACACACCAGTAAATGAACAAAATCTTGGTTCCAGTCCAACAAAATTGAGGGTATGGAGTGGCCAGCCCAATTCCAGGACCTTAACCCCTTTCTGCCATCGGACGTACTATCCCATCCAGGTGACCTGGGCCAATCTGACCATGGACGGGACAGTATGTCTCAGCAATCAGACGCGCTCCCGGGAGCGCGTCCGATCACGGCCGGGTGTCAGCTGATTATCACAGCTGACACCCGGCACTATGTGCCAGGAGCGGTCACGGACCGCTCCCGGCACATTTACCCCTGGCACACTGTGATCAAACATGATTGCAGTGTTCCAGAGGTATTGGGAAGCATTGCGCAGGGAGGGGGTGTGGCGCTTCCCACGGCTGTGGGGCGTCGGGACATGGCATAGCTTGCCTAACTAGCCAATGCTCCCACGCCGCCAGTCCACGACGACGTGAGGCATGGGTCCCAGATGGTAAGAGAATGTGGACCCACTGGACCACGGAGGGAGACCCGGGCCTGCCCGGACTAGGGAAGGGCAGCGACCGGGATCCGTGGCAGCTGAGCATGTGGGCAAGGTGGCGACCTGCAGGACTAGACAACACCGCACAACTTCAGGTAAGAAGAAACATAAAGTTTACTTAAAGAAACAAAGTAAATAAACATAACATAAGACCGGGCTCCCGATTCCGCACATCAGAGAAGGGTACACAACTCAGGATCACAGACGAGTGCTGGAGGACATCACGGGTAGATGCAGTCCAGGGTTATCTGGCACAGGCATACTTGGACGGCCTCTCTCTCAGGCCTTAGGCGTAGCACAGGCTCAGCAGGAGAACATCAGACACCGACCTCAGACAGACTTCAGACGATGGCGGGGTCATCACGGGTTGATGAAGTCCAGAATCATCTGGCACGGGCATACTAGTATGGCCACACTCTCAGGCCTCGGGCGTAGCACAGGCTCAGCAGGAGAACATCAGACACCGGCCCAGGACGAACGTCAGACGATGGCGGGGTCATCACGGGTTGATGAAGTCCAGGGTCATCTGGCACGGGCATACTAGGACGGCCTCTCTCTCAGGCCTCAGGCGTAGCACAGGCTCAGCAGGAGAACATCAGACACCGACCCAGGACAGACGTCATCACAGGGTAGACCAAGGAGGAACCGGCAGGACAGGCAGGTTGTCACGGCAAGTGACCAAGGCAGTCTCTGGGACAGACAGGTTGTCACGGCAAGTGACCAGGGCAGGCAGGTTGTCACGGCAAGTGACCAGGCAGGCAGGTTGTCACGGCAAGTGACCAGGCAGGCAGGTTGTCACGGCAAGTGACCAGGGCAGGCAGGTTGTCACGGCAAGTGACCAGGGCAGGCAGGTTGTCACGGCAAGTGACCAGGGCAGGCAGGTTGTCACGGCAAGTGACCAGGCAGTCTCTGGGACAGGCAGGTTGTCACGGAAAGTGACCAGGGCAGTCTCTGGGACAGGCAGGTTGTCACGGCAAGTGACCAGGCAGTCTCTGGACAGGCAGGTTGTCACAGCAAGTGACCAGGCAGTCTCTAGACAGGCAGGTTGTCACAGTAAGTGACCAGGCAGTCTCTAGACAGGCAGGTATATACGACCTGATATGGTGGAGCCTCCAGGTAGGCTGCAGTCGGATGGCAGATGATCGCTCCCAGGTGAGCAGGCAAGAGCCGGGGATCTCTGCAGATGATGTCCGAACTTCCGGATGGAGCTGCAGTCGGATGGCAGATGATCGCTCCTAGGTGAGCAGGCAAGAGCCGGGGATCTCTGCAGATGACGTCCGAACCTCTGGAAGGAACTGCAGACGGATGGCACACAGGCAAGCCGACAGGTAACAGACAGGTAACTGGAATCAGGAGCTGATGGCTGAAACAGAGTTAGACTGCACAGGAACACGGATTGGATCTCAGAGAGTCAGGAACACAGACAGGAACACGGACTGGGTCTCAGGGAGTCAGGAACACGGACAGGAACATGGATTGAATCACAGGAACACGGACTGGAACACAGGCCTCGGACTCCGGACATCTGGCACCGATCAGCAGGCTCCGGACATCTGGCAATGATCGGCAGGATCCGGACATCAGGCAGGAAGGATAGGATCCGGACATCTGGAAGTGGTCGTCGGACATCGGACATCAGGCATAGGATCCGGACATCTGGCAGCGACCTGAAAAGGAACCCCAGCGGTCTGGTACAAGCCCCGCCAGGCTCAACGGGAGCTGGCCGGGGATTGCACAGAGGCTGAGCACAGAGTAACAGAAACTCAGCACACACCGGACTCCTCCTTCCAAGATGAACTCAGGTTATATAGCAAGGATTCACAGTCACTGGCACAGGGTTCTGGACACAGCAGGATTTCAGGAACATAACACAGAGAACACAGTTCAGAAAGTCAGGTACAGGATGCGATCCAAGATCAGGGTTCAGGTAATTAGACACAGCAGGAACAGGCCTGGATATACAGCCTCCAGGAACGGCGATCTGGGTAATCAGCCCCCAGCATAGGCGGAAACACAAGACACAATTCAGACATTCAGGTACCGGGTTTGATCCAGGATCAGGAACAAGACACAGCAGGAACAGGGAATCAGCTCTCCAGAGCTGATCAACTTCAGAGCAGGAGCTGAACACACAACCACATACGGCTAGTTCAGGGATTCAGTGTGGATTCAATGCGAAGCTCTGGCAACGCCCACTAGGGCTGGGGAACGTTATATATGAGCTGCTTCACAGCGATAGGCTGGAGCAGTAATTCTAGTAAACACCCAATCCACATAAAAGCAGGACAGGTGTGGGCCGCGCCCCCTATGCAGAGCCAGACAGCACAACACAGAGGGAACCCAACAATGGCTGCTGCCAACCACGCAGTAAGTCATGCACCACTGCAGAGGACTTCGCAAGCTACGGATGGCTTTCACAGCAAGTCAGGAACCGCACATGCGGCGGTCATGCAAAGCAGCGGAGCCACTCACGCAAGTACAGATACGCAGCAGAGCCGGGAACTGAGCAGCATCCATAGGTAACAGACAACAGTATCCCAGCTGGTTAGGGGGAAAGGAGCAAAAGGGTTAATGCAAAAAAAACATGCAAAGTAACGCTGGAAAACAAAGTACAGACAATACCAGCGTTACAGTATCCCCCTCCTCAGGCCCCCTCTTCTGAAGACCCAAGTAAAAAAAAATTCCCCAGAAAAATTCACTTGGGTTTGGCGGTAAGTCCCATAGTTCACAATATGGCAGCAGAGTTAATAGCTCGAAAAGTCCGAACCGCTGACCAAGCGGGGAATCGAGCCATCTAGTCCACTTACCCTGTGGGGACCAAGTAGTCTAGTTCGCACATCAGGTGGAGCTTGGAGAAAGTCCTGCAGACCGCACATGCTCAGCGGAGTCCATGGCCAGAGCTTTCTGTGGTGCTTCCCACGGCTGTGGGGCGTCGGGACATGGCATAGCTTGCCTAACTAGCCAATGCTCCCACGCCGCCAGTCCACGACGACGTGAGGCATGGTCCCAGATGGTAAGAGAATGTGGACCCACTGGACCACGGAGGGAGACCCGGGCCTGCCCGGACTAGGGAAGGGCAGCGACCGGGATCCGTGGCAGCTGAGCATGTGGGCAAGGTGGCGACCTGCAGGACTAGACAACACCGCACAACTTCAGGTAAGAAGAAACATAAAGTTTACTTAAAGAAACAAAGTAAATAAACATAACATAAGACCGGGCTCCCGATTCCACACATCAGAGAAGGGTACACAACTCAGGATCACAGACGAGTGCTGGAGGACATCACGGGTAGATGCAGTCCAGGGTTATCTGGCACAGGCATACTTGGACGGCCTCTCTCTCAGGCCTTAGGCGTAGCACAGGCTCAGCAGGAGAACATCAGACACCGACCTCAGACAGACTTCAGACGATGGCGGGGTCATCACGGGTTGATGAAGTCCAGAATCATCTGGCACGGGCATACTAGTATGGCCACACTCTCAGGCCTCGGGCGTAGCACAGGCTCAGCAGGAGAACATCAGACACCGGCCCAGGACGAACGTCAGACGATGGCGGGGTCATCACGGGTTGATGAAGTCCAGGGTCATCTGGCACGGGCATACTAGGACGGCCTCTCTTTCAGGCCTCAGGCGTAGCACAGGCTCAGCAGGAGAACATCAGACACCGACCCAGGACAGACGTCATCACAGGGTAGACCAAGGAGGAACCGGCAGGACAGGCAGGTTGTCACGGCAAGTGACCAAGGCAGTCTCTGGGACAGACAGGTTGTCACGGCAAGTGACCAGGGCAGGCAGGTTGTCACGGCAAGTGACCAGGCAGGCAGGTTGTCACGGCAAGTGACCAGGCAGGCAGGTTGTCACGGCAAGTGACCAGGCAGGCAGGTTGTCACGGCAAGTGACCAGGGCAGGCAGGTTGTCACGGCAAGTGACCAGGGCAGGCAGGTTGTCACGGCAAGTGACCAGGCAGTCTCTGGGACAGGCAGGTTGTCACGGAAAGTGACCAGGGCAGTCTCTGGGACAGGCAGGTTGTCACGGCAAGTGACCAGGCAGTCTCTGGACAGGCAGGTTGTCACAGCAAGTGACCAGGCAGTCTCTAGACAGGCAGGTTGTCACAGTAAGTGACCAGGCAGTCTCTAGACAGGCAGGTATATACGACCTGATATGGTGGAGCCTCCAGGTAGGCTGCAGTCGGATGGCAGATGATCGCTCCCAGGTGAGCAGGCAAGAGCCGGGGATCTCTGCAGATGATGTCCGAACTTCCGGATGGAGCTGCAGTCGGATGGCAGATGATCGCTCCTAGGTGAGCAGGCAAGAGCCGGGGATCTCTGCAGATGACGTCCGAACCTCTGGAAGGAACTGCAGACGGATGGCACACAGGCAAGCCGACAGGTAACAGACAGGTAACTGGAATCAGGAGCTGATGGCTGAAACAGAGTTAGACTGCACAGGAACACGGATTGGATCTCAGAGAGTCAGGAACACAGACAGGAACACGGACTGGGTCTCAGGGAGTCAGGAACACGGACAGGAACATGGATTGAATCACAGGAACACGGACTGGAACACAGGCCTCGGACTCCGGACATCTGGCACCGATCAGCAGGCTCCGGACATCTGGCAATGATCGGCAGGATCCGGACATCAGGCAGGAAGGATAGGATCCGGACATCTGGAAGTGGTCGTCGGACATCGGACATCAGGCATAGGATCCGGACATCTGGCAGCGACCTGAAAAGGAACCCCAGCGGTCTGGTACAAGCCCCGCCAGGCTCAACGGGAGCTGGCCGGGGATTGCACAGAGGCTGAGCACAGAGTAACAGAAACTCAGCACACACCGGACTCCTCCTTCCAAGATGAACTCAGGTTATATAGCAAGGATTCACAGTCACTGGCACAGGGTTCTGGACACAGCAGGATTTCAGGAACATAACACAGAGAACACAGTTCAGAAAGTCAGGTACAGGATGCGATCCAAGATCAGGGGTTCAGGTAATTAGACACAGCAGGAACAGGCCTGGATATACAGCCTCCAGGAACGGCGATCTGGTAATCAGCCCCCAGCATAGGCGGAAACACAAGACACAATTCAGACATTCAGGTACCGGGTTTGATCCAGGATCAGGAACAAGACACAGCAGGAACAGGGAATCAGCTCTCCAGAGCTGATCAACTTCAGAGCAGGAGCTGAACACACAACCACATACGGCTAGGTTCAGGATTCAGTGTGGATTCAATGCGAAGCTCTGGCAA
>JARQOD010000003.1:273542380-273634647 GCA_033576555.1 Oophaga sylvatica | reverse complement strand
CGTTTGCTCATACTATTTTCTTTCTGTGTCAGTATTTCATCTTGTCTAACCGCCATTACTTGTTTGGGGCTTTCTATTTCTTTGGGGTTCTGCTCCGGGGCAGATAGCTTTCCTATTTCTATCTTTAGGTGTAGTTAGTTTCTCAGGCTGTGACGAGGCGTCTAGGACCAACGTAGGAACGCTCCACGGCTGCCTCTAGTTGTGGTGGTTAGTCAGGGTACTGCAATCCTATAGATTCCAACTGCTCTGGTGTATTGCCTTTTTTACCTGCACTCCTCAGCTACCGAAACATAACAGTATCACCGGCCCAAAAAATTGAAAATTGTATGGTACTCACAGAAGGGAAAAAATATTGTGAAAGAAAAAAGTGTAGAGTTGTCAGAGATATTTTTCTGTTTGTTGCATTTTTTTCCCTCTGTATCTCTGGGTGCTGGGGAGGATCTTTTCTCTCAATGGAGTTTGCACAGTTGTCTGGCCGTGTGGATCAGCTTGCCACTGAGGTTCAGAGTATTGCTGCATATCTTGCTAGGTTGCCTGTTGTGGAACCTAGGATTCCCATGCCAGATTTGTTTTTAGGGGATCGAGCTAAGTTTCAGAATTTCAAAAATAATTGTAAATTGTTTTTTTGCCTTAAAATCTAAGTCCTCAGGGAACGCAGCGCAGCAGGTTCAAATTATCATCTCTCTCCTGCGCGGCGATCCTCAGGATTGGGCTTTTTCCCTGACACCTGGGGATCCTGTTTTGAGTGATGTTGATGCATTTTTTCAGGCTTTGGGGTTATTGTACGATGAGCCTAATGTCCTGATCAAGCTGAAAAAGCCTTGTTGGCATTAAATCAGGGGCCTTATGACGCTGAGTTATACTGTCAGAGATTCCGTAGGTGGGCAGTCCTGACCAAATGGAATGACGACGCTTTGGCAGCCCTTTTCCGGAAGGGTCTGTCAGATAATGTAAAGGATGTTATGGTGGGATTCCCTGTCCCCTCTGGTCTCAATGATTCTATGTCATTAGCGATTCAAATTGACAGACGTTTGCGTGAGCGGAGAAGTATGCGTGGAATAGTGTTGCCTTGTGAACCAGCTTCTGAACCCATGCAGTGTGATAGAGTGGTGTCTGGGGCACAGCGTCATGAGTTTCGAAAGCGCAATGGGTTATGTTTCTACTGTGGTGATGCCTCTCATGCTATTTCAGTCTGCCCTAAGCGGGGAAGACGTTTTGCACGCTCAGTTGTCTTGGGTAGTGTTCAGACTAAGTTTTTATTAACTGTCACTCTGATATGTTCTCTGTCCTCATTTTCTGCTCAGGCTTTCGTTGATTCTGGAGCAGCTATTAACCTGATGGATTATGATTTTGCTAAACGTTGTTGGTTTCCCTTGATACCCCTACAGAAGTCTATTCCCCTACTGGGGATCGATTCTACCCCTTTGGCTGAGAATAAACCCCAGTTTTCTACTCAGGTGATAATGAGGGTTGAACCTGATCACCAGGAGTGCTGCAAAATTTTGGTTCTGTATAATCTGCATGACATTATCGTGCTGGGTTTCCCTTGGTTACAGTCTCATAATCCTGTTTTGGATTGGAAATCTGTGTCTGTAACCAGTTGGGGCTGACAATGTGTTAATACCAACACTCCTGTTTTTTCTCCCTCCCCCCAGGCTCAGGATGTTCCTGACTTTTTGATTGATTTTTCTGATGTGTTTAGCGAAAGTAAATCTGCATCCTTGCCTCCCCATAGGAGCTATGACTGCGCTATTGAATTAGTGCCGGGTAGTAAATTCCCTAAAGGTCGCCTTTTTAACTTGTCTGTACCTGAACATGACGCTATGCGGTCTTATATTAAGGAATCATTGGAGAAGGGTCATATCAGACCATCCTCTTCACCCTTAGGTGCCGGTTTTTTCTTTGTGGCCAAAAAAGATGGTTCATTAAGGCCGTGTATTGATTATAGTCTCTTGAACAATATTACTGTGAAATATCAATACCCGTTACCCTTGATTTCTGACCTGTTTTCCAGGGTGAAAAACGCTACTTGGTTTACCAAGCTTGACCTCAGGGGGGCGTATAACCTTATTCGCATTAAGCACGGGGATGAATGGAAGACGGCATTCAATACCCCTGAAGGGCATTTTGAGTACCTAGTGATGCCCTTTGGGCTCACTAATGCTCCTTCCGTCTTCCAGTCCTTCATGAATGACATTTTCAGGGATTTTGTGGACAAATTTCTGATTGTTTATTTGGATGATATCTTGATTTTTTCTAATGACTGGGACTCTCATGTGAAACATGTTCGAACTGTATTCCAGATTTTGAGAGAGAATGCTCTGTATGTGAAGGGATCAAAGTGTCTTTTTGGCGTACAGAGGATCTCATTTCTGGGATTCATTTTGTCCCCATCTGTTATTGAAATGGACCCGGTCAAGGTTCAGGCCATCTGTGATTGGGTCCAACCTACTTCATTAAAGGCTCTTAAGAGATTTTTGGGTATTGCCAATTTTTATCGTAAATTTATTGGTAATTTCTCAGTTATTGTTAAACCATTAACTGATTTGACCAGAAAGGGTTCTGATGTGGTGAATTGGCCTCCTGAGGCAGTCTCTGCATTTCAGGAACTTAAGCAGAGATTCACTTCTGCTCCTGTTCTACGGCAGCCTGATGTTTCTCTGCCATTTCAGGTGGAGGTTGATGCCTCTGAAATTGGGGCAGGTGCCGTTTTGTCCCAAAAAGATCCAGAGACCTCTAAAAGTAACCCTTGTGCCTTTTTCTCTCGAAAATTTTCTCCTACTGAACGTAATTATGACGTGGGTAATCGGGAGTTATTGGCCATGAAGTGGGCTTTTGAAGAGTGGAGACATTGGCTGGAGGGAGCCAAACATCAGGTGGTGGTCCTTACGGACCATAAGAATCTGGTCTATCTGGAATCTGCCAAGCGACTCAATCCTAGACAGGCCAGATGGGCCTTGTTTTTCACACGTTTTAATTTTGTGGTTTCCTTTCTTCCTGGCACTAAGAATGTTAAGGCGGATGCCCTCTCGAGGAGTTTCCTTGCGGACTCTCCTGAGTTATCTGATCCTTCTGTTATTTTGAAAGAGGGTGTAGTTCTTTCCGCCATCTCGCCCAATTTGAGACTTGCTCTGGAGGGGTGTCAGGAGGATAGGCCCGAGTGCTGCCCTGTTGGAAAATTGTTTGTCCCAGACCAGTGGAAAAAGAGTGTGATGTCTGAGATTCATTGTTCCGCATTGGCTGGGCATCCCGGATTTTTGGTACCAGAGACTTGGTTAGTCGGTCCTTTTGGTGGCCTACCTTGTCTCGTGATGTCAGGGAATTTGTGCAGTCCTGCGGGACTTGCTCTCGCTCCAAGCCTTGCTCTCGCTCTAGTGGTTTGTTGATGCCATTGCCTGTGCCCAAGAGACCATGGACCCATATCTCTATGGATTTCATTTCCGACCTTCCTGTTTCTCAGAGAATGACCACCATCTGGGTAATTTGTGATAGGTTTTCCAAAATGATACATCTTGTGCCATTACCTAAGTTGCCTTCCTCCTCTGAATTGGTGCCGTTGTTCCTTCAGCACGTGGTTCGTTTACACGGCATTCCTGAGAACATTGTGTCTGACAGAGGAGTCCAGTTTGTTTCCAGATTTTGGAGGACTTTTTGTTCTAAACTGGGTGTTCAATTGTCTTTCTCCTCGGCATTTCATCCTCAGACCAATGGTCAAACTGAGAGAACAAACCAGACATTGGAACTTATCTAAGATGCTTTGTGTCTGCTGATCAGGATGACTGGGTCTCTTTTTTGCCTTTGGCTGAGTTTGCTCTTAATAATAGGGCTAGCTCTGCCACTTTGATGTCTCGTTTTTCTGTAATTCTGGGTTTCATCCTCGATTTTCTTCAGGACAGACGAGGCTTCTGTCTGTCCAGGTGTTGACTCTGTTGTGGACGTATGCAACAGATTTGGGACCAGGTAGTGGAGAGGTTGTCCCTCTCTCAGGAGAAGGCCCAGCGGTTTGCTAACCGGCATAGGACTGATGGTCCTCGGTTTAAAGTGGGGGACTTGGTCTGGTTGTCCTCAAAGAATATTCCTATGAGAGTGGCATCTCCTAAATTTAAGCCTAGGTTCATTGGACCTTATAAGATCATGGAGATTATTAATCCTGTTTCTTTTCGTTTGCTTCTTCCAGGGACATTTAAGATCCATAACGTGTTCCACAAGTCCTTTTTGAAGAGGTTTGTTGAGCCAGTGGTTCCTGCTGCTGTGCCTCCTGACCCTGTTTTGGTTGAGGGCAATCTGGAGTATGTGGTTGAGAAAATATTAGATTCTCGTTTTTCTAGACGGAAACTCCAGTATTTGGTTAAATGGAGAGGTTATGGTCAGGAAGACAATTCTTGGGTGTTTGCTTCGGACATCCATGCTAGAAGACTTATCTGTGCGTATCATAGAACTCATCCTGACCGACCTGGTTGCTCAAATGAGGGTTCGGTGACCCCTCTTCAAGGGGGGTACTGTTGTGAATGGGTTTGAGATGAGTTCTGAGCAGAGGCTTCCTCTGGTGGTTACAAGCGGTGCTGGTCTGTCCAGTGAAGATTGTGAGGACTGGGAATCAGGTGTTACTGACTGGTCTTATATAAGGGAGTCACCTTCCCATCAGGGTTGCCGGTGATCAATTGTTCTGGTCTGAATCCTTCATTCCTGTTTCCCTTGTAGCCTGCTGTGTCGTGTCTGCATCTCCTGCTAACAGATAAGACATTTTCTTCTTTTTGTTTTTGTGCTATATTTTTGCATTTTGTCCTGCACTTCTGTGGGGGCCTTCTGGGTCCCCTCCGGGGGCTTTTGCCCTCTCAGTTTAGTTCAGCCACTGATGTTTGTACTTTTGCTTTTTCCAGTTTTTTCAGTGGCTGCTGTTTTGATTTTGTTACACCAGAGAACTAATTTAGGTGGAAGAGGTCGTGTGATCTCGGGTGTTTTTGAAATTAGTAGAGTTGGTGCTTTTCAGGGTTTTCTGGGATTGCAGTAAGTACCCTTCCTATCCTTTTCTATTTAGTTAGTTTGGGCCCCAGCGTTTGCTCATACTATTTTCTTTCTGTGTCAGTATTTCATCTTGTCTAACCGCCATTACTTGTTTGGGGGCTTTCTATTATCTTTGGGGTTCTGCTCCGGGGCAGATAGCTTTCCTATTTCTATCTTTAGGTGTAGTTAGTTTCTCAGGCTGTGACGAGGCGTCTAGGACCAACGTAGGAACGCTCCACGGCTGCCTCTAGTTGTGGTGGTTAGTCAGGGTACTGCAATCCTATAGATTCCAACTGCTCTGGTGTATTGCCTTTTTTACCTGCACTCCTCAGCTACCGAAACATAACACAGGAACACCTGTATCACTTCAGAAAATATGTCTGAGACCTTCTTCTCCCTGGAAGCGAAGTGGACGGTTCTAAACAGAACACACTATTTCTTAAAGGAGAAATACTAATGTGTGCAAAAACAGGATAAATGGGTAACTAATGACCCCTAATAGTTGTAACTAGTGATGAGCGAGTATCACTAGTGATCTCCGAGTATTTGGAAGTGCTCGGAGATTTAGTTTCTGTTGCTGTAGCTCCATGATTTGCGGCTATTTGACAGCCTGAATACATGTGGGGATTCCTTAACAAACAGGCATTCCTCACATGTATTCAAGCCGTCCAACAGCCATAAATCATGCAGCTGAGGCAACAGAAACTAAATCTCCGAGCACTTACAATACTCAGAGACCACCCGAGCATGCTCGGGAAAACCCGAGCAACGAGTATACTCGCTTGTCACTAGTTGTAACTGGTATTACACTATGAATATTTATCTAGCTGCACATAAATGGGCAGAACTGTTCCCAATAAAAGCTTCCACTCAATCCACAAAAAAAGCAAGTCCCCACTCAGGTCTGTCATCTGTTAACAGAAATATTGGGGGCTTTCATGTTACTGGTAGCACAAGGCTCTGGAAAAGCAAAATGGCTCCTCACCCGCCAAAAGAAATTCAGAAAATTCTCCGCTCCCAAATCCAAATGTCCCCCTCCTTTCTAAGCCCCACAGTATACCTAAACCACATATTGCGTCCACACTTGGCATTTCTGAAGCGATGAGAGCCCGCCTAACTTACGGGAGCATGCCTCCAAAAGCATGGGTTTGGCATAATGTACTGGTGACTGCTAACGTACTGGTCAGTAGAGCGTACTGCTCACTACAATGGCAGTTTGCAATTTTCACTCGGCAACATTCATTGCTGCTTGTTTCTGGAAAATACCCATGAAGTTAAAATCGTCACTATACCTTTAGATGAATTCCCCAAAGGGTATAGTTTACCAAATGTGGTCACTTGAGTGGGATTCTGCTCTTCTAGCATTTAGGGGCTATATATATGGATTCCGCAAACTGTTCTAGGAAAATCTGTACTCGAGTAGGCAACTAGAGCTTTGTTCCTCCCGAGTCACTGCTTCTGGCTAAGTAGTACTGTACAGTACAGCCACATATGGGGTATTGCCACGTTCAGTAGACATTGTGGGACAAATTTTGGTGCCATTTTTACCCAATTCTTGTGTGAAAATGTAAAATCTTTGGATAAAACAAAATTTTGGTCGTAAAAATATAGTTATTTTGTTTTCACTGCCCAATGGTATAAAATTCTGTGACACGCTCATGGTGTCAATATGATCACTGCACCCCTAAATGAATTCATTGAGAGGTGCAGTTCCTAAAATGGGGTCACTTATGGGGAGTTCTGCTGTTCAGGCATCTCATGGGTTCTCCCAGTGGGTCATGGCACCTGCAAATCATAACAGTACAACCCGGTGCTCCTTGCCTTCTGAATTTTGCACTGTGCCTGAAAAATATTTCCCGATTACACGTAGGGTATTAGCGCACTCAGGAAAAATGGACCTCAGTTTTTGTAAAAAAAAAATCCTTTTAGCCCTTAGAAAAATTAAAAACTTGGGGCTAAAGCAACATTTTAGTGACAAAAATGTAATTTATTCTTTCTTCACCGCTCAGTGGTATAAAATTCTGTGAGGCACATGTGTCAATATGATCACTGCACCCCTAGATGAATTCATTGGGGAGTGTAGTTTGTAAAATGAGTTCACATATAGGGGGTTTCTGTTTTTCTGGCACCTCAGGGGCTCTGCCAATGTGACATGGCACACTCAAACCATTCCAGCAAAATCTGAACTCCAATATGGCGTCTCTTCCCTTCTGAGCTTTGCATTGTGCCTCAAAAGTAGTATTCCCCTACATATGGGGTATAGGTGTACTCAAGAGTAATTGCACAACAAAATGTATGGTGCAATTTCTCTTGTTACTCTTATAAAAAGTAAAATTTGGGGCTAAAATGACATTTTTGTGAGGAAAATGTGATTTTATTATTTTCATGGCTCAAAGTTAAAAACTTCTGTGAAGCACTTGGGGGTTCAAAGTGCTCATCACACATCTAGATAAGTTACTTGGGGGGTCTAGTTTACTAAATGGGGTCACTTCTGGGGGGTTTCCACTGTTTAGGCACATCAGAGGCTCTCCAAACGCAACATAGTGTTCGTATCTCAATTCCAGCCAATTTTGCACTGAAAAAGTCAAATGCGCTCCTTCCCTTCCGAGCTGTACTATGCGCCTAAACAGTGGTTTACCCCCAATATGGGGTATCGGCATACTCAAGACAAATTGCACAAATTTTGGGATCCAATTTCTCCTGTTACCCTTGGAAAAATAAAAAAAAAATTTGTATCTGAAGTAAATTTTTTGTGAAAAACAGTTAAATGTTCATTTTTTTTAAACTTTCCAAAAATTCCTGTGAAGAACCTGAAGCGTTAAAAAAAACTTCTTGAATGTGGTTTTGAGCACCTTGAGGGGTGCAGTTTTTAGAATGGTGTCACTTTTGGGTATCTTCTATCATATAGAGCCCTAAAAGTGACTTCAAATGTGATGTGGTCTCTAAAAAAAATGGTGTTGTAAAAATGAGAAATCGCTGGTCAACTTTTAACACCTATAACTTCCCAACACAAAAAAAATTTGGTTTCCAAATTGTGCTGATGTAAAGTAGACATGTGGTAAATGTTATTTATTAAGTATTTTGTATGACATATCACTGTGATTTAAGGGAAAATTCAAAGTTGGAAAATTGCAAAATTTTCTAATTTTTTTCCAAATTTTCTTTTTTTTCATAAATAAATGCAAGTGATATCAAATAAATTTTACCACTATCATGAAGTACAATATGCCACGAGAAAATTATCTCAGAATCACCAGGATCCATCGAACCGTTCCAGAGTTACTGTATTACTTCATAAAGGGACAGTGGTCAGAATTGTAAAAATTGGCCTGGACATTAACCCCTTTCTGCCATCCGACGTACTATCCCGTCCATTTTACCTGGGCCCGTATGACCATGGACGGGATAGTACGTCCCATTCAATCGGACGCGTTCCTGGGGGGAGCGCGGCCGATCGTGGCCGGGTGTCAGCTGATTATCACAGCTGACACCCGACACTATGTGCCAGGAGCGGTCACGGACTGCTCCCGGAACATTAACCCCTGGCACACCGCGATCAAACATGATCGCGGTGTACCGGGGGCACAGGGAAGCATCGCGCGGAAGGGGGCTCCCTGCGTGCTTCCTGAGACCCTCAGAACAGCGCGATCACAGGGAGGCTCCCTGCGGGCTTCCCAAAGACCCTCAGAACAGCACGATGTGACCGAGCTGTTCTGAGACCTTCCTCCCTGCAAGATCCCAGATCCAAGATGGCCGCGGGTCCTGCAGGTAGGCGGCTTCCTCAGTGCCTGCTGAGAGCAGGCGCTGAGGAAGCCTGCAGCACTGCCTGTCACATCGCTGGTCTGACAGAGTGCTGTTCACACTGTCAGACCAGCGATCTGACCCTATACTGTGATGTCCCACCCTGGGACAAAGTAAAAAGGTAAAAAAAATGAAAATAACGTGTAAAAAAAAAAAATTCCAAAATTAAGGAAAAAAATATTCATCAATAAGTTCCTTTCTTCATGTAAATAAAAAAAACAAAACAATAAAAGTACACATATTTGGTATCACCGCTTCCGTAACGACCCGCTCTATAGAACTGTCCCACTAGTTAACCCCTTTAGTAAACTCCTTAAAAAAAAATGCAAAAAAACAATGATATATCATCATACTGCCGAACAAAAAGTGGAATAACACGCGACCAAAAAGACTGGATATAAACATGGTACCGCTGAAAACGTCATCTTGTCCCGCAAAAAACAAGCCACCATACAGCATCATCAGCGAAAAAAAAAAAGTTAAACCTCGCAGAATAAAGCGATGCAAAAATAATTATTTTTGTATAAAATTGTTTTTATTGTATAAAAGCGCCACAACATGAAAAAATTATATAAATGAGGTATCGCTGTAATTGTACTAACCCGAAGAATAAAATGATCAATTTTACCAAACGTGGAACGGTATAAACGCCCCCCCAATAGAAATTCATTAATTGCTGATTTTTGTTCATTCTAACCTTCCAAAAATCAAAATAAAAAGCGATCAAAAAATGTCACATGCCCAAAAATAGTACCAATAAAAACGTCAACTCGTACCGCAAAAAATAAGACCTCACATGACTCTGTGGGCCAAAATATGCAAAAATTATAGCTCTCAAAATGTGATGATGCAAAAACTATTTTTTACAATAAAAAGCGTCTTTTAGCGTGACAGCTGCCAATCTTAAAAACCCGCTATAAATAGTAAATCAAACCATCCTTTATCACCCCCTTAGTTAAGGAAAAATGATAAAATTAAAATAATGTATTTCCATTTTCTGTTTAGAGTTAGGGTTGAGGCTAAAGTTAGAATTAGGGTTAGGGTTGGGATTAGGGTTAGGGGTGTGTTAGGTTTAGGTTTGTGGTTAGGGTTGTGGTTTGGACTAGGGTTAGGGGTGTGTTGGGGTTAGGGTTGGAGTTAGAATTGGGGGGTTTCCACTGTTTAGGCACATCAGGGGGCTCTCCAAGTGTGACATGGCGTCTGATCTCAATTCCAGCCAATTCTGCGTTGAAAAAGTCAAAGGGTTGCTCCTTCCCTTCTGATCTCTGCCATGCGCCCAAACAGTAGTTTATCCACACATATGGGGTATCAGCAGGGCCAGCTCCAGGTTTTTATGGGCCCCGGGCGAAAGAGCCTCAGTGGGCCCCTTTAACACAGACCACAATTCATGATGCACAGATACGGCAGAGAAATATAGGTGCAGTACAATGCCAAACACTTCTCTTCTTCCATTACATGAGTGATATCTATTGTAAATTGTACAATAGCTCAAAAACCGCCAAATCCTCGCAGCGCACAGTACAGACTGGACAGTACAGTCTCCATACAATATTATGGGCACCACATAGTCTCCCCCTCATCACCCATATAATACCCCATGCAGGATGTCACCCCCCATACCCCATAAAATGCTCCATACAGGATATTGGTCCCCATATAATGCTCCATACAGGATACTGGTCCCCATATAGTGCTCCATACAAAATATGGAACTCTCCTCTGCGCTGTGCTGGGTTCTGCACTGTTACGGCTCAGGAAAGGACGCTGTGGAAAGACTCCCTATTATCATCATCATTGCCTCCCCATCATCATCATCGCCTCCCCATCATCATCGCCTACCCATCATCATCATTGCCTCCTCATCATGATCATTACCTTCCAATCATCATCATGACCTCCCCATCATCATCAATGCCTGCCCATCATTATCATTGCCTCCCTATCATCATCAATGCCTGCCCATCATCATCATCGCCTCCCCATCATCATCATGGCCTCCCCATTATCATCAATGCCTGCCCATTATCATCATCGCCTCCCCATCATCATGGCCTCCCCATTATCATCAATGCCTGCCCATCATCATCATGTCCTCCCCATCATCATCAATGCCTGCCAATTATCATCAATGCCTGCCCATCATCATCATTGCCTCCCCATCATCATGATTTTCTCCCCATCATCATCAATGCCTGCCCATTATCATCATCGCCTCCCCATCATCATCAATGCCTCCCCATCATCATCACTGCCCTCCCCCCACCACCATCACACAGACAGCACCGCAGCACACAAGCACTCTCTCACATACATACATACTACTACAGTCATGGCCAAAAGTTTTGAGAATGACACAAATATTAATTTTTACAAAGTCTACTGCTTCATTTTTTCTAATGGCAATTTGCATATACTCCAGAATGTTATAAAGAGTGATCAGCTTAACAGCAATTACTTGCAAAGTCAATATTTGGCTAGAAAATGAACTTTATCCCCCAAAACACATTTCAACATCATTGCAGTCCTGCCTTAAAAGGACCAGCTAACCTCTTTTCAGTGATTGCTCCATTAACACAGGTGTGGGTGTTGATGAGACATGGCTGGAGATCAATCTGTCATGATTAAGTAAGAATGACGCCACTGGACACTTTAAAAGGAGGCTGGTGCTTGGCATCATTGTTTCTCTTCTGTTAACTGTTTTGAATGGGTTTGAGATGAGTTCTGAGCAGAGGCTCCCTCTGGTGGTTACAAGCGGTACTAGTGAAGATTGTGAGGACTGGGAATCAGGTGTTACTGACTGGTCTTATATAAGGGAGTCATTTTCCCATCAGGGTTGCCGGTGATCAATTGTTCTGGTCTGAATCCTTCATTCCAGTTTCCCTTGTAGCCTGCTGTGTCGTGTCTGCATCTCCTGCTACCAGATAAGATTTTTTCTTCTTTTGTGTTATTGCTATATTTTTGCATTTTTGTCTTGCACTTCTTTGGGGGCCTTCTGGGTCCCCTCCGGGGGCTTCTGCCTTCTCAGTTTAGTTCAGCCACTGAGTTTTGTTCTTTTTCTTTTTCCAGTTTTTTCAGTGGCTGCTGTTTTGATTTTGTTACACCAGAGAGCTAATTTAGGTGGTAGAGGTCGTGTGATCTCAGGTGATTTTGAAATTAGTAGAGTTGGTGTTTTTCAGGGTTTTCTGGGATTGCAGTAAGTACCCTTCCTGTCCTTTTCTTTTTAGATAGTTTGGGCCCCAGCGTTTGCTCATACTATTTTCTTTCTGTGTCAGTATTTCCTCTTGTCTAACCGCCATTACATGTTTGGGGGCTTGCTATTATCTTTGGGGTTCTGCTCCGGGGCAGATAGCTTTCCTATTTCTATCTTTAGGTGTAGTTAGTTTCTCAGGCTGTGACGAGGCGTCTAGGACCAACGTAGGAACGCTCCACGGCTGCCTCTAGTTGTGGTGGTTAGTCAGGGTACTGCAATCCCATAGATTCCAACTGCTCTGGTGTATTGCCTTTTTTTTTACCTGCACTCCTCAGCTACCGAAACATAACAGTATCACCGGCCAATAGAAAATTGTATGGTACTCACAGAAGGGAAAAAATATTGTGATAGAAAAAAAAGGTTGTCAGAGTTGTCAGTGATATTTTTCTGTTTGTTGCATTTTTTTTTTTTTTTTTTTTCCCTCTGTATCTCTGGGTGCTGGGGAGGATCTTTTCTCCCAATGGAGTTTGCACAGTTGTCTGGCCGTGTGGATCAGCTTGCCACTGAGGTTCGGAGTATTGCTATCTATCTTGCTGGGTTGCCTGTTGTGGAACCTAGGATCCCCATGCCAGATTTGTTTTTAGGGGATCGAGCTAAGTTTCAGAATTTCAAAAATAATTGTAAATTGTTTTTTGCCTTAAAATCTAAGTCCTCAGGAAACGCAGCGCAGCAGGTTCAAATTATCATCTCTCTCCTGCGCGGCGATCCTCAGGATTGGGCTTTTTCCCTGATACCTGGGATCCTGTTTTGAGTGATGTTGATGCGTTTTTTCAGGCTTTGGGGTTATTGTACGATGAGCCTAATGTCACTGATCAAGCTGAAAAAGCCTTGTTGGCATTAAATCAGGGGCTTGATGACGCTGAGTTATACTGTCAGAGATTCCGTAGGTGGGCAGTCCTGACCAAATGGAATGACGACGCTTTGGCGGCCCTTTTCCGGAAGGGTCTGTCAGATAATGTAAAGGATGTTATGGTGGGATTCCCTGTACCCTCTGGTCTCAATGATTCTATGTCATTAGCGATTCAAATTGACAGACGTTTGCGTGAGCGGAGAAGTATGCGTGGAATGGTGTTGCCTTATGAACCAGCTCCTGAAACCATGCAGTGTGATAGAGTGGTGTCTGGGGCACAGCGTCATGAGTTTCGAAAGCGCAATGGGTTATGTTTCTACTGTGGTGATGCCTCTCATGCTATTTCAGTCTGCCCTAAGCGGGGAAGACGTTTTGCACGCTCAGTTGTCTTGGGTAGTGTTCAGACTAAGTTTTTTTAACTGTCACTCTGATATGCTCTCTGTCCTCATTTTCTGCTCAGGCTTTCGTTGATTCTGGAGCAGCTAGTAACCTGATGGATTATGATTTTGCTAAACGTTGTGGGTTTCCCTTGATACCCTACAGAAGTCTATTCCCCTACTGGGGATCGATTCTACCCCTTTGGCTGAGAATAAACCCAGTTTTCTACTCAGGTGATAATGAGGGTTGAACCTGATCACCAGGAGTGCTGCAAATTTTTGGTTCTATATAATCTGCATGACATTATCGTGCTGGGTTTCCCTTGGTTGCAGTCTCATAATCCTGTTTTGGATTGGAAGTCTGTGTCTGTGGCCAGTTGGGGCTGCCAATGTGTTAATACCAACACTCCTGTTTTTTCTGCCTCCCCCCAGGCTCAGGATGTTCCTGACTTTTTGTTTGATTTTTCTGATGTGTTTAGCGAAAGTAAATCTGCATCCTTGCCTCCCCATAGGAGCTATGACTGCGCTATTGAATTAGTGCCGGGTAGTAAATTCCCTAAAGGTCGCCTTTTTAACTTGTCTGTACCTGAACATGACGCTATGCGGTCTTATATCAAGGAATCTTTGGAGAAGGGTCATATCAGACCATCCTCTTCACCCTTAGGTGCCGGTTTTTTCTTTGTGGCCAAAAAAGATGGTTCATTAAGGCCGTGTATTGATTATCGTCTCTTGAACAATATTACTGTGAAATATCAATACCCGTTACCCTTGATTTCTGACCTGTTTTCCAGGGTGAAAAACGCTACTTGGTTTACCAAGCTTGACCTCAGGGGGGCGTATAACCTTATTCGCATTAAGCACGGGGATGAATGGAAGACGGCATTCAATACCCCTGAAGGGCATTTTGAGTACCTAGTGATGCCCTTTGGGCTCACTAATGCTCCTTCCGTCTTCCAGTCCTTCATGAATGACATTTTCAGGGATTTTGTGGACAAATTTCTGATTGTTTATTTGGATGATATCTTGATTTTTTCTAATGACTGGGACTCTCATGTGAAACATGTTCGAACTGTGTTCCAGATTTTGAGAGAGAATGCTCTGTATGTGAAGGGATCAAAGTGTCTTTTTGGCGTACAGAGGATCTCATTTCTGGGATTCATTTTGTCCCCATCTGTTATTGAAATGGACCCGGTCAAGGTTCAGGCCATCTGTGATTGGGTCCAACCTACTTCATTAAAGGCTCTTCAGAGATTTTTGGGTTTTGCCAATTTTTATCGTAAATTTATTGGTAATTTCTCGGTTATTGTTAAACCATTAACTGATTTGACCAGAAAGGGTTCTGATGTGGTGAATTGGCCTCCTGAGGCAGTCTCTGCATTTCAGGAACTTAAGCAGAGATTCACTTCTGCTCCTGTTCTACGGCAGCCTGATGTTTCTCTGCCATTTCAGGTGGAGGTTGATGCCTCTGAAATTGGGGCAGGTGCCGTTTTGTCCCAAAAAGATCCAGAGACCTCTAAAAGTAACCCTTGTGCCTTTTTCTCTCGAAAATTTTCTCCTACTGAACGTAATTATGACGTGGGTAATCGGGAGTTATTGGCCATGAAGTGGGCTTTTGAAGAGTGGAGACATTGGCTGGAGGGAGCCAAACATCAGGTGGTGGTCCTTACGGACCATAAGAATCTGGTCTATCTGGAATCTGCCAAGCGACTCAATCCTAGACAGGCCAGGTGGGCCTTGTTTTTCACACGTTTTAATTTTGTGGTTTCCTTTCTTTCTGGCACTAAGAATGTTAAGGCGGATGCCCTCTCGAGGAGTTTCCTTGCGGATCTCCTGAGTTATCTGATCCTTCTGTTATTTTGAAAGAGGGTGTAGTTCTTTCCGCCATCTCGCCCAATTTGAGACTTGCTCTGGAGGGGTGTCAGGAGGATAGGCCCGAGCGCTGCCCTGTTGGAAAATTGTTTGTCCCGGACCAATGGAAAAAGAGTGTGATGTCTGAGATTCATTGTTCCGCATTGGCTGGGCATCCCGGAATTTTTGGTACCAGAGACTTGGTTAGTCGGTCCTTTTGGTGGCCTACCTTGTCTCGTGATGTCAGGGAATTTGTGCAGTCCTGCGGGACTTGCTCTCGCTCCAAGCCTTGCTCTCGCTCTAGTGGTTTGTTGATGCCATTGCCTGTGCCCAAGAGACCATGGACCCATATCTCTATGGATTTATTTCCGATCTTCCTGTTTCTCAGAGAATGACCACCATCTGGGTAATTTGTGATAGGTTTTCCAAAATGATACATCTTGTGCCATTACCTAAGTTGCCTTCCTCCTCTGAATTGGTGCCGTTGTTCCTTCAGCACGTGGTTCGTTTACACGGCATTCCTGAGAACATTGTGTCTGACAGAGGAGTCCAGTTTGTTTCCAAATTTTGGAGGACTTTTTGTTCTAAACTGGGTGTTCAATTGTCTTTCTCCTCGGCATTTCATCCTCAGACCAATGGTCAAACTGAGAGAACAAACCAGACATTGGAGACTTATCTTAGATGCTTTGTGTCTGCTGATCAGGATGACTGGGTCTCTTTTTTGCCTTTGGCTGAGTTTGCTCTTAATAATAGGGCTAGCTCTGCCACTTTGATGTCTCCGTTTTTCTGTAATTCTGGGTTTCACCCTCGATTTTCTTCAGGACAGACGGAGGCTTCTGTCTGTCCAGGTGTTGACTCTGTTGTGGAGCGCTATGCAACAGATTTGGGACCAGGTAGTGGAGAGGTTGTCCCTCTCTCAGGAGAAGGCCCAGCGGTTTGCTAACCGGCATAGGACTGATGGTCCTCGGTTTAAAGTGGGGGACTTGGTCTGGTTGTCCTCAAAGAATATTCCTATGAGAGTAGCATCTCCTAAATTTAAGCCTAGGTTCATTGGACCTTATAAGATCATGGAGATTATTAATCCTGTTTCTTTTCGTTTGCTTCTTCCAGGACATTTAAGATCCATAACGTGTTCCACAAGTCCTTGTTGAAGAGGTTTGTTGAGCCAGTGGTTCCTGCTGCTGTGCCTCCTGACCCTGTTTTGGTTGAGGGCAATCTGGAGTATGTGGTTGAGAAAATATTGGATTCTCGTTTTTCTAGACGGAAACTCCAGTATTTGGTTAAATGGAGAGTTTATGGTCAGGAAGACAATTCTTGGGTGTTTGCTTCGGACATCCATGCTAGGAGACTTATCCGTGCTTATCATAGAACTCATCCTGACCGACCTGGTTGCTCAAATGAGGGTTCGGTGACCCCTCCTCAAGGGGGGGGTACTGTTGTGAATGGGTTTGAGATGAGTTCTGAGCAGAGGCTCCCTCTGGTGGTTACAAGCGGTACTAGTGAAGATTGTGAGGACTGGGAATCAGGTGTTACTGACTGGTCTTATATAAGGGAGTCATTTTCCCATCAGGGTTGCCGGTGATCAATTGTTCTGGTCTGAATCCTTCATTCCAGTTTCCCTTGTAGCCTGCTGTGTCGTGTCTGCATCTCCTGCTACCAGATAAGATTTTTTCTTCTTTTGTGTTATTGCTATATTTTTGCATTTTTGTCTTGCACTTCTTTGGGGGCCTTCTGGGTCCCCTCCGGGGGCTTCTGCCTTCTCAGTTTAGTTCAGCCACTGAGTTTTGTTCTTTTTTTTCCAGTTTTTTCAGTGGCTGCTGTTTTGATTTTGTTACACCAGAGAGCTAATTTAGGTGGTAGAGGTCGTGTGATCTCAGGTGATTTTGAAATTAGTAGAGTTGGTGTTTTCAGGGTTTTCTGGGATTGCAGTAAGTACCCTTCCTGTCCTTTTCTTTTTAGATAGTTTGGGCCCCAGCGTTTGCTCATACTATTTTCTTTCTGTGTCAGTATTTCCTCTTGTCTAACCGCCATTACATGTTTGGGGGCTTTCTATTATCTTTGGGGTTCTGCTCCGGGGCAGATAGCTTTCCTATTTCTATCTTTAGGTGTAGTTAGTTTCTCAGGCTGTGACGAGGCGTCTAGGACCAACGTAGGAACGCTCCACGGCTGCCTCTAGTTGTGGTGGTTAGTCAGGGTACTGCAATCCCATAGATTCCAACTGCTCTGGTGTATTGCCTTTTTTTTTACCTGCACTCCTCAGCTACCGAAACATAACAGTTAACCATGATTATCTCTAAAGAAACACGTGCAGTCATCATTGCAATGCACAAAAATGGCCTAACAGGGAAGAGTATCGCAGCTAGAAAGATTGCACCTCAGTCAACAATCTATCGCATCATCAAGAACTTCAAGGAGAGAGGTTCCATTGTTGCCAAAAAGGCTCCAGGGCGCCCAAGAAAGACCAGCAAGCGCCAGGACCGTCTCTTAAAAGTGTTTCAGCTGCGGGATTGGGCTACCAGCAGTGCAGAGCTTGCTCAGGAATGGCAGCAGGCAGGTGTGAGAGCATCTGCACACACTGTGAGGCTGAGACTCTTGGAGCAAGGCCTGGTCTCAAGGAGGGCAGCAAAGAAGCCACTTCTCTCCAGAAAAAACATCATGGACAGACTGATATTCTGCAAAAGGTACAGGCAGTGGACTGCTGAGGACTGGGGTAAAGTTATTTTCTCTGATGAATCCCCTTTTCGATTGTTTGGGACATCAGGAAAACGCCTCATTCGGAGAAGACAAGGTGAGCGCTACCACCAGTCTTGTCTCATGCCAACTGTTAAGCATCCTGAAACCATTCATGTGTGGGGTTGCTTCTCAGCCAAGGGAATCGGCTCTCTCACAGTCTTGCCTAAAAACACAGCCATGAATAAAGAATGGTACCAGAATGTCCTCCAAGATCAACTTCTCCCAACCCTCCAAGAGCAGTTTGGCGATCAACAATGCCTTTTCCAGCATGATGGAGCACCTTGCCATAAAGCAAAGGTGATAACTAAATGGCTCAGGGAACAAAACATAGAGATTTTGGGTCCATGGCCTGGAAACTCCCCAGATCTTAATCCCATTGAGAACTTGTGGTCAATCATCAAGAGACGGGTGGCCGAACAAAAACCTAAAAATTCTGACAAAATGAAAGCATTGATTGTGCAAGAATGGACTGCTATCAGTCAGGATTTGGTCCAGAAGTTGATTGAGAGCATGCCAGGGAGAATTGCAGAGGTCTTGAAGAAGAAGGGTCAACACTGCAAATATTAACTTGCTGCATTAACTCATTCTAACTGTCAATATAAGCTTTTGTTACTCATATGTTAGCAATTATTATATTTCTGTCTGTGATAAAAACATCTGTCAAACACACATAAAAACCAGAGGGCAGCAGATCATGTGAAAATATAATATTTGTGTCATTCTCAAAACTTTTGGCCATGAATGTACACATACACAAAGCACCGCACTACATACACACACACTGATACACACAGACAAACACACAAACACACACATACACATCACATCTCACCTGTCCGGCATCCGCGCCTTCTCTGCCACAGCCGGCCGCTGAATGACGTCATTCAGCGGCGCTCCTGTGATAGGAAGCGCGGGCGCCCCCTGGAGACCGGAGCTGCGGCAGCGGAGGCACGGGGCTCAGAGGTAAGTATTACGCCGGCGAGTGGGCCCCCCGCCTGCTCAGGGCCCCGGCACTTGCCCTGGTGTGCTGGGTGCTGACGCCGGCCCTGGGTATCAGCGTACTCAGGACATATTGCACAATAAATCTTGGGGTCCAATTTCTTCTGTTACCCTTGGGAAAATAAAAAATTGGGGGCGAAAATATCATTTTTGTAAAAAAAAAGGATTTTTTATTTTACAGCTGTATGTGAAGAATGGCACACGGACCGCCACACGGTAGCTCGGGTATCACGGCTTGTGATCCCACCACTGCCACCAATGTGATGAATGGCGCATGGACCACCACACGGTAGCCCGGGGTATCACGGCTTATGATCCCACCGCTGGCACCAATGTGATGAACGGCACACGACGGCTGCTCCGTCCGACCCAATGTGTCAGGAATAATCTGCAGGGATTTATAATTATCCCACTTCCACTTAGGAACTTGCAGCCCTCTGGCGCCCCCCTTACCCTCAGGTCAGTTAGGGAACTGCACCTAGGATAATTAGTAGCCAGACGGGCCGCTTGGATGTGTGCTGGCTATTGGGCACGCTGCAGTGAGGGAATTATAATTACTCCAGGCTGCAGCCAGGCAATACACTTATAAAACCCGCTCCATCAGTGCCAACGCCACCGCATAGGTCAGCACTTTACACCCCTTCTTTTTAGCTGCCACCAGCTACGATTTACTGAACAATTTATCAAGAGGGTCCGTAGCAACCCCGAATTAGTAGCGTAGTTACTTCAGGCACGTGCTAATTTGTTTATAGAGCAGGAGAACCAAACTAATAATTTTATATGTTTATTCCTAAAATGCAGGCAGTGTTTATACAGTATAAAAAGAGAAGTAACAAGCTGAGACAATACAATTATGTACAATGCAGTTAAAACAAAACAGGGTTAAAGGTGAAAAACTTACATGGCACTTAGATTATGGCCGGCTGGGGGAGGAGCCACACGTTATAGTTCATTTGGAGATGTTACAGTCAAGTCATCACAGCCTAGGAATGACTAGGGGGGCTAGCTGCAGACTTATATTAATGGGCTTGTGACCTCACAAAAGAGGATGGTTTTCTGGCCACCTCCCAGGGCTAGAAGTTACAGTTTTAAGCTCTGGAAAGCTACAAAGACCATAGCTCGGCGGGGGACTCTAGCAGAATAATGGCAGACCTATCAGTGATCTTCTTTTGAAATAACTGTTCAAATGAGCCCAAACTCGGGTGAGATAGTCCATGGTGCACCAGAGAATTCCATTTCTCAGGTTCTGTTGGAGTTACGGGTTCACCAGTACCACGGGAACGACGCATGATTCAGAACCATAGCTTTCGTGTCTTTAACATAAACTTCCTGCGAGTTATGACCAAAAGAATGAATTCCCATGATAGCTATGGGACCATCCCGCAGAGTTTGGAGACAAAGAAATTCCTGAGGTGGGGGCGAAAACAGGAGTGCTATACTTTCAAACAATGAATTGCAGCGAGGCTGCAGACACCAGGGTGAAGTGGGGGGCGCTTTGCTCTGTGCTGGCAAAACACGATGGGGGTCGTAGTCCTCTTTGTGGAAAGTTCTAGAACAGCACAAGGAATGGAGCTCTCATTCCAGGGTATCATCACACTGTACGTTATAAACTTCTGTGAAGCACTTCTGGGTTCAAAGTGCTCACCACACATCTAGATAAGTTCCTTGGGGGTTCTATTTTTCAAAATGGGGTCACTTGTGGGGAGTTTCCACTGTTTAGGCACATCAGGGGCTCTCCAAACGCGACATGACGCCCGCAGACCATTCCATCAAAGTCTGCAATCCAAAACTTCACTACTTCCCTTCCAAGCCCCGACGTGTGCCCATATAGTAGTTTTCTCCTAACATATTGGGTATCAGCGTACTCAGGACAAATTGGAAAACAACTTTTGGGGTCCAATTTCTCCTGTTACCCTTGGTAAAATAAAAATTGGGGACTAAAAGATCATGTTTGTGGAAAAAATATGATTTTTTTTATTTTCATGCTCGGGCGTTATAAACTTTAGTGAAACACCTGGGGGTTCAAAGCTCTCACCAAACATCTAGATAAGTTCCTTGAGGGGTCTAGTTTGTTTCCAAAATGGTGTCATTTGTGGGGGGTTTCCACTGTTTATGCACATCAGGGGCTCTCCAAACACGACATGGTGTCCAGCCAATTCTGTGTTAAAAAAGTCAAACGGCGCTCCTTCCCTTCCGAGCTCTGCCATGCACCCAAACAGTGGTTTACCCCCACATATGGGGTATCAGTGTACTCAGGACAAATTGCACAATAACATTTGGGGTCTGGTTACCCTTGGGAAAATAAAAATTGGGGTGAAAAGATCATTTTTGTGGAGAAAATATGATTTTTTAATCTTACGGCTCTACTTTATAAACTTGTGTGAAGCACTTGGGGGTTCAAATTGCTCACACAGATCTAGATAAGTTCCTTAGGGGGTCTAGTTTCCAAAATGGGGTCACTTGTGGGGGTTTTCCACTGTTTAGGCACATCAGGGGCTCTCCAAATGCAACATGGCATCCAATCTCAATTCCAGCCAATTTTGGTTGGAAAAAGTAAAATGGCACTCTTTCCATTCCGAGCTCTGTCGTGCGCCCAAACAGTGGTTCCCCCCCACATATGGGGTATCAGCGTACTCAGAACAAATTGGACAACAACTTTTGTTGTCCAATTTCTCCTGTTACCCTTGGGAAAATAAAATATTGGTGACTAAAAGATAATTTTTGTGGAAAAAAATAAGATTTTTTATTTTCATGCCCGGGCATTACAAACTTGTGTGAAGCACTTTGGGGTTCAAAGTGCTCACGGCAAATCTAGATAAGTTCCTTAGGGGGTCTCGTTTCCAAAATGAGGTCACTTGTGGGGGGTTTCCACTGTTTAGGCACATCTGGGGCACTGCAAACGGAACATGACCCCCATCAACGTCTGCATTCCAAAACGTTATTACTTCCTTTTCAAGCCCTGCTGTGCGCCTAAACAGTTTCCCCCCCCCACATATGGGGTATCAGCATACTCAGGACAAATTGGACAACTTTTGGGGTCCAATTTCCTTGGGAAAAATCAAAAATTTGGGACTAAAAAAATCATTTTTGTGGAAAATTGTTTTTTTTTTTTTTTTTCACACTCAGGCATTATAAACTTTTGTGAAAGACTTGGGGGTTCAAAGTGCTCACAATAGATCTAGATAAGTTCCATAGGGGGTCTAGTTTCCAAAATGGTGTCACTTGTGGGGGTTTCCACTATTTAGGCGCATGAGGGGCTCTCCAAATGTGACATGGCGTCCAATCTCAATTCCAGCCAATTTTGGTTTGAAAAAGTCAAACGACGCTCCTTCCCTTACGAGCTCTGCCGTGTGCCCAAACAGTGGTTTTCCCCCACATATGGGGTATCGGCGTACTCAGGAGAAATTGCACAACAACTTTATCTGTCCATTTTCTCCTTTTACCCTTGTGAAAATAAAAAAAAGTTTGTAAAAGATCATTTTTGTGACTAAAAAGTTAAATGTTCATTTTTTCCTTCCATGTTGCTTCAGCTCCTGTGAAGCACCTGAAGGGTTAATAAACTTATTGAATGTGGTATCTTCAGGGGTGCAGTTTTTAGAATGGTGTCACTTTTGGGTATTTTCTGCCATATAGACCCCTCAAAGTGACTTCAAATGTGAGGTGGTCCCTAAAAAAATGGCTTTGCAAATTTTGTTGTAAAAATGAGAAATCGCTGGTCAACTTTTAACCCTTATAATTTCCTAACAAAAAAAAATTTTGCTTCCAAAATTGTACTGATGTAAAGTACAGTCATGGCCAAAAGTTTTGAGAATGACACAAATATTAATTTTTACAAAGTCTACTGCTTCACTTTTTCTAATGGCAATTTGCATATACTCCAGAATGTTATAAAGAGTGATCAGCTTAACAGCAATTACTTGCAAAGTCAATATTTGGCTAGAAAATGAACTTTATCCCCCAAAACACATTTCAACATCATTGCAGCCCTGCCTTAAAAGGACCAGCTAACCTCTTTTCAGTGATTGCTCCATTAATACAGGTGTGGGTGTTGATGAGGACATGGCTGGAGATCAATCTGTCATGATTAAGTAAGAATGACACCACTGGACACTTTAAAAGGAGGCTGGTGCTTGGCATCATTGTTTCTCTTCTGTTAACCATGGTTATCTCTAAAGAAACACGTGCAGTCATCATTGCAATGCAAAAAATGGCCTAACAGGGAAGAGTATCGCAGCTAGAAAGATTGCACCTCAGTCAACAATCTATCGCATCATCAAGAACTTCAAGGAGAGAGGTTCCATTGTTGCCAAAAAGGCTCCAGGGCGCCCAAGAAAGACCAGCAAGCGCCAGGACCATCTCTTAAAAGTGTTTCAGCTGCGGGATCGGGCTACCAGCAGTGCAGAGCTTGCTCAGGAATGGCAGCAGGCAGGTGTGAGTGCATCTGCACGCACTGTGAGGCGGAGACTCTTGGAGCAAGGCCTGGTCTCAAGGAGGGCAGCAAAGAAGCCACTTCTCTCCAGAAAAAACATCATGGACAGACTGATATTCTGCAAAAGGTACAGGCAGTGGACTGCTGAGGACTGGGGTAAAGTTATTTTCTCTGATGAATCCCCTTTTCGATTGTTTGGGACATCAGGAAAACGCCTCATTCGGAGAAGACAAGGTGAGCGCTACCACCAGTCTTGTCTCATGCCAACTGTTAAGCATATTGAAACCATTCATGTGTGGGGTTGCTTCTCAGCCAAGGGAATCGGCTCTCTCACAGACTTGCCTAAAAACACAGCCATGAATAAAGAATGGTACCAGAATGTCCTCCAAGATCAACTTCTCCCAACCCTCCAAGAGCAGTTTGGCGATCAACAATGCCTTTTCCAGCATGATAGAGCACCTTGCCATAAAGCAAAGGTGATAACTAAATGGCTCAGGGAACAAAACATAGAGATTTTGGGTCCATGGCCTGGAAACTCCCCAGATCTTAATCCCATTGAGAACTTGTGGTCAATCATCAAGAGACGGGTGGACAAACAAAAACCTAAAAATTCTGACAAAATGAAAGCATTGATTGTGCAAGAATGGACTGCTATCAGTCAGGATTTGGTCCAGAAGTTGATTGAGAGCATGCCAGGGAGAATTGCAGAGGTCCTGAAGAAGAAGGGTCAACACTGCAAATATTAACTTGCTGCATTAACTCATTCTAACTGTCAATATAAGCTTTTGTTACTCATATGTTTGCAATTATTATATTTCTGTCTGTGATAAAAACATCTGTCAAACACACATAAAAACCAGAGGGTAGCAGATCATGTGAAAATATAATATTTGTGTCATTCTCAAAACTTTTGGCCATGACTGTAGACATCTGGAAAATGTTATTTATTAACTATTTTGTGTGACATATTCTGTTTTAAGGGAATGAAAATTCAAAGTTTGAAAATTGCAAAATTTTCAAAATTTTCACCATATTTCCGTTTTTTTTTCAAAAATAAACGCAAGTTATATCGAATAAATTTTACCACTATCATGAAGTACAATATGTCACGAGAAAACATTCTCAGAATTGCGAATATCCGTTGAAGCGTTGCAGAGTTATAACCTCAAAAAGAGACAGTGGTCAGAATTGTAAAAATTGGCCCGGTCATTAACGTGCAAACAACCCTTGGGGTTAAGGGGTTAATGTGCAAACCACCCTTGAGGGTAAAGGGATTAAATAAGGGCCACCTGATTCACACCTATTTCTTCTCAGAATTATTGACCTCACTAATTGACCTCCACATTGCAAATATTTTGAACACACCCCCTTTCAATTACGGTACTTATTCTAATACACAGACTCAAAAACATGCAGATCATGAATGCGGAGTCTGTTGGTTTTCTTAGAATCTACTGCGCCCACTGGTTAATTGTTTGACATGTGGTAATATAATTTATACCAAAAACAGTGATTGATCTAGTTAGTCATATTGGACTATTATTTTAAACACTACTGTATAATAACTCCTAATAGCTGCCAGGTAATCAAATATTAGAGTAGGACTGTCCCACAAAGGGTTGCCTTGACGTGGCGGGATGGCTTGTACATTCTTTTGATCAAAATTATGTTTACCAAATACCCTTATTATTATTATTACAACTTCATGCATGTTTTGCAATATATTTTTATTTTGTTTTATTTTAGGATATTTGTTTCTTGTTTTTTGTTTTCTCTGTTTAATGGTCATGTGTTTGATATGCATTTACATTTTGCATACACATCAACTTACTTTTTCAGTTCAGACCCAGTTTTTCAGGTAATCAAATATGTATGTAAGGGTACAGGTCTTCAAGAAACAAACCCGCCCCACCAAAAAAATGCTAATAAAAGATGCCATTTTCATGTTATTTTTTTATTGGCTCTTTTAAACCATAATTCTCTTGGATGTTCTGGTGATCTTCCACACCGCATCAGTATTTGTATTAAAGGATTCAAATTCACATTTTTTCCGTTGCTGCAGTTTCCTTCAAGGTAGGCAGCATTCCACGGTCTACAGCTACCATCAGCAGAGTCTCAGGTTCCATTGCTGGGACACTGCATGTGTCTATATTTTGCACAAGTCAGGAGAGCATTCATTACCATTTCTGTTATTGTGTTGTACAAGAAGCACATTTCTTTGATAAAAAAAAAGGCTTGGAGCAAAAGACAAAGATATGTTCTTATTGGTACTTTCAATATGTTTTCTGAAAATAAAATATCAGGTACATCATATTCATGCATGCTCAGAGGGGAAAAAGTTTTGGAATATTAGAATTTTGATATAGAATTCCATTTAGCCACTGGAGTTTAACCCCTTAACGACCGCCGATACGCCTTTTAACAGCGGTCATTAAGGGTACTTAAAAAAAAAAAAAGCGAATAGCGGCCCCCAGAGTCGGATTTGTTTTTACCAACCTTGCTGATGTTGCGATCGCCGTTATTAACCCTATAACGGCGATCGCAAAAAAAATAAAAAAATGATGTGCCATTTAATTTCTCTCTCCTCTGATGTGATCGGACGTCAGAGGAGAGAGAAATAGGGTCCCCGATCCCCCTGTTGTGGCCCCTTGTGGTCTTAGGGCCCTCCTGTGTCCACCGGTGCCGCCGCCATGCTCCAAAATGGCGGGCGCATGCGTAGTGTGCCCGCCGCGAGGTGCTGGGGGGGTTGGACGATTTTCTCTGGGGTCTCGGCTGCCTGGGGTAGCCGAGACACCAGAGAATATAATAAGGGTCCCCGCAGTCACCACTCTTTTGCGATCACCATATAACGGCGATCGCAAAAGAAAAATCACAACTGCGATCCTGCCTGTAATTTCTCTCCCCTCTGATGTGATCGCACATCAGAGGGGAGAGAAATAGAGTCCCCGGGACCCCGATCCCCCCTGTACCTTCTGGTGTCCCCTCTGTGTCCTCCGATCCTCCTCCTGTCCTCCGATCCTCGGCCTCTTCATCCTGTAAAAAAAAAATGGCGGGCGGTGGCGGCAGATTCAAAAAATCATTCATACATTCTCTAAAAGTACTTTGATCACGTGATATCTATCACAGTGATCAAAATAAAAAAAACAGTACATAAACCCCCCTTTATCATCCCCTTAGTTAGGGACATATAATAAAATAAAGACATTTTATTTATTTTCATTTTTCCATTAGGGTTAGAGCTAGGGTTAGGGTTATAAATTAGGGTTAGGGTTGGAATTAGGGTTAGGCTGGGTTCATACTGCGTTATGGCAGTCCGTTAGACGGACTGCGTTACACCGCGTGTAACGCAGTCCGTTAACGCGCACATTCACCCCCATTTTAGGGCGCATCGTAAAGCGGCATGCGTTTGCGACGTGCCGTTATTCAGTGACGGAGCCTCGGACGCGGCCTGCAGCATCTGGGCTCCGTCACCACTATCGCAGATGATTTATCTGTGCTAGCACACTGCGCTAGCGGGTATAGCATAACACGATCGCGTTATGCTATACCGTTACCAGCCTGTCAACGCTATGTGTTAAACGGGCTGGTAAAACACAATATGAACCTAGCCTTAGGGTTAGGGTTATAATTAGGGTTAGGGTTGGAATTAGGGTTAGGGTTACAATTAGGGTTAGGATTAGGGTTGGGATTAGGGTTAGGGGAGTGTGGGGTTAGGGTTGGAAATCGAATTGAGTGGTTTCCACTATTTAGGCACATCAGGCGTTCAAAAAGTCAAATGGCGCTCCCTCCCTTCCAAGCCCTACCGTGCGCCCAAACAGTGGTTTACCCCAACATATGGGGTATCAGCGTACTCAGGACAAATTGCACACCAATTTTGGGGTTCTAATTTCTCCTGTTACCCTTGGGAAAATAAAAAATAGCTGGCTAAAAAAATCTTTCTTGAGGAAAAAAAATATTTTATATTTTCACGGCTCTGCGTTTATAACTTTCTGTGAAGCACTTGGGGGTTCAAAGTGCTCACCACACATCTAGATAAGCTCCTCGAGGGGTCTAGTTTCCAAAATGGTGTCACTTGCAGGGGGTTTCTACTGTTTAGGCACATCAAGGGCTCTGCAAATACAACATGACGCCTGCAGAACATTCCATCAAAGTCTGCATTACAAAATGGTGTTCCTTCCCTTCCAAGCTCTCCCATGTGCCCAAACAGTGGTTCCACCCCACATATGGGGTATCAGCGTACTCAGGAAAAATCGCACAACAACTTTTGGGGTCCAATTTCTCCTGTTACCCTTGGGAAAATAAAAAAATAGCAGGCTAAAGAATCATTTTTGAGGAAAAAATATTTTTTTATTTTTATGGCTCTACGTTATAAACTTCTGTGAAGCACTTGGGGGTTCAAAGTGCTCACCACACATCTAGATAAGTTCCTTAAGGGGTCTAGTTTCCAAAATGGTGTTATTTGTGGGGGGTTTCCACTGTTTAGACACATCAGGGCCTCTACAAACGCGACATGGCGTCCAGCCAATTCCGCATTGAAAAAGTCAAACGGCGCTCCTTCCCTTCCAAGCTCTGCCATGCACCCAAACAGTGGTTTACCCGCACATATGGGGTATCAGCATGCTCAGGACAAATTGCAAAAAAACTTTTGAGGTCTTGTTACCCTTGGGAAAATAAAATTTGGGGTGAAAAGATCGTTTTTGTGGAAAAAATATGATTTTTATTTTCACGGCTCTACGTTATAAACTTCTGTGAAGCACTTGGAGGTTCAAAGTGCTCACCACACATCTAGATAAGTTCCTTAAGGGGTCTAGTTTCCACAGGGGGTCACTTGTGGTGGGTTTCCACTGTTTAGGCACATCAGGGGCTCTCTAAACGCGACATGGCGTCCAGCCAATTCTGCGTTGAAAAAGTCAAACGGCGCTCCTTCCCTTGCGACCTCTGCTGTGCGCCCAAAAAGTGGTTTACCCCCACATATGGGGTATTGGCGTATTCAGGATAAATTGCACAACAAATTTTGTGGTTCATTTTTTCTTTTAACACTTGTGAAAATAAAAAAAATTGGTTCCGAAATAAAGCTTTTGCAAAAAAAGTTAAATGTTAATTTTTTCCTTCCACATTGCTTCAGTTCCTGTGAAGCACGTAAAGGGTTAATAAACTTCTTGAATGTGGTTTTGAGCACCTTGAGGGTGCAGTTTTTAGAATGGTGTCACTTTTGGGTATTTTCTGCCATATAGACCCCTCAAAGTGACTTCAAATGTGATGTGGTCCCTAAAAAAAAATGGTGTTGTAAAAATGAGAAATCGCTTGTCAACTTTTAACCTTTATAACTTCGTAACCAAAAAAAATGTTGTTCCCAAAATTGTGCTGATGTAAAGTAGCATGTGGAAAATGTTATTTATTAAGAAATTTGTGTGACATATCTCTCTGATTCAAGGGCATAAAAATTTAAAATTTGAAAATTGCTACATTTTCGCCATATTTCCGTTTTTTTCATAAATAAAAGCAAGTCATATAAAATTTTTTTTACAACTAACGTGAAGTACAATATGTCACGAAAAAACAATCTCAGAATCAGTAGGATCCGTTAAAGCGTTCCAGAGTTATAACCTCATAAAGTGACAGTGGTCAGAATTGTAAAAATTGGCCCGGTCATTAAGCTGCAAATTGGCTCTGTCACTAAGGGGTTAATAATCGCCCTTTATAAACCCTGCCACAAATACTTGTAAAGAAGGTCCATTTAAAAAAATGGAAAGGGTCCCAACCACACGTAAAACTAAATGAATGTGTTTATTTAAAACTGTTTTCACATCAAACTGTGATAAATGTATGATCACAGGAGGTCAAAGTCCTCCATGTGGATGAAGCGGGAGTACAGAGTGCATGTGCCTTGCTGCAGTTATAATGGAATATAACAGCAGTGTTACAGGAAGCCATCCTCTGCTTCCTACAGGGTTGAATTCTCTACGATGCAGGAAGCATGATGATGTCATTGCACCACATTGTGTCATTCAGCAATAGTTTGGCAAGAAGAGGCTAATGCAGCACTCGGAGGCTAGGTAGCATGAGATCGTCAGGTGATGTATGATGATATGTATTTGTATGTCACCAGAGGTGAGTCGGCAACAGTTGGTAATACATTTTATATACACTAGGGAAGGGAACACTAAAATCCCACATCCTAGATATCACTGGATGAAATATTCCAGTTGTAAATCTTTATTCATTATATAGTGGAATGTGTTGAGAGCAATAAAACATAAAAATGATCAGTGTAAATCAAAATTAATATCCCATGGAGGTCTGGTTTTAGAATGATACTCAAAATCGAAGTGGAAAATGAAATTACAGGCTGATCCAACTTCAGTGGAAATGCCTCAAAACAAGGAAATGATGCTCAGTACTGTGTGTGGCCTCTATGTGCCTGTATGACCTCCCTTCAACACCTGGGTATGCTCCTGATGAGGCGGTGGATGGTCTTCTGAGGGATCTCCTCCCAGACCTGGACTAAAGCATCCGCCAACTCCTGGACAGTCTGTGGTGCAATTGTGGATGGAGTGAGACATGCTGTCCCAGATGTGCTCAATCGGATTCAGGTCTGGGAAACAGGCGGGCCAGTCCATAGCTTCAATACCTTCATCCTGCAGAAACTGCTGACATGCTCCAGCCACATGAGGTCTGGCATTGTCCTGCATTAGGAAAAACCCAGGGCCAACCGCACCAGCATATGGTCTCACAAGGGGTCTGAGGATCTCATCTCGGTACCTAATGGCAGTCAGGTTACCTCTGGCGAGCACATGGAGGGTAGTGCGGCCCTTCAAAGAAATGCCACCCCACACCATTACTGACCCACTGCCAAACCGGTCATGCTGAAGGATGTTGCAGGCAGCAGATCGCTCTCCACGGCGTCTCCAGACTCTGTCACCTGCTTTCAGGGCACCAGTGGTGAATTTGCCAATCCTGGTGTTCTGTGGCAAATGCCAAGCGCCCTGCATGGTGTTGGGCTGAGAGCACAACCCCCATCTGTGGACGTTGGGCACTCAGACTATCTTTATGGAGTCGGTTTCTAACCATTTGTGCAGACACATGCACATTTGTGGCCTGCTGGAGGTCATTTTGCAGGGCTCTGGCAATGCTCCTAATGTACCTCCTTGCAGAAAGGCGGAGGTAGCTGTCCTGCTGCTGGGTTGTTGTCCTTCTATGACCCCCTCCACGTGTCCTGGTGTACTGGCCTGTCTCCTGGTAGCGTCTCCAGCCTCTGGACACTACGTTGACAGACACAGCAAACCTTCTTGCCACAGCTCTCATTGATGTGCCATCCTGGATGAGCTGCACTACCTGAGCCACTTGTGTGGGTTGTAGAGTCCGTCTCATGCTACCACGAGTGTGAAAGCACAACTAACATTCAAAAGTGACCAAAACATCAGCCCCAAGGCATTGGTAGTGAGATGTGGTCTGTGGTCCCCACCTGCAGAACCACTCCTTTATTGAGTGTGTCTTGATAATTGCCAATAATTTCCATCTGTTGTCTATTATATTATTATATTAATATTTATTTCTATAGCACCATTGATTCCATGGTGCTGTACATGAGAAGGGTTACATACAAATACAGGTATCACTTACGTAAACAAACTAACAATGACAGACTGATACAGGGAGAGGACCTGCCCTTTGGCTACATTCTACGATGTGAGCGGAGAAGTGGTCGGGGTTGCAGCAGTTCCGTGTGTAGCATAACTCCGGTAGTTGAGGGCAGCAGGGTCATTGCAGCTGTAGCTTTCCTGAGAATGGTTTCAGGTTCCGTCTATTCCATTTGCACAACAGCATGTGAAATTGATTGTCAATCAGTGTTGCTTCCTAAGTGGACAGTTTGATTTCACAGAAGTTTGATTTACTTGGAGTTATATTCTGTTTTTTAAGTGTTCCCTTTATTTTTTTGCAGTGTATAATGATGGCTGTGTCCTTCTGTCCGAAGCCGTTATGGTCAGCGCCTGCGCAGTGTGGCGCCAGAGTCGTGAAGCCTGATGAATAAAGTACTTAGGCCCCTTTCACACGTCCAGATATTTCCGGTACGGAGATATCCGTGTGTATACGTGGTATATCCGTGTGGCAACCATGTGCCGCATCAGGACCACACGGATGGCCGCAGGGGAAGTGGCGCTACAGTAAGCTCTGTTCCCCTGCTTGTGGTGCTAAAGCCGGCTGTCATTCTCTCCTGCTCTGCCGGCAACAGCGAGCAGGGAGAATGAATGAAAAACAAACCGATGTGGGATCCCCCTTACTTTTTGAACCAACCGGCAAAACTATACAGGTGCGGGCTGCTATTCTCAGGCTGGAAAGGGGGCATGAATATAGCCCCCAGGCTAAAACCAGCAGCCCGCAGCTGCCCAGAAAAGGCGCATCTATTAGATGCGCCTATGCTGGAGCTTTGTCGGGTTCTTCCCACTTGCCCTGTAGGGGTGGCAAGTGGGGGTTAATAAGAGGTTAATGTCACCTTTCTATTGTTGGGTGACATTAAGCCTGATTAATAATGGAGAGCTGTCAATAAGACACCTACCCATTATTAATCCACTAGTCTGAAAAGGTTAAATAAACACACACACATTAAGAAGAAAGTATTTTAATGAAAGAATACACTACACAGTTTTAAAATCTTTATTACACTGCTACTCCCTGTAAAGGTTGCAATTTCTGCCCAGCTCCCCTTAGCATCTCCAGATTTGGATTGTAGGTGACGACTAGAAGAACACGATTCGGGTTTTTACCGACCCTAGTGTTGTGATCACCGTTATTCACGGAATAACGAGACCGCAAAAAAAAAGTCAGATTTCCTATTTATTTCTCTCTCTCCGATGTGATCTAGCACATCAGAGGAGAGAGAAATGGGGTCCCCTTGGTCTCTCCGGCTGTGTCCCCCGGCGTCTTATTCTGGGAAAAAAATGGCGCAGTGTACCCGCCGATATCTGCCGGTTGGCACCCGACAGCAATAGGGTCTATCACAAATAGGAAATCAAATCCCCCTTTATCACCCCCTTAGTTAGGGAAAAATAATAAATTTTTTTTTTATTATTTATTTCCATTTTTCCATTAGGGTTAGGGTTGGGCTAGGGTTGGAGCTAGGTTTAGGATTAGGGTTGTGTTGGGATTAGGGTTATAGTTAGAATTGGAGGGTTTCCACTGTTCAGGTAGATCAGGGGGTCTCCAAACGCGACATGGCGCCCGCCATTGATTCCAGACAATTTTGCATTCAAAAAGTCAAACGGAGCTCCTTCCCTTCTGAGCCCTGCCATGCACCCAAACAGTGGATTTCCCCCACATACGGGGTATCGGCGTACTCAGAAGAAAATGGACCACAAAATTTCTTGTGCAATTTCTCTTTGATACCCTTGTGAAAATAAAAAGTTTGGTTCCAAAGTAAATTTTTTGTGAAAAAATGTAAAATGTTAATTTTTTCCTTGCACATTACTTTAGTTCTCGTGAAGCACCTGAAGGGTTAATAAATGTGTTGAATGTGGTTTTGCGCACCTTGATTGGTGCAGTTTTTAGAATGATGTCACGTTTAGGAAATTTTCTGTCATATTGACCCCCCAAACTCACTTCAAATGTGAGGTGGTTCCTAAAAGAATGGTTTTGTAAATTTTGTTGGAAAATTGAGAAATCGCTGGTCAACTTTTAACCCTTACAACATCCTAACATCCTATGACTCTCTGACTTAAGAGCACAAAAATGAAAACTTTGAAAATTGCAATATTTTCAAAATTTTCGCCATATTTCCATTTTTTTCAAAAATAAATGCAAGTTATATCGAACAAATTTTACCACTATCATGAAGTACAATATGTCACGAGAAAACAATCTCAGAATCGCAAAGCTCCGTTGAAGCGTTCCAGAGTTATATCCTCATAAAGAGACAGTGGTCAGAATTGTAAAAATTGGCCCGGTCATTAACGTGCAAACCAACCTTGGGGTTAAGGGGTTAAAACAGTACCTTCAAAAATAAAATAAATACATCATTGCAGTAATAATATTCCTTAATTAGCACCTATCGTAATAATATCCCCCATCCTGGCCCCCGTGTATCTCATTCCTGGCTCCAGCCATATGTTCTCTCATCCTGGCCCAATATGTTCTCCCATCCTGCCCTCATGAATATCCATTCTGCCACCATATGATCTCCCCATCCTGCTCCATCTGTCTCCATCCTGCCCCATCTGCCCATGATCCTGCCCCATCTGTCCCATGATCCTGGCCCATCTGTCCCATGATCCTGCACCATGTGTCTCCGTCCTGCCCCGTGTCTCCATTCTGCCCCGTGTCTCTATTCTGCCCCATGTCTCCATTCTGCTCAGGACAGGATGGAGACACATGGTCCATGTGTCTCCATCCTGCCATCGAAACATATTGCGACTTGCCGCTTTTAATAAAAATAAAAACAAAAACTTTCTCTTTACTGGTCCGCGTTCCTGTGGCGATGTTCCCTCCAGGCATATCGAGCGCGGACTCGCCAGCAAATGACAATGATGTCATACACAGAGACATGCGCACTGACGTTAGCTGCCAGCCTTCGATTGGCTGGCGGCTTTTAACTGTTACTGTGCAGGACCGCATGGCGATAGAGTTTAACTGAACCTGCGTCTTGGACAGAGGTTCAGTTTCTGCCGCTGGGGCCTGATGAGCAGAAGAGACTCTGCTCATCGGCCCCATACGCCAGTCAGGGCAGTAATGCCCTGATGGCGGCCCTGCCAGAGGCCCAGGTGGCTTTTGACAAATTAAGGACTCTTTTTACTTCCACACCATTACTAGTCCATCCAAATCCGGAACTGCCATTTATTGTCAAAGTAGACAACTCAGACTGTGGATGGGAGCCGTTTTATCATAGCGAATTGGGGACAAGATGCAGCTTCGTCCATGTGCATTCCTTTCTCATACCATGTCATCTGCAGAAAAGAATGATGACATTGGAAATAAGGAACTTTTAGCTATTAAAGTTGCCTTCTCCGAATGGAGACATCTTTTGGAAGGGGGAAATCATCCGGTGACTGTCCTTACTGACCACAAAAATTTAGAATTAATTCGTACAGCTAAGAGGTTGTCTGCAAGACAAGCATGTTGGGCCTTATTTTTCTCCAGGTTTAATTTTTTGATTTCTTATCGACCTTGTTCAAGAAATGGCAAGGCTGATGCTCTGTCCAGGATATTTACTGAACCTCAGGAGAGATCTAACATTGACTGTACCATTTTAACCCCAACATTTTTTTTGGGAATACTGGACACCAAAGAATTTTTAATAAAAATTAAAGATGGATACCAATATCAAACTGACTTTTTTCTTAACCAACCTTCTAATGACGTTGATCTTTTTTTAAGGAGGGGTCTTGGCTGCAGAACCATCAAATATACGCCCCCGAATCTGCTCGACTTGAAGTCCTCAAACTTGTCCATGATTCTAAACTTTTAGGACACCCTGGAGTCATGAAAATGCAAGATCTACTGCTTTGTTCTTTTTGGTGGCCTAATTGTAGGAAGAATGTGAGAAAATATGTTTCCTCTTGTTTAACATGTGCATGGAACAAGATGCCACAATCCTCACCCCATGCCTTGGGGATCAATCTCAATGGATTTTATCGTGGACCTACCTCCCTCTAAAGAAATGACTGTTATCCTTGTTGTGGTGGATCGACCCACAAAGATGGCCCATTTTATTCCAACAAAAGGAAGAACTAACCAAAAAAAGATTATAAAGAAACAGTGGATTGATGGGTTGAGGTTCATGAGAAAGATTGGCTTTCTACAAAAAATCTGAAAATTGGGATAAAAATTCATAGGACCTTTTCAAATTTCTGCACAAACTAACCCAGTTGCTTTCCATTTAAAACTTCCTAACAACCCAAAAATTGTATTCCATGTATCCTTGCTCAAATCATTCAGTGAAACCCGTTTCCAGGAAGAACTCAGCCACCTCCTCCACCAGAAAAAGTTCATGGTGAAGAAGAGTACATTGTGGATAAAATTCTGGACTCTATAAGATTTAGAGGAAGATTGCAATATTTGGTGCAATGGAGGAGTTATGGACCAGAAGATAATTCATGGGAGCCGCAGGACAACGTCTATGAACCCAGGCTTACAAGAGCCTTTCACCAAAGATTTCCAGAGAAGCCAGAGCCTGACATGTCCAGAGGCCATCCTGGAAGGAGGGGAGTACTGCCAGAATTAAAACCCAGCAGCTCTTGTGCACCACACCTGGCTGCAGCTCTTCCCTCTGAGCTATTCAGCTTGCTGGACAGTTCCTTGCTAAAGCCGGAGTCACACCAGCGTTGAATACGAGAAAACATTGCATAGCACTCGGGCCACTGTTGATCTATGGGGCAGCTCACATTACCGATTTTTTTTCTCAGGCGTATTTTACGTGTGAGTGAAATTGCAGCATGCTGCGATTGTACATGTATATCGGCCGAGTCTTGCCAATGCAAGTCTATGGGTGTGAGAAAAAAATCGGACACTACATGGACCATCAGTGCAGCTTGCGAGAAATACGCATACATTTTCCTCATTTCAGGCCATTGAGCCATTTAATTCAATGGGGAAAATCAGTGAGAAATGTAAAGCCATACGGATGTCTCACGAATACTTAGATGCAAAAAAATCACATTGAAAACGGTTTACATATGGATCACCATACGGAAAACATTTGTGCGATTCTCGGCAGACAAAATCGGACCGATTTTTTTTTTTTTATACGTTGTGTCTGACTCTGACCTAAGTCAGATACTAGAATCATAGAATGGTAGAGTTAGAAGGGACCTCCTCGGTCATCTGGTCCAACCCCCTGCTCAAACCAGGATTCACTAAATCATCCCAGACAGATGTCTGTCCAGGTATACCCCTATACAGGGATTCCCTGCGTCACAACACCAGGAGGCCTAAATGCCGCGAATCCCGGACCAGAGGAATGACCCGTACAGACTGGATAGGAGGAACTGTAGAATATTGGCTCTGTCGGAGTAGGGAATCCCGAAAGCTAACTGTAATCCCGGAAAGGCTGATCCAGCTGGTAGTGGTATCTGGATGGTTCAGTGAGGTGAGGCTTGGTCAGCCTGGAGTGGGATCCGGAGTGTCCAGAGAGATCCAGGACAGGGAACTGCCCACAGAGAATTCTGTGAAGACAGAGGTATTAGTAAAATGCAAAGCAGCAGTCTTCCAATCGCGGAACACAGCAGAGCGTGGCCTGAGTCGGAGGCAATGATCCTACAGAATGAACATGTTGTCCAGGCACCTCCCTCAAAGGGAGGATGCCTTTTATGCACAGAGCATCACAGCACAGACAGCCCTAATAGAAAACAGGTGCACTGCTGCTTTAAGTATGTACAAGAAGCGGAACACGCCTCCCAAGAGCATTTCCAGGAGACCTGCCAAGGAGATGTAGGTTCCTAGCAGAGAAAGGAACCGCTGATCGTCTGGAACCACGGACAGGGTGAGCAGTACAGTGGAGCTGTGTGATAGGCACCGGTCTCCCGAAACAGCGGAGACCGGGCCCGCAGCAGGGACAGAGCGGGTGAAGCGCATAGTGCCACGTAATGTGCGCCGGTCTCCCTGTCCATGAGAGTCCGAACCAGCAGCTGAGGGCATGACAATATGGGGCTCATTATTCTGTATGGAGCACTATGTGGTGCCCATAATACTGTATAGAGCAATATATGGGGCTCATTATTCTGTATGGAACACTATGTGGTGCCCATAATACTGTATGGAGGACTATACTGTCCGGTTTCTGAGCTATTGTAGAATTTACAATAGATATCACTCATGTAATTTAAGAAGTGAAATGTTTGGCATTGTACTATACCTATATTTCTCTGCTGTATCTGTGCATCATATATCATGGTATGTGTTAAATGTGGCCCACTGAGACTCTTTCGCCCGAGGCCCACGAAAACCTGGAGCCAGCCATAACTATTATACACACACATTATATATACACTATTATACACACACATTATATATACACACTATTATATACATACACACATTATATATACACTATTATGTACAGACATATATATACACTATTATACACACACATTATATAGATGTGTAGCCCAGCTGCGCTTGGAGCCACATTTCCCAGGAGGATGCACCAAAGGTAACACCCACACGTACCTGATATTCATTCACAGCTTCACCAATCCCTGGAGCCACCAGCCACTAGCTGCTTCAGATAGAGCATTACAGAAAGAAAGAAGGAAAGGGAACAGCGTGACTGAGAGAACCTAAAGACTGCAGCCTTGAGCTTAGTTCAATGTGTGGAGGCTATTAAGAATGGAGGAAGATAGCCACTTCAGCCTGGTCAGAACGGAGTCATTTTAATAAAGAACAAAAAAATGGTCATTTTTGAAATTATAAGCAATAGCAGGTTATTACAAACTGAAATCAAACATTTTTCAACTCAAAACTTTATTCTAGGTGATGTTACATTTGCACATAGGACCCCTTTGTTAGAAGGGAACTTCTGAACTCTCTCGTCCATTGAATTTGTCAGGTTTTGGATGGTTTCTGCTTCAGTTATTTTGCATGAGGACAGAATACCCTCCCAGAGCTGTTGCTTAGATGTGAACTGCCTCCAGCCATCATAGACACTCCTTTTGATGATGCTCCAGAGGTTCTCAATGGGGTTGAGGTCAGGGGAGCATTGGGGCCACACCATAAGTTTGTCCCCTTTTATGCCCATAGCAGCCAGAGATGCAGATGTGTTATGTGCAGCATGAGACGATGCATTACCATGCACGAAAATGATCTTGCTGCGGAATGCACGGTTCTTCTTCTTGAACCATGGCAGGAAGTGCTGCTTGAGAAACTCAACATACACTATGGAGTTCATCTTTACCCCTTCAGGGATCCTAAAGGGGCCGACAATCTCTCTCCCCATGATTCCAGCCCAAAACATTACTCCACCTCCTCCTTGTTGGCGCCGTAGCCATGTTTGCATGGGGTGTCCATCAACCAGCCATCCTCCACTCCATCAATCTGGACCATCCAGCGTTGCACGGCGCTCATCGGTGAACAAAACAGTTTTGAAGTCAGTCTTCATGTATTGTTTGGCCCACTGGAGCCTTTCTGCTTGTGTGCAGTTGATAGAGGAGGTCGACAGGATGGCTTACGCACAGCTGCTAACCTCTGAAGGACTCTGCATCTTGTTGTTCGGGGGACGTTGGAGGCACCAGCAGCTTCAAAAACTTGTCTGCTGCTATGACAAGGCTTTTTTGCCGCTGCTCTTTTAACCTGACGTAATTGCCTGTAGGAAAGAGTCCTCAATTTTCCCTTATCAGCACGCACACGTGTGTACTGTGAATCAGCTACATACTTCTTGATTGTGCGATGATCACGATGAAGTGTCTTGGCAATGTTGATTGTAGTAATGCTGACCTAAACACTCCACAATTTGTTGCTTCTCAGCAGCCGACACATCCTTTTTCTTTCCCATTTTGGCAGAAAATGTAGGCTGCTTAATAATGTGGGACAGCCTTCTTAAGCAGTCTTGCCTTTCATTGGACACACCTGCCAAACTAATTAGCACAGGTGTCTGCAATTGCTTACAGTGATATAAAGAGCCCTGACACACATCACCATCAATGAGTTTAACTGACAAACAAAAAAATTCTTACCTTATCACTCCTAAACAATTTTTGTATAATAATTTGGAACACAGTGTATATACACTATTATTGTCACACAGTGTGGGAAAGACTAAGTGCAACATGAAGAGATGAGAGGAAGGAAGCCCAGACACTACAGAATGGTGGAGTAGAGACCCCTAGGCAATTGTAATAAGACAATACCTGCCCTACCGTCCCTAAATTGGTTCCTCACCAATCGCCGAGCAGGAAACCTAAGCCATATATCTCCTTAGCGATAATAGGGATATAGGGAGGGGTTGGGATGAGCACTTGGTCAATCCCGATTGAAAACTATAGACAAAAGGTAAACAGACAAGGGGAATGAATTTAGCTTGAGCAACCTCAGAAATGTAACACCAAATGTCCTCAAACAGCTCCAGAGAGGAAGTTAGCCGACTGCTATAGCTCCAAGCCTTCACAAGGGAAAAATGTGAATATCACAGGCGACTCTCTGTAGCAGACTGGGGATTTATAAACACCCAGGTCCAGGTGTGTCAACTAGAGTTGGAGGGAGGTTGCCGCTGGGTCCGAGTCAGAAGGATTAAGAAGGCGTCTGTAATGCCAAACGCAGAGACATTCTGCAGCCAGATGCAGTGCGACAGTTTCTTACATCTGACACAACCGTGACAATTATACACACACACATTATATATACGCTATTATAAACAGAGATACATGCACAAGACAGGGGCCTCACCATGGTTGCAGACATTGCTGCCCTCCTGTCGGCAGTTATATTGAGTCCTCGGCTCCTTCCCGGTGTGAGGCGCTGAGAGGGGTCAGGAGTTCAAGTGAGAACAAAAGCACAGCAGCACCAGCTGGGAACGTCCTGCGGGTCCTGCCTACTTTACTCAGAACACCAGAGCAGGCCGAATCTGCTGCAAGGCACCGGGACACAGCACAGGGGACATTTTCCCCGCCCTTCACTCTGCTGTGTCTGCGGCCAGCTGAAAGAGCCAGGTGGCCGCAGGCATTCAGCAATGTCCTTTTTTTTTTAAACTGTGCCCCCCCCTTGGGTAGGCAGGAGGTAGCGCCCTAGGCAAGTGCCTACCCCTCGTCTTGGCCATGCTGAGGGCCGCCTAATAGCCCTCCAAAATGTATGACTGAGGGCCGCCTGATGGCCCTCCAAAATCTATGACTGAGGACCGCCTGTTGACCCTCCAAAATGTATGACTGATGGCTGTCTGATGGCCCACCAAAATGTATGAGGGCCGCCTGATGGTCCTCCAAAATTTATGAATGTGGGCCACCCTCCAAAATGTGCGGCTGGGGGCACCTGATGGCCAGGACCGTATTTGCCACTAGGCACTCCAGGGCACGTGCCTAGGGCGGGACTCTGTGGGGAGGCGGCACCTGAGCATGATATATATATATATTTTTTTTTAGGTCCGGGGGTCGGCCCTCCCCTTGCTTCCCTCCCCCCGGCCCCCTCCTCATCATACTCACCTCCTCCGTCCTCCTGCTGCCTGCAGCTCCAATGGTCCAGCGCTGACATCTTCCTGTATGAGCGCACGGACCACTGGTGGTCCCGCTCATTAAGCTCATGAATATGGATGCCACTCCACTCTCATAGGCGTGACCTTAATGAGCGGGACCACCAGTGGTCCGCACGCTCATATGGAACAGGATGTCAGCGCTGGACCATCGGAGCTGCAGGCAGCAGGAGGAGGTATGATAACGGGGGAGGAATGAGCAGGGAGGGCAGTAAACGCTGGGGCTGGGGGGGAGACAGTGAGGGCTGGGGGGGACAGTGAGCGCTGGAGCTGGGGGGACAGTGAACGCTGGGGGGAGAGACAGTGAGCGCTGGGGGGGAGACAGTGAGCACTGGGGGGGAGACAGTGAACGCTGGGGGGAGACAGTGAGCACTGGGGCTGGGGGGGACAGTGAACGCTGGGGGGGAGACAGTGAGCGCTGGGGGGGAGACATTTGGGGCTGGGGGAACAGGAACGCTGGGGGGGAGACAGTGAACGCTGGGGCTGGGGGGGACAGTGAACGCTGGGGGGAGACAGTGAACGATGGGGCTCGGGGGGGCAGTGAATGCTGGGGGGAGACAGTTGGGGCTGGGAGGGACAGGAACGCTGGGGGGACAGTGAACGCTGGGGGGAGACAGTGAACGCTGGGGGGGGAGACAGTGAACGCTGGGGCTGGGGGGACAGTGAACGCTGGGGCTGGGGGGGGACAGTGAACGCTGGGGTTGGGGGGGGACAGTGAGCGCTGGGGGGGAGACAGTGAACGCTGGGGCTGGGGGGGCAGTGAGCACTGGGGCTGGGGGGACAGTGAGCCCTGGGGCTGGGGGGGCAGTGAATGCTGGGGAGACAGTGAGCGCTGGGGCTGGTGGGGGGGACAGTGAACGCTGGGGCTGGGGGGGACAGTGAACGCTGGGGCTGGGGGGGCAGTGAGCACTGGGGTTGGGGGGGCAGTGAGCCCTGGGGCTGGGGGGGCAGTGAGCCCTGAGGCTGGGGGGGACAGTGAACGCTGGGGCTGGGGGGGCAGTGAGCACTGGGGGGGGCATGTGGGGGGGGGGCAGTGAACGCTGGGTTGGGGGGACAGTGAGCGTGGTGGGGGGGACAGTGAGCGCTGGGGCTGGGGGGGAGACAGTGAGCGCTGGGGCTGGGGGGGACAGTGAACGCTGGCACTGGGGCTGGGGGGGCAGTGAGCCCTGGGGCTGGGGGGGCGGTGAGCCCTGAGGCTGGGGGGCAGTGAACGCTGGGGCTGGGGGGGCAGTGAGCGCTGTGGGGCAGTTAGCTCTGTGGGGGCAGTGAGCGCTGTGGGGAAGTGAGAACTGTGGGGGCAGTGAGCGTGGTGGCGCAGTGTGCACTGTAGGGGCAGTGAGTGCTGTGGGGCAGTGAGCGTGGTGGGGCAGTGAGCGCTGGCGGGCAGTGAGCGCTGGGGTGGGGAATGAGGGCTGAGGTGGGGAATGAGCTTTGAGGTGAGGAATGAGCTCTGAGGTGGGGAATGAGCTCTGAGGTGGGGAATGAGTGCTGGGGTGGGGAATGAGCGCTCGTGGGGAATGAGGGCTGAGGTGGAGAATGAGCGCTGGGGGCAATGAGCTCTGAGTTGGGGACTGAGCGCTGAGGTGGGAAATGAGCGCTGAGGTGGGGAATGAGCGCTGGGGTGGAGAATGAGCACTGGGGGGAATGAGCGATGAGGTGGGGAATGAGCACTGGACTAATGTAAAAGGAGGTTGGACAGAAATGACATCACAAATCTTTTTTTTTGTTAAATAACATCTTTATTTAGCTTACAAAAAGGCATACAAATCCGCATGTAAAAAACGCATCAAATACGCACCTGCGTTTTCTGCCAAGAGATGCGGAATATGTACGGAAACTTCTGCAGTGGTCCCGCTCATTAAGCTCATGAATATGGATGCCACTCCACTCTCATAGGCGTGACCTTAATGAGCGGGACCACCAGTGGTCCGCACGCTCATATGGAACAGGATGTCAGCGCTGGACCATCGGAGCTGCAGGCAGCAGGAGGAGGTATGATAACGGGGGAGGAATGAGCAGGGAGGGCAGTAAAACGCTGGGGCTGGGGGGGAGACAGTGAGGGCTGGGGGGGACAGTGAGCGCTGGAGCTGGGGGGGACAGTGAACGCTGGGGGGGAGACAGTGAGCGCTGGGGGGAGACAGTGAGCGCTGGGGGGGAGACAGTGAGCACTGGGGGGGAGACAGTGAACGCTGGGGCTGGGAGGGGACAGTGAACGCTGGGGGGAGACAGTGAGCACTGGGGCTGGGGGGACAGTGAACGCTGGGGGGGAGACAGTGAGCGCTGGGGGGGAGACATTTGGGGCTGGGGGAACAGGAACGTGGGGGAGACAGTGAACGCTGGGGCTGGGGGGGACAGTGAACGCTGGGGGGAGACAGTGAACGATGGGGCTCGGGGGGGCAGTGACTGCTGGGGGGAGACAGTTGGGGCTGGGAGGGACAGGAACGCTGGGGGGACAGTGAACGCTGGGGGGAGACAGTGAACGCTGGGGGGGAGACAGTGAACGCTGGGGCTGGGGGGACAGTGAACGCTGTGGCTGGGGGGGGACAGTGAACGCTGGGGTTGGGGGGGGACAGTGAGCGCTGGGGGGAGACAGTGAACGCTGGGGCTGGGGGGGCAGTGAGCACTGGGGCTGGGGGGGCAGTGAGCCCTGGGGCTGGGGGGGCAGTGAATGCTGGGGAGACAGTGAGCGCTGGGGCTGGTGGGGGGGACAGTGAACGCTGGGGCTGGGGGGGACAGTGAACGCTGGGGCTGGGGGGGCAGTGAGCACTGGGGTTGGGGGGGCAGTGAGCCCTGGGGCTGGGGGGGGCAGTGAGCCCTGAGGCTGGGGGGGACAGTGAACGCTGGGGCTGGGGGGGCAGTGAGCACTGGGGCTGGGGGGGCAGTGAACGCTGGGGTTGGGGGGGGACAGTGAGCGCTGGGGGGACAGTGAGCGCTGGGGCTGGGGGGGGAGACAGTGAGCGCTGGGGCTGGGGGGGACAGTGAACGCTGGCACTGGGGCTGGGGGGCAGTAAGCCCTGGGGCTGGGGGGGCGGTGGAGCCCTGAGGCTGGGGGGCAGTGAACGCTGGGGCTGGGGGGGCAGTGAGCGCTGTGGGGCAGTTAGCTCTGTGGGGGCAGTGAGCGCTGTGTGGAAGTGAGAACTGTGGGGGCAGTGAGCGTGGTGGCGCAGTGTGCACTGTAGGGGCAGTGAGTGCTGTGGGGCAGTGAGCGTGGTGGGGCAGTGAGCGCTGGCGAGCAGTGAGCGCTGGGGTGGGGAATGAGGGCTGAGGTGGGGAATGAGCTCTGAGGTGAGGAATGAGCTCTGAGGTGGGGAATGAGCTCTGAGGTGGGGAATGAGTGCTGGGGTGGGGAATGAGCGCTCGTGGGGAATGAGGGCTGAGGTGGAGAATGAGCGCTGGGGGCAATGAGCTCTGAGTTGGGGACTGAGCGCTGAGGTGGGAAATGAGCGCTGGGGTGGAGAATGAGCACTGGGGGGAATGAGCGATGAGGTGGGGAATGAGCACTGGACTAATGTAAAAGGAGGTTGGACAGAAATGACATCACAAATCTTTTTTTTGTTAAATAACATCTTTATTTAGCTTACAAAAAGGCATACAAATCCGCATGTAAAAAACGCATCAAATACGCACCTGCGTTTTCTGCCAAGAGATGCGGAATATGTACGGAAACTTCTGCAGTGGTCCCGCTCATTAAGCTCATGAATATGGATGCCACTCCACTCTCATAGGCGTGACCTTAATGAGCGGGACCACCAGTGGTCCGCACGCTCATATGGAACAGGATGTCAGCGCTGGACCATCGGAGCTGCAGGCAGCAGGAGGAGGTATGATAACGGGGGAGGAATGAGCAGGGAGGGCAGTAAACGCTGGGGCTGGGGGGGAGACAGTGAGGGCTGGGGGGGACAGTGAGCGCTGGAGCTGGGGGGGACAGTGAACGCTGGGGGGGAGACGAGGTGATGACGCTGGGGGGGAGACAGTGAGCACTGGGGGGGAGAACAGGTGACAGGAACCTGGGGGGAGACAGTGAGCACTGGGGCTGGGGGGGACAGTGAACGCTGGGGGGGAGACAGTGAGCGCTGGGGGGGAGACATTTGGGGCTGGGGGAACAGGAACGCTGGGGGGAGACAGTGAACGCTGGGGCTGGGGGGGACAGTGAACGCTGGGGGAGACAGTGAACGATGGGGCTCGGGGGGGCAGTGATGCTGGGGGAGACAGTTGGGGCTGGGAGGGACAGGAACGCTGGGGGACAGTGAACGCTGGGGGGAGACAGTGAACGCTGGGGGGGAGACAGTGAACGCTGGGGCTGGGGGGACAGTGAACGCTGTGGCTGGGGGGGACAGTGAACGCTGGGGTTGGGGGGGGACAGTGAGCGCTGGGGGGAGACAGTGAACGCTGGGGCTGGGGGGGCAGTGAGCACTGGGGCTGGGGGGGCAGTGAGCCCTGGGGCTGGGGGGGCAGTGAATGCTGGGGAGACAGTGAGCGCTGGGGCTGGTGGGGGGGACAGTGAACGCTGGGGCTGGGGGGGACAGTGAACGCTGGGGCTGGGGGGGCAGTGAGCACTGGGGTTGGGGGGGCAGTGAGCCCTGGGGCTGGGGGGGCAGTGAGCCCTGAGGCTGGGGGGGACAGTGAACGCTGGGGCTGGGGGGGCAGTGAGCACTGGGGCTGGGGGGCAGTGAACGCTGGGGTTGGGGGGGACAGTGAGCGCTGGGGGGACAGTGAGCGCTGGGGCTGGGGGGGGACAGTGAGCGCTGGGGCTGGGGGGGACAGTGAACGCTGGCACTGGGGCTGGGGGGGCAGTAAGCCCTGGGGCTGGGGGGGCGGTGAGCCCTGAGGCTGGGGGGCAGTGAACGCTGGGGCTGGGGGGCAGTGAGCGCTGTGGGGCAGTTAGCTCTGTGGGGGCAGTGAGCGCTGTGTGGAAGTGAGAACTGTGGGGGCAGTGAGCGTGGTGGCGCAGTGTGCACTGTAGGGGCAGTGAGTGCTGTGGGGCAGTGAGCGTGGTGGGGCAGTGAGCGCTGGCGAGCAGTGAGCGCTGGGGTGGGGAATGAGGGCTGAGGTGGGGAATGAGCTCTGAGGTGAGGAATGAGCTCTGAGGTGGGGAATGAGCTCTGAGGTGGGGAATGAGTGCTGGGGTGGGGAATGAGCGCTCGTGGGGAATGAGGGCTGAGGTGGAGAATGAGCGCTGGGGCAATGAGCTCTGAGTTGGGGACTGAGCGCTGAGGTGGGAAATGAGCGCTGAGGTGGGGAATGAGCGCTGGGGTGGAGAATGAGCACTGGGGGGAATGAGCGATGAGGTGGGGAAGTGAGCACTGGACTAATGTAAAAGGAGGTTGGACAGAAATGACATCACAAATCTTTTTTTTTGTTAAATAACATCTTTATTTAGCTTACAAAAAGGCATACAAATCCGCATGTAAAAAACGCATCAAATACGCACCTGCGTTTTCTGCCAAGAGATGCGGAATATGTACGGAAACTTCTGCAGACAAATCTGCAATGTGTGCACATACCCTAAGGCTATGTTTCCACATTCAGGAAACACTGCAGAGAGGACACAGCTCCGTCCTAAGCTTTGCCGGCTTTTGTACGCGCGGTGATTCCACATGTGTCATTGAACCGTGTGGAATCACCGCATCTATACATAGGACGGTGTTATTTATCTTGCGTAGACTGAGCATCTCCGCGAGATAAATAGACATGCTGCGGTCTAGAAGACGAGCCGCATGTGCATATACGCAGGTCTGCCACCTGCATCTTTGTACGCATAGTGGATATGGGATTTCATAAAATCCCCTCCACTCTGCTGTAACATTGGACGCTGCGGATTGGACTCTGCGGATGTTCTCAGCATCCAACCCGCAGCGTTTCCTGAATGTGGAAACGTACCCTAAATATATCTCTGCCTCTGGACATTATATAGTATAGATTTGCCTGGACTGTACATTATTATAAATCTACTACCTGAGCATTATATATTATAGATCACCCTGGACATTATATATAATAGATTGTACATCACATATTACAGATAATTCTGGACATTTTATACTATAGGTCTCCTTGTACATTATATATTATAGATCTATAATAAATAATATACCGGGAGATCTATAAGATAAATTGTCCCGATTTATATGTAAGTATCTGTTTACACCCAGACATATGAATAAGGCCTTAGTCAGAGACTGGGCAGTAATAGAATAATAAGATCCATCTAGTAATCCTCCAGTGTCTGCTGGACATGGTGTGGGGAGAGTTTCTAGTTCAGTTAGTACACAGACACCAGACTTCTTGCTGTTAACCAGTTAATGTTTTCTTGTCCACCACACTGCAGTGTCAAAAGAGGAAGACAGCGAGACAGGCAGCAACATCACATCAGAGAGCTCTTGACCTCGAAACAGAAAATCCTCAGATCCTGGTATTGTAACATAATATTAAGAATAATATTTATTCATTGATATTGGGCTATTAGCTCCACAGCACTTTACATACATCATCAACACTGTCCCCATTGGGGCTCACAATCTAAACATCCTATTTGTATGTCTTTTGAGTGTGGTAGGAAACCACTGTCTTTGAAAGAGCTACATGGGCATACACATAGATTCGGCCTCATTCATTCCCTATGGGACTTGCAAACATGTGCGGCACTTGCGGTGAGACAAAAAAACACTGCTAGTAGCGTTTTTTTTTTCTCGTTTGCTGCAAGTATCGGATTTAACGGGATTGAGTCAAAACTGCAAGTGTCGCACATGTCTGCAAGTCGCATAGGAATGAATGAGGCCGAATGCAGTGTTGGCCATAAGTGATCCATTACATGGCAGATGCGGAAAAAAACTGCCGGATTCTGCGCGAATGGCAAAAATCGCTGACGTGCAAGTAGCCATAAGTCACTGACGACAGTGTCTGCATTACTCATACTCACCAATGGGGGAGGCAGAACGAAAAGTGCCTAGGGCAGCAGAAACTCTAAATACGGCCCGGCTGATGGCCCTCAAAAAATTTGGAACGAGGGCCGCATGATAACCCTATTGATATGCTGTAAAAGGAGGACAGGAAAAATAATAAACCATGAACTGTGTACGTTTTTTTGGGGTGGAAAGGGGGTGTATGGGAATACACCAGAAAAAAACAATCATTTCAATTGCCTTTATGTTCCGCTCTCAATCCAGGCCTTGTTCATTTTGAGAACAGTCATCGTGTTAGCATTTTAAGTTCACAGGCTGATGCGCTTATTAGTTTTTATGTCCCCGGAGGCAATACAAACCCCCGGAATCAACAGGGAGGGAGAAGAGACTGCAGCCTGCAAGCCTCAGATTTGTCTCAACACTGTGTAAAATAAAAATATTGACGCATTCATACCATGGGAGAAAGGCCCAAATGCACCTCTTGTGTGAATAAATGGACAAAGGAGTTATGGTGTTCTTTCCTCAGGATGGGTTGGAGAAGTTTCCCCCATATGGTTCATGAATTGTCATAGGCAAAGGTCTCCAAGGAGATAAAAAAATGTTTTGAAACCTCTGCTTCAAACTATTTGAAGCTTTGTGGCTGCCTGATGCCCTGAGCCGCCACAGGATGAACTGCCACCCACCTTAGCTGGAGCAAGATGGGAGTTGGATGCCTGAAGATCCTTGCTGTGCCAGTTGTATCCTAAATAGTGGCCTTAAATACGGGACTCCTTGTTGTTAGCCACAGAAGTCCTATTCCTTCTAAGTGTACCATATTTTTTCGGACCATAAGACGCACCACAAATTTTGGGGAGGAAAATAGAAAAAAAAAAGATTTTTATAAGACGGGGTCCGTCTTATAGTCCAAATTTAAAGTATCTTCCCTAGGAAGCGGCGATGGTGAATCAGGGTCACAGGAAGCATGGTCCCTTCCTTAGGTAACCAGTAGCAGCAGAAGTGGGGCATTGCTGCGGGCCCTGGGTGGGAGAAGTGCGATGCTGCAGGCCTGTTGTCGACAATGAGGCAGAGAGGATGCTGCGGGTCCAGTATCAGCGGTGAGGCAAAGCAGAGTGCATTGCTTTTCTGGTGTCCATACTCCCAAAGCTGTGAGCTGCCGGGGGCAGCGCCTGCGCAGACTGGGATTTCGGCCATGGGCTTAAGGGAAATGGCCGTTGGAGGTGGCACTAGCACTGATTGAGATCTCTGCTGTGCCGAGATCCCAGTCTAGGGCCACAGCTTCAGGAAAATGGCCGCCGAGAAAACAATGCACTCCACTCTGCCTCACTGGGTCCGCAGCATCCGCTCTGCCTCACTGTCGACAGCAGGCCTGCAGCATCGCATCGCTGGGACACCCACTTCTCCCACCCAGCGCCCGAAGCAATGCCCCACTTCTGCTGCTACCGGCTACCTAAGGAAGGGACCATGCTTCCTGTGACCCAGGTTCGCCACTGCCGCAGGCTTCCTGAGGTAGGAACCCTGTTCCTGTGATCCCGCTCCACCACAGCCGCTGCAATCCCCCTGGTAAGCTACATTCGGACTATAAGATGCACCCCATTTTCCCCTAAATTTGGCTTGGAAAAAGTGTGTCTTATACTCCAAAAAATACAGTAAATGTTTTCTGAAGCCCTCCTCTACGTGTGTTCCAGGGTGTATTGGAGTGGCTCTTAACTTTTGGAAGCCCTTGCACGTAGTGCATATGCTTTACCAGTCTAGGAGACCCACTCATTCCAAATGGGGAAAAAAAAATTTCTGAGACCCGTGTATCCAGGGTGTATTGCAATCCCTCCTGTCAATTTTTGATAGGCCTTGCACTTAGTGCATAGGCTTCACTAGTGTAGGAATCCCACTCCTTGCAAATGGGAATTTCAGAAATCTCATAAACTTGATTCCTTTTTTCTTGACTGACTGGAAAACTGCTGCATTTTTGAAAGGAGCATGTCAATTCTTGAAAGCAATGAGAAAGTACAAAAACTCCATGTGTGAACTTTGCCTAGGAGGTGGAGCAAGTGGTTTTTCTCTCTTTTTTTTATTTTGCTGTATATACAAGTCATTATACAGGAAAGAATGTTTTCTAACTTTTTCCTGTAAAATCCATTTTATCTTCGATTTTGTATGTTTTATTGTCACTCTGTAAAAGTGGAGTAATACTCTGACAACAATGTTCCCAGCAGTGACCTAGGAGTCAGAGATGCATCCAGGCGTCTTCCCCATGCTGCTTCCATTCCATTTGAGCACTTTTTCCACCCATTTTAGCAATTTTCCTGCCCCCAGACATCCTAGGAGGGTGTGCAGGAAAAATGCTTGAGTTTCCCATTGACTTCCATCATACTAGTAACTCGAGTTGAACATCCAACCTGCTTGATTTAACCCCTTAATGTCCAATGACTGATATAGTCCGTCATTGGATGCCTCCCGTGTGGTGCGGGCTCTGGCGATGAGCCGCACCTTTTCCGGCACATGATAGCTGATCTGATCATTACCTCCTCCCATCGGCGCCCGTGTTACATGAATGAGGGTCTCCGATGGGTTGGCATGACAACCTGGGGTCAGCAGAAGACCCTGTGGTTGTCATTTGTGGATCGCTATGAGCGCCGCCTGCTGATCGGCGCTCATAGCAAGTGAGCATATCAGCTAAATAAAGCAGGGCTGCGGCCCTGCTCTATGTACAGTCATGGCCAAAAGTTTTGAGAATGACACAAATATTATATTTTCACATGATTTGCTGCCCTCTGGTTTTTATGTGTGTTTGACAGATGTTTTTATCACAGACAGAAATATAATAATTGCAAACATATGAGTAACAAAAGCTTATATTGACAGTTAGAATGAGTTAATGCAGCAAGTCAATGTTTGCAGTGTTGACCCTTCTTCTTCAGGACCTCTGCAATTCTCCCTGGCATGCTCTCAATCAACTTCTGGACCAAATGCTGACTGATAGCAGTCCATTCTTGCACAATCAATGCTTTCATTTTGTCAGAATTTTTAGGTTTTTGTTTGTCCACCCGTCTCTTGATGATTGACCACAAGTTCTCAATGGGAATAAGATCTGGGGAGTTTCCAGGCCATGGACCCAAAATCTCTATGTTTTGTTCCCTGAGCCATTTAGTTATCACCTTTGCTTTATGGCAAGGTGCTCCATCATGCTGGAAAAGGCATTGTTGATCGCCAAACTGCTCTTGGAAGGTTGGGAGAAGTTGCTCTTGGAGGAAATTCTGGTACCATTCTTTATTCATGGCTGTATTTTTAGGCAAGACTGAGAGAGCCGATTCCCTTGGCTGAGAAGCAACCCCACACATGAATGGTTTCAGGATGCTTAACAGTTGGCATGAGACAAGACTGGTGGTAGCGCTCACCTTGTCTTCTCCGAATGAGGCGTTTTCCTGATGTCCCAAACAATCGAAAAGGGGATTCATCAGAGAAAATAACTTTACCCCAGTCCTCAGCAGTCCACTGCCTGTACCTTTTGCAGAATATCAGTCTGTCCATGATGTTTTTTCTGGAGAGAAGTGGCTTCTTTGCTGCCCTCCTTGAGACCAGGCCTTGCTCCAAGAGTCTCTGCCTCACAGTGCGTGCAGATGCACTCACACCTGCCTGCTGCCATTCCTGAGCAAGCTCTGCACTGCTGGTAGCCCGATCCCACAGCTGAAACACTTTTAAGAGACGGTGCTGGCGCTTGCTGGTCTTTCTTGGGCGCCCTGGAGCCTTTGTGGCAACAATGGAACCTCTCTCCTTGAAGTTTTTGATGATGCAATAGATTGTTGACTGAGGTGCAATCTTTCTAGCTGCGATACTCTTCCCTGTTAGGCCATTTTTGTGCATTGCAATGATGACTGCACGTGTTTCTTTAGAGATAACCATGGTTAACAGAGGATAAACAATGATGCCAAGCACCAGCCTCCTTTTAAAGTGTCCAGTGGTGTCATTCTTACTTAATCATGACAGATTGATCTCCAGCCATGTCCTCATCAACACCCACACCTGTGTTAATGGAGCAATCACTGAAAAGAGGTTAGCTGGTCCTTTTAAAGCAGGGCTGCAATGATGTTGAAATGTGTTTTGGGGGATAAAGTTCATTTTCTAGCCAAATATTGACTTTGCAAGTAATTGCTGTTAAGCTGATCACTCTTTATAACATTCTGGAGTATATGCAAATTGCCATTAGTAAAAGTGAAGCAGTAGACTTTGTAAAAATTAATATTTGTGTCATTCTCAAAACTTTTGGCCATGACTTGTAGCAGCGATGATAAAAATTCAGCTTCTAGTCTCCCATGGAGACTATTGAAGCAAGTAAAAAAATGTTTTAAAAATATAAACGTGCAAATCACCCCCTTTTGCCCCATTCAAAATAAATCAATAAAAAATCAAATATACAAATATTTTGTATCACCACGTTCAGAATCGTCCGATCTATCAATATAAAAAATAATTAATCCAATCGGTAAACAAAATACCTCTGGTCGTTAAGGGGTTAAGCACAGAGCACCAGAGTGTTCCTCATCAATAGTGGCAACCCCTGCAGCGGCACAGGGACCCAAGAGCTAAGGGGCCACGGGTGCTCCCACAGCAGCTTGTCACAGGATTGGTCTGTTCTTACACTGCGGCCCCCTTTTCTGTGTCTGCCCAGTAGTGGTGTTCTATCCTGGACCCGGCGACGTGTGTGGCCACAACATGGAAATCCTCCTTCTTCGGCATGGGAAATAGTCATGTGTACAAAACTAGGCGAAATCCCATTACTCCAATGACCTCAGACGTATAAAGCATTGGTAAATGCTAGACCAGTGATGGCGAACCGAGGGCACGCAGAGCCTCTCAGCTGGCACGCGGCCTCGCCTCAGTTATTCCCTGACTGCAGCTTCCTCTCACATTGAGCGGCGCGGCCGTGGAGCTGAAAAATGACGTCATCCGGCCGGCAGCACCGCTCAATGTGTGAGAGGAAGTGAGAAGAAGGAAGCTGCCGGATCGTGGAGAGGTGAGTCTGGCCGCTGTGCCTGTGAAGCTGCTGAGTGTGTGTGTGAGAGACGCTGTGTGTATGTGTGTGACGCTGTGTGTGTGTGAAGCTGTGTGTGTTGTGTGTGTGTGTGTGTGTGTGTGTGTGTGAGACGCTGTATGTATGTATGTGTGTGTGTGAGACGCTGTGTGTATGTGTGTGTGAAGCTGCGTGTGTGTGTGTGTGAGACGCTGTGTGTGTGTGTGTGGAGACGCTGTGTGTGTGTGGTGAGTGTGTGTCTGTGTGTGTATGCTGAGTGTGGCCACTGTTGAGAGATGATGGTGGTGATGGGGATAAAGCCAATGATGGGAGTGATGGGAAGAGCGCCAATGATGGGAGTGATGGGGAGAGCGCCAATGATGGGAGAGAGCGCCAGTGATGGGAGTGATGGGGAGAGGGCCAGTGATGGGGAGAGCGCCAATGATGGAGAGAGCGCCAAAGATGGGAGTGATGGGGAAAGGGCCAGTGATGGGGAGAGCGCCAATTATGGGAGTGATGGGGAGAACGCCAATGATGGGGAGAGCGCCAATGATGGGAGTGATGGGGAGAGCGCCAATGATGGAAGTGATGGGGAGAGGGCCAATGATGGGGAGAGCGCCAATGATGGAGAGAGCGCCAGTGATGGGGAGAGCGCCAATGATGGAGAGAGTGCCAATGATGGGAGTGATGGGGAGAGCGCCAATGATGGAGAGAGCGCCAATGATGGAGAGAGCGCCAATGATGGAAGTGATGGGGAGAGGGCCAGTGATGGGGAGAGCGCCAATGATGGAGAGAGCGCCAAAGATGGGAGTGATGGGGAGAGGGCCAGTGATGGGGAGAGCGCCAATGATGGGAGTGATGGGGAGAGCGCCAATGATGGAGAGAGCGCCAATGATGGAAGTGATGGGGGAGGGCCAGTGATGGGGAGAGCGCCAATGATGGAGAGAGCGCCAAAGATGGGAGTGATGGGGAGAGGGCCAGTGATGGGGAGAGCACCAATGATGGGGAGAGCGCCAGTGATGGGAGTGATGGGGAGAGCGCCAATGATGGAGAGCGCCAATGATGGGAGTGATGAGGAGAGCGCCAATGATGGAGAGAGCGCCAATGATGGAAGTGATGGGGAGAGGACCAGTGATGGGAGAGCGCCAAAGATGGGAGTGATGGGGAGAGGGCCAGTGCTGGGGAGAGCGCCAATGATGGGAGTGATGGGGAGAGTGCCAATGATGGAGAGAGCGCCAATGATGGAAGTGATGGGGAGAGGGCCAGTGATGGGGAGAGCGCCAATGATGGAGAGAGCGCCAAAGATGGGAGTGATGGGGAGAGGGCCAGTGATGGGGAGAGCGCCAATGATGGGAGTGATGGGGAGAGGGCCAGTGATGGGGAGAGCGCCAATGATGGAGAGAGCGCCAATGATGGAAGTGATGGGGAGAGGGCCAGTGATGGGGAGAGCGCCAATGATGGAGAGAGCGCCAAAGATGGGAGTGATGGGGAGAGGGCCAGTGATGGGGAGAGCGCCAATGATGGGGAGAGGGCCAATGATGGGAGTGATGGGGAGAGCGCCAATGATGGGGAGAGGGCCAATGATGGGAGTGATGGGGTGTTGTGAATGGGCTTGAGATGAGTTCTGAGCAGAGGCTCCCTCTGGTGGTTACAAGCGGTGCTGGTCTGTCCAGTGAAGATTGTGAGGATTGGGAATCAGGTGTTACTGACTGGTCTTATATAAGGGAGTCACCTTCCCATCAGGGTTGCGGTGATCAATTGTTCTGGTCTCAATCCTTGAATCCTGTTTCCCTTGTAGCCTGCTGTGTCGTGTCTGCATCTCCTGCTATCAGATAAGACATTTTCTTCTTTTTGTTTTTGTGCTATATTTTTGCATTTTGTCCTGCACTTCTGTGGGGGCCTTCAGGGTCCCCTCCGGGGGCTTTTGCCCTCTCAGTTAGTTCAGCCACTGATGTTTGTACTTTTGCTTTTTGCAGTTTTTTCAGTGGCTGCTGTTTTGATTTTGTTACACCAGAGAACTAATTTAGGTGGTAGAGGTCGTGTGATCTCAGGTGTTTTTGAAATTAATAGAGTTGGTGCTTTTCAGGGTTTTCTGGGATTGCAGTAAGTACCCTTCCTATCCTTTTCTATTTAGTTAGTTTGGGCCCCAGCGTTTGCTCATGCTATTTTCTTTCTGTGTCAGTGTTTCTTCTTGTCTAACCGCCATTACATGTTTGGGGGCTTTCTATTATCTTTGGGGTTCTGCTCCGGGGCAGATAGCTTTCCTATTTCTATCTTTAGGTGTAATTAGTTTCTCAGGCTGTGACGAGGCGTCTAGGACCAACGTAGGAACGCTCCACGGCTGCCTCTAGTTGTGGTGGTTAGTCAGGGTACTGCAATCTCATAGATTCCAACTGCTCTGGTGTATTGCCTTTTTACCTGCACTCCTCAGCTACCAAATCATAACAGTATCACCGGCCTAAAATTTAATATTGTATGGTACTCACAGAAGGGAAAAATATTGTGAAAGAAAAAAAAAAAAAAAACGGTTGTCAGAGTTGTCAGAGATATTTTTCTGTTTGTTGCATTTTTTTTTTTTTTTTTTTTTTCCCTCTGTATCTCTGGGTGCTGGGGAGAATCTTTTCTCTCAATGGAGTTTGCACAGTTGTCTGGCCGTGTGGATCAGCTTGCCACTGAGGTTCAGAGTATTGCTGCATATCTTGCTAGGTTGCCTGTTGTGGAACCTAGGATCCCCATGCCAGATTTGTTTTTAGGGGATCGAGCTAAGTTTCAGAATTTCAAAAATAATTGTAAATTGTTTTTTGCCTTAAAATCTAAGTCCTCAGGGAACGCAGCGCAGCAGGTTCAAATTGTCATCTCTCTCCTGCGCGGCGATCCTCAGGATTGGGCTTTTTCCCTGACACCTGGGGATCCTGTTTTGAGTGATGTTGATGCATTTTTTCAGGCTTTGGGGTTATTGTACGATGAGCCTAATGTCACTGATCAAGCTGAAAAAGCCTTGTTGGCATTAAATCAGGGGCTTGATGACGCTGAGTTATACTGTCAGAGATTCCGTAGGTGGGCAGTCCTGACCAAGTGGAATGACGACGCTTTGGCGGCCCTTTTCCGGAAGGGTCTGTCAGATAATGTAAAGGATGTTATGGTGGGATTCCCTGTCCCCTCTGGTCTCAATGATTCTATGTCATTGGCGATTCAAATTGACAGACGTTTGCGTGAGCGGAGAAGTATGCGTGGAATGGTGTTGCCTTGTGAGCCTGCTTCTGAATCCATGCAGTGTGATGGAGTGGTGTCTGGGGCACAGCGTCATGAGTTTCGAAAGCGCAATGGGTTATGTTTCTACTGTGGTGATGCCTCTCATGCTATTTCAGTCTGCCCTAAGCGGAGAAGACGTTTTGCACGCTCAGTTGTCTTGGGTAATGTTCAGACTAAGTTTTTATTAACTGTCACTCTGATATGCTCTCTGTCCTCATTTTCTGCTCAGGCTTTCGTTGATTCTGGAGCAGCTATTAACCTGATGGATTATGATTTTGCTAAACGTTGTGGGTTTCCCTTGATACCCCTACAGAAGTCTATTCCCCTACTGGGGATCGATTCTACCCCTTTGGCTGAGAATAAACCTCAGTTCTCTACTCGGGTGATAATGAGGGTTGAACCTGATCACCAGGAGTGCTGCAAATTTTTGGTTCTCTATAATCTGCATGATATTATCGTACTGGGTTTCCCTTGGTTACAGTCTCATAATCCTGTTTTGGATTGGAAATCTGTGTCTGTAACCAGTTGGGGCTGCCAATGTGTTAATACCAACACTCCTGTTTTTTCTGCCTCCCCCCAGGCTCAGGATGTTCCTGACTTTTTGATTGATTTTTCAGATGTGTTTAGCGAAAGTAAATCTGCATCCTTGCCTCCCCATAGGAGCTATGACTGCTCTATTGAATTATTGCCGGGTAGTAAATTCCCTAAAGGTCGCCTTTTTAACTTGTCTGTACCTGAACATGACGCTATGCGGTCTTATATCAAGGAATCATTGGAGAAGGGTCATATCAGACCATCCTCTTCACCCTTAGGTGCCGGTTTTTTCTTTGTGGCCAAAAAGGATGGTTCATTAAGGCCGTGTATTGATTATCGTCTTTTGAACAATATTACTGTGAAATATCAATATCCGTTACCCTTGATTTCTGACCTGTTTTCCAGGGTGAAAAACGCTACTTGGTTTACCAAGCTTGACCTCAGGGGGGCGTATAACCTTATTCGCATTAAGCACGGGGATGAATGGAAGACGGCATTCAATACCCTGAAGGGCATTTTGAGTACCTAGTGATGCCCTTTGGGCTCACTAATGCTCCTTCCGTCTTCCAGTCCTTCATGAATGACATTTTCAGGGATTTTGTGGACAAATTTCTGATTGTTTATTTGGATGATATCTTGATTTTTTCTAATGACTGGGACTCTCATGTGAAACATGTTCGAACTGTATTCCAGATTTTGAGAGAGAATGCTCTGTATGTGAAGGGATCAAAGTGTCTTTTTGGCGTACAGAGGATCTCATTTCTGGGATTCATTTTGTCCCCATCTGTTATTGAAATGGACCCGGTCAAGGTTCAGGCCATCTGTGATTGGGTCCAACCTACTTCATTAAAGGCTCTTAAGAGATTTTTGGGTTTTGCCAATTTTTATCGTAAATTTATTGGTAATTTCTCGGTTATTGTTAAACCATTAACTGATTTGACCAAAAAGGGTTCTGATGTGGTGAATTGGCCTCCTGAGGCAGTCTCTGCATTTCAGGAACTTAAGCAAAGATTCACTTCTGCTCCTGTTCTACGGCAGCCTGATGTTTCTCTGCCATTTCAGGTGGAGGTTGATGCCTTTGAAATTGGGGCAGGTGCCGTTTTGTCCCAAAAAAGATCCAGAGACCTCTAAAAGTAACCCTTGTGCCTTTTTCTCTCGAAAATTTTCTCCTACTGAACGTAATTATGACGTGGGTAATCGGGAGTTATTGGCCATAAAGTGGGCTTTTGAAGAGTGGAGACATTGGCTGGAGGGAGCCAAACATCAGGTGGTGGTCCTTAAGGACCATAAGAATCTGGTCTATCTGGAATCTGCCAAGCGACTCAATCCTAGACAGGCCAGGTGGGCCTTGTTTTTCACACGTTTTAATTTTGTGGTTTCCTTTCTTCCTGGCACTAAGAATGTTAAGGCGGATGCCCTCTCGAGGAGTTTCCTTGCGGACTCTCCTGAGTTATCTGATCCTTCTGTTATTTTGAAAGAGGGTGTAGTTCTTTCCGCCATCTCGCCCAATTTGAGACTTGCTCTGGAGGGGTGTCAGGAGGATAGGCCCGAGCGCTGCCCTGTTGGAAAATTGTTTGTCCCGGACCAGTGGAAAAAGAGTGTGATGTCTGAGATTCATTGTTCCGCATTGGCTGGGCATCCCGGAATTTTTGGTACTAGAGACTTGGTTAGTCGGTCCTTTTGGTGGCCTACCTTGTCTCGTGATGTCAGGGAATTTGTGCAGTCCTGCGGGACTTGCTCTCGCTCCAAGCCTTGCTCTCGCTCTAGTGGTTTGTTGATGCCATTGCCTGTGCCCAAGAGACCATGGACCCATATCTCTATGGATTTCATTTCCGACCTTCCTGTTTCTCAGAGAATGACCGCCATCTGGGTAATTTGTGATAGGTTTTCCAAAATGATACATCTTGTGCCATTATCTAAGTTGCCTTCCTCCTCTGAATTGGTGCCGTTGTTCCTTCAGCACGTGGTTCGTTTACACGGCATTCCTGAGAACATAGTGTCTGACAGAGGAGTCCAGTTTGTTTCCAGATTTTGGAGGACTTTTTGTTCTAAACTGGGTGTTCAATTGTCTTTCTCCTCGGCATTTCATCCTCAGACCAATGGTCAAACTGAGAGAACAAACCAGACATTGGAGACTTATCTAAGATGCTTTGTGTCTGCTGATCAGGATGACTGGGTCTCTTTTTTGCCTTTGGCTGAGTTTGCTCTTAATAATAGGGCTAGCTCTGCCACTTTGATGTCTCCGTTTTTCTGTAATTCTGGGTTTCACCCTCGATTTTCTTCAGGACAGACGGAGGCTTCTGTCTGTCCAGGTGTTGACTCTGTTGTGGAGCGTATGCAACAGATTTGGGACCAGGGAGTGGAGAGGTTGTCCCTCTCTCAGGAGAAGGCCCAGCGGTTTGCTAACCGGCATAGGACTGATGGTCCTCGGTTTAAAGTAGGGGACTTGGTCTGGTTGTCCTCAAAAAATATTCCTATGAGAGTAGCATCTCCTAAATTTAAGCCTAGGTTCATTGGACCTTATAAGATCATGGAGATTATTAATCCTGTTTCTTTTCGTTTGCTTCTTCCAGGGACATTTAAGATCCATAACGTGTTCCACAAGTCCTTGTTGAAGAGGTTTGTTGAGCCAGTGGTTCCTGCTGCTGTGCCTCCTGACCCTGTTTTGGTTGAGGGCAATCTGGAGTATGTGGTTGAGAAAATATTAGATTCTCGTTTTTCTAGACGGAAACTCCAGTATTTGGTTAAATGGAGAGGTTATGGTCAGGAAGACAATTCTTGGGTGTTTGCTTCGGACATCCATGCTAGGAGACTTATCCGTGCGTATCATAGAACTCATCCTGACCGACCTGGTTGCTCAAATGAGGGTTCGGTGACCCCTCCTCAAGGGGGGGTACTGTTGTGAATGGGCTTGAGATAAGTTATGAGCAGAGGCTCCCTCTGGTGGTTACAAGCGGTGCTGGTCTGTCCAGTGAAGATTGTGAGGATTGGGAATCAGGTGTTACTGACTGGTCTTATATAAGGGAGTCACCTTCCCATCAGGGTTGCCGGTGATCAATTGTTCTGGTCTCAATCCTTGAATCCTGTTTCCCTTGTAGCCTGCTGTGTCGTGTCTGCATCTCCTGCTATCAGATAAGACATTTTCTTCTTTTTGTTTTTGTGCTAGATTTTTGCATTTTGTCCTGCACTTCTGTGGGGGCCTTCAGGGTCCCCTCCGGGGCTTTTGCCCTCTCAGTTAGTTCAGCCACTGATGTTTGTACTTTTGCTTTTTGCAGTTTTTTCAGTGGCTGCTGTTTTGATTTTGTTACACCAGAGAACTAATTTAGGTGGTAGAGGTCGTGTGATCTCAGGTGTTTTTGAAATTAGTAGAGTTGGTGCTTTTCAGGGTTTTCTGGGATTGCAGTAAGTACCCTTCCTATCCTTTTCTATTTAGTTAGTTTGGGCCCCAGCGTTTGCTCATGCTATTTTCTTTCTGTGTCAGTGTTTTTCTTGTCTAACCGCCATTACATGTTTGGGGGCTTTCTATTATCTTTGGGGTTCTGCTCCGGGGCAGATAGCTTTCCTATTTCTATCTTTAGGTGTAATTAGTTTCTCAGGCTGTGACGAGGCGTCTAGGACCAACGTAGGAACACTCCACGGCTGCCTCTAGTTGTGGTGGTTAGTCAGGGTACTGCAATCTCATAGATTCCAACTGCTCTGGTGTATTGCCTTTTTACCTGCACTCCTCAGCTACCAAATCATAACATGGGGAGAGGGCCAATGATGAGGAGAGCGCCAATGCTGGTAAGAGGGCCAATCCTGGGAGTGATGGGGAGAGGGCCAATGATGGGAGTGATGGGGAGGAGGAAATGATGGAGGAATTTCTACATGAAGGGGATCATGATGGGGCATATTTCTACATGAAGGGGATCATGATGGGGCATAATACTACAAGGGAATCATGATGGGGCATTTGTATATGAAGGGGATCATGGGGCATATTTCTGCATGAAGGGGTTCATGATGGGGCATATTTCTGCATGAAGGGGATCATGATGGGGCATATTTCTACATGAAGGGGATCATGGGGCATATTTCTGCATGAAGGGGATCATGATGGGACATATTACTACAATAAGGGAATCATGATGGGGCATTTGTACATGAAGGGGATCATGGGGCATATTTCTGCTTGAAGGGGCTCATGATGGGGCATATTACTACATGAAGGGGATCATGGGGCATATTTCTGCATGAAGGGGATCATGATGGGGCATTTCTACATGAAGGGGATCATGGGGCATATTTCTGCTTGAAGGGGCTCATGATGGGGCATATTACTACATGAAGGGGATCATGGGGCATATTTCTGCATGAAGGGGATCATGATGGGGCATTTCTGCATGAAGGAGATCATGATGGGGCATATTTCTGCATGAAGGGGATCATGATGGGGCATATTTCTGTATGAAGGGGATCATGATGGGGCATATTTCTACATGAAGGGGATCATGATGGGGCATATTTCTACATAAAGGGGATCATGATGGGGCATAATACTACAAGGGAATCATGATGGGGCATTTGTATATGAAGGGGATCATGGGGCATATTTCTGCATGAAGGGGTTCATGATGGGGCATATTTCTGCATGAAGGGGATCATGATGGGGCATATTTCTACATGAAGGGGATCATGAGGCTTATTTCTGCATGAAGGGGATCATGATGGGGCATATTACTACAAGAAGGGGATCATGATGGGGCATTTGTACATGAAGGGGATCATGGGGCATATTTCTGCTTGAAGGGGCTCATGATGGGACATATTACTACATGAAGGGGATCATGGGGCATATTTCTGCATGAAAGGGATCATGATGGGGCATTTCTACATGAAGGAGATCATGATGGGGCATATTTCTGCATGAAGGGGATCATGATGGGGCATATTTTTACATGAAGGGGATCATGATGGGGCATATTTCTACATAAAGGGGATCATGATGGGGCATAATACTACAAGGGAATCATGATGGGGCATTTGTATATGAAGGGGATCATGGGGCATATTTCTGCATGAAGGGGTTCATGATGGGGCATATTTCTGCATGAAGGGATCATGATGGGGCATATTTCTACATGAAGGGGATCATGGGGCTTATTTCTGCATGAAGGGGATCATGATGGGGCATATTACTACAAGAAGGGGATCATGATGGGGCATTTGTACATGAAGGGGATCATGGGGCATATTTCTGCTTGAAGGGGCTCATGATGGGGCATATTACTACATGAAGGGGATCATGGGGCATATTTCTGCATGAAGGGGATCATGATGGGCATTTCTACATGAAGGAGATCATGATGGGGCATATTTCTGCATGAAGGGGATCATGATGGGACATATTTCTGCATGAAGGGGATCATGATGGGGCATATTTCTACATGAAGGAGATCATGATGGGGCATATTTCTGCATGAAGGGGATCATGATGGGACATATTTCTGCATGAAGGGGATCATGATGGGGCATATTTCTACATGAAGGAGATCATGATGGGGCATATTTCTGCATGAAGGGGATCATGATGGGGCATTTCTACATGAAGGGGATCATGATGGGGCATTTGACACATGTTGGCACTTCGTCATAAATAATTGGGTTTTAGGTTAAAGTTTGGGCACTCGGTCTCAGAAAGGTTCGCCATCACTGTGCTAGACTGTATGGGCTCCTTCCAGGTGTGACGTCGTTTCCGGGGGCGTGTCATACCAGGAGGGGGCTTGGTCTGCCAAAGCCAGGAAGAGAAGCGGCCATTAGACACTTGTTTCTGCAGTCTGATGCCGGCCTCTGTAGCTGCAGGAGGGAAATCAGAGGTCAGAGTCCTCAGTGACACAGAGGAGGATTTATTAATTAACTGGTTGATGTCTCGCTTAGATTTTTAGTTGAGGGGACCTGATACTTGGGGCTGTATAGTGGGGTTTGAGGGGGTGAATGCACGCTTGTGGGGTCTGTGTGTGCTCCTAGGGGGTTTAATGCACGCTTGTGGGGTCTGTGTGTGCTCCTAGGGGGTTATGCACAGTTGTGGGGTCTGTGTGTGCTTCAAGGGGGTTATGCACAGTTGTGGGGTCTGTGTGTGCTCCTAGGGGTTCAATGCACGCTTGTGGGGTCTGTGTGTGCTCCTAGGGGTTCAATGCACGATTGTGGGGTCTGTGTGTGCTCCTAGGGGTTCAATGCAGGATTGTGGGGTCTGTGTGTGCTCCTAGGGGTTCAATGCACGATTGTTGGGTCTGTGTGTGCTCCTAGGGGTTTACTGCATGCTTGTGGGGTCTGTGTGTGCTCCTAGGGGGTTTAATGCACGCTTGTGGGGTCTGTGTGTGCTCCTAGGGGGTTATGTACATTTGTGGGGTCTGTGTGTGTTCCAAGGGGGTTATGCACAGTTGTGGGGTCTGTGTGTGCTCCTAGGGGTTCAATGCACACTTGTGGGGTCTGTGTGTGCTCCTAGGGGTTCTACGCACACTTGTGGGGTCTGTGTGTGCTCCTAGGGGTTTAATGCACGATTGTGGGGTCTATGTGTGCTCCTATGGGTTTACTGTACGCTTGTGGGGTCTGTGTGTGCTCCTAGGGGTTTACTGCTCGCTTGTGCGGTCTGTGTGTGCTCCTAGGGGTTCAATACACGCTTGTGGGGTCTGTGTGTGCTCCTAGGGGGTTTACTGCACGCTTGTGGGGTCTGTGTGTGCTCCTAGGGGTTCAATGCATGATTGTGGGGTCTGTGTGTCCTCCTAGGGGGTTATGCACGGTTGTGGGGTCTGGTTGTGCCCCGGGGGTTTAATGCACACTTGTGGAGTCTGTGTGTGCTCCTAGGGGGTTATGCACGCTTGTGGGGTCTGTGTGTCCTCCTAGGGGGTTTAATGCACGCTTGTGGGGTCTGTGTTTGCTCCTAGGGGGTTTAATACACGCTTGTGGGGTCTGTGTGTGCTCCTAGGGGGTTATGCAAGCTTGAGGGGTCTGTGTGTGCTCCTAGGTTAATGCACGCTTGTGGGGTCTGTGTGTGCTCCTAGGAGGTTAATGCACGCTTGTGGGGTCTGTGTGTGCTCCTAGGGGTTAATGCATGCTTGTGGGGTCTCTGCGCTCCTAGGAGGTTAAGCACGCTTGTGGGGTCTGTGTGTGCTCCTAGGGGGTTATGCACGGTTGTGGGGTCTGTGTGCTCCTAGGGGCTCAATGCATGGTTGTGGGGTCTGGTTGTGCCCCAGGGGTTTAATGCATGCTTGTGGGGTCTGTGTGTGCTCCTAGGGGGTTATGCACGCTTGTGGGGTCTGATTGTGCCCCAGGAGGGGTTAATGCATGGTTGTGGGGTCTGGTTGTGTCCCGGGGGGGGCGTTAATGCAAGGTTGTGGGGTCTGGTTGTGCCCGGGGGGTTAATGCACGCTTGTAGGGTCTTGTTGGGCCCGGGGGGTTAATGCACGGTTGTGGGGTCTGGTTGGGTCCCGGGGGGTTAATGCATGCTTGTGGAGTCTGGTTGGGACCCTGGGGGTTAATGCACACTTGTGTGGTCTAGTTAGGCTCCCGGGGGTTAATGCACAGTTTTGGTGTCTGAGTGGCTTGGGACTTGATGCTTGGGTGAGGGGTATCTGTTGGGGGCTTGTGCTCAGGGAGGGCCCGTCTGCATCTGTTGTGACTTGAAAGGGGGGATTGTTTTTGGGGTAGACTCTCGACTGGTGGGGGTTTATAGTTGGGGTAGAGGTGCCATCTGGTGAGGTTTATGCTTGGGGAGGTGCTGACTCATGGGGGTTTATGCTTGGGGAAGGGGCTTCCGATGGGGTTTATGCTGAGGGGGATGTGGACGTCCAACGGGGTTTATGCTGGGAGGTGGACATCCGATGGGGTTTATGCTAGGGGGGTGGACATCCAATGAGGGTTTATGCTGGGGGTGGACATCCGATGGGAGTTTATGCTGGGGGGAATGGTTTTCCGATGGGGGTTTATGCTGGGGGAGTGGTTGTCCGATGGGGTTTATGCTGGGGGGAGTGGTTGTCTATGGGGGTTTATGCTGGGGGAGTGGTTGTCCGATGGGGCTTTATGCTGGGGGGAGTGGACGTCCGATGGGGTTTATGCTGGGGGGAGTGGTTGTCCGATGGGGGTTTATGCTGAGGGGGAGTGGACGTCCGATGGGGGTTTATGTGGGGGAGTGGATGTCTGATGGGGGTTTATGCGGGGGGGGGGGAGTGGATGTCCGATGAGGATTTATGCTGGGGGTTTATGCTTGGGAAGCGGGGTGGTGGCGTCCAATGGGAGTAATGCTTGGGTGGATGGACATCCGATGGGGAGGTTTATGCTTGGGGATGGGTGGGGGTTTATATGATGGGGATTCACCCCTTGGGAGGGAAGGGGGCGTCTGGGGATTTACACTTGGGAGGGGCGTTGTGAGTGCTTTGTTGGGTTTATACTGTGGGGTCCACTGATTAGTGTGAGGTGGAGGTTATGCTGGGTGGCCCTCTGGTTGGTGTGTGGGGTTTAATGCTTCATTGGGGCACACAAAAAAACATGGGTGTATGCTGCTTATGCTATGCAAAAAAAATGTAGCTTCCCCCCCCCACGTAGAGGATGGTACACCACCAACTGGCATGAAGCTAATCTGTTTTAGCTTAGTGTCAGGAGGCCGGCACGGATCTGGACCGCCCAGGCCGGTTTCTACCTTAGGTTTTGTTTTTTTTTATTAATGATTTCCCTTTTTCTTTTCAGATAGGCGACAGAGTGACAATACCACATCACATCATCTGTGGTCTACGAGGCAGGGCCCCAACACATCAAGAGTGTTTGGGGTCCTGCGAGTTCACGACCAATGCCCTCATCATCTGCAAAAGAGGTAAAAAAAGAAAAACAATATTCCTCACCTTTCTGCAGAGATGCTTTTAATCCGTAATAGCCATTTGTCTCACGACGAGTCTAGCTCTGTGTTTCTATGTATATATTCCTGAAACTCAGTTTGTTCGTCAGCCATTTTACTTTCTGTCTTGCTGCAGCTATCTTGCCCTCAGTCAAAATGGAGTTTCCAGCTTGCATGTTCCCGCCCTGATTCTCTCCTTTGCTTCTTAAGCAGCCACAGCTAAGCAATCAGTGCTTCAGAATCTAGCCTGCAGTGAACCTGTGACTTGACTCCTGTAAGTCTTGGACCTTGTACTCCAGCTATTCCTACTGAGGAACTCTGAAGCACTTGTGGACTCTGAACCCTGCTCTTTGAAAGACCCACGTTTGCATGGACTTACGGTAACAGAGAAGAAGATCCTGAATCTGTATTGGAGAGTGATTGCTGAGCTTGGATTACTCTGGCCTGCTGTGTCTCCTGTTTCTGTGTCTGCAAACTGTGTGACTATTTCTGCCAACTTGTATGAAGTAATACAGGACTTTTCTATATCAAACCTGTGACTCCTGTGTTTTCATCGCACCCAAGCACAAGACGCTATATGAACTGTACTACATACATTACAAGATTCTGAAGCCAAAACGTTAGTGTCTGCTGGGTCTGGAAGGCTGTGTCTGCTGTACTGTGGATATCAGACGTCCGGTTGTACTTTCTGTGATGACAGTGGTTGTGACTTCTCACAACCATTCCAGGTGAGCAATTCCCTTAAGTTTTTTCTTTTTGCAGTGTTACCACAGGTAAACACTATTGTTTTTTTTTTTTTTTCCTTTCTTTTCTCTTTTTTGTCTGCTGTAACTCTGGATATCAGATGTCTGGTTGAAACTTTCTGTGATGATAGTGGTTGTGACTTCTCACAACCATTCCAGGTGAGCAGTTCCCTTAATTTTTTTTTTCTCTCTGCAGTGTTGCCACAGGTGAACACTATTGTTTTTTTTTTCTCTCCTCTTCTTCCAGTAATCCTGTCTTAAAAGATCTGGAAAATGGAGGCCCGCATAAAGGAACTTTGCGGAGTGACTGATAATATCCTTGCAGATTTGCAGAATATAAAGACCCGTTTTACAAATCTACAGGACCTCAATAATCACAATTTGCAAGTGGTTGGACAGACTACCCAGGATTTGCGAGCCAGGATTGAGGTTCTAGAGGGGCGAGTCCAGGCTCCTGCCGTAGCCCCGAGTGCTGGGATTCCAAGTTGCCCTCTTTTTGTTTTGGCGGTGAACGTGAGAAATTCAGGGGATTTATTAATCAATGCAATCTTTTTTTTTCTGCACATGCTTCACAATTTCCCACTGAACGACTAAGGTGCTTACTATAATTATGTTGCTTACCAACAAGGCTTTAATGTGGGCAAACCCTCTGATTGAGACTGAGGATGATTGTTTGAATCACCTTGATGATTTTATTTCAGCCATGGGGCAGGTGTTTGATGACCCCAATCGAGGTGCAACAGCTGAAGCAGCCATGTTAGCTTTGCCCAAGGTAAGCACTCGGTAGCTGAATATGCCTTGGATTTCAGGAGATGGGCCCTTGATACCACCTGGGACAGTTCCGCCAAAAAATCTATTTTTCGAAAGGGGTTATCTCCACTGATTAAGGATGAACTTGCTCGTGCCGACCCTCCCACTGCGTTAGGTGACTTTATTAACTACTGCATCCGTATTGATACTCGTCTGACTGAACGCAGGCAAGAGAGATGGTTCGAAAGCAATCGTACTAACCTTTTCCTACCTTCCTCTCCAGCTAAGGAACCTTTGAGTAGGATTACACGGGAACCTGAACCTGAACCCATGCAGGTAGACTCTTTACAACGACGGGTTAGTGATGCACGCAAGGAACATCGTTTTAAGGAGAATCTATGTTTCTATTGTGGTAAGTCAGGGCACTTCATTATAAACTGCCCCAGCCGTTCTCGTAAGACTACTGCAGCACTCATTCATTGTGAGTGTTGCGAGAGGGGATCTGTCAGGTCCGAGCCTCAGGCTCCAGAGAGATCTGCAGCAACAGATCTTGATTTCTCGGACTTAAACTCCGTTACCTCTGAGGACGTTGACTGTGTAAACGCTGCCATTTTTCAAGTTTCCTCAGCGGTGTCCCAGCTGAGTTGTAAGAAAAACAATTCTCATTGCTTTCTTTCCATCAAACTCTGGGTTGACTCAGCTTGGGTGTCTAGCTCTGCTATGATCGACTCAGGGGCAAGTGGAAATTTTATGGATGTCTCCTTTGCTCTGAAACAGGGAATACGTTCAGTGAAGAAGGCTACTCCAGTACAGATGGAAACTGTGGATGGCTCCCTGCTGACCTCTGGACCAGTGGAAAAGGAAACAGAGCCTTTGAGGGTTCTTATGGGTAAAGATCATCAAGAGAAACTGTCCTTTATGCTTATCTCTTTTCCCCACTTTCCCATTATTCTAGGGCTACCATGGCTGCAGGCTCAGAATCCTACCATTAACTGGGAGACCAAGGAATTACACTTTCCAGAGAAACAGATGAGTCCAAAAGTTTCAGCTTGCTCTGTTCCTAAAGGAATCATGTCAGTCCCTGAACTACCAGCTGTATACCAGGACTATGTGGATTTATGTGACAAGAAGAACGCTGACCAGCTTCCTCCTCACCGTCCATATGATTGTCCAATTGAATTATTGCCTGGAGCAGAGATACCTTTTGGTAAGATCTACCCCCTGGCGGGGCCCGAGCTAAAGGCTTTAAAGGATTACATAGATGAAAATCTAGCCAAGGGCTTCATACGCCCCTCTTCATCTCCTGCAGGTGCACCCATCTTCTTTGTAAAGAAGAAAGATGGATCTCTGAGACCATGCGTAGACTATAGGGAACTCAATAAGGTTACTATTAGAAACCGTTATCCATTGCCTTTAATCCCTGAGTTATTGGAGAGAGTGCGACATGCCAAAATTTTTCTAAACTAGATCTTCGTGGGGCCTATAACTTAGTCCGTATTAGACCTGGGATGAATGGAAGACTGCATTCAGGTCACGCTATGGACACTTTGAATATCTAGTTATGCCTTTTGGTCTGAGTACCGCCCCAGCCACTTTCCAACACTTGGTGAATGACATCTTCAGGGATCTCCTAGATACATTCGTGGTAATTTATTTGGATGATATTCTAATTTTTTCTAACTCCACAGAGGAACATCATGGACATGTGAGAATGGTCTTGGAACGTCTAAGACAAAATCATCTTTACATCAAACTTGAAAAGTGTGAATTCCATAGGACCGAAATTCAATTTCTGGGGTATGTACTGTCTACACAAGGAATTAGTATGGATGGAAGCAAAACCCAAGCCATCAAGGATTGGCCAAGTCCTAGAAATGTGAAGGAGGTACAGCGCTTCATCGGGTTTGCCAACTTCTATAGACGTTTCATTAGAAATTTCTCTGAGGTAGTGTCACCTATCACTCAACTTACCCGGAAAGAGTCTAGGTTTCCTGGACTCCCCAAGCCCAGGAAGCATTTTCCCGTCTAAAAGATAAATTTACCACTGCACCTATCCTAGTACATCCCAACCCCGAGCTTGCCTTCATAATAGAGGTGGATGCTTCAGACTGTGCCGTTGGAGCTATACTCTCTCAGAGAACAGGTGAGAAGAATGTCTTGCATCCCTGTGCCTTCTTTTCCCAGCAGTTGTCTTCGGCTGAGAGGAACTACGATGTGGGCAATAGAGAGTTGTTGGCCATTATTGCCGCCTTCAAAGAATGGAGACACCTTCTTCAGGGAGCTGCACAGCAAATAGTCGTCCTGACAGACCATCGTAACCTTGAGTTTATCAGGTCGGCTAAGTGCCTGACTCCTCGCCAGGCTCGCTGGAATCTTTTCTTAAACCAATTTAATTTTATCATCTCTTATAGACCAGGATCGCGCAATGGAAAGGCTGATGCACTCTCTAGGATTTACTCAGCAGAGACACGTCCAATTACTCCTCCTAAGACTATTCTTCCTGACTCTAGATTCCTAGGAGTAATTCATAATCAAGACCTACTTAAGGACATCAAGGAAGCATACCATGCGGATTCCTTTTTGGCACAACCCCCAAGGGACGTAAGTCTTGTCTTTAAGAATGGTGTGTGGATTCAGGGACAACGCCTGTATATTCCTGAAACAGTCAGATTGAGAGTATTGCAACTCATTCACGATTCCAAGATAGCTGGGCATAGAGGAATTCTAAAGACACAGGAATTTCTTTCTCGTTTCTTTTGGTGGCCCACTTGCAGGAAGGATGTTTTAAACTATGTCACTTCATGTGAAGTCTGTGCAAGATGCAAAACACCTCGCTTCCTCACCAACTGGTCTGTTACAGCCTCTTCCCACCCCGTCCCGCCCGTGGGGATCCATTTCTATGGACTTCATTGTGGAGTTACCAACCTCTCAAGGGAAGAACACCATTCTAGTGGTGGTTGACCGTCTAACAAAGGCAGCTCATTTTATCCCTTGTGTCGGCTTACCCACTGCAAAACAGACATCAGATCTGATGATTAAAGATGTGTTTCGCTTACATGGAGTACCGGATGAGATTATTTCGGATCGAGGGGTGCAATTCACTTCTAGGTTTTGGCAAAATTTCTGTGCAGCATTGGACATTAAAGTAAACCTTTCTTCTGCTTTTCATCCCCAGACTAATGGACAGACCGAACGAACCAATCAAACCCTGGAGCAGTATCTCCGCTGCTTTATCTGCCACCTACAGGATGATTGGGTGGATTTACTTCCATTAGCTGAGTTCTCGTATAACAACTCTCAGAGTGCCTCCACTAAGCAGTCTCCTTTTTACTCTAATCTAGGTTATCATCCTAACATTCTACCACGATTTCCCATAGAAACGCCTTTACCAGCAGTGGCTGAAAGAATCACGTCTTTACAGAAGAATATGGATCTTCTAAAGGAGAATCTGGAATCGGCTCAGGAAAGGTACAAGAAAGCAGCAGATAAATTTCGTAAACCTGCACCAGCTTTCAAGGTAGGAGACTTGGTCTGGCTGTCAACCAGAAATCTTAAGTTAAGGATTCCATCGTCTAAGTTGGGACATAAGTACATTGGACCCTATAAAATCAGTAAAATTATAAGTGCCGTTGCTTGTCGTCTTCAACTGCCCAGAACTATGAGAATCCACCCTGTCTTTCATGTATCCCTACTAAAGGCTGCGACACCCAATACGTTTCCTGGACGTTCTTCTCCTTGCCCTGACCCAGTGCTAGTCGATGGTCAGGAAGAATTTGTGGTGGAAAGGATTTTAGATTCCAGGTTGTATAGAAATCAGTTACAATATCTGATTAAATGGCAGGGCTACCCAGTGGAGGACAACTCATGGGAACCAGTCAATAACGTTAATGCTCCTCGCTTGCTCCGTCAGTTTCATCAGAGGTACCCACACAAGCCTGGTTGAGGTCATCCGGAGGTTGTCCCTAAGGGGGGAGTAATGTAAGGTTCTGTGTACATGTTCCTGAAACTCAGTTTGTTCGTCATCCATTTTACTCTCTGTCTTGCTGCAGCTATCTTGCCCTCAGTCAAAATGGAGTTTCCAGCTTGCATGTTCCCGCCCTGATTCTCTCCTTTTGCTTCTTAAGCAGCCACAGCTGAGCAATCAGTGCTTCAGAATCTAGCCTGCAGTGAACCTGACCTGACTCCTGAAGCCTTGGACCTTGTACTCCAGCTATTCCTACTGAGGAACTCTGAAGCACTTGTGGACTCTGAACCCTGCTCTTTGAAAGACCCACGTTTGCATGGACTTACGGTAACAGAGAAGAAGATCCTGAACCTGTTGTGGAGAGTGATTGCTGAGCTTAGATTACTCTGGCCTGCTGTGTCTCCTGCTTCTGTGTCTGCAAACTGTGTGACTATTTTTGCCAACTTGTATGAAGTAATACAAGACTTTCTATATCAAACCTGTGTCTCATGTATTTTCATCGCACCCAAGCACAAGACGCTATATGAACTGTACTACATACATTACAATACCTCTCCTGGCCTTCGTCTACCATCTTCCTAATTTCGGCTTTTATCAGGTTGTTGTGATTGGTGTTCTGGTCAGGTTGGGTTTGGGTGAGCTGTTCCGAGGGTCCTAGTTTTTCTGTTTCACCTACGTGTGTCAGGGCTTTTTGGTGATGGGAGCTTGGATTGCTCCTATGTAGGTGAGCCCGGAATGACAGTGCCCTCTTTAGAACCGTTAGGTGTAGAGGGAATCTGCCCAGCTCGGCCCGGCAGACACTGTTGGAGGTGCTCCGATGGACTTGGAGAAGGTGCTTGCAGAATTCCAGGTGGAATATTTCTGTTGGGCTGGAATCCCACCTTGACCAGTCTGGGTAGGTGTGAGGACCCCAGACTTCACTGCCATACAGGAGGATTGGGGCGATGACAGAGTCGAAGATTTTTAACCAGACCCTCACTGGTGGTTTCAGATGGTAGAGTTTCCTTTGGATGCCATAGAAGGTTTTACATGCCTTGTCTTTCAGGGTCTCTATGGCTTGTTTGAAGCTCCCTGACCGGTGAATCTCTAGGCCCAGGTAGGTATATTTGTCTGTTCCTGTAAGGGCGCAGTTGTTGAGGACAAATGAAGGGTGCTGGTCTAATTTTCTCTTTCTCCTCTGGAACACCATGATGTTGGTTTTCTTTAGGTTGACCGGTAGTGCCCAGGTGGAGCTGAATTTCTCTAAGATTTTCAGGTTGTCTTGGAGGCCTTTCTCGGTTGGTGACAGAAGCAGCAGGTCATCTGCATACAGCAGGAATTTCACCTGGGTGTCATGGAGGGTGGGACCTGGTGCTGTGGAAGATTCCAGAGCGGTAGCCAGCTCGTTGATGTAAATGTTGAAGAGCGTTGGACTTAGGCTGCAGCCTTGTCTGACTCCACGGCTCTGCTGGAAATAAGCCGTTCTTTTACCGTTCACACTCACACTGCAGAGGTTCTCGGTGTAGGAGCTTTTGATAACATCGTAGGTCTTTCCTCCTATTCCGCTCTCCAGCAGTTTCAGGAATAAGCCCGGGTGCCACACCGAATCGAAGACCTTTTTAAAGTCCACAAAACAGGCGCATAACTTCCCGTTCTTTGTATTGTGGACATGTCTCTGAATGAGGCTGTGCAGGGTATAGATGTGGTCAGTGGTGCGGTGGTTTGGCATGAACCCTGCTTGGCTCTTGCTGAGGACGTTATGTTCTGTGAGGAAACTGAGGATCCTCTTGTTCAGGATGCTGTTGAACAGTTTCCCCAGGTTGCTGCTGAAACATATGCCTCTGTAGTTGGCTGGGTCATGCCTGTCCCCATTCTTGTGGATGGGTGTGATGAGGCCTTGGTTCCAGGCACAGGGAAGTAGCCGGCACTTAGCACAATATTGAAGAGTTTAACCATTGCAGCCTGTATTTCTGGTGGGCTGTACTTCAGCATTTCTGGTAGGATTTCATCCAGGCCACCGGCTTTTCTACATCTTATGGAAGAGATTCTCTCTGCTACTTCCTGTAATGTAATAGGTGTATCCACGGGGTTTTGGAAATTTTTTCTTTTTCCTCCATTGCTTTTAGTTTTGCCATTATGTTTTCCTGTTCTTGGTTTAGTTCTTCCTTTGGGATGTCTTAATATATACCTGACAGGAGCCCGTACAGTCTATATCTACAGTAATATACACCTAACAGGAGCCCATACAGTCTATATCTACAGTAATATATAGCTGACAGGAGCCTGTACAGTCTATATCTACAGTAATATATACCTGACAGGAGCCCATACAGTCTATATCTACAGTAATATATACCTGACAGGAGACCATACAGTCTATATCTACAGTAATATACACCTGACAGGAGCCCATACAGTCTATATCTACAATAATATATACCTGACAGGGGCCCATACAGTCTATATCTACAATAATATACGCCTGACAGGAGCCCATACAGTCTATATCTACAATAATATATACCTGACAGGAGCCCAGTCTATATCTACAATAATATATACCTGATAGGAGCCCATACAGTCTATATCTACAGTAATATACACCTGATAGGAGCCCGTACAGTCTATGTCTACAGTAATATATACCTGACAGGAGCCCGTACAGTCTATATCTACAGTAATATATACCTGACATGAGCCCATACAGTCTATATCTACAGTAATATATACCTGACAGGAGCCCATACAGTCTATATCTACAGTAATATATACCTGACAGGAGCCCATACAGTTTATATCTACAGTAATATATACCTGACAGGAGTCCATACAGTCTATATCTACAGTAATATATACCTGACAGAAGCCCATACAGTCTATATCTACAGTAATATATACCTGACAGGAGCCTATACAGTCTATATCTACAGTAATATAACCTGACAGGAGCCCATACACTCTATCTACAGTAATATATACTTGACAGGAGCCCGTACAGTCTATATCTACAGTAATATATACCTGACAGGAGCCCATACAGTCTATATCTACAGTAATATATACCTGACAGGAGCCCATACAGTCTATATCTACAGTAATATATACCTGACAGGAGCCCATACAGTCCATATCTACAGTAATATATACCTGACAGGAGTCCATACAGTCTATATCTACAGTAATATATACCTGACAGGAGCCCGTACAGTCTATATCTACAGTAATATATATCTGACAGGAGCCCGTACAGTCTATATCTACAGTAATATATACCTGACAGGAGCCCATACAGTCTAGATCTACAGTAATATATACCTGACAGGAGCCCATACAGTCTATATCTACAATAATATATACCTGACAGGAGCCCATACAGTCTATATCTACAATAATATATACCTGACAGGAGCCCATACAGTCTATATCTACAGTAATATACACCTGACAGGAGCCCATACAGTCTATATCTACAGTAATATATACCTGACAGGAGTCCGTACATTCTATATCTACAGTAATATATACCTGACAGGAGCCCGTGCATTCTATATCTACAGTAATATACACCTGACAGGAGCCCATACAGTCTATATCTACAGTAATATATAACTGACAGGATCCCGTACAGTCTATATCTACAATAATATATACCTGACAGGAGCCCGTGCATTCTATATCTACAGTAATATATATCTGACAGGAGCCAATACAGTCTATATCTACAATAATATACGCCTGACAGGAGCCCATACAGTCTATACCTACAATAATATATACCTGACAGGAGCCCATACAGTCTATATCTACAGTAATATATACCTGACAGGAGCCCATACAGTCTATATCTACAATAATTTATACCTGATAGGAGCCCATACAGTCTATATCTACAGTAATATATACTTGACATGAGCCCATACAGTCTATATCTACAATAATATATACCTGACAGGAGCCCATACAGTCTATAGCTACAGTAATATATACCTGACAGGAGCCTATACAGTCTATATCTACAATGATATATACCTGACAGGAGCCTATACAGTCTATATCTACAGTAATATATACCTGACAGGAGCCTATACAGTCTATATCTACAGTAATATATACCTGACAGGAGCCTATACAGTCTATATCTACAGTAATATATACCTGACAGGAGCCTATACAGTCTATATCTACAGTAATATATACCTGACAGGAGCCTATACAGTCTATATCTACAGTAATATATACCTGACAGGAGCCTATACAGTCTATATCTACAGTAATATACAGTTAGGTCCATAAATATTTGGACAGAGACAACATTTATCTAATTTTGGTTCTAGACATTACCACAATGAATTTGAAACAAAACAAATCAGATGCAGTTGAAGTTCAGACTTTCAGCTTTCATTTGAGGGTATCCACATTAAAATTGGATGAAGGGTTTAGGAGTTTCAGCTCCTTAACATGTGCCACCCTGTTTTTAAAGGGACCAAAAGTAATTGGACAAATGACTCCAAGGCTATTTCATGGACAGGTGTGGGCAATCCCTTTGTTATGTCATTCTCAATTAAGCAGATGAAAGGGCCGGAGTTGATTTGAGGTGTGGTGTTTGCATTTGGAAGGTTTTGCTGTGAAGGAAACATGCGGTCACAGGAGCTCTCCATGCAGGTGAAACAAGCCATCCTTAAGCTGCAAGAACAGAAAAAAAACCATCCAAGAAATTGCTACAACATTAGAAGTGGCAAAATCTACAATTTGGTACATCCTGAGAAAGAAAGAAAGCACTGGTGAACTCATCAATCCAAAAAGACCTGGGAGCCCACGGAAGACAACAGTGGTGGATGATCGCCGCATACTTTCTTTGGTGAAGAAGAACCCGTTCACAACATCAACTGAAGTCCAGAACACTCTCAGTGAAGTAGGTGTATCTGTCTCTAAGTCAACAGTAAAGTGAAGACTCCATGAAAGTAAATACAAAGGGTTCACATCTAGATGCAAACCATTCATCAATTCCAAAAATAGACAGGCCAGAGTTAAATTTGCTGAAAAACACCTCCAGAAGCCAGCTCAGTTCTGGAAAAGTATTCTATGGACAGATGAGACAAAGATCAACCTGTACCAGAATGATGGGAAGCCAAAAGTTTGGAGAAGAAAGGGAACGTCACATGATCCAAGGCACACCACATCCTCTGTAAAACATGGTGGAGGCAACGTGATGGCATGGGCATGCATGGCTTTCAATGGCACTGGGTCACGTGTGTTTATTGATTACATAACAGCAGACAAGAGTAGCTGGATGAATTCTGAAGTGTACCGGGATATACTTTCAGCCCAGATTCAGCCAAATGCTGCAAACTTGATTGGACGGCGCTTCATAGTACAGATGGATAATGACCCCAAGCATACAGCCAAAGCTACACAGGAGTTCATGAGTGCAAAAAAGTGGAACATTCTTCAATGGCCAAGTCAATCACCAGATCTTAACCCAATTGAGCATGCATTTCACTTGCTCAAATCCAGACTTAAGAGGGAAAGACCCACAAACAAGCAAGACCTGAAGGCTGCGGCTGTAAAGGCCTGGCAAAGCATTAAGAAGGAGAAAACCCAGCGTTTGGTGATGTCCATGGGTTCCAGACTTAAGGCAGTGATTGCCTCCAAAGGATTCGCCACAAAATATTGAAAATAAAAATATTTTGTTTGGGTTATGTTTATTTGTCCAATTACTTTTGACCTCCTAAAATGGAGTGTTTGTAAAGAAATGTGTACAATTCCTACATTTTCTAACACATATTTTTGTTCAACCCTTCAAATTAAACGTTACAATCTGCACTTGAATTCTGTTGTAGAGGTTTCATTTCAAATCCAATGTGGTGGCATGCAGAGCCCAACTCGCGAAAATTGTGTCACTGTCCAAATATTTCTGGCCCTGACTGTATACCTGACAGGAGCCCATACAGTCTATATCTACAATAATATATACCTGACAGGAGCCCATACAGTCTATAGCTACAGTAATATATACTTGACATGAGCCCATACAGTCTATATCTACAATAATATATACCTGACAGGAGCCCATACAGTCTATAGCTACAGTAATATATACCTGACAGGAGCCTATACAGTCTATATCTACAGTAATATATACCTGACAGGAGCCTATACAGTCTATATCTACAGTAATATATACTTGACATGAGCCCATACAGTCTATATCTACAATAATATATACCTGACAGGAGCCCATACAGTCTATAGCTACAGTAATATATACCTGACAGGAGCCCATACAGTCTATATCTACAATAATAATACCTGACAGGAGCCTATACAGTCTATATCTACAGTAATATATACCTGACAGGAGCCTATACAGTCTATATCTACAGTAATATATACCTGACAGAGCCTATACAGTCTATATCTACAGTAATATATACCTGACAGAGCCCATACAGTCTATATCTACAGTAATATATACCTGACAGGAGCCATACAGTCTATATCTATATAATATATACCTGACAGGAGCCCATACAGTCTATACTACAGTAATATATACCTGACAGGAGCCATACAGTCTATATCTACAATAATATATACCTGACAGGAGCCTATACAGTCTATATCTACAGTAATATATACCTACAGGAGCCAATACAGTCTATATCTACAGTAATATATACCTGACAGGAGCCCTACAGTCTATACTAAGTAATATATACCTGACAGGAGCCCATACAGTCTATATCTACAGTAATATATACTTGACAGGAGCCCATGCAGTCTATATCTACAATAATATATACCTGACAGGAGCCCGTACAGTCTATATCTACAGTAATATACACCTGACAGGAGCAGATAAGTCTATATCTACAGTAATATATACCTGACAGGAGCCCGTACATTCTATATCTACAATAATATATACCTGACAGGAGCCCGTACATCTATATCTACAGTAATATAACCTGACAGGAGCCCATACAGTCTATATCTACATAATATATCCTGACAGGAGCCCGTACATTCTATATCTACAGTAATATATACCTGACAGGAGCCCGTACAGTCTATATCTACAGTAATATATACCTGACAGGATCCCGTACAGTCTATATCTACAATAATATATACCTGACAGGAGCCCGTGCATTCTATATCTACAGTAATATATACCTGACAGGAGCCCATACAGTCTATATCTACAATAATATATACGCCTGACAGGAGCCCATACATCTATACCTACAATAATATATACCTGACAGAGCCCTACAGTCTATACTACAGTAATATATACTGACAGGAGCCCATGCAGTCTATATCTACAATAATATATACCTGACAGGAGCCCGTACAGTCTATATCTACAGTAATATACACCTGACAGGAGCAGATAGAGTCTATATCTACAGTAATATATACCTGACAGGAGCCCGTACATCTATATCTACAATAATATATACCTGACAGGAGCCCGTACAGTCTATATCTACAGTAATATACACCTGACAGGAGCCCATACAGTCTATATCTACAGTAATATATACCTGACAGGAGCCCTACATCTATATCTACAGTAATATATACCTGACAGGAGCCCGTACAGTCTATATCTACAGTAATATATACCTGACAGGATCCCGTACAGTCTATATCTACAATAATATATACCTGACAGAGCCCGTGCATTCTATATCTACAGTAATATATACCTGACAGGAGCCCATACAGTCTATATCTACAAATAATATACCCTGACAGGAGCCCATACAGTCTATACCTACAATAATATATACCTGACAGGAGCCCATACAGTCTATATCTACAATAATTTATACCTGATAGGAGCCCTACAGTCTATATCTACAGTAATATATACTTGACAGGAGCCCATACAGTCTATATCTACAGTAATATATACCTGACAGGAGCCCATACAGTCTATATCTACATATATATATACCTGACAGGAGCCCATACAGTCTATATCTACAATAATTATACCTGACAGGAGCCCATACAGTCTATATCTACATAATATATACCTGACAGGAGCCCTAAGTCTATATCTACAGTAATATATACCTGACAGGAGCCCATACAGTCTATATCTACAATAATATATACCTGACAGGAGCCCATACAGTCTATATCTACAGTAATATTATACCTGACAGAGCCCATACAGTCTATATCTACAATAATTATACCTGATAGGAGCCCATACAGTCTATATCTACAGTAATATATACTGACATGAGCCCATACAGTCTATATCTACATAATATATACCTGACAGGAGCCCATACAGTCTATATCTACAATAATAAATACCTGACAGGAGCCCATACAGTCTATATCTACAATAATATATACCTGACAGGAGCCTATACAGTCTATATTACAGTAATATATACCTGACAGGAGCCCATACACTCTATCTACAGTAATATATACTTGACAGGATCCCATACAGTCCATATCTACAGTAATATATACCTGACAGGAGTCCATACAGTCAAATTCAAATTCAAATTCAAAGAAGCTTTATTGCAGGACTAAATACACATTAGTTTTGCCAAAGCAAGTGTACAAAAGGGAATAGGATAGGGATGTTGGGTAGGGACGGATCTAGGGTAGGGGTTGTGAAGTCCATGGCTTAGGGAGGGGTGATGGGGGCGCAGATCCGGATGGGGCTATAGAATCCATGGCATAGGGATGTTGGTAGGGGCAGATCCGGGTGGAGGCTATAGAAGTCATGGCCTATCATAGTTCTCTTTCTCGCAGTCTATGACATTCGCTCACATACCGCGCTGCTATCTCCGCTGCTCTCTCTTCTTCCCCAGCAAGATATATGTTTTCTCTTCCTCCTTCATGGTGATGAAATCCGGAAGAGATGTGAGAGTCTCCTGAAGTGAGTGTCCCTCACTGCTGAGTATTTGGAGCAGTGTAGCAGGAAGTGGGTTTCGTCCTCTATGGCCTCCTGGTCACAGTGTTGGCATAGTCTTTCCTCCTGGCTTGTAGCTCTGCCTGTGTCGGCCGGATTCGATGGCCAGACTGTGGCACTGAGTCTATACCGGCTCAGGATCTGGCGGTCTCTGGGGTCCGGGAGTTTTTCCAGGTATGGGGCCAGACTGTAGTCTCTCTGTAGACTCCGGTACATGGTCAGTTTCTGGGAGCTGATGATGTCGTTCTTCCAGTCACTGACATAACCTCTCCTGGCCTTCGTCTACCATCTTCCTGATTTTCGCTTTTGTCAGGTTGTTGTGATTGGTGTTCTGGTCAGGTTGGGTTTGGGTGAGCTGTTCCGAGGGTCCTAGTTTTTTCTGTTTCACCTACGTGTGTCAGGGCTTTATGGTGATGGGAGCTTGGATTGCTCCTATGTAGGTGAGCCCGGAATGACAGTGCCCTCTTTAGAACCGTTAGGTGTAGAGGGAATCTCCACTCGCCCCGGCAGGCACTGTTGGAGGTGCTCCGGTGGACTTGGAGAAGGTGCTTGCAGAATTCCAGGTGGAATATTTCTGTTGGGCTGGAATCCCACCTTGACCAGTCTGGGTAGTGTGAGGACCCCAGACTTCACTGCCATACAGGAGGATTGGGGCGATGACAGAGTCAAGATTTTTAACCAGACCCTCACTGGTGCTTCAATGGTAGAGTTTTCCTTCGGATGCCATAGAAGGTTTTACATGCCTTGTCTTTCAGGGTCTCTATGGCTTGTTTGAAGCTTCCTGACCGGTTGGATCTCTAGGCCCAGGCAGGTATATTTGTCTGTTCCTGTAAGGGCGCAGTTGTTGAGAACAAATGAAGGGTGCTGGTCTAATTTTCTCTTTCTCCTCTGGAACACCATGATGTTGGTTTTCTTTAGGTTGACCGGTAGTGCCCAGGTGGAGCTGAATTTCTCTAAGATTTTCAGGTTGTCTTGGAGGCCTTTCTCAGTTGGTGACAGAAGCAGCAGGTCATCTGCATACAGCAGGAATTTCACCTGGTGTCGTGGAGGGTGAGACCTGGTGCTGTGGAAGATTCCAGAGCGGTAGCCAGCTCGTTGATGTAAATGTTGAGAGCGTTGGACTTAGGCTGCAGCCTTGTCTGACTCCACGCTCTGCTGGAAATAAGCCGTTCTTTTACCGTTCACACTCACACTGCAGAGGTTCTCGGTGTAGGAGCTTTTGATAACATCGTAGGTCTTCCTCCTATTCCGCTCTCCAGCAGTTTTAGGAATAAGCCCGGGTGCCACACCGAATCAAAGGCCTTTTTAAAGTCCACGAAACAGGCGTATATCTTCCCGTTCTTTGTATTGTGGACGTGTCTCTGAATGAGGCTGTGCAGGGTATAGATGTGGTCATGGTGCGGTGGTTTGGCATGAACCCTGCTTGGCTCTTGCTGAGGACGTTATGTTCGGTGAGGAAACTGAGGATCCTCTTGTTCAGGATGCTGTTGAACATTTCCCCAGGTTGCTGCTGACACATATGCCTCTGTAGTTTGGCTGGGTCATACCTGTCCCCATTCTTGTGGATGGGTGTGATGAGGCCTTGGTTCCAGGTACGAGGGAAGTAGCCAGCACTTAGCACAATATTGAAGAGTTTAAACCATTGCAGCCTGTATTTCTGGTGGGCTGTACTTCAGCATTTCTGGTAGGATTCCATCCAGGCCACCGCTTTTCTACATCTTATGGCAGAGATTCTCTCTGCTACTTCCTGTAATGGAATAGGTGTATCCACGGGGTTTTGGAAATTTTTTACTTTTTCCTCCATTGCTTTTAGTTTTGCCATTATGTTTTCCTGTTCTTGGTTTAGTTCTTCCTTTGGGATGTCTTTATAGAGGTCTTTGAAGTACTGGAGCCAGATGTTGCCATTTTGGATATGGATGTTGTTTTTCTTGTCTTTTGTGCCCATGTGGTTCCATAGTTCCCAGAAGGAATTGTCCCGAAGAGCATCCTGGAGTTGGCTGAGCTTGGTAGAGATGTAACTCTGCTTCTTCCTCCTGAGGATGGTTTTGTACTGTCTTTGTATGGTTTCATAGGCTTCCCTCAACCAGGGTGGTTGGGGTCTCTATGTTTCTTGTTTGAGGCAGTTCTCAGGGTCTTCCGTAGGGCTTTACATTCTCTGTCAAACCAACCATTGATCTGTTTTTCTTTTGGTCTCTTGTAGTCAACTTTTTTAAGGTCGGACAGTCTGGCCATTGCATAGAATATATTGTTGAGGTCTTTTGTAGCTTGACTCACTCCCTTGGGTTAGGCGGGTACTCGTGTTGTAGAAGTGGTGGAGCATCCGCTGTATTTCGGGTCTGCTGAGAGCCTCTTTATACTTTAGTGCCGACGTTTTGGACCATTTATAGGATGGAGGCCGGTTGAAGAGGCCGCTATGCTGTGGCTTTTGAGTGGGTGGTTTCTCTGTAGATTTCAAGTACAGAAGAAGTTGGCTGTGGTCTGACAGGTGCGTTTGTGGGGTGACTATGAAGGCGCTGATATTTGCCCGTTCATGTCTGTAATGGCATAATCTACTACACTCCTCCTACATGGGAGTTTAGTGTATACCTCCCAAAAGAGTCTCCTTTGGTACGTCCATTAAGAATATGAAGTCCTAAACTTCTACATACGTTCAGGAGCTTTTACCACTTTTGTTGACTGTACTGTCATAGCTGCTTCTCTCTGTGTGTACTGAGTCTTGGCCGTCATTCTCTGCTCCAAATATGTAGATGTTCCCATCCGTGGTCAGGAAGTCGTTTTCTCTCCCTGTTCTTGCGTTGAGGTCCCCAAAGATGAGAACTTTGTCTATATCTACAGTAATATATACCTGACAGGAGCCCGTACAGTCTATATCTACGGTAATATATATCTGACAGGAGCCCGTACAGTCTATAATCTACAGTAATATATACCTGACAGGAGCCCATACAGTCTATATCTACAGTAATATATACCTGACAGGAGCCCATACAGTCTATATCTACAATAATATATACCTGACAGGAGCCCATACAGTCTATATCTACAATAATATATACCTGACAGGAGCCCATACAGTCTATATCTACAGTAATATACACCTGACAGGAGCCCATACAGTCTATATCTACAGTAATATATACCTGACAGGAGCCCGTACATTCTATATCTACAGTAATATATACCTGTCAGGAGCCCATACAGTCTATATCTACAGTAATATATACCTGACAGGAGCCCATACATTCTATATTTACAGTAATAAAATACCTGACAGGAGCCCATACAGTCTATAGCTACAGTAATATATACTTGACATGAGCCCATACAGTCTATATCTACAATAATATATACCTGACAGGAGCCCATACAGTCTATAGCTACAGTAATATATACCTGACAGGAGCCTATACAGTCTATATCTACAGTAATATATACCTGACAGGAGCCTATACAGTCTATATCTACAGTAATATATACTTGACATGAGCCATACAGTCTATATCTACAATAATATCTACAATAATATATACCTGACAGGAGCCCATACAGTCTATAGCTACAGTAATATATACCTGACAGGAGCCTATACAGTCTAATCTACAGTAATATATACCTGACAGGAGCCTATACAGTCTATATCTACAGTAATATATACTTGACATGAGCCCATACAGTCTATATCTACAATAATATCTACAATAATATATACCTGACAGGAGCCCATACAGTCTATAGCTACAGTAATATATACCTGACAGGAGCCTATACAGTCTATATCTACAATGATATATACCTGACAGGAGCCTATACAGTCTATATGTACAGTAAATATATACCTGACAGGAGCCTATACAGTCTATATCTACAGTAATAATACCTGACAGGAGCCTATACAGTCTATATGTACAGTAATATATACCTGACAGGAGCCTATACAGTCTATATCTACAGTAATATATACCTGACAGGAGCCCATACAGTCTATATCTATAGTAATAATACCTGACAGGAGCCCATACAGTCTATATCTACAGTAATATATACTTGACAGGAGCCCATGCAGTCTATATCTACAATAATATATACCTGACAGGAGCCCGTACAGTCTATATCTACAGTAATATACACCTGACAGGAGCCCTACAGTCTATATCTACAGTAATATATACCTGACAGGAGCCCGTACATTCTATATCTACAGTAATATATACCTGACAGAGCCCATACAGTCTGTATCTACAGTAATATATACCTGACAGGATCCCGTACAGTCTATATCTACAATAATATATACCTGACAGGAGCCCGTGCATTCTATATCTACAGTAATATATACCTGACAGGAGCCCATACAGTCTATATCTACAATAATATACGCCTGACAGGAGCCCATACAGTCTATACCTACAATAATATATACCTGACAGGAGCCCATACAGTCTATAGCTACAGTAATATATACCTGACAGGAGCCCATACAGTCTATATCTACAATAATTTATACCTGATAGGAGCCCATACAGTCTATATCTACAGTAATATATACTTGACATGAGCCCATACAGTCTATATCTACAGTAATATATACCTGACAGGAGCCCATACAGTCTATATCTACAATAATATATACCTGACAGGAGCCCATACAGTCTATATCTACATAATATATACCTGACAGGAGCCCATACAGTCTATATCTACAGTAATATAACCTGACAGGAGCCCATACAGTCTATATCTACAGTAATATATACCTGACAGGAGCCCATACATCTATATCTACAGTAATATATACCTGACAGGAGCCCATACAGTCTATATCTACAGTAATATATACCTGACAGGAGCCCATACAGTCTATCTACAGTAATATATACCTGACAGGATCCCGTACAGTCTATATCTACAGTAATATATACCTGACAGGAGCCCGTACAGTCTATATCTACAGTAATATATACCTGACAGGAGCCCATACAGTCTATATCTACAATAATATATACCTGACAGGAGCCATACAGTCTATATCTACAGTAATATATACCTGACAGGAGCCCATACAGTCTATATCTACAATAATATATACCTGACAGGAGCCATACAGTCTATATCTACAGTAATATATACCTGACAGAGCCCATACAGTCTATATCTACAGTAAATATACCTGACAGGAGCCCATACAGTCTATATCTACAGTAATATATACTGACAGAGCCCATACAGTCTATCTACAATTATACCTGACAGACCTACAGCTATCACAATAATATACCTGACAGGAGCCCATACAGTCTATACTACAGTAAAATATACCTGACAGGAGCCTATACAGTCTATATCTACAATAATATATACCTGACAGGAGCCTATACAGTCTATATCTACAGTAATATAACCTGACAGGAGCCCATACAGTCTATATCTACATAATATATACCTGACAGGAGCCATACAGTCTATATCTACAGTAATATATACCTGACAGGAGCCCATACAGTCTATATCTACAGTAATATATACCTGACAGGAGCCTATACAGTCTATATCTACAGTATATATACCTGACAGGAGCCCATACAGTCTATATCTACATAATATATACCTGACAGGAGCCCATACAGTCTATACTACAGTAATTAACCTGACAGGAGCCTACAGTCTATATCTACAGTAATATACCTGACAGGAGCCATACAGTCTATATCTAAGTAATATATACTGACAGGAGCCCATACAGTCTATATCTACATAATATATACCTGACAGGAGCCCATACAGTCTATATCTACAATAATAATACCTGACAGGAGCCCATACAGTCTATATCTACAGTAATATATACCTGACAGGAGCCCGTACAGTCTATATCTACAGTAATTATACCTGACAGGAGCCCGTACAGTCTATATCTACAGTAATATATACCTGACAGGAGCCCATACAGTCTATATCTACAGTAATATATACCTGACAGGAGCCCATACAGTCTATATCTACAGTAATATATACCTGACAGGAGCCCATACAGTCTATATCTACAGTAATATATACCTGACAGGAGCCATACAGTCTATATCTACATAATATATACCTGACAGGAGCCCATACAGTCTAATCTACAATAATATATACCTGACAGGAGCCCATACAGTCTATACTACAGTAATATATACCTGACAGGAGCCCATACAGTCTATATCTACATAATATATACCTGACAGGAGCCATACAGTCTATATCTACAGTAATATATACCTGACAGGAGCCCATACAGTCTATATCTACAGTAATAATACCTGACAGGAGCCCATACAGTCTATAATCTACATAATATATACCTGACAGGAGCCCATACAGTCTATATCTACAGTAATATATTCTGACAAGAGCCATACAGTCTTATCTACAGTAATATATACTGTACAGGATCCCATACGTCTATATCTACAATAATATTACTGACAGGAGCCATACAGTCTATAATCTACAATAATATTATACCTGATCAGGATGCCCATACAGTTATATCTACATATATTAACCTGACAGAGCCATACAGTCTATACTACAGTAATATATACCTGATAGGACCATACAGTCTATATCTACAGTAATATATACCTGACAGGAGCCTAAACAGTCTATATCAACAGTAATATATACCTGACAGAGCCCATACAGTCTATATCTACAGAAATATATACCTGACAGGAGCCTATACAGTCTATATCTCAGTAAATTATACCTGACAGGAGCCCATACAGTCTATATCATACAATAATATACCTGACAGGAGCCCATACAGTCTATAGCTACAGTAATATATACCTGACAGGAGCCTATAAGTCTATATCTACAGTAATATATACCTGACAGAGCCTATACAGTCCATATCTACAGTAATATATACCTGACAGGAGCCATACAGTCTATATCTACAATAATATATACCTGACAGGAGCCCATACAGTCTATATCTACAGTAATATATACCTGACAGGAGCCCATACAGTCTATATCTACAGTAATATATACCTGACAGGAGCCCGTACAGTCTATATCTACAATAATATATACCTGACAGGACCCATACAGTCTATATCTAACATAATATATACCTGACAGGAGCCCATACAGTCTATATCTACAGTAATATATACCTGACAGGAGCCTACAGTCTATATCTACAGTAATATATACCTGACAGGAGCCCGTACAGTCTATATCTACAGTAATATATACCCGACAGGAGCCCGTACAGTCTATATCTACAGTAATATATACCTGACAGGAGCCCATACAGTCTATATCTACAGTAATATATACCTGACAGGAGCCCATACAGTCTATATCTACAGTAATATATACCTGACAGGAGCCCGTACATTCTATATCTACAGTAATATATGCCTGACAGGAGCCCGTACAGTCTATATCTACTGTAATATATACCTGACAGGAGCCCGTACAGTCTATATCTACAGTAATATATACCTGACAGGAGCCCATACAGTCTATATCTACAATAATATATACCTGACAGGAGCCCATACAGTCTATATCTACAATAATATATACCTTTTTCCAAAGCTTTATTAAAGGATTTTAACATAATGGGGAAGGGGGATGTAGAAGTGATGCATGTATTCAATAACAGATGCATGGGGAGAACAATACAATTATAACTAGAGAATTACAAACAGTATTATGGAAATATAGTATTGCAACTAAAATAATAATCGTAATTCGCAATACAATTGTAACAGCAATCGTATAGTAGTCGAAATAGTAATAGTAAAGTAATACATTATTTATGAGATCAAGCAAGGTATAAGATTCTTATTTTACCTTTAGGTAAGAACAGATAAGTCAAAAACAATATAGGCAATACAACATTGTGGATATTGTAACGACATTAGGGTTTTGTGCCAAATAGGGAGTAAGGATAGTTAGGGGAGGGGTAAGGAGGGGAATTAAGGGATATTTTTGTGCCAGTATGACCATTTTTTAATAAATTTTGAATAGTGGTTGTTGGCCAAGGCAAATCTTCGTTCGAAAGATTCATGCAGAGATATTTGGTTTACCAGGTCGTCGAAGTTTGGGGGAACATGATCCTTCCATTTGAAGGCGATGGCCTTTTTTGCCTCTTGGAGAATATGAATAATTAGTGCCCTAAGGCCTGGATTTAAGGTTTCCATATCAAAGGATAGTAGTGCTAGTTGTGGGGTAAGGTCAATGACCTGGTCTGAAACTTTATTAATGAGTGTCGAGATCTGCAGCCAAAAGGAGTGTAGGGTAGGACATGTCCAACACATGTGAATTAGATTGCCCTTGAGACCACAGTTTTTCCAACATAGAGATGAGTTGGAGGGATTGACATGAGCAAGTTTAGAAGGTGTGTAGTACCTTCGAGTAAGACTCGTGAAGTGACATAGAAATATTAGAAGCATAAGTGTAGGCCAAGGCGTTTTCCCATTTCTCAAGCGATGATGGAAGTTTAAGGTCTTTTTCCCATTTTCCCATATTAGGACTAATAGAGATTTCTGTGTCGTGGTTGAACCAGGAATAAATGTATTTGTGGCTCCAGAAAATGGTATGAGTGGGATTATTCAAAAGGTTTATTAAGGCTTCAGATAATTTTTGTTTCTTTGTCAGAAAGGGGAGAACTAAATCCTTTAGAACCAAATATTCTAGAAACATGTGTGATGGTAGGTTGAACCTCTCTCTTAATACATTAAAGGGTAGAAATTGATCGTTGTGGAAATATCTCCCAGATAATTTATGTTATATTGTTTCCAAGAAGGTGCAAGTGGTTGATGAAGACTCTTGAAAATTGTGGGAAGTGAGATTTTACCTTTAATTTTGCGATTGGGGAGATTAGACTTTAGGCGATGAAGCTTTTTCCAAGCTTGTAACGAAGCCAAAAAGATGGGGTGGGGGTTTAGGGGTAAGTCATCACCTGTCATAGACTTGAAAATTAAGTCGCTGGGGTGTTTGTCATTATTCAAGAAAATTTCCAGGTCTATCCAAGCTGGGAGGTCAGAAGAGAGAAGCCATTTCTGGCTCTGCTTGACGAGGATTGTGTGGTAGTGTGCTAGTAGGTTGGGGAAACCTAGACCGCCATGGAATTTGTTCTTGTAGATCGTGTTACATGCAATTCTGGCTTTTTTGTTGTTCCATATGAAGGAGTTAATGGATTTTTGTAGAAGGGTAAGGTAAATAGTTGGGATTGGAATGGGAATGGATCTTAAAATATATAAAATTTTAGGGAGAATAAAGCATTTTATCATAAGATTTCTCCCCCACCAGGAAAGCTCTTTGTCTTTGTAAGAGATTAAGTCTCTGGCAATCGAGTCTGATAATGCTTTCATGTTGGAGGGAACCAGTGATTCGAGTTTGTTAGGAAGGTTAATGCCTAAATATGAGAACTCATGGTTAGCCCAACTGAATGAAGACACAGATTCTACCATCCTTCGTAATGAGTCTGATAGGTTGAGCGGGAGTAATTTAGATTTAGTTGAATTAATTTTGAAGTTGGAAAGCTTCGCAAAGGTGTTGAGGCATCTTTGAAGCTCAACTAATGATTCAACTGGGTTTGTTAAGGAGAGTATGACGTCATCGGCAAAAAGGCTAATTTTTAAGTGGCGGGTGGGGGTAATGATTCCCTTAATGGTGTCATTTTGCCTTATGATTTGTGCAAGTGGTTCCATTGCGATTATAAAGAGGAGGGGGGAGAGGGGACATCCCTGCCTGGTGCCATTGGAGATGGGGAAAGGATTGGAGACGTGGTTATTGGAATATATTTTCGCTCTGGGATTTTGGTATAGTGCCATTATTGAGGAAATAAATGTGTCACTAAACCCAAATTTTTCCAATGAAAGCTTCAAAAATCTCCAGTTTAGGCGATCTAAAGCCTTTTCGGCGTCAAGAGAGATGAGGATGGCGGGAATTCTTTGTTTATTAATAAACTTAATGGTATTTATGGCTCTTCTGGTACCATCAGCAGAGTATCGGCCTTTAACAAAGCCTATTTGGTCATCGTTAATTAAAGTTGGGAGAATAAGGTTAAGTCTATTTGCAAGCATTTTTGAATATAGTTTAATATCTGAGTTAATGAGCGAAATGGGTCTATAATTTGCAGTGCTGTCAGGGTTACCTTTCTGTTTAGGTATCAGAACAATGGTGGCTTCCAGCATTTCTGCTGGGAAGGTACCAGAATTTGAGGCAGAGTTGAAGATTTCTGTAAGATGAGGGGTTTAAGATATTTGAGAAGGCTTTGTAATATTCGTTGCAGAAACCGTCTGGGCCTGGGGATTTGAACGATTTTAGTTGTGCAATAGTGTTTTCGACTTCTTGAGAAGTGAAAGGGGCGGTTAGAGTATTAAGGTCCTCAGGTTTTATTTTGGGTAAGTTGATTTTGGATAAATAGGATTGAATTGAATCCTTCAGGATTAAGGGATCTGGAATTTGCGAGTCAAGATTATATAGATTACTGTAAAATTTTGCAAATTCTTCTACTATGTCTTGTGGGTGAGAGAGGGAATGCCTTTATCACTAACAATTTTGTTAATCCTGCTGCGAATGCGATTATTTTTTAAACGATTAGACATGTATCTAGTCGGTTTATTGGTGGAGGTGTATGATTTGTATTTGCCGGACTTGATAATTGAATCATATTGGGAAAATATAGTGGATTTCAATTCCTGTCTGAGGGAAAGGAGTTCTTTTTGCAAGGTGGGGGGTGGGGAAGGAAGTTTGAGTTGTTCATATTCTTTGATTTTTATTTTGTTTTGTAAATCCATAATTTTACTCCTGTTTTCTTTCTTAATTTTGGAAGACAGGTGGATGATTTCCCCTCTTACTACCGCTTTATGGGCGCACCATTTTGTAAATGGGTTGATGGAGTCTGTGTTGTTGTCTAGAAAGTAGTTTTTTAAGGCAGTTTCGATGACTGCTTTATGAGAGGGGTGATGGAGAATATTTGTGTTACATTTCCAGAGAGAACAATTTTTCAAAGGAGGGCCGAGGGAAATTTCTCCAGTAACCAGGGAATGATCAGAAATAGACCGATTACCTATGGTGATTTTTTTAAATTTGGAAAGTGAGAACACGTCCGTCAATATAAGATCAATACGGGAGGCCGATTGGTGGGTAGAAGAAAAATGAGTGAATTCTATAGAGGAGCTATGTAGGCATCTGAAGGTGTCAAAAAGTTCGTTATTATATATCCAGTTATTTATTGTGCCGGAATCTGGTCTATTTTGAGAGGAAGAGTCTAATTTATTGTCGGGTACAGCATTGAAATCACCTAGTAAGATCAGATCTCCTTTTTTAAGGGAATTTATCTTTTTCAAGAGTTTATTTAAAAATCTGGTTTGTCTCACGTTAGGGGCATAAAGGTTTACTAAAGTAGTAAGGTGATTGTTGAGTTTGCAGATCAGAATGTGGTATCTACCGTTAGGGTCAGGATATTCTTCAATGAGTTCGAATGGGATAGAGTTTTTATAATGGTGATGACACCTGCTTTTTTTCTTTTACCACTGGCTTCGTAGATATAAGGAAATTTACGGTGGGTAAATTTCGGATGATTGTTGGATATAAATTTGGATTCTTGGATGCAAATGACATCGGAATTGGATTTGAGAAGTTCAATCCAGAGGGAGCACCTTTTTTGGGGGCTATTTAGGCCTCTAACATTATAGGTCATTATTTTCATATTCATAGTTGGTTTGGTGAGGAGGTAAGGGAGGAGAGGGGAAAGGAAGTAATTGGCACAAACTCCTAAGAGGAATTAAGAGACTATTTACAGTGAGCGGTTGGTGTAGTAAATAAGAGGGGATAAGACGCCCTCAAGGAAAACCACTCAAAAGTGGATTCTTCTTTTATTGGGGAATATACAAAAGGAAGAGATCCGAGGAAAGACCTCTGGTATAAGCAATTTCTCAAGCCATAGTAGTGGTAATAGTGTTATGTTTAGGTTTGATTTTTATCAAAGGCAGAAGGATTGTGTTTGCGTGAAGAGGGTTTTCCAAGGGAGGAGGTAAAGTTGAGCCCCTCTTCAGGGGAAAACAAGGGAATAGTTTTCCCGTTATGAGAGACCAGTAGTTTAAGGGGAAATCCCCAACGGTATGAAATGCCTCTCTCCCTGAGAAAAGTAGTAGTAGAATTGAATTTTTTCCTTGAATCGATGGTCTCTTTTGAGAGATCTACAAAGACCTTTAGGTTCTGATATGGTTCTGGAAAGGTTCTATGATTCTTCATGAATTGCATGACCTTTTCCTTGGTATTGTAGAAGTGAATTCTAAGGATTGTATCCCTAGGTAATTCCGGAGAGGTGTTTGGCGGCCTAGGTAACCTGTGTATCCTATCTATGGATAGGTCTTGATTGGAGAGGCCTGGAAGAATTTTTTTGAATATGGCTTTAACAAAATCTGACAGTTTATCAGGGACAATGTCTTCTGGGATGCCTCTAATTTTGATATTATTGCGGCGGTTCCTATCTTCGAGGTCCGCCAGCTTCAATTTAAGCTTTTTGACTTCTGCAGAAAGAGTGAGGATATCGTTTGAGGATTTTGAGGTTTTTTCTTCTACAACTGCTATCCTGTCTTCATGATTTTTGAATTTTGAGTTGAAGTCATCTAGGGTATTTTTTAGGATTTGATTTTGCTTCTCGAAGCTGGAAAGAATGTTATCGTTTATTTTTTGTGCTAAGTGGAGCATATATGCTTCCATATCTCCCGGACCAAGAGAGGGAAAGTCTTTGCTATGAGTCACGGGGATCTGGGAGTCTCCAGGATCTTTCCTGGAACGGTTTTTAGCAGGGCTTAGGTTGGGAGAATAGTCACTAGAATCTGATTCTTCGTC
>JARQOD010000003.1:273482489-273542280 GCA_033576555.1 Oophaga sylvatica | reverse complement strand
AAAGCGATTTGTTACCAAATCCACTCTCATTATCCATCAGAAAATACACACAAGAGAAAAACCTTATTGCTGTACTGAGTGTCAGAGACGGTTTCCCTGCAACTCTCAGTTAATTATACACCAGAGAACGCACACAGGGGAGAAGCCGTATTCCTGCCCTGAATGTGGTAAAGGATTTATCAGTAACTCAGATCTTCTGCGGCATACAAGAATCCACACAGGAGAAAGACCTTTTAAATGTTCTGAATGTGGAAAATCTTTCTCTCAAAAGCCACATCTTCGAGAGCATCAGAAAACGCACAGAAAGTAATTTGTGAAAATACTTATTTGCAGTATGTCCACTTAAATATGTGCCTTTTTTCATTTTGAGAATGTATATAGAAATGTGTGGCTTCCTAAATCCATGTAAAGCGTTAAATAGATTTTTCGGAATCCAAAAACATTGCTACTTTCTTTCAAAAAACTGTGCCTAACTTATCTACTTCTTGTGTGTGTAATATTTTAATGCTGCTGTAATATTCAGTTTGCAAACTGCTCCTGGTTTCTGATTCTGTTGCTCAGAATTGTTTTCTGTTCTTTCACCCCAACTTTCTTTAATGTATGGTCTCTTTTCAAAGATGTATAGCATATTTGGTGTAATTCAACCTCATCAGACTGCCATGTGTTTTTTATTAATATTTTATTTACTACAACATGTGTGATATGTGGTCCTAGAAACTTAAAAGCGTCGCCACACCTTATACTTTCTGATCTGCAATGTACATCCTCCACCTCTTAGCTGCTGCTATCTCCTGATATCCGCAAAAAGGAAGAAGTGTGACAGGAACCGCAAGAAAGCCAGCTATGTGAAAGAGTTAGACTTTGCAATAACTATTTTTTTGCATTTAAAAAGCAAATGAGCAATTAAAAAGAAATTAAATGCTAAATTATACACTGGTTCACAGACTGCTCCTGCCAGGGATTCAGTTGCCTGTGCTGCTGTCACGTTAATAGAGCGGAGGCTTCTTTTCCGCTCCGCTCTGTTGACAGAGTGGGACTTCCAACGTCATTTTGATTGACGGTCAGATTCATGCTGCCTAACTGTGGGAGCTGGCTGTCAATTCTCAATGACATCGGATGTCACGCCACATTGTGTGAGCAGAGGCAGCTGAATCCCCAGCAGGAGTGGTCTGTGACTGTTCTGTGCCAGGGAACAACAGAACTGTGCACAACAGCCAGGTAAGTTGTAATTACCTGCCTGTTAGTGCTTAGGCACAATTTTTGTTTTTCATATAATCCCAGATATACCCTTTAAAATGTCATCTCCTAAAACATTATTTACCTACATACATAGTGGTAATCTGCAGGTAAAATGAATTTAACCCCTTAACCCCCAAGGATGGTTTGCATGTTAATGACTGGCCAATTTTTACAATTCTGACCACTGTCCCTTTGTGAGGTTATAACTCTGGAACGCTTCCATGGATCCCAGTGATTCTGAGATTGTTTTCTCGTGACATATTGTACTTCATGATGGTGGTAAAATTTATTTGATATGACTTGCGGTTATTTGTGAAAAAAATGGAAATTTGCCGAAAATTTTGCAATTTTCCAACTTTTCATGCCCTTAAATCACAGAGATCACACAAAATACTTAATAACTAACATTTCCCACATGTCTACTTTACATCAGCACAGTTTTGGAACCAAAATTTTTTTTTGTTAGGAAGTTAGAAGTGTTAAAAGTTGACCAGCGATTTCTCATTTTTACACCATTTTTTTTTTAGGGATCACATCACATTTGAAGTCACTTTGAGGGGTCTATATGATAGAAAATACCCAAAAGTGACACCAGTCTAAAAACGGCACCCCTCAAGGTGCTCAAAACCACATTCAAGAAGTTCATTAACCCTTCAGGTGCTTCACAGGAATTTTTGGAATCCTTAAAAAAAAAAAAATGAACATTTAACTTTTTTCACAAAAAAATTTAGTTCAGATCCAATTTGCTTTTTTTTTTTTTTTTTTTACCAAGGGTAACAGGAGAAATTGGAAAACAACAGTTGTTGTACAATTTGTCCTGAGTACGCTGATACCCCATGTGTTGCGTATGGAGAGCCCCTGATGTGCCTAAAAAGTGAAAACCCCCCAATTCTAACTCCAACCCTAACCCCCAACACACCCCTAATCCCAGCCCTAACCATAATCTTAAACACAAACCTAACACAACCCTAATCCAAACACTAACCCTAACTTTAGCCCTAAACCTAATAGAAAAATGGAAATAATTACTTTTTAATTTCATTATCTTTCCCTAACTAAGGGGGTGATAAAGGGGTGTTTGATTTACTATTTATAGCGGGTTTTTATGTTTGGCAGCTGTCACGCTAAAAGACGCTTTTTATTGCAAAAAAAATAGTTTTTGCATCACCACATTTTGAGAGCCATAATTTTTCCATATTTTGGTCCACAGTCATGTGAGGTCTTATTTTTTGCAGGAACGCGTTGACGTTTTTATTGGTACCATTTTCGGGCACATGACATTTTTTGATCGCTATTTATTCCGATTTTTGGGAGGCAGAATGAACAAAAATCAGCAATTCATGAATTTCTTTTGGGGGGGTGGCGTTTATACCATTGGTAAAATTGATGATGCAGTTTTATTCTTCGGGTCAGTACGATTACAGTGTTACCTAATTTATATAATTTTTTTGTTTTGCCGTTTTTATACAATAAAAACTATTTTTATAAAATGTTTTTGCATCGCTTTATACTGAGAGCTATAACTTTTTTATTTTTTCGCTGATGACGCTGTATGGCAGCTCGTTTTTGCGGGACAAGATGACAGTTTCAGCGGTACCATGTTTATTTATATCTGTCTTTTTGATCGCGTGTTATTCCACTTTTTGTTCGTCGGTATGATAAAGCATAGTTTTTTTTTATGGGGTTCATTAAAGGGGTTAACTAGTGGAACAGTTTTATGGGTCGGGTTGTTCGTTACAGACACGGCGATACTAAATATGTGTATTTTTGTTTAGATTTTTTTTATTCGAATATTGATAGAATAAATATTGATTTTTAAAAAAAAAAAAAAAAAAAAATTTTTATTCTAAGTTCTACACTTGTCCCACTATGGACACTCATTTTCTGCAGGCTGATCGCATGCTATAGAATATAGAAGCTGTCAGCGCTGCAGCTTCTATTACACTAACCTCAGAGACTTCCTGAGATGCACTGCGCATGACAGGAAGTCTCTGAGCCCTGGTAACCTGGATGTCGTCATGACGACATCGGTTACCATGGGAGCGCTCAGGACCCCACGTCATGCCGCGGGGTCTCCGATTCAAAGGCAGAGGGGCTGTCAGAGCTGACAGCCCCTTCTGCCTGCTCTGGAACGCTGCGATCATTTTTGATCGCAGAGTGTCGGGAGCGGTCCGTGACCTCTCCTGGCACTTAGTGCCAGGTGTCAGCTGTGAGAATCAGCGGACACCCGGCCACGATCAGCCGCGCTCCCCCCGTGAACGCGGCTGATCGCGTATGACGTACTATCCCGTCCAGGGTCAATAAGACCCAGGTCACCTGGACCGGATAGTACGGCTAGGGTCAGAAAGGGGTAAAATCCTGTTCATCAGGGTTACTGGAACAGAGATTACAGGAAAAAAAGTTGTGATATTCTCCCTGTAGCTTCTTGTCTTCAGTTATCAGAGCAGTGCCGGGAGCTGTAATAGTCACTGCTTATTATAGAGTGAGCACATTGTAATCAATCCGCTGCCAATTTATAGACTGCACACATATGTTGGTGAATAGACTGTCAATTGGTGTACAAGGTAGTAATTATAATGCACAAACTGTATAGTTTGTGGTGACTAACAGTTCCCTGCACCGCCATGGTGACTATAAAGAGCGGCTGCAGGGAAAATAAAACTTTATCCCTTTAGCCACTGTTCTAGTAAGCCTGCCAGACATGATTCTTTTTCTTATGATTAAAATACTATTTACTTTTTAAAGTGAACCTGTCAGCAGGATTATGCACAGTAACCTACAGTGTCAGGTTGGCCCCGTTATACTGATTTAAAATAATACCTTGGTTGATGAAATCACTCGTGGTTGTTTAATCTTTATTTTCAGTTTTGAGTTAATGAGATGCATGTGCTCCGTGACTGTCTGTGGGGGGGGTCTTCATGTGGTCCTCTGATTAGCTATTCATAATGAAGACTGCTGACAGGTTACTGATCCCTCACTGACCTGCCCCCTAGTTTACATAATGAATTATACATATTAAAAAAAACTTTTGCAGGCACGCACCAGTGGTGGCACCTGCGCTGCATCATAATCGCATATTTACTGTGTATAACTAATGTTTGAGGTTATCCTGATATTCCAAAAAATAAAAATAAATCCATTTAAACATGGTGATCACCAATAGCTGCAATTGTATAGGCACCGTCATCTTGCCAGAGCAGAAAAAGAAAAAATCTCTTCCTCCAAGATGTACACCTCTTACACCCTCCCTCCTTTAAATATGGTCATCCTCGACCATGAAGTGCTGGTAGGATGCAACTTTAATTTTTGTAAAAACGAAATGGAGGGCACCATCCACAGATATTAATGATATAGGAGGGATCTGCCTATAGCAAATAAATAGGATACAACAAAGAGAAAATGCATGCTATAATGGCAATCAACCTGAATGTACAAAATGCAAATTTTATTTGGCAAAAGCAGAAAACACAAGAAAAATCCATTAAAAACCAAATGCCCAGGAAAAAGACATGGGTTTTAACCCCACAGACCCAAGGAAAGTATAACAGTCAATACAAATGACAATTTTTTTGGCACCTTTTCTAAAGACCGTAAGGTACTGAAATAATTATTTGCTAGATGTAGCAAGACCTAAATAGAAAAATACAGTGTATAATGCTAGACAATCCCAGCCGAAGAGCATATAACAATTCAAAGAAGGTCACTAAGTGCTTTAAATAGTGCAAAGGTAGACTGGCAGAATTACAATAAATCCCTGCCAAAACAGCTCCACAATCAATTAAAGGGTACAAATGAAGAGACGCAAAAAATATTGACAAAGAGCAGCAGTTAGCTACCACAAAAGGAACATGATCCTAGTGGGAAAGGCTGCTGCAGCATGCCTTGAGAACGACCAGGAGGACTGCCAAATGAAGCATAAAGGTGCCAAAGAGTCAGGGGGGCATAAAGAGCCCAACATGTGTCGCCACACAAGGTGGCTTTGTCAGGGGCAAATATAAATGAGACTTTCTGCTGTTAAATAGACCCACCTATAATGAAGATATCAATGTCAGCTGTAGTGGAGTGTGAATCAGGAAAAAAAAACAGCAAGGTGAGCATTATTATATACATATAGTTTGGCAACAGTGAGGCTGCACAAGCGTATCATCGTCTCCCACAATACACAAATTTGGAGGCCAGTGCGCATCAAGGCTCAGACTGGACGAGTGATAGATGCCCCATAGTCCATTTGCAGGAGTGACCATAACGTATTATCTCCCATTCCATGACCGCACATAGGATAATACAACATAGTGTGTATGGGTGCATACAAAACCAACTAAAAGGCATAGACACATCAAAGTATATACATTTCTCCCATGTGGAATATACAAATACACAACACGTGAAAATGAAAAAGGGTGTATAAGAATCGAAAAGACAGAGTGTTATGTCCTTACATAATTTAAGCCCCTATATGCACAATCACTACTGAAAGGTGGTTAAATACAATGACCGTACGACGAATATGTAGGAGAGTCTCCCCAAAAAAAACCTAAATAAAATCAAAAAAATCAAAGAACCGGGTATCTTAGCCAGCAAAGATTAAGCTGCAATCAGGCAGCCATCCGAGCGTCATACAAAAGAAGGCTGAATGCTGTGTCTTTATGTAGTTTGAGTCCCTATGTAAAAAAGCCCATACAAAATGACCCCACAACGGGTATAAACGAGAGCCTCCCCACAAGACCTTTGATGAAAAATAAAAGTAAAAAAAACAAGTATTTAACCCGCAAAGATTGAACTGCAATCAGGCAGCCATCTGAGCGTATTACAAAAATAGTACTATCAGTAAATATAGGAGCCTGAAAAGCTGATGTGCCATGTCATTAGTCTGAAGTTAAATAGGCCTACAGTTAGATTTCACATGTACATACACAGTCCCTATAAATGGGAAGCCCCATAAAAACCTGCAGAGTGATACTTCCCCTATAATTCCTTGATGAAAATAGGCCAACAACCAGATGTTAGTCACAAATTAGACTGCAGTCAGGCAGCCATCAGAGCGTAAAACTAAATCAATGGCCAAAAAAGATGGAAAAGGGTAAAAAGATATTGCTGAAGGCGTATAATAAGAAGCTACTCCCGTAAACTGATAAAGGGTACGAATGAGCAAATGCCCCAAAAATAACAAGATAAGTTTTCATATAAATCGATCACACAATAGTTTATTATTGTTATTGTTTATATTCATACCTCATAATCAATTAGCTTTTATATGGCTCAACAGGAGAATTGCATGTATAAAAAAGAAAGAGATCATGGTAGCTTTCTTGTATGTCCAGAAAAAATGAAAAATGCCAATAATACTGACATGCAAATATTGTGGATGATAATATGGAGAGAAAGTTTTCCCAAAGCGGATGATACTCCCAAACCTGAAAGACTGAATGGTCACAAACGGGGGGAGGGGCAGTTATCAAAAAACAACAAACAAATATGTATATGACAAAAAGACTCCAAGAAAGGTGCCAAAAAATTGCCCTAAGGAAAAAGCAATAATCCAAATACCCAAGTTTGTATAAGACAATGCTCAGAAAAGGGATCAACCCTATCAGACTGCCAAAAAGGAAATAATCTTCCATAAACAAAGAGGAACTGAAAGAATCCCAGTGGACCCTCGTATGCTGTAATTATTTTACAGTAGAAGAACGAGACTTGGCACTCAGATGTGAACAGTTCAAATTATTTTATTGTTCATCCAGACAAAAATGGACACAGGACCTTCATCAGAATATTTCCATAGTGAAGGCTATAGTTTACATATAGGAAAAAAAGAAACAAAATCAATTGCACACATGAAACACAAGGTACATATCCTAACAACTCAAAAAAAAAAAAATTATATTTCATCAAGGAAGAGTCCAAGAGTGGGTGCTGAGTGTGAAATTCAATCCAGAGGTGCTCTGTAGGGAGCGAATATACAGAAGGACTTCACTGGTGCTGGAACAACAGTTAGGCTGGGGTCACACACAACGACAAAAAATCGGTCCGTTTTAGACGGGTCGATTGTCGGATCAAAATGCAAACATCACACATCCTTCTGGCATCCGATTTTCCTTCAAAGATGCGATTTAGTCGCATGTGTGTGTACCTTGTAACATCCGATTTTCATCCGACTTGCGAGATTTTCTCGCAGGCTTGCAAAACTGACATATAATGGATCCAAAAGAATAGTATTTCAATCACAAAAAAAAGAATAGATATATACACATAGAAACACATATATATATATATATATATATATATATACATGTCATTGTGACATTATATATACATATATTTATAGTTCCTAGACTTCTACATACTGTTATAGCCGCTAATTCAATTGCCGGCTTCTGTGAAATCACAGAAGCCGACATGAAATGATACATTGTTTCCACACAGTTAACCATGTCATTTCCTGTATTTTGATATGTTTAGAACTTACAATTACATGAGTGTATTTGTGCTAAATTTCAGACATGTAGGGGTTAATTAAAGGTGTAAATTCGTTGACAAAAAAATGCGTGGGCTCCCGCTGTATTTTCTCCACCAGACAGACAAAGCAAGCGAGTGGGGGCAGATAATAATAGCCTAGGGAGGGTACTTTTTTTTTGTGCCCCCCCTGGCTACTAACATCTGCCCCCAGACACCCCAGAAAGGGCAAATCTATAATTAGATTCGCCCTTTCTGGCACTTTGCCCGTCTATTCCCATTGCCCTGTAGCGGTGGCGAATGGGTTAATAATCTCACCTTACTGTCACCTTAGTATTGAAAGGACCTTAAGGCAGGTTAATAATTGAGAGCTGTCAATTAGACAACTATCAATTATTAATCCTATTGAAGTAAATTAAAAAAACACACACATTAATAAAAATTAATTTTAATGAAATAAAAACACATTTTTTTGACCATATTTTATTTTACACTTAATCCGTGCGAAGCCATTGATCTCCTAAAATAAAGATAAAAAAATAAAAAAACATTATTCTTACCTATTCCGCTGATCTGTCACGTCCCACGCTGTAATCCTTCACAAAGGGTTAACTAGCTTTGAGCCAAGCAGTGCAAGTAATCCTGCATGCTCAGCTCAAAGCTCCTGAATGAATAAGTTCCTCTCCTGGCGACAGGAGAGGATGTGTTCATGAATGAAGCTTAATTGATTGTGTCCACTTTCCCTTTAGGTCAGGTCACTAAAGTTAAATTGCCAATAAATCAATTAAGCTCCATTCATGAATCTATTCCTCTACTTTCGCTGGGAGAGGAACTTATTCATTCAGGGGAATAAGCTGAGACAGCAATTATTACTCTCTGCGACTGTAACCTTTAACCCTTTCTGATGGATTACACCCTGGGACCTGACTGTACATCGGATTGGTAAGTATAATTTTGCTTTTTTATTTTATTTTTATTACAGGAAATGGTTTTAGCAGGAAAATAAAATATGTCAAAAACTGTGTGATTATTTAATTAAACTTATTTTTTATTAAACTGTGTGTGTTTGATTTTTCTTTCATACAATAGGATTAATAATTGATAGTTGTCTAATTGACAGCTCTCAATTATTAACCTGCCTTAAGGTCACCTTTCAATACTAAGGTGACAGTAAGGTGAGATTATTAACCCATTCGCCACCGCTACAGGGCAATGGGAATAGACGGGCAAAGTGCCAGAAAGGGCGAATCTAATTATAGATTTGCCCTTTCTGGGTGTCTGGGGGCAGATGTTAGTAGCCAGGGGGGGCACAAAAAATGTACCCTCCCTAGGCTGTTATTATCTGCCCCCACTCGCTTTGCTTTGTCTGTCTGGTGGAGAAAATACAGCGGGAGCCCACGCATTTTTTTTCAACGAAATTACACCTTTAATTAACCCCTACATGTCTGAAATTTTGCACAAATACACTCATGTAATTGTAAGTTCTAAACAAATATCAAAATACAGGAAATTACATGGTTAACTGTGTGGAAACAATGTATCATTTCATGTCGGCTTCTGGGATTTCACTAAAGCCGGCAATTGAATTAGCGGCCATTACAGTATGTAGAAGTCTAGCAACTATAAATATATATATATATTATATATATATAATGTCACAATGACATATATATATATATATATATGTGGATTCTATGTGTGGATATGTATTGATTAGATTCTTTATTAAAGCTGTCAGTGTGCTTTTACAGTATAGGCAGGGATGAATTGCCGGCTTTTCTAAAGGACACCGGTGCGATTTAATCGCAAGTCACACAGTGCGGTCCTTTGTAATCCGATTTTCATCGCTCCCATAGACTTGCATTGGCGATAGTCGACCCACAATCGGTGACAATCGCAGCATGCTGCGATTGCACTCGGACGTTTAAAACGGACCACAAAAAATCTGATACTGGGAGCTGCTCCATAGATTAACATTGGTCCGACTGCAATGCGATTTTCATCGCATTGCAGTCGTCTGATTTTGTCGCCAGTGTGACCCCAGCCTTAAGGGTGAATAAGAAATTGGGTACTGCATACTGCATCACTACATAAGGTGTTAGAAGACTCTAAAAGGATATAGATCTGGATCTGCAATCAGATAGTGATACAAGAGGTGATAATGACCAACCAGTGGAATAGGTATCTAGGAGAAGTCTTAAGGAGATCGCTAACCGCGATAGCGTCCTTAACGACATCGCAAAATGGCCGACACTAGCATATTGTAAACGATCCTGCTAGCGATCTCATGTATGCGACGCTAACGAGATCGTTAGCGGGATCGTGTAGTGTGGCAGTACCTTTAGAATAAAATTCAGGTTGTGAGCTATGTAATCCGGAAGCAGAATTCAAGCTAATGGTGAGATAATCAGATTGTACATATGGCATTCATATGGAATATGGTATTCATGTATACTGTCTGTATGGTGAAAAGAGCCATAGGAGAGGTATACGGATAAAAGGATGATTGCACATGTAATACCTGGATGAGCTGTAACACCTTTAGAAAACGCCTGTCAATGAAAGTGGGTCCAGGAGCGGTGTTTGCTCTGAAAGGATGGAGTATAAGATATAAGGTACATGTACTAGCGAGGTAAATCCCAAGTAATTGTATAGGTGGTGGATACCAGTACCTGGGTTGTGAAGGGGCTGCTAAAGGCAAGAAATGAGTGCGTCTGTGTAGGCCAAGAAATTGCCAGAGGTAGGCACTGTAAAATAAATAGCACATGGGTGGAGGAGTCCGCCCAACAGGCCTCGTCTCCTAATAATGACCTTATATGCCCCGGTCCGTGGTGGGAAGCAGCGCTATTCAGGGAGGACGCTGCAGAGGTGTATTGTTTCCGGGTTTAAATACCAGTGATGGACGCGTCACCACGGTCATGTGGTGGGAAAAGCGCAAGCGCAGTGGCCTGATGTCGGTCACACGAGAATATGGCGGCAATGAGTCACGGCCGCATCATAGCGGTCACGTGATACTATGTGGAAAACGCGCATGGGCAATGGTCATGTACTGATCACAAGGACCTTAGTAGGTGCCGCATCATGGCCGTCATGTGACACTGTGAGAGGGTGCATTTGAGCACATGTCTGTTATACAGAAATAGACGTGTTACAGCACACCAGGAACCAATGCTACATTTATGTAAGAAGGGGTTATGAATGAGAACACTGTAAACTCCAATATTACAAATGAACTTGGACTAGAGCCCTGGAGACAGCAGATGATAAAATGAGTGATATCCCATATACCGGTGTCAGTTGTGGGTACTTAATAGGGGAATATAATTGGGACCAATTGTATCGGTGACCATATTGGGAGGGAGCATATACCAGGTGAAAAGGAGCAGATTGTATATTCAAAAATGCCCAAACTAGAGATAATAGAGAAGCTGCTTAAGGAATTAACCCTAATCCCCATGGAAACGGTATTGGGACAACAGTACATAGTGGGATGTAAGTGTGATAGTAGTGTATAAGTTGGAATTTAGGAACTACTGTTCTGTGCCATAGAGACGGATAGTGGTGACCAGTGCTCGGAAAAGAGGTATCTAACGATTCTGAAGAGAGAGAGAAAAAAAAGGAGAATTAGACAATTCACTAAATTATAAACCAGATTTACTTAACATTGCAGGTTAATACATCATAGCAAGATAGCATACAGTTATATGAAAAAGTTTGGGCACCCCTATTAATCTTAAGCTTAATGTTTTATAAAAATTGGTGTTTTTGCAACAGCTATTTCAGTTTGATATATCTAATAACTATTGGACACAGTAATGTTTCTGCCTTGAAATGAGGTTTATTGTACTAACAGAAAATGTGCAATCTGCATCCAAACAAAATTTGACAGGTGCATAAGTATGGGCACCTCACCAGAAAAGTAACATTAATATTTAGTAGATCCTCCTTTTGCAAAAATAACAGCCTCTAGTCGCTTCCTGTAGCATTTAATGAGTTCCTGGATCCTGGATGAAGGTATTTTTGACCATTCCTCTTTACAAAACAATTCCAGTTCAGTTAAGTTTGATGGTCGCCGAGCATGGACAGCCCTCTTCAAATGATCCCACAGATGTTCAATGATATTCAGGTCTGGGGACTGGGATGGCCATTCCAGAACATTGTAATTGTTCCTCTGCATGAATGCCTGAGTAGATTTGGAGCGGTGATTTGGATCATTGTCTTGCTGAAAGATCCATCCCCTGCGTAACTTCAACTTTGTCACTGATTCTTGAACATTATTGTCAAGAATCTGCTGGTACTGAGTGGAATCCATGCGTCCCTCAACTTTAACAAGATTCCCGGTGCCGGCATTGGCCACACAGCCCCAAAGCATGATGGAACCTCCACCAAATTTTACTGTGGGTAGCAAGTGTTTTTCTTGGAATGCTGTGTTTTTTTGACGCCATGCATAACGCCTTTTTGTATGACGAAACAACTCAATCTTGGTTTCATCAGTCCACATGACCTTCTTCCAAAAAGAAATTGGCTTCTCCAAATGTCTTTTGCATACCTCAGCCGACTCTGTTTGTGGCGTGCTTGCAGAAACGGCTTCTTTCGCATCACTCTCCCATACAGCTTCTCCTTGTGCAAAGTGCGTTGTATAGTTGACCGATGCACAGTGACACCATCTGCAGCAAGTTGATGCTGCAGCTCTCTGGGGGTGGTCTGAGAATTGTCCTTGACTGATCTCACCATTCTTCTTCTCTGCCTTTCTGATGTTTTTCTTGGCCTGCCACTTCTGCCTTAACAAGAACTGTCCCTGTTTCTTCCATTTCCTTACTATGTTCCTCACAGTGGAAACTGACAGGTTAAATCTCTGAGACAGCTTTTTGTATCCTTCCCCTGAACAACTATGTTGAATAATCTTTGTTTTCAATCATTTGACAGTTGTTTTGAGGAGCCCATGATGCCACTCTTCAGAGGAGATTCAAACAGGAGAACAACTTGCAAGTGGCCACTTTAAAGTAGCTTTTCTCATGATTGCATACACCTGGCTATGAAGTTCAAAGCTCAATGAGGTTACAAAACCAAAAAAAGTGCTTTAGTAAGTCAGTAAAAAGTAGGTAGGAGTATTTAAAACAAGAAAATGATAAGGGTGCCCACACTTATGCACCTGTCAAATTTTGTTTGAATGCAGATTGCACATGTTCTGCTAGTACAATAAACCTCATTTCAAGGCAGAAACATTACTGTGTCCAATAGTTATTAGATATATATCAAACTGAAATAGCTGTTGCAAAAACACCAATTTTTATAAAACATTAAGATTAATAGGGGTGCCCAAACTTTTTCATATAACTGTATGTGGTGTTTATATGCAACCTTTATGAAGACCTTACAGAAATGCTGATATTTCATAAGTCCCTGTTAAGCCCCTTTGGTTCAAGGGTCTGAAGAGTAAAAATCCAATAAGCCTCTCTCTTTTTAAGTGTCTTTATCTTGTTGGAGCCCCTCCTATTTACGTCAACCTGTTCTAAGACTTGGAACCTGAGTTGCGAGATATTGTGATTCTTGTTTTGAAAATGTATTGGAAGGGTAAGATTAGTTTTTTTGCAACGTATGTTGGACTTATGCTGTGAGACTCGATAATAATCTTTATTTTTATATAGCGCTAACATATTCCGCAGCGCTTCACAGTTTCCACACATTATCGTTGCTGTCCCCGATGGGGCTCACAATCTAGATTCCCTATCAGTATGGTTTTTTTTTGGAGTGTGGGAGGAAACCGGAGTACCCGGAGGAAACCCAGCAAACACGGGGAGAACATACAAACTCCTTGCAGATGTTGTCCTTGGTTGGACTTATGCTGTGAGACTCGATCTTTTATAGCCTGAGTAGTTTCACCTACATACGCTAGTCCACACGGGCATTTAATTACATAAACCACGTATGAGAAGTCGCAAGTGAAAAACCCTTTAACTAGGAATTCCGAGACCCGTGTGAGGATGGAATACGTTGGGTCCTTTTTGTACGTTATTGCACTGTAGGCAATTCAAGCAAGGAAAGGTGCCTCCTCTTGGGGTCTGTAAGAAGGTTTGTCTGGGAAGGGTAGTTCTGGAGCCTACATCTGCCTTGACCAGTTTAAGATTCCTGGCCCGACGGAAGCAGGGAAGAAAAGGTAATTGAAATTCGGGGATATCCGGATAACTTTTTTTCAAAAGGTTCCAGTGTTTCCTGATCGAAGAGTGTACTATGTTTGAAAAGGGGTGGAAGGTACTAACAAATAGAATACGTTTGTTATTGTTGTTCATTCTCACCGATGTATCACTTTGTTTGGCCTGTGTCAGAACCTCCTGTGGATATCCTCTCTGAATTTTTTTTCTCCATTTCCCTTATCTTGTTTTTTTAACATTTTCATCAGAAACTATCCTTTCTACCCTCTTAAATTGGGACTTCAGGATCAAGTTTTTTATGGTCGGTGGGTGACAACTGTTAAAGTGTAGGAGGCTATTTCGGTCGGTTGGTTTAGAGAATAAATCTATAGATAATGAACCATTTCCATCATGATAGATCATGGTGTCCAAGAAACTAATCCGCTCATAACTGTGCTGTACTGTGAATTTTAACTCAGGCCAGATATTATTGATGAAATCATCAAATTGTAAGTGATTCTAGGGAACCTTCCCAAATACAAAAAATATCATCTATGTACCTGCGCCAGATGACCAAATATTTCACAAAGTTTTCTAAACGTGTTACAGCTCATCCAGGTATTACATGTGCAATCATCCTTTTATCCGTATACCTCTCCTATGGCTCTTTTCACCATACAGACAGTATACATGAATACCATATTCCATATGAATGCCATATGTACAATCTGATTATCTCACCATTAGCTTGAATTCTGCTTCCGGATTACATAGCTCACAACCTGAATTTTATTCTAAAGGTACTGCCACACTACACGATCCCGCTAACGATCTCGTTAGCGTCGCATACTAATGAGATCGCTAGCGGGATCGTTTACAATATCGCTAGTGGTTCGGCCCACATTTAGCGATGTCGTTAAGGACAAAAGTACCGCTAAATCGCTAAAAAAGGTGCCACACTCAGCGATATATACTTACCCAGCGGGACACCGACGATAAAAATAGGGTCCGGAACGATCAGGACGACGGACGAGATCACAGCAGGGGCCACGTCGTTGCTACATGCCGCACACAACAACATCGCTAACGGATCGCTAAATAGTGACGTTTTTTAGCGATCCCGTTAGCGATGTTGTTTAGTGTGGCATACCCTTAAGTATATTTCTCCTAGATACCTATTCCACTGGTTGGTCGTTATCACCTCTTGTATCACTATCTGATTGCAGATCTATATCCATTTAGAGTCTTCTAACACCTTATGTAGTGATGCAGTATGCAGTACTGAATTTCTTATTCACCCTTAACTGTTGTTCCAGCACCAGTGAAGTCCTTCTGTATATTCGCTCCCTACAGAGCACCTCTGGATTGAATTTCACAGTCAGCACCCACTCTTGGACTCTTTCTTGATGAAATATAATTTTTGTTTTTTTGAGTTTTTAGGATATGTACCTTGTGTTTCATGTGTGCAATTGATGATTTTGTTTTCTTTTTTTTTATTTTTTTTACTATATGTAACCTATAGCCTTCACTATGGAAATATTCTGACGAAGGTCCTGTGTTGGACCGAAAATGTTCAAACCATTAATTTTGTCTGGATGAACAATAAAATAATTTGAACTGTTCACATTTGAGTGCCAAGTCTCGTTCTACTATTTGATGGGCTGGATACCCAACTTGAGCACCAAACACCCATTTTTGAGTGCCGTGTTATCTATATCTATGTAATTATTTTACAAGAGTCAGACAGGAGGAAAATCATAATTGTTTATAAAAGCCTGTGAATAATAAATCCTCATTAATGCCAATAGGCGCACTGCTGTTGAGTTCGTAGATCCATTTGGAGGGAATGTGTGATGTTATCCCCTCTAATGTTGGTGGTGACCATTTCAAGGCCCATCACTTTGAAACCTGTCGTGAAGCCTCCATGAGTGTCCAAAAAATGTGCAGCCACAGAAGATAGTGATTTTCCCTTTTCTCATTCCTTGTAAGCAGCAGAGATGTTTGAGAGATGCTGTTGCATTCTTCTCCTAAGTTGTTAGGTGGTTTGTCCCACATAAATCTTAGGACAACTGCAGAAAATAGCATAAACGAGATTTGAAGGCTTGCAATTGAAGTAGTCTCTAGGACGAATCTGAAAAGATAAAGATGGAATAGAATAACCATCCTGTGCTATTAAAAATTGGCAGATAGGTTCTTTATAATCAAAAAAATTTATGGTAGAGCTGGACTACCGAACATTTCGGCTTATTACTCTGCTAATCTGATCAAACAGAGCTGTTTTTGGTGGCCTCATAAAGACCCTCCAGCCTGGTACGATTTAGAACTCTTTTTAAACAACTACAAACCTCCCCATTTGTTAGTATTAGGTTTTCTCTTAAACAAGCAAATTCCTTATAGTTCCCACCCCATTCTCCAGCCCTCCATTGAGGCCTGGAAAAGGCTTGCTAAACCAAAAAAGGGTTGTGATAAAATCCATATCCTCAAGAATATTCCATTATCTCTTATCCATTAATCTAGGGGATTGGTCTTGGACCTCTCTGGCTCAAATTGGGTATTAAGAAACTGGGAGATATCTACGATGGTTCTAAATTCTATCCTTATTCTTTTATTAAAGAACATTTCCATTCATCCTCCCTATCATTTTTTCACTACATTATTCTCAAGGAACAAATTTATGTCTTCCTGCAAGTGCGCCCTCGGATTTCTGAACCGGTTTTACATTTACTTTGCAACCTAGATCATAAAATTTGTTGGAGTCTTAACTACGTTTACCAATGGGTTTAACCACAGCACGCAGTTTGTCAAAACACAAAACATGATTAAATGGGAGTCGGAACTTCATTTAACGTTTGACCACTCTGAATGGGAATATGCATGTACGCTTTCCTATGCATCTTTCTCTCTATGGCCCTCAAGAATCATACCACAAACTCCTCACAAGGTGGTATTTTACTCCTGCTAGATTACCGTATATACTCGTGTATAAGCCGACCCGTGTATAAGCCGACCCCCCTAATTTTGCCACAAAAAACTGGGAAAAATTATTGACTCATGTATAAGCCGGGTGTATAAACTGCCCTCCTGCTCTGTGCTGCCCCCGTCCTGCTCCCCCATCAGCTCTGTGCTCCCCCATTCTCCTCTGTACTCCCCCCTCCTGCTCCTCCTCCGCTGTGCCCTCCATCCTCCCCTGTCCTGCTCCATGCTTCCCCCGTCCTCCTCCACGCTTCCCCCGTCCACCGATCTCCCCCCAGTCCTGCTCCCATGCTCCCCCCGTCCTCCGTTCTCCCCGTCCTCCTCTATGCTTCCCCCGTCCTCCGATCTCCCCCCCATCCTGTTCCATGCTTCCCCGTCCTCCATTCTCCCCCTGTCCTCCTCCATGCTTCCCCCGTCCTGCTCCAGCTTCCCCCGTCCTCCTCCATGCTTCCCCCATCCACCGTTCTCCCCCCCGTCCTGTTCCGTGCTCCTTGTCCTCTCCTCCATCATACTCACCCTCCCCGTGCCATCGCTGAGGGTCCCTGCAATCCTGCGTTCTCCCCGTCTTCCTGCAGCTCTCCAGCACTGAGCGGTGATGTAATACCGCTCATTAAGGCCATGAATATGGAGGCCACGCCCATGGGAGTGGCGTCGCGTCCATATTACATGACCTTAATGAGCGGGTATTACAGCACCGCTCAGTGCTGGAGAGCTGCAGGAAGACGGGGAGAACGCAGGATTGCAGGGACCCTCAGCGATGGCACGGGGAGGGTGAGTATGATCCCAGCCACCGACTCCTGGTGCGGCATCTCCTCCCCCGCTGGTTTCTGCCCTATGACTCGTGTATAAGCCGAGGGGGCATTTTCAGCACGAAAAAAGGTGCTGAAAATCTCGGCTTATACACGAGTAGATACGGTATCTAAAATTAACAAAATTCATTCACCTAATTGCTGGAGAAACTGTGGTCATTATGGTAATCTCCTCCACATTTTCTCGCAATGCCCGAAAATCCGTCCCCTCTGGAAGAAAGTTTTGGGTCTTATTAATGCCATCTCTTCTAAACAAATTCTACTAACACCTCAATTGGCCCTTCTCACACTAAATACTTAAGAAATTGACCCACATTTGAGATTATTAATAGTCCACATCCTACTGGTAACCAAAAACAGCATTGCTCTCTACTGGAAAAAATCAGAGTCACCCTCTTTTCAAGACATTGTTGATAAAATCACACTTCATAAATCGTTTGAATATAAACTAGCATTGGTTAATAACCACTGCAATAAATTCTTCAAAAAATGGTCCAAATGGATGGAATTGTTTCCCTAATATACGAAATGTACTTGTCTGTTTTCTTTCTTATTAGTTCATTTTATGTTATAAACTTTGTCACTAATGTACTATAGTTACAATTTCATATTGTTTCCTCCTTCACTGCCTTTCCTGCTTTTTCCTTTCCCTTTCCTTGTATCTCCCTCTTTCCCTTCCTTATTCCCTATTGTTTCCCTTCCCGTCCTTGAAAATGAGAAAACTTGAATAAAATTATTGGAAAAGAAAAATTGGCAGATATTGCAGTTCCCACAGGGGTAAGAGCCCCAAATCCTTGTGCCCCGATGAAGTTTCTTAATGGGTCTTTGATAGTGGCTATGGCAGAGGTCATCCTTTAGGTTTTTGGCCCTACTGGCCACCAGGCCAGGTGAATCAGAAATGAAAGGAGTGATCTTATTATCACTCAAAGGATGTCCCAATTCCTGGTAAGGATCCCTCGAATGTCAGACCACTGGTTGTTAAGTGGTGATTAGCGAAAGAGGACGGGAGGATTCACATACCTTTTTGTTATTTAGTAGCTTAGTTCTGTCTTGACTACGGGCATATTGGTATGCTCCTGAGACAACCTTCCGTGGGGAACCTCTTAGCCTAAAATGCATAGTCAAATCTTTTGCTTGTTCAGTAAATTCCAACTCAGAGCTGCAGTTTCTTCTAAGTCGGAGGAATTGACCCTTTGGGATTCCGTTTTTCAGATGTTGCGGATGGAAACTTGAGTAGTGTAAAAAGCTATTTGTGGCTGGGTTTTTTCCAAAAAAGGCTGCAGATGATCCGGGAATCGTCAATGGATAATTTAATGTCAAGGAAGTCTATGGAGATAGCTGAAATGACATGAGTAAGCCTGATGTTAAATGGGTTACTATTAAGATCATTGATGAATTCAATACATTGATCAGGGGAGCCCCTCCGTAAAAACGAAACGTCATCAATATAACGTTGCCACCTAAAAACATGAACATAGGGACTGTATGTACATGTGAAATCTAACTGTAGGCCTATTTAACTTCAGACTAATGACATGGCACATCAGCTTTTCAGGCTCCTATATTTATTTACTGATAGTACTATTTTTGTATTACGCTCAGATGGCTGCCTGATTGCAGCTCAATCTTTGCGGGTTAAATACTTTTTTTTTACTTTTATTTTTCATCAAAGGTCTTGTGGGGAGGCTCTCCTTTATACCCGTCGTGGGGTCATTTTGTATGGCCTTTTTTACATAGGGACTCAAACTATATAAGGACACAGCATTCAGCCTTTTAGGCCCCTATATTTATCCATCGAGACTGTCTTCTTTTGTATGACGCTCGGATGGCTGTCTGATTGCAGCTGAATCTTTGCTGGCTAATATACCCTTTTCTTTGATTTCTTTTTTTGATTTCTTATTTAGGGTTTTTTGGGGAGACTCTCCTACATATTCGTCGTACGGTCATTGTATTTAACCACTTTTCAGTAGAGATTGTGCATATAGGGGCTTAAATTATGTAAGGACATAACACTGTCTTTTGGATTCTTATACACCCTTTTTTTATTTTCACGTGTTGTGTATTTGTATATTCCACATGGGAGAAATGTATATACTCTTTGATGTGTCTATGCCTTCAAGTTGGTTTTGTATGCACCCATACACACTATGTTGTATTGTCCTATGTGCGGTCATGGAATGGGAGACAATACGTTATGGTCACCCCTGCAAATGGACTATGGGTCATCTATCACTCGTCCAGTCTGAGCCTTGATGCGCACTGGCCTCCATATTTGTGTATTGTGGGAGACGATCATACGCTTGTGCAGCCTCACTGTTGCCAAACTATCTATATATATAAATTTGTATGTGTGTGTGTGTGTGTGTATCACCAACCAATCACGGAGTATCTTACATTTAACCAGAGCTGTTTAAAGGAAGTTGAGCTGTGATTGGTTGCTATGAGCAACAGTTTTCCTTGCAACCAATCCCTAAGCATCTTTCATTTCACCAGAGCTGTTTAATAGAAGCTGAGCTGTGATTGGTTGCTATGAGCAACAGTTTTCTCATTCCACGACAACACCTCAGCAGACACTGACCAGATGGGAGAAATCTAGCATCCTCAGGAACATAAGCTCCAGCCATTGTCTGCCCACCAGACAGAAAAAGAGAAATGACAGAAATTAATCACCCGCTCCCGCGCCCATATCCCCATCACACATCCTCCATCTCCCTTAATCCCCCTCTCAGCGTCTGACAGCGGGCACAATGACATCACTGCCCGGCGCCCGCTGTCAGGAGAAGAGAGGGAGAGCAGGGAGCAGCGCAGCAGCCGGGAGGAAGAGAGGTGAGTACAGGATTTATTATTTTTGTAATGGGGGTGCATTATAATACAGAGGCTCTATATGGGGTGCATTATACTACAGAGCTGCCTATGGGGTGCATTATATTACCGAGGCTCCATATGGGTGCATTATACTACAGAGGCTCCCTATGGGGGTGCATTATTATTGTTATGGGGGAACTCGGGTTACTGTGACTATCAAAGGGGCACACACAGGGCATTATTACATTCTAGGGGACAAAATGTGGGCACTGTTTTCTAGGGCACTCGCACCCGGCATTACTATATTCTAGAGGGCTGCTTTAGAATTTGGAGGTCACACAGAACCACACAATAGGTGCAGTAATAGGGACACATATGGCGGCAGCGGCTCAATATTGGGGTACCAGCAGGATGAGGAGTTTGTGCAGGTTGGGGATACATGGTGATGGGGCTGGAATATGAGAAGTGAAACGTGTCTTTGTTGTAATCTCTGCAGTTGAGTCCGGGCTGGAGGAGTCGTCATGTCGGTCTGGGTCAGATGGAAAAGACATGAAAAGTGAACGATTCCATCAGAAAGAACGTCAGCGGTAAGTCATTATCTATACCTGTGCTGTAATCTATTATATGTTCTGTAGGACTGGTATTTACCACTGACCATATGGCAGTGATATCAATATTGGTCTTTTTATATATAGATTATTTTTGGAACAGCGCAGTCATTTGCTGAGGTTCTCTGGTTAGGGGCCCACTCAGAAGTTTCACCCCACCTAAACCAAAACCCTAGCTACGCCTCTGGATCATTGGTATGGAAGTCAGGGCAAATCCACTCAGCGCTCTGGTTCTGACGCCAGGCCTCTCTTAAAGGGATCCCCGGTATGGAAGTTAGGGCCATTCCACTCAGCACTCTGTTTCTGACCCCAGGCTGACGGGATGATGTGGGATTTTAGGGGTAGTAGTCCGGTGGCTCTGGCTGACGGGATGATGTGGGATTTTAGGGGAGTAGTCTGATGGCTCTGGCTGACGGGACAATGTGGGATATTAGGGGTAGTAGTCTGGCGGCTGTGACGGGATGATGTGGGATATTAGGGGTAGTTGTCTGGTGGCTCTGGCTGACGGGATGATGTGGGATATTAGGGGTAGTAGTCTGGTGGCTCTGGCTGACGGGACAATGTGGGATATTAGGGGTAGTAGTCTGGCGGCTGTGACGGGATTATGTGGGATATTAGGGGTAGTAGTCCGGTGGCTCTGGCTGACGGGATTGTGTGGGATATTATAGTGAATGTGGCTATGCGGAGTGGGCTCTACACTCAGCTTTATATTTATAGATATAATCATTACAATTTGTTATAACTAACCGTAGTTAGTTACTATGCCTGGGCAGTGCCGGGCTCTTCAGCTAGTATCTATATAATAACACTCGCCTTGCTGTGTTTTTTTTTTCCTGATTCACACTCCACTACAGCTGACATTGATATCTTGATTATAGGTGGGTCTATTTACCAGCAGAAACAAGCAGTCTCATTTATATTTGCCCCTGACGAAGCCACCTTGTGTGGCGACACGCTTTGGGCTCTTTATGCCCCCTGACTCTTTGGCACCTTTATGCTTCATTTGGCAGTCCTCCTGGTCGCTCTCAAGGGATGCTGCGGCAGCCTTTCCCACTAGGATCATGTTCCTTTTTTTTGGTAGCTAACTGCTGCTCTTTGTCAATATTTTTTGAGTCTCTTCATTTGTACCCTTTAATTGATTGTGGAGCTGTTTTGGCAGGGATTTATGTAATTCTGCCAGTCTACATTTGCACTATTTAAAGCACTTAGTGACCTTATTTGAATTGTTATATGCTCTTCGGCTGGGATTGTCTAGCATTATACACTGTATTTTTCTATTTAGGTCTTGCTACATCTAGCAAATAATTATTTCAGTACTTTACTGTCTTTAGAAAAGGTGCCAAAAAATTATTATTTGTATTGACTGTGATACTTTCCTTGGGTCTGTGTGGTTAAAACCCATGTCTTTTTCCTGGGCATTTGGTTTTTAATTGTTTTTAATGGATTTTTCTTGTGTGTTTTCTGCTTTTGCCAAATAAAATTTGCATTTTGTACTATATATTTTACATACATTTTTTCACGTTGATCGCCATTATGTCTTTTCTCTTTGTTGTATCCAACTTTAATTTTTGTACAGTAAAATACTCCACTCAGGGAGGTAAACAGTTAAATAAGGTAGAAAGTCCGTTAAAAGTCCATATATATAAAAAACGCATTTACTTCCTAAGAAACTTTTTACAATTTGGACAAAGTCTTTTAGCTCAACAGAAGATACCGGACGCCACCCGCCTCCACATAAGAGTCCATTTTCTTAAAAAGGTGCCTGGTCACAGTCCCTCAGTTAGCACCTTAAGTCCAATTAGCCCCGGTCCCCGTCCGCCTACAAAACCCGAGCACGTACACAGTCCATATTAAATTTTCAACATAGTCCATATTAAATCCTCCTAACCTGTTCATCAGGTCCTCAGTCCTTGGGGTCTTCCCCCTCCCCCTTTTGCACGGTGTACTGCCCTTTAAACACATGTGTACTGCACGCTCAACAGTCACACACACACACAGTTCGTTTTCAGTCCATGGGCACGTAACCCCTTAGGGTTAGGATCCTGCCATCCAGCAGGAGAGGTGCAACAGGCGCAACAAAATGTGGGGAGGGAAAAAGAAAATAACACTTGACAACGTTCCACCGTGGCCCGTACCGGCCACACTGCACCCGACTTTGTTGGTTCCAGGCTCCTTTGCCCGCAGGGACACGGAACAGTCCCGTTCCTTACAGATCTGGAGCAACAAGCACAACTTTCCTTTAGAGTTCAGGCATCACTTCAGCGACACGCGTCCTGTGCTGCTTCATCCCACATCAGGCTCCGTGCCCGTGCTCCATCTGATGACAACTCTGCAGCCGCAGGTGTCATGTACTGCAATGACAAGGCAGGGGCAGAACTGGGCCGCGCAATGGCCAGGGAACAAGGGGCCGACTGAGCCTGTTCCGGGCCCAAATAGAGTTCCAGATCATCCTCCTGGCGCAAGCTCACGGCCACAATGATATACCCCCGAGGGCCATCCTCTTTGAAGAAGTTGACCCAGTCTTCTTCCCTCAGGGGCCTTCCGCACTTAACTGAGGTGTCATTCACATAAACCTTATTTTTGGTGCCCACCTCACAGATGAAGCCATATCCACGGTCTGTGTCCATATAAACCAGCTGGCCACTGGTCCGCCATGGTGCCACCTCCTGGTCAGCACAGCTCCGCCCATATCTCCATTTACCGTTGTTTTTTGCACTCTATGAACCCCGCAATCCATGCGACCTGCCTGGGGGATAGAAAGGGCCCCTCTGCCTCCTGATGGAAATGTGACAGACCAAGGGATGGGGTACCGCTAAGCATGGGACAGTCTTCCGGGATAAGGGGCTGAGGTTCACTCTCCGCTTGTGGTTCCGGCATCCCAGCGGCGATCGCTCCGTGACCATCAGATCCTTCCGCCACAGTTGCTGCGCCCTCCGACTCCTCCACTTCTGGCTCAGGCTCCTCCGGGGTAGGTTCGGCTTCTGGTTCACTGGCCTCCTCCAGCTCCTGACGGTACTCCGGCTCCAGCGGCTGCCAGCTCCACTCCACCGCAGGCACGGGGACCCCGAAGTACCAGCAGTTGTCAGTGAGTCCTCCCAACCTACCGGGCCGGGTCTTCTCCGTCTGTCGCCATCTCCATTCAATGCGGCCTACTCCGCCGCAGCAACGGGTGCAAGAGTGGTCCATCACTGCCGATGCCGTGTCTCGCAATGGCACTGTGGAGCTGCACACAAGGTTTTCTTCTAGACCCCCACCCATTCCAGAGTAGAGCCGCTTCCGGCTGCTCCGCCCATTCTGCAGGGATCCACTGTAAGGGGCGAGGCTTTCTTCTCCATCGTGCCCACCATGGGCGGGCACCGCTTATCTGGGAACACATCTCAGGATTGGGCCACTGTCTGTGGCCGATGGAATTTCGTGCCGTTTCCAGATCAGGACGCCCACGAGGGGTGGGATTGAAGTTGTCCTCGATCTCCGCTCCATTTTCCGCCATGTTCAAAGTCACCATCTTTGTCACATTCAAGACATACTGTTTTGTCACATCCAAAGTAGTTGTCACGTTAGAGGCATCTTCACATTTCAGAATATCTGTCACATTCAAGGCACGTTTCTTTATCACGTTAACGGCATCTCCACATTGCAATGTTTCTGGATCCTGCCGTACTATGCCAAGTGTAATGGGGGGCCAGTGGGTAGTCGCGGCTAATGGTGGCTGCTTTGTCGCACCCTGGCCTCCTGTCACATACACACAATGTCCCTTCCGCAATGTACCTTTTTGTCCGCTTTCTTGTCCATCAGGGTCCTTTCTTGTCTGCTGGGGATTTCTTTCCTGAAGTCACATATAAAGACAGGCAGAGTCAAGTTCCAATTTAAAACAAACAATTTTTCTCAGCTCTTTTCTCAGCTCGTCCAGTCCACACTTAGGTACAGCACAAGATTCTTCACAAAGCATATCATTTTCTTTCCCTGTGCTGTCCCTCACTTCTTTAGGAATATCGCAGGGTCATACCGCTGCTTCCGGTACCGCAGCGTTCTGCCTGACCAGTCTGACTATCTTTAGGAGTTTCCTGTCCATTTCGTCCCGGAAATTCAGGTGTCTTCCTACATATCTGACTGCCACCAAGTTGAAGCTGCCCTGTATTCCTTCACTTTACCGGTGACCGTTGCTCTTAGACTCTGGATGAGCTGGGCTCCTTCTCTTAAACGTTGCGTGGCACAACTGCCCTGTCCGGGCTCCCAGGCCCTACTGACTAAACCCAGTAAGCTCTTTCTAACTTATCCCAGTTGGCCCCTCCTAGCTTAACTATAAATCCTATGTATCTATCTTGTCCTATTCTATTATATTGTGCCCTCTCTAGTAGGCTAATCTAATTACTACACTTTCCCTATATCCATACAATACATATACATGCACAATACAAGAACACAAGTACATTACATTATAGCAGCATATTAAATACACATTACCTTTTACAGTATAACATATTAAACCATATCAGCTCCACCGGGACGTAGAAAATGAGCAAGGGGAGTGGGGCATAAACTAGTTCTTGTACACCTCTTACACTAGGTTGGTGGGAGAGTATCAAATCTAAAATCAAATTTATTTTTATTAAGGCAGAAAAAAGAAAGATAAACAGAAAAAGCAGTGGTTCTGTGTTTTAATATGAGATTACAGGTACTTATTATATTAAAAGAAGTTGGAATTGATGTGGATGATGATATTGCAAATATAAAGTCTGAAATAAAAAATGCTCTGGATGAAAAAGGAAAACAAATAAATTAAACAAAGGAAAACAAACATAGAAGAGGATTCTTTACTATTAGGGCAGTGAGAATCTGGAATTCCTTGCCTGAGGAGGTGGTGATGGTGAACTCAGTCCAGGGGTTCAAGAGAGGCCTAGATGTCTTCCTGGAGCGTAACAATATGGTATATTACAGTTATTAGGTTCTTTAGAAGGACGTAGATTTGGGGATTTATTCTGATGGAGTTAAGGCTGAACTGGACAGACAAATGTCTTTTTTCGGCCTTGCTAACTATGTTACTATGTTAAATAATTTTTAACTCCCATGCACAGCATCTAGAGGAAGGAGAAAAATGTGTCCGTTTCTTCTTCAAAAAGGTAATGGGAAGGAGGGACACAATCTTAAATCTTGAAGCTAAAAATAATACTGAGGGTATGTTAGAAAAAGCTTTAGTGACAGTGCAAATTTGCTACTTAATGACCAAGCCAACTTTTACAATTTTGACCACTGTCACTTTATGAAGTTATAGCTCTGGAACGCTTCAACGTAGCCCACTGATTCTGAGACTGTTTTATGTGACATATTGTACTTCATGTTAGTGGTAAAATGTCTTTTGATATAACTTGCATATTTTTATGAAAAAATTGAAATTTTGCAAAAGTTTTGAAAATTTTGCAATTTTCAAACTTTTAAATTTTGTACTTTACATCAGCACAATTTTGGAAACATTATTTTTTTTTTGTCAGGATGTTATACGTAAAGGTTTAGGCTATGTGCACATGTTGCGCAAATGCTCCGCAATTTTGCAGAGCATTTGCGCAACTCCCCGCCGCGGGTAAAACACATACGTAATTAATATGCGTTTTCCCGCAAAGCACAAGCATTTTGCAAGCGTAATTAGCTTGCAGAATCCTAGCGTTTTCCAAGCGATCTGTAGCATCGCTTGGAAAACTGATTGACAGGTTGATTACACATGTCAAGCATAGTGATTTTGATATTCTAACCTTCTGGCGGCCCCTGCAGCCTTCCCGCTCCTCAGCGACGTGGCCGGCAAGTTCCGTTCCCAGGGATGCATTGCGAGAATGACCTTTGCGACGTCGCGGTCTCCTCTCATCCAGACCCTGGGCATCAAGCGCACATGAAGCGCTCACTTCACGCATGGTGGGTATAGCCACATGCGTGAAGTGAGCGTTTCAATGCATTCCAATGGCGGCGTAATCGCCGCGATTATGCAAAAAGAATGAGCATGCTGCTTATTTTTGCGCGAAGCGATTACGCTCCGCAAAAATGCACAGCATGTGCACAGAAATGCATAATCCCATAGGATTACATGGGATGCGTTTTCGAAGCGTTTTTTAAGCGATTACGCTGCATAAAAATGCGGCAAAAACGCTTAAAAAACGCTACGTGTGCACATAGCCTAAGAGTTGACCAGCGATTTCTCATTTTTCCAACAAAATTTACAAAACTTTTTAAGGGACCACCTCACATTTGAAGTGAGTTTGGGGGTCAATATAACAGAAAATACCCAAAAGTGACACCATTCTAAAAACTGCACCCCTCAAGGTGTGCAAAACCACATTCAAAAAGTTTATTAACCCTTCAGGTGCTTCACGAGAGCTAAAGCAATGTGGAAGAAAAAAATGAACATTTTACTTTTTTCACAAAAAATTTACTTTGGAACCAATTTTTTTATTTCACAAGGGTATGAGGAGAAAATAGATCACAAAATTAGTTTTGCAATTTCTCCTGAGAACGCTGAGACCCCATATGTGGGAAAAACCACTGTTTGGGTGCCTGGCAGGGCTCAGAAGGGAGGGAGCACCATTTGACTTTTTGAATGCAAAATTGGCTGGAATCACTGGTGGCACCATGTCGCGTTTGGAGAACCCATGATGTACCTAAACAGTGGAAACCCCCCAATTCTAACTCCAACCCTAACCCCAACACACCCCTAACCCTAATCCAACCCTAACCACAAACCTAACCCTAACAAACCCCTAACACTAATCCCAACCTAACCATAATCCCAACACTAGCCCCAACCCTAACTCTTAGCTATTAGCCCCCAACCCTAGCTTTAGCCTCAACCCTAACCCTAGCTTTAGCCCAACTCACTTTAGCCTAACTCTAACCCTAATGGGTAAATGGAAATAAATCCATTTTTTTTTTTTATTATTTTTACCTAAATAAAGGGGTGATAAAGAGGGGTTTGATTTGCTATTTTTTTTTATTTTGAACACTGTGATAGGGTCTATCACAGTGATCAAAATGAACCAATAGGAAAAATTTCTTATTGTTGACGGGTGCTGGCCGGCAGATCTCGGCGGGCGACTACGCATGTGCCAACCATTTTCTCCCGGAAGAAGATACTGGTAGCCTGGGGACTTCACGGGGACAGCGAAGGTACTGGGGGTGGGGATCAGGGGACCCTAGTTCTCTCTCTTCTGATATGCGATCACATCAGAGGAGATGCAACACCGGGGTCGGTAAAAACCGACCTGAATCATGTTCTTTGGGGGTCTCGGATACCCCTGGTAGCCAAGACCCCAGAGAAATTCTGACTCTGGGGGAAGTTATGCCCTTATTCCTCATATATATAGCTAAAATAGAGAAAAATATCTCACTATGAAACTGAAGGAATCTTCGTATGGAAGGGAAACTTTTAATTATAGCTGTTTTAATTGCCATTATGCTGTATGTTGCAATGGTGTTTCCCTCTTTCAATCTACGGCCGGCGTCACACTGGCGAGTTACATGCAGCTGCACACTCGGGTCCGAGAGCGGGCGGCCGTGCCGGGTGTTGATGCGAGAAAGTCGTGCGACTTACTCGCATCAAACTCGCCAGTGTGACGCCGGCCTACAGGTTAAATTGGTAACAAGAATTGTTTTATGTTTTTATAGGGTTCCAAAATGGAAAAATTAAAAAGAAATCTGATGTATAAATGTAAAACTAATTGGAGGTAAAGATGTACCCAATTGTTTTACTTTCTTTTATCTATATATATAAAGCTGAGTGTATGTATGTGTGTGTATGTATCAAACCACGCCCACTACACATAGCCCCGCCCACTCCGCATAGCCACACTCACTCCACATGCAAAGCCCCGTCCACACGGCCCAGGTTGTTAGTGCACACGGGCAGAGACACATTCACCTCGAAAGCAACCCTGCAAAGCTGACCGGATGCGACGTCCCAGCAGCTGCGAGCTACAATTGTTAGAACTCTCCTGTTAGTTTTTTTTTTATCTTGCTGGTCACATGACCTTTGTGGCCTATTTTATCCGGCTCCACCCTTCTGGCTTTGCTGGACTTCATTGTAATTTATACTCTTAACAACAATCAGGGCCGCCGTCTTCAGAGTATCAGTGTGCGGCAGGCACAGGCCACATCTAGCTCCGTCGTGTCTAGAATAAAGTTGCTCCTATGAGGCAAGACATCAAGGGAAATGGAGGAGCCTCATGGATTACAACGCTGTGCTCATAACAGGAAGTTGCTGTGTGGTGCTGCAGAAAATAGGCTGTGTATACGATACGCTTTATTGCAATTAGTGCAATTTCTCTCGGGATCAAGTGTTTCCCATAGTAAATGGAAGAGGAGTGTGAGGTGCTGCCTGAGGAGGTGACTATAAAGGAGAAAATCTGTGCTGCAGAAAAATGCTGTGTATAAAGGAGGAGCGAGAGGGAGGTGCAGGACGAGGCTGTGTAAAAAGAAGGAGCATGAGGTGCAGGAGGAGGCTGTGTAAAAAGAAGGAGCATGTGGTGCACTTTATGTGGCCTGTTCAAGAGTTGGAACTGCCAAAAATCTGTTCATCTTTGCACCGGAAGGAAAAACCAAAAATGTTTATCAAAAGGCTCTTAAATGAGTTGAAAATAAAATACTATCAATACTTGGGTAATCATTTAGTTAATTTGTGTTGCAAATCTGTAGTGTTGAATATATGATGTGAAATGTTTTTATGTGCAATATAATCATTATAATTTGTTATAACTAACCACAGTTAGTTATAATGCCCGAGCAACACCTGGCTCTTCACCTAGTATAAAATATCTCTTCTTTATGGTATTGATGGCATTTTCATTTATTTTTTAAAATATGCAGCAGGAATGGTTTTTAAAAGATGGTTCCATCCACCTTTAGATTCTCCTTTACTCCTGTTCCCTCCTAAACCGTATGTGATACTTGAGAAAATGGTCAGACTGTTGGGTCTTCAGGAATTCTAACTTGACCTATTGGGGGATCAGAGGAAGGTATCTATTGCTTGCAGACATTCTGAAGATACAATTCCTGATTCCAATTTTTCACAGGCAAGGTCCAAAACAGTGTGGCGAAATGTGTACGGGAAATATCTATCGAATGTACACAAGGACCTTGCCTGGGCAATTGTCCACCAGTGCCTCCCTACTCGTGAGTTTCAACATAGACGAGGGTTGGTGGCGAGGGCCAAATGTCCAAGAGATACATGCTGTGAAAATGAGTCTGTATTACATCTCATGTGGAACTGTCCATTTGCACAGGAGATATGGAGAAAGGTAGGCCCACTATTAAAGTGGGTATGTCATCTGAAAGAACTTAAGCATTTTTATGTCTTTTATGATCTTTTTAAGTGCCCAAATTTCAATCAGTTCAGAGTTGCCTGGATCATTATTTTTTTTAAAATGCCATGTGGAAAGTCAGATATTTTACTTTTTAAGCATGATTTTATTGATTCAACAAACTGTATAAAAATTGCTTTAACCCCTTAAGGACCAAGCCATTTTGTAGGTTAATGACCAGGCCTTAATTTTGAAATCGGACCACTGTCACTTTATGTGCTTACAACCCCTGGCAAAAATTATGGAATCACAGGCTTTGGAGGATGTTCATTCAGTTGTTTTATTTTGTTGAAAAAAAAAAAGATCACAGACATGGCACAAAACTGAAGTCATTTCAAATGGCAACTTTCTGGCTTTAAGAAACACTAAAAGAAATCAAGAACAAACAATGTGGTAGTCAGTAATGGTTATTTTTTTTATCCAAGCATAGGGAAAAAATTATGGAATCACTCAATTCTGAGGGAAAAATTATGGAATCATGAAAAACAAACAAACAAAAAAACCTCCAACACATCACTAGTATTTTGTTGCACCACCTCTGGCTTTTACAACAACTTGCAGTCTCGGAGGCATGGACTTAATGAGTGTCAAACAGTACTCTTCATCAATCTGGCTCCAACTTTCTCTGGTTGCTGTTGTCAGATCAGCTTTGCAGGTTGGAGCCTTGTCATGGACCATTTTCTTCAACTTCCACCAAAAATTTTCAATTGGATTGAGATCCGGACTATTTGCAGGCCATGACATTGACCTTATGTCTCTTTTTTCAAGGAATGTTTTCACAGTTTTTGCTCTATGGCAGGATGCATTATCATCTTGAAAAATGATTTCATCGTCCCCAAACATCCTTTCAGTTGATGGGATAAGAAAAGTGTCCAAAATATCAACATAAACTTGTGCATTTATTGAAGATGTAATGACAGCCATCTCCCCAGTGCCTTTACCTGACATGCAGCCCCATATCATCATTGACTGTGGAAATTTGCATGTTCTCTTCAGGCAGTCATCTTTATAAATCTCATGGGAACGGCACCAAACAAAACAGCATCATCACCTTGCCCAATGCAGATTCTCAATTCATCACTGAATATGACTTTCATCCAGTCATCCACAGTCTACGATTGCTTTTCCTTAGCCCATTGTAACCTTGTTTTTTTCTGTTTAGGTGTTGCACTGTGTGCAGAATTATTAGGCAAATGAGTATTTTGATCACATCATCCTTTTTATACATGTTGGCCTACCCCAAGCTGTATAGGCTTGAAAGCCAACTGCCAATTATGTAAATCAGGTGATTTGCATCTCTGTAATGTGGAGGGGTGTGGTCTAATGACATCAACACCCTATATAAGGTGTGCTTAATTATTAGGCAACTTCCTTTCCTTTGGCAAAATGGATCAGAAGAGAGATTTGACGGACTCTGAAAAGTCAAAAATTGTTAGATGTCTTGCAGAAGGATGCAGCAGTCTTGAAATTGCCCAACTTTTGAAGCATGATCACCGAACAATCAAGCGTTTCATGGCAAATAGCCAACAGGGTCGCAAGAAGCGTGTTGATAAAAAAGGCGCAAAATAACTGCCCATGAATTGAGGAAAATCAAGCGTGAAGCTGCCAAGATGCCATTTGCCACCAGTTTTGCCATATTTTAGAGCTGCAACGTTACTGGAGTATCAAAAAGCACAAGGTGTGCCATACTCAGGGACATGGCCAAGGTAATGAAGGCTGAAAAACGACCACCTTTGAACAAGAAACATAAGATAAAACGTCAAGACTGGGCCAAGAAATATCTTAAGACTGATTTTTCTAAGGTTTTATGGACTGATGAAATGAGAGTGACTCTTGATGGGCCAGATGGATGGGCCCGAGGCTGGATCAGTAAAGGGCAGAGAGCTCCACTCTAATTCAGAAGCCAGCATGGTGGAGGTGGGGTACTGGTATGGGCTGGTATCATCAAAGATGAACTTGTGGGACCTTTTCGGGTTGAGGATGGAGTGAAGCTCAACTCCCAGACCTACTGCCAGTTTCTGGAAGACACCTTCTTCAAGCAGTAGTACAGGAAGAAGTCAGTATCGTTCAAGAAAAACATGATTTTCATGCAGGACAATGCTCCATCACAAGCATCCAATACTCCACAGCGTGGCTGCCCAGTAACGGTCTAAAAAGAAAAAATAATGACATGGCCCCCTTGTTCACCTGATCTGAACCCCATAGAGAACCTGTGGTCCCTCATAAAATGTGAGATCTACAGGGAGGGAAAACAGTACACCTCTCGGAACAGTGTCTGGGAGGCTGTGGTGGCTGCTGCACGCAATGTTGATCGTAAACAGATCAAGCAACTGACAGAATCTATGGATGGAAGGCTTTTGAGTGTCATCGTAAAGAAAGGTGGCTATGTTGGTCACTGATTTTTTTTTTATTTTGAATGTCAGAAATGTTTATTTCTAAATTTTGTGTTATATTGGTTTACCTGGTGAAAATAAACTAGTGAGATGGGTATATATTTGTTTTTTATTAAGTTGCCTAATAATTCTGCACAGTAATAGTTACCTGCACAAACAGATATCCTCCTAAGATAGCCAAATCTAAAAAAAAAAACACTCCAACGTCCAAAAATATTAAGCTTTGATATTTATGAGTCTTTTGGGTTGATTGATAACATAGTTGTTGTTTAATAATAAAAAGAATCCTCTCAATTACCACTTGCCTAATAATTCTGCACACAGTGTAATGATGGCTTTCGTTTAGCTTTTCTGTATGTAAATCACATTTCCTTTAGGCGGTTTCTTACAGTTCGGTCACAGACGTTGACTCCAGTTTCCACCCATTTGTTCCTCATTTGTTTTGTTGTGCATTTCCTGTTTTGGAGACATATTGCTTTAAGCTTCCGGTCTTGACGCTTTCATATCTTCCTTGGTCTACCAGTATGCTTGCCTTTAACAACCTTCCCATGTTGTTTGTATTTGGTACAGATTTTAGACACAGCTGACTGTGAACAATCAATATCTTTTGCAACATTGCGTGATGATTTACCCTCTTTTAAGAGTTTGATAATCCTCTCCTTTGTTTCAATTGACATCTCTGGTGTTGGAGCCATGATTCATGTCAGTCAACTTGGTACAACAGCTCTCCAAGGTGTGATCCCTCCTTTTTAGATGCAGACTAATGAGCAGATTTAATTTGATGCAGGTGTTAGTTTTGGGAATGAAAATTTTCTGAGTGACTCCACAATTTTTTGCCATTTGAAATGACTTCAGTTTTGTGCCATGTATGTGACCTGTTTTTTTTCAACAAAATAAAACAACTGAATGAACATCCTCCAAGGCCGGTGATTCCATAATTTTTGCCAGGGGTTGTATAACTCTGGAACGCTTCAACGGATCCCGCTGATTCTGAGAATGTTTTTTCATGACATATTGTACTTCATGTTAGTGGTAAAATTTCTACGATGTGACTTGCGTTTATTTATGAAAAAAACGGAAATATGGCGAAAGTTTGTAAAATTTTGGAGTTTTCAAACTTTTAATTTTTATGCCCTTAAATCAGAGAGATATGTCACAAAAAATAGTTAATAAATAACATTTCTCACATGTCTACTTTATATCAGCACAATTTTGGAACCAAATTTTTTTTGTTAGGAAATTATAAGGGTTAAAAGTTGACCAGCGATTTCTCATTTTTCCAACAAAATTTACAAAACCATTTTTTTTAGGGAGCACCTCACATTTGAAGTCACTTTGAGGGGTCAATGTTATGTTTCGGTAGCTGAGGAGTGCAGGTAAAAAAGGCAATACACCAGAGCAGTTGGAATCTATGGGATTGCAGTACCCTGACTAACCACCACAACTAGAGGCAGCCGTGGAGCGTTCCTACGTTGGTCCTAGACGCCTCGTCACAGCCTGAGAAACTAACTACACCTAAAGATAGAAATAGGAAAGCTATCTGCCCCGGAGCAGAACCCCAAAGATAATAGAAAGCCCCCAAACATGTAATGGCGGTTAGACAAGAGGAAATACTGACACAGAAAGAAAATAGAATGAGCAAACGCTGGGGCCCAAACTATCTAAATAGAAAAGGACAGGAAGGGTACTTACTGCAATCCCAGAAAACCCTGAAAAACACCAACTCTACTAATTTCAAAATCACCTGAGATCACACGACCTCTACCACCTAAATTAGTTCTCTGGTGTAACAAAATCAAAACAGCAGCCACTGAAAAAACTGGAAAAAGCAAAAGAACAAAACTCAGTGGCTGAACCAAACTGAGAAGGCAGAAGCCCCCGGAGGGGACCCAGAAGGCCCCCAAAGAAGTGCAGGACAAAATGCAAAAATATAGCAACAACCCAAAAGAAGAAAAATTCTTATCTGGTAACAGGAGATGCAGACACGACACAGCAGGCAACAAGGGAAACTGGAATGAAGGATTCAGACCAGAACAATTGATCACCGGCAACCCTGATGGGAAAATGACTCCCTTATATAAGACCAGTCAGTAACACCTGATTCCCAGTCCTCACAATCTTCACTAGTACCGCTTGTAACCACCAGAGGGAGCCTCTGCTCAGAACTCATCTCAAACCCATTCACAACAGGTCAATATGACAGAAGATACCCAAAAGTGACACCATTCTAAAAACTGCACTCTTCAATGTGTTCAAAACCACATTCAAGAAGTTTATTAACCCTTTAGGTACTTCACAAGAATTGAAGTAATGTGGGAGGAAAAAATGAACATTTAACTTTTTTCCCCAAAATTTTTCTTCGGACACAATTTTTTTTATTTTGTCAAGGGTATCAGGAGAAACTGAACCCCAATATTTGTTGTGCAATTTCTCCTGAGTACACCGATACCTCATGTGTGGAGGAAGACGAATCTTTAGGCGCATGGCAGTGCTCAAAAGGGAAGGAGCATCATTTGAGATTTTGAATGTCAAATTGGCTGGAATCGAGAGCGGACACCATGTCGCGTTTGGAGAGCCCCTGATGTACCTAAACAGTGGAAACCCCCCATAAGTGACCCCATTTTGGAAACTAGAGCCCCCCAAGGAACTTATCTAGATGTGTGGTGAGCACTTTGAACCCCCAAGGGCTTCACAGAAGGTTATGACGTAGAGCCATAAAATTAAAAAATCATATTTTTTTCCACAAAAATGATCTTTTCACCCCCAATCTTTATTTTCACAATGGTAACAGGACCCCAAAAGTTATTGTGCAATTTGTCCTGAGTGCGCTGATACCCAATATGTGGGGGTAAACCACTATTTGGGCGCATGGCAGAGCTCGGAAGGGAACGAGTGCCATTTGACTTTTTTGGCTGGAATTGAGATCGATGCCATGTCGCGTTTGGAGAGCCCCTAATGTGCCTTAACAGTAGAAACCCCCCACAAGTGACTCCATTTTGGAAACTAGACCCCCCAAGGAACTTATCTAGATGTGTGGTGAGAGCTCTGAACCCTCAAGTGCTTCACAGAAGTTTGTAACATAGAGCCGTAAAATTAAAAATCATATTTTTTCCACAAAAAATATCTTTTCATCCCCAATTTTTATTTTCCCAAGGGTAACAGGACCCTAAAAGTTATTGTGCAATTTGTCCTGAGTATGCTGATACCCCATATGTAGGGGTAAACCACCGTGTGGGTGCATGGCAGAGCTCGGAAGGGAGGGAGCGCCGTTTGACTTTTTCAACGCAAAATTGGCTGGATTTGAGATCGGACGCTGTTATGTACGGTAGCTGAGGAGGACAGGAACAACAGCAAGGCAGCCGAACACCTGAGATGTAACTAATGGGTTGCAGAAACCTGAACTAACCACACAACTAGAGGTAGCCGTGGAGCGTTCCTACATTGATCCTAGACGCCTCGTCACAGCCTGAGAGCTAGCTATACCAAAAGATAGAAACAGGAAAGCTAACTGCCCCGGAGTAGAGTCCCAAAGGAATAGGCAGCCCCCAAACATATAATGGCGGTTAGACAAGATGAAAACACAAACGCAGGCAGAAAACAGATTGAGCAAATGCTAGGGCCACAAGCTGACTAAATAGGAAAGGACAGGAGAGATTACTTTCTGCAACCCAGAAAACCCTACAAAAATCCAACAATTCTGATTACAAAAATAGTGAGATCACACGATCTCGCCACCCACTAAATCAGATCTCAGTGTGAACAAAACCAAGCTGCAGCTGCTGAAAAAGCAGGAAAAAGCAAATGAAAAAACAACAGAGGCTACAGACAAACTGTGAGGAGCTCAGGCCCCAGGAGGGGACCCGGCTGTCCTCCACAAATGTGCAGAAAACAATGCAAATAGCAAGCACAAAAATAAAAGCAGAAAATATCTTATCTGATAGCAGAAGATGCAGGCAAGACTCAGCAAACTTTCAAATGAACCAGGAACCACAATTGAGACAAGAACAATTGATCACCGGAAACCATCATGGGAGGGAACCTCCCTTATATCAGACCAGTCCGTGATCCCAGATAGCCATTCCTCGCTGAAAGGTTCAGTACTGTCTGTAACCACCAGAGGGAGCCTCTGCTCAGAAACCATCTCTAGCACATTCATAACAAGACGCCATGTCGCGTTTAGAGAGCCCCTGATGTGCCTAAACAGTGGAAACCCCTACAAGTGACACTGTTTTGGAAACTAGACCCCCAAGTAGCTTATCTAGATGTGTGGTGAGCACTTTGAACCCCCAAGTGCTTCACAGAAGTTTAAAACCGTGAAAATACAAAAATCATATTTTTTTCCACAAAAATGATCTTTTTGCCCCCAAATTTTTATTTTCCAAAGGGTAACAGGAGAAATAGGAACCAAAAATTTGTTGTGCAATTTGTCCTGAGTACGCTGATACCCATATGTGGGGTGGAACCACTGTTTGGGCGCATGGCAGAGCTCGGAAGGGAAGGAGTGCCGTTTTGGAATGCAGACTTTGATGGAAAGGTCTGCGGGCGTCATGTTGCGTTTGCAGAGCCCATGATGTGCCTAAACAGTAGAAACCCCCACAAGTGACCCCATTTTGGAAACTAGACCCCCAATGAGCTTATCTAGATGTGTGGTGAGCACTTTGAACCCCCAAGTGCTTCACAGAAGTTTTTAACGTAGAGCTTTTTGCCCCCAAATTTTTATTTTCACAAGGGTAACAGACCACTGTGATCGCCTTACTGCGATCTTTGGGAAGCAGAATGAACAAAAAGTGAAGAATTGGTTTTATTTTTTACGCCATTTTTCGTGTGGTATTATTGATTAGGTGACTTTATTCTTTGGGTCGGTGCGATTACAGCGATACCAGATTTATACCCTTTTTTGATGTTTAGCTTCTGTCACACACTAAAAGATGCTTTTTTTTTGTACAAATTTTTGTAAGAAATTTTTGCGTTATCACAGCTGACACCCGGCACTATGTGCCAGGAGCAGTAACGGACCGCTCCCGGCACATTAACCCACGGCACACTGCGATCAAACATGATCGCAGTGTCCCAGCAGCATAGGAAAGCATTGCGCAGGGAGGGGGCTCCCTGCGTGCTTCCCTGAGGACCCTCACAACAGCGCGATGTGATCGCACTGTTCCGAGGGCCTCCTTCTTGCAGGACCCTGGATCCAAGATGGCCACGGGGGAGGTGGCTTGCCAGTGCCTGCTGAGAGCAGGCGCTGAGAAGCCTCCTGCACTGCCTGTCAGATCGATGATATGACAGAGTGCTGTGCAAACTGTCAGATCATTGATCTGACAAAATATAGTAATGTCCCACCCTGGGAGAAAGTAAAAAAGTATAAAAAAAAACATGTATAGAAATCATTTAAAAAAAATCCTAAATAAAGAAAAAAAATATTCCACAATAAATTAATTTCTTTATGTAAATAAAAAAAAACCAGTAAAAGTACACATATTTAGTATCGCAGCGTCTGTAACGACCCACCCTATGAAACTGTCCCACTAATTAATCCCTTTAGTGTAGTGAACCCCTTAAAAAAAAACAAGGCAAAAAAACAATGCTTTATCATCATTCCTCCGAACAAAAAGTGGAATAACACGCGATCAAAAAGATAGATATAAATAAACATGGTACCGCTGAAAATGTCATCTTGTCCCTTAAAAAACGAGCCACCATACAGCATCAGCGAAAAAGTAAAAATGTTATAGCTCACAGAAGAAAGCAATGCAAAAATAATTATTTTTTATATAAAATTGGTTTTATTGTATAAAAGCGCCAAAACATAAAAAATGATATAAATGAGGTTTCTCTGTAATCGTATTAACCCGAAGAATAAAACTGCTTTATCAATTTTACCAAACGCAGTACGGTATAAACGCCGTCCCAAAAGAAATTCATGAATTGCTGTTTTTTGTTCATTCTGCCTCCCAAAAATCGTAATAAAAAGCGATCAAAAAATGTAATGTGCCCAAAAATGGTACCAATAAAAACATCAACTTGTTCCTCAAAAAATATGACCTCACATGACTCTGTGGGCCAAAATAAGGAAAAATTATAGCTCTCAAAATGTGGTGATGCAAAAACTTTTTTTTTGCAATAAAAAGCGTCTTTTAGCGTGTGACAGCTGCCAAACATAAAACCCGCTATAAATAGTAAATCAAACACCCCTTTATCACCCCCTTAGTTAGGGAAAAATTGTTAGACTCTATATAGTTTGACCATCCGCCATCTTGTTGTGGTTTCTGGCTGCTGGTCTTTTTCCCTGTTGCTGGGCTTGTGATTGTATCACCCTTTATTACCCTGCACCTGCTTCTTAGTCCTTGCTGGACATCAGTGTTAATCCGCTTGAGATCTGGCTAGGAGCTTTGATAGCTTTGTGTTATACTTTGTGCAGTTCTGGGAACTCTAGTTCTGCTTGCTTAGTCTTTTAGTTTTTTCCTTTTGTTTCTGCAGCTTCCTCTATTTCCCTGCTAGGAGGTCACCTGTTTTTGTTCCCAGTCCTTAGGTCTTTCAGGGATTCTCTTCCCCCCCATCTTCAGGTCTTCGCTTGAGTCTAGACTAGGATCGTCGGTGGGTCTATTCGCAAGGAATAGGTCGCCCGCTCCATCGTAGGGATTGAGTTTAGTCCTAGTGCAGGGTCAGCTTCCCCTCCCCTGCTCTATTCCTGAGTTGCAGGCACGCAACAGTATGTCCAGCCAGCACATATAAAAAAAAAAGGATTTTTTTTTTCTCCCGGAGTCCTTTAATATGAACAGCGTCCAAGAACTTACTCAACACTTGCAAGGGTTAACTTTGAAGGTAGCCAGCCTGCAACAGCAAGTGAGTAATTGTCCTGGAGTACGCTGTGAAGAGACTAAGGTAGGACTACCTGAGTTTTTTTCTGGTAAACGGCAGGAATTTTTTACATTTAAAAATGCATGTTTACTGTATTTTCGGCTTAGACCTGGATCCTCAGGGAGTGAATCACAGAGTGTGGGGATTATTACGATTTTGTTGTGAAGTGATGCCCAAATCTGGGCATTTTCGTTACCACCTAATGATCCTTGTTTGACGTCAGTAGAAGCATTTTTTACTGCTATGGGGTTGTTATATGATGATCCGGATCGAGTCACCACAGCTGAGGCAGAGCTCAGACGGCCTAAACAGGGTTCTGGTGATGCTGAGAGGTATTGCACCCTGTTCAGACTATGGTCCGCAGAGGTCAGGTGGAATAACCCAGCACTCAAGAGTCAGTTTTTAGCAGGTTTGAGTGAAAGGGTTAAAGATTTGCTCATTGCTTATCCTGCACCTGCTACTTTGGAATCTGCTATGCAGTTAGCTATCCGTGTGGATAGAAGATTGAGAGACAGGCAGAATAATGAGAAGCCTCTTATAATGCTGGACCCAGTCTCTCAGGATAGCCCCGTCGACAGCGGGGAGCCAATGCAACTTTGGGCGATATCCTCTCGTTCCCAGGAGAGGGAGAGGAGGTTCTCTGAGGGGCTATGCTTGTATTGTGGTAAGGCTGACCATTTTATTAAACAATGCGAGGTTCGCATAAGGAAAGAAAAGAAAAAAAAGGTCAGTAGGAGCAACACTCCCATTCGTATTGCATTTTTACTGTCCACAGTTTTTTTTTTCTGGTAATTCCACCTATTGTGGTCATTTCATTGATTTTCTGGTCATGGTTGATTGTGGTTCTGCTCTGAATTTGATTGATCAACAATTTCTAGACAAATATAAATTTGATTCTGAACCAATGTCATCTCCTTTTCCAGTTGTGGCGATTGATAACACTCCCCTGGAGCATGGGTGCGTGTCTCGAAGGGTCACTGGGTTCCCACTTATTGTCAATATGGAACATCAGGAGTGTATTGACTTGTTTGTACTGGATAAATTGCCTGTTCCAGTCGTCATGGGTTTACCCTGGTTAAAAATGCACAATCCTTTGCTGGACTGGTTGTCTGGTATTGTAAGGTCCTGGGATCAGGGGTGTTATGGTAAATGTTGTAATGTTCACATTGCTGCTGTTGTGAAGAGACAGCTACCTGAAGCCATTCAGGATTTCTGGAAGGTATTTTCAGAAGTTGAGTCGCAAGCTCTACCACCCCATAGAGATTACGATTGCGCTATTGAGTTTGTCCCAGGTGCTACTCTCCTGTGTCTCCTGTGGCTGTAGGATTTTTTTGGGGCAAAAAGAAGAATGGGGGCCTTAGACCATGTCTGGATTTTCGGGAGATGAATAAAATCACTGTGCGCAATCCTTACCCGTTGCCGCTAATTCCCGATTTGTTTAACCAACCGGAGCTAAATGGTTCTCTAAAATTGACCTTCGTGGGTCATATAATTTGCTGCCGGTGAAGGAGGTCGATGAATGGAAGACAGCCTTTAATACCCCGGAGGGTCATTGTGAGTGTCTGGTGATGCCTTTTGGCCTTACTAATGCGCCTGCATTGAGTCGCAAGCTCTACCCCACCCATAGAGATTACGATTGCGCTATTGAGTTTGTCTCCCTAAGAGTCGTTTATTTAATCTGACGATTCCCGAGAGGGAGGCCTTAAAGGAATACCTACAGACTAGTTTGGCTGCAGGTCATATAAGACCCTCTAAGTCTCCTGTGGCTGTAGGATTTTTTTTGGGCAAAAAGAAGAATGGGGGCCTTAGACCATGTCTGGATTTTCGGGAGATGAATAAAATCACTGTGCGCAATCCTTACCCGTTGCCGCTAATTCCCGATTTGTTTAACCAACCGGAGCTAAATGGTTCTCTAAAATTGACCTTCGTGGGTCATATAATTTGCTGCCGGTGAAGGAGGTCGATGAATGGAAGACAGCCTTTAATACCCCGGAGGGTCATTGTGAGTGTCTGGTGATGCCTTTTGGCCTTACTAATGCGCCTGCATTGAGTCGCAAGCTCTACCACCCCATAGAGATTACGATTGCGCTATTGAGTTTGTCTCCCTAAGAGTCGTTTATTAATCTGACGATTCCGAGAGGGAGGCCTTAAAGGAATACTACAGACTGTTGGCTGCAGGTCATATAAGACCCTCTAAGTCTCTGTGGCTGTAGGATTTTTTTTGGCAAAAAGAAGAATGGGGCCTTAGACCATGTCTGGATTTTCGGAGATGAATAAAATCACTGTGCGCAATCCTTACCCGTTGCCGCTAATTCCCGATTTGTTTAACCAACCGGAGCTAAATGGTTCTCTAAAATTGACCTTCGTGGGTCATATAATTTGCTGCGGTGAAGGAGGTCGATGAATGGAAGACAGCCTTTAATACCCCGGAGGTCATTGTGAGTGTCTGGTGATGCCTTTTGGCCTTACTAATGCGCCTGCATTTTTTCAAAATTTCATTAATGACATTTGAGGCCGTTGATCGGTAGGAGTGTTATTGTTTATATGGACGATATTTTGATCTATTCACCTGATCTGGAGTCGCATTGGCAGAGAGCCCGCAAAGTTCTACAGATTTTGAGCAAAAACAACCTCTTTGCTAAATTGGAGAAGTGCGAGTTTTCGGTACAGAAAATGAGTTTTTTCTTGGGTACTTGGTCTCCAATGATGGGTTTGAGATGGACCCGGTGAAGGTTCAGGCAGTACTGGATTGGCCTAGGCCTGAATGTTTAAAGTCTGTCCAAAGATTTTTAGGGTTTGCCAATTATTATAGAAAATTCATAAAGAATTTTTCTGTTATCGCTAAACCCATAACTGATCTCACCAAGAAGGGTTCTAATACTGTCCAATGGTCCACTGAGGCAGTGAAGGCTTTTGAGCATCTCAAGGAGAGGTTTAGCTCTGCTCCTGTTTTGATCCAGCCAGATGAGACCAAGCCTTTTCTGGTAGAGGTTGATGCCTCATCAGTAGGGGAGGGGCAGTTCAGTCCCAGGAGGGAGAGGATGGGGTGCATCCCTGTGCTTTCTTTTCTAAAAAATTTTTGGAGACTGAGCTCAACTATGATGTTGGGAACCGAGAGTTACTGGCTATTAAGCTCGCGTTTGAGCATTGGCGACATTTTTTGGAGGGGGCTAGACATCCGATACCGGTTTTTACTGATCATAAAAATCTGATTTATCTGGATGCTGCTAAACATTTGAATGCCTGTCAAGCTAGGTGGGCACTGTTTTTTGCCCAGTTCCATTTCTCCGTAACATATATCCCTGGCACAAAGAATGTTAAAGCGGAAGCTTTGTCTCGTAGTTTCTCTCCAGCAGTTAATACTGAGAGGGAAGAATGTATTTTGCAGAGAGGGGTGGTGGTGGCAGCATTGGGTTCTGAGTTGGAGAATAGTATCCTAGAAGCCCAGAATTCTGCACCAACAAACACTCTGTATGGTAAATTATATGCGCCCAAAGCCTTGAGGAGAGCTTTGTTTGCTGAATGTCATGAGTCTCGGTTGGCGGGTCATCCAGGGATTTCGGAAACTAGAAAGTCAATCAGTCGAAGTTTCTGGTGGCCAGGGTGGCATAGAGAAATCATTAAGTGGGTGCGTCAGTGTACGGTGTGCGCTAGGTCGAAGGCCTCTCATGCCCCGGCTGCAGGATTGCTGTGCCCTTTGGAGGTTCCTAGCTCACCTTGGACGCATCTTGCTATGGATTTTATCACCGATCTGCCGGTCTCTGAAGGTTTTTTTGTCATTTGGGTTGTTGTGTACCGGTTTAGTAAGATGTGTCATCTGGTCCCATTCAATAAATTACACTGCGCCAAGGCTCCAGTTAAGGCAGGGGTGGGGAATCTCAGGCCCCAGGGCCATATACGGCCCTCGATGACCTTTTATCCGGCCCCCGGCAGATTCTCAGGGACCGCTGTGCTTTGGCAGGGAGCTGTATTTTGATTGCCACCAGCTCATTAATTTCTTCTTGCTCTGTAAGTACACATGTAGTGTTCACTATTGAACACTGAAGGGCATGCAAAGAAAGATTACATCCTGACACCAGTGCCAAAGTCAGGATGTACTTTGTGGGCGGAGTTTGTATGGTCCCCGAAGGATGGTAGAAAATATCCAAATGGCCCTTGGCAGAAAAAATATTCCCCACCCCTGAGCTAAGGCATTTGTGAAAGAGATTGTCAGGCTCCATGGTGTTCCCATTGACATTGTTTCCGACAGAGGACCACAGTTTGTGGCTTGCTTCTGGCGTACTTTTTGTGACAGATTAAAGGTTCATTTGTCATTTTCGTCAGGTTATCATCCGGAGTCTAATGGACAGACCGAAAGGAAGAACCAGGACGTTGAGCAGTTTTTGAGAAGTTTTGTAGCAGACAATCAGGAGATGTAGTCGGAATATCTACCACTAGCCGAGTTTGCTCTTAATAATCATACGTCTGCCTCGGCTGGGTGTTCTCCTTTTTGCTGTAGAGGGAGACATCCATCTTTCGATCCATTTTCAAAGATTGGGGCCGCTGTGCCTGAGAAGGAGAGTTTTTCTGGAAGTTTGGAAATGGTTTGGATCAATGTACACCATAAACTGAAAGAGGTGAATAGGAGGTCTAAGAAATATTTTAACAGAAAAAGAAGGGAGGTGTTGTTCACAGTTGGGGACATGGTCTGGTTGTCCTCTAGGAATCTGCGTTTGAAGATCCCTTCTAAAAAACTGATGCCTAAATTTGTTGGACCCTTCAATGTGGTTCAGGTTGTCAACTCTGCAGCTGTGAGATTAGACATACCCTCGTCCTGGAGAATTAATTCAGTTTTTCATGTATCTTTACTGAGGAAAGTTGACACGCCAAATAAGGAGGCGATGCCGACACAGGTGGCACAGAGTAAGGTTGCAGTATCTCGTGTCCTGGAAGGGTTTCAGTCCCAAGGATAATTCCTGGGTGAAAGCTGAGGATGTCTCGGCCTCAAGGCTGATTAAGGCTTTTCACAGGAGATTTCCGAATAAGGCTCCGGAGGATCCTCGTAAAAGGGGAGGTACTGTTGGAATCTATATAGTTTGACCACCTGCCATCTTGTTGTGGTTTCTGGCTGCAGGTCTTTTTCCCCTGGTGCTGGGCTTGTCGTTGGTCAGGTGATTGTATCACCCTTTATTACCCTGCACCTGCCTCTCAGTCCTTGCTGGACATTAGTGTTAAAACTCTTGAGTTCTGGCTAGGAGCTTTGATAGCTTTGTGTTATACTTTGTGCAGTTCTGGGAACTCTAGTTCTGCTTGCTTAGTCTTTTAGTTTTTTCCTTTTGTTTCTGCAGCTTCCTCTATTTCCCAGCTAGGAGGTCACCTGTTTTTGTTCCCAGTCCCTAGGTCTTTCAGGGATTCCCTTCCCCCATCTTTAGGTCTTCGCTTGAGTCTAAACTAGGATTGACAATGGGTCTAATCGCAAGGAATAGGTCGCCCGCTCCATCGTAGGGATTGAGTCTAGTCCTAGTGCAGGGTCAGCTTCCCCCCGCTCTATTCCTGAGTTGCAGACTCGTAACAAAAATAATAAAATTTAAAAAATGTATTTATTTCCATTTTCCCATTAGGGTTAGGGTTGGGGCTAAAGTTAGGATTAGGGTTAGGGTTGGGATTAGGGTTAGGGGTGTGTGAGGGTTAGGTTTGTGGTTAGTTAGGGTTGGGACTAGGGTTAGGGGTGTGTTGGGGTTAGGGTTGGAGTTAGAATTGGGGGATTTCCACTGTTTAGGCACATCAGGGGCTCTCCAAACATGACATGGCGTCTGATCTCAATTCCAGCCAATTCTGTACTGAAAAAGTCAAACGGTGCTCCTTCCCTTCTGAGCTCTGCCATGCACCCAAACAGTAGTTTACCGCCCACATATGGGGTATCAGCGTACTCAGGACAAGTTGTACAGTAACTCTTGGGGTCCAATTTCTTCTGTTACCCTTGGGAAAATAAAAAATTAGGGGCAAAAATATAAATTTTGCTGAAAAAAATATGATTATTTATTTTTATGGCTCTACGTTATAAACTTCTGTGAAGCACTTGGGGGTTCAAAGTTCTCACCACACATCTCGATAAGTTCCTTGGGTGGTCTAGTTTCCAAAATTGGGTCACTTGTGGGGGTTTCCACTGTTTAGGCACATCAGGGGCTCTCCAAACGCGGCATGACACCCGCAGACTATTCAAAGTCTGCATTACAAAACATCACTACTTCTCTTCCGAGGCCCGACATGTACCCACACAATAGTTTTCTCCCACTTACGGGGTATCATCGTTCTCAGAACAAATTGGACATCAACTTTTGGGGTCCAATTTCTCCTGTCACCCTTGGGTAAATAAAAAATTGGGGACTAAAAGATCATGTTTGTGGAAAAAATATGATTTTTTTTATTTTCACGCTCGGGCGTTATAAACTTTAATGAAACACCTGGGGGTTCAAAGTTCTCACCAGACATCTAGATAAGTTCCTTGAGGGTCTTGTTTCCAAAATGGGGTTTATTTGTCGGGGTTTTCCACTGTTTAGGCACATCAGGGAATCTCCAAACGCAACGTGGCGTCCGAGCCAATTCTGCATTGAAAAAGTCAGATTGCACTCCTTCCCTTCCGAGCTTTGCCATGCACCCAAACAGTGGTTTACCCCCACAACTGGGGCATCAGCATACTAAGGACAAATTGCACAATAACTTTTGTGGTCTTGTTACACTTGGGAAAATAAAAATTGGGTGAAAAGATCATTTTTGTGGAAAAAATATGATTTTTTAATTTTATGGCTCTACGTTATAAACTTGTGTGAAGCACTTGGGGGTTCAAAGTGCTCACCACAGATCTAGATAAGGTCCTTAGGGGGTCTAGTTTCTAAAATGGGGTCACTTGTGGGGGGTTTCCACTGTTTAGGCACATCAGGGGCTCTCCAAACGCGACCTTGCGTCCAATCTCGATTCCAGCCAATTTTGGTTTGAAAAAGTCAAATGGCGCTCCTTCCCTTCTGAGCTCTGCCGTGCGCCCAAAAAGTGGTTCCCCCTGCATATGAGGTATCAGCGTACTCAGGACAAATTGGACAACATTTTTTGTGGTCCAATTTCTCCTGTTACCCTTGGGAAAATAAAAAATTGGTACAGTAACTAAAATATTTTTTTGTGGAAAAAATATAATTTTTTATTTTTATGCCCGGGCATTATAAACTTCTGTGAAGAACTTGGGGGTTCAAAGTGCTCACTACACATCTAGATAAGTTCCTTGGGGGTCCATGGTGGGCTGTGCTATATACCATGAGGTACTGTGCTATATACCATGGTGGGCTGTGCTATGTACCATGTGGTACTGTGCTATATACCATGGTGGGCTGTGCTTTATACCGTGTGGTACTGTGCAATATACCATGGTGGGCTGTGCGATATATCATGTGTGGCTGTGCGATATACCATGGGGTACTGTGCTATATACCATGCTGAGCTATATACCATGTGGTTCTGTTCTATATTCTATGTGGTGCTGTGCTATATACCATGCTGTTCTATATTCTATGTGGTACTGTGCAATATACCATGCTGGGCTATATACCATGCGGTGCTGTTCTATATTCTGTGTGGTACTGTGCTATATACCATGCTGGGATATATACCATGTGGTGCTGTTCTATATTCTATGTGGTACTGTGCTATATACCATGCTGGGCTATATACCATGTGGTGCTGTTCTATATTCTATGTGGTACTCTGCTATATACCATGCTGGGCTATATACCATTTGGTGCTGTTCTATATTCTATGTGGTACTCTGCTATATACCATGGTGAGCTGTTCTATATACCATGATACCATATGGTACTGTGCTATATACCATGGTGGGCTGTGCTATATACCATGTGCTACTGTGTTGTATACCATGGTGTGCTGTGCGATATATACCATGTGGGCTTTGATATATACCATGGTGCTGGGCTATATACCATGGTGGTGCTGTGTATATACCATGTGGTCTGTGCTATATACCATGTGTGGCTGTGCTATATACCATGTGGTGCTGTGCAATATACCATGTGGTACTGTGCTATATACCATGTGGTACTGTGCTATATAACATGGTGGGCTGTGCTATGTACTGTGTGGTGCTGTGCTATATACCATGTGGTACTGTGCTATATACCATGGTGGGCTGTGCTATATACCATGTGGTGCTGTGCTATATACCATGTGTGGCTGTGCTATATTGCATGGTGGGCTGTGCGATATACCATCTGGTGCTGTGCTATATACCTTGTGGTGTTGTGCTATATTCCATGTGGTGCTGTGCTACATACCATGTGTGGCTGTGCTATATACCATGTGGTGGGCTGTGCTATATACCCTGTGCTGCTGTGCTATATACCATGTGCTGTGTATATACCATGCTATATACCCTGTGCTGCTGTGCTATATACCATGTGCTGTGTATATACCATGTGGTGCTGGGCTATATACTCTGCGGCTGTGTTATATACCATGGGGGTACATTTTACATTATATTCTATGGGGAGGCTGTTATATAATATGGGGGCTAAATTATATTCTATGGGGAGGTGGGCTGTATTATATTCTATGGGGCTGTATTATATTATATTCTGTGGAGGGTGATTGCATCATACTCTATGAGGGGGCTACATTATAATATATGAGGAGGCTACATTGTATTCTATGGGGGGCTGCATTATATTCTATGGGGGACTAGATTATATTGTATAGGGGCTTCATTATACTTTATGAGGGGGCTACATTATATTCTATGGGGGCTACATTATACTATATGAGGAGGGCTACATTGTATTCTATGGTGGGGCTACATTATACTCTATGAGGGGGTTGCCATATATTCTATGGAGGGGCTGCATTATACTATATTGGGGGGCTGCATTATATTCTATGGGGGGTTACATTATATTCTGTGGAGTGGCTGCATTATTCTCTAAGGGGTTGCTGCATTATACCATAAGAGGGGGGCTGCATTAAATACTATGGGGGGTTACATTATATTCTGTGGAGTGGTTGCATTATACTCTGTGGGGTAGCTGCATTATTCTCTAAGGGGTTGCTGCATTATACTATAAGAGGGGGGCTGCATTATATACTATGGGGGTTACATTATATTGTATGGTGGGGCTGCATTATAGTCTGTGGGGTGGCTGCATTATGCTCTATGGGGTGGTTGCATTATACTGTATAGAGGACTATGGGATGCATTATACTATGGGATGTGAATTGTACTACATGGATGACTATGGCGGTTCATTATACTATAAGGAGAACTTTGAGGAGTGTATTTTAATATATAGAGGACTATGTGGAGTGTATTATACTATATGGAAGACTGAGGAGTGTATTATACTATATGGAGCACTATGATGAGTGTATTATACTTTATGGAGGACTGATCAGTGTATTTTAATATATGGAGGACTATGGGGAGTGTATTATACTATATGGAAGACTGAGGAGTGTATTATACTATATAGAGCACTATGATGAGTGTATTATACTTTATGGAGGACTGAGCAGTGTATTTTAATATATTAAGGACTATGGGGAATGTATTATACTATATGGAAGACTGAGGAGTGTATTATACTATATAGAGCACTATGATGAGTGTATTATACTATATGGAGGACTGAGCAGTGTATTTTAATATATGGAGGACTGAGGAGTGTATTTTACTATATGGAAGACTATGAGGAGTGTATTACCTTGTATAGAGGACTATGGGAAGTGTATAATACTATATGGAGGACTATGGGGCACCTTATATTATATGGAGGACTATGGAGTGTGCATTTTACAATATGGAGGACTGTGGTGCCCATTATACTATATGGAGGACTATGGGGTGCATTATACTAAACAAGCAAAATGCTGCATATTCATTGAGTGATTGGATTGTTTATGCTGGAACAAAAATCATTGTTCTCAGCAGCACATCGCTGGTGTAAACTGTAGATGTGCTGCTGATAACATGATACTGTATGGGGACAGATTGATCTAATAGTGATTGTTCTGTTCCCATCATTCTTTCTCAGTTGGTGGAAAGAGGCCGGGAAACAAGCAACGAATGACTTCAATATTGTCGATCACACTCGTTTAGCATCCTGAACTCAGCGAAAGGTAATACCACCGAAATGTTTGTGTAATGTGCAATATGTTAGCATTTGGGGCCCCATTTTAAACTTTTGCCTAGGGCCCCACTTTGCCTAAAACAGGCCCTAGTGGCTGCATCACTACGTAACCTCCTTGTCTTCCTCCTCAGATGACCTACTCAGTTGTGTGCCACTATGTTCACGCCAACTGGGATCTAACACCTCATCATCATTATCCTCTGTGTTATCACATTCCTCGGCCTTGGAGTCGCCCTCCTGCGCTTCCTGCCAGGACAGCACAGTACAGTCCGCGTGAGCCTGATATCTGAGTCTCATCAGGATCACCTACTCCCAGTGGTTAATGTCTGATGACGAGGTTAAGGATGCTGTTCAGACCCTACTTTTGGGCATTGGTGCAGATTTCCTCCTCTTGACTGTGAAGCTTTTGAGTACACCTCTGATGACCATGACATAGAATGTGTGAACAGCTCTTCAGACGCACCCATCTGTGGGTCCGTACAGTCAGTTGTACGGTTGGAGAGTTGGGACGCAGGTGAAGCAAAGGGAATTTGGGTGCCACCTCTGTGTCCTTTACTGGGTGTGATGTTGAGGTGGAGGAAGAGGAGGAGAGGCCACTTGAAGCTGCGCTTGCCATCCACTCGAGCACATGATCTTTCTGGGCATCATCGACAAGACGTACCGCTGTGCATCTGCCAAAGAAAGGTAGAGTAGCCTGTCCAGTAACAGAAGTTGTCAGTTGTCTTTGCATAGGACGTGACATTGGTCCACTAGTACTTTCCCAAACATTACCACCTACCTCACGTACACCTTGAACACTAAGGTTAATTCCCCTTCCACCACGGCTTTGCTTTTTCCCAGTCATGTTGCTCAGATAGTGTGGTAGGAGCACAGTATTAACAACAAAAAATTAGATTTTAAACTCTGCACCACCTCTGCAAACAGATGAATTTCAGCGACAGTAAATTCCAAGTTGAAATATGGTGTGTTAGTCACAGAAAAAAGAATTGTTTGAGTGTGGATGAGGCCTGTATGACATATAAGATATGCTACAAACAATTTGAAAGTCAGGTCCCCTACTGTATGACATTAGGAAGAGAAGAATTTTTTGTGGCCTATGGATCAGGCATCTATAACACACTAGATGCTACAAATTATTTGAATGTGAAATGTTCCCTACTGTATGACACTAGGAACAGAATATTTTTTGTGGCCTCTGTATCAGGCCTCTATAACACACTAGATGCTACAAATTATTTGAAAGTCAGGTCCCCAACTGTACTCGTGCAGAGAGCAGAATAGAAGCAGTGCACAACACACTTGTAGGACTTGTGCCCTGCTGGCTTTGTCTGTGGACCTGTCACGCGGTCTTATGATATGTGTACGATGTCAGTAAACTATTCTTAAAAGAACAACACTCTATACAACATATAGATTAGCAACATCAGCATGTAAATATAGAATAGATTTACCTGACACGATATCCGTTGAACTCAGGGTTAATCTTGAGGACTTGATACACTGTCACAGGAAAGAGGAGGACCGGGGTCTAACCTGACCCTAAACTGGGGTCCTAACTAATCCCTCACCTTGGAGGTACTGATAATGGTTCAGAGGTCCAAGTCTCCAGCCTAACCCTGTCTCCTATCAGTCCCTGAACCCTGTAATCAGTCCTAAGAAGGATTCTGATTACCACCAAAGGGATATGGGCTGATCTCTGCTAAATACACAGATTAGACATATAAGACAGACTGGAGAAAACACAGACTTGCATACACACTCAAACACAGAAGGAACATAAATGATCTGGGATATTAAACTCTAAGCAAGGTGAGCTTAAAACAACTAAGGAGCTCTTTAACTTAAGTCTATACAGATACAATCCTATCTGTGGTCTGCATGAAGAATTTCACTGGCAACTCCCAACACAGACAACCAGAGATTTAAAGGAAACCAATCAACAAATAATTAATTGCAGCCGGGAGAAACTGCACCCAGTCCCAGAACTGAGCACAGACAGAATTAACTCCCTAACTGCCAAACACAAAGAAACAGCAACTCAGCTGTGAGAAGTCAGAATGTGCAACCGCGACGATCTTCGTGGCGATGCACACATGACAGTACCCCCCCTTCTACGAGGGGCCTCCGACCCTCAGGGCCAGGTTTGCCCGGGTGAGTTCTGTGGAAGGTCCGCACCAAACGATTTGCGTTAATGTCAGACGCAGGAACCCACGTCCTCTCCTCTGGACCATACCCCTTCCAATGCACCAAGTACTGAAGGGACCGGCGATTCAGACGTGAGTCAATGATCTTTGACACTTGAAACTCCAAGTTACCATTGACCACCACTGGAGGAGGAGGTAGAGGTGATGGTATGACTGGTGCCACGTACCTCTTAAGTAATGACTTGTGGAACACATTATGAATTTTAAACGTAGGAGGGAGGTCCAGACGAAATGCCACAGGATTAATTATGGAACTGATCCTGTACGGCCCGATGAATCTGGGGCCCAGCTTCCAGGAGGGAACTTTAAGTTTTATATTCCTGGTAGACAACCATACCAGATCGTTCACATTAAGATCTGGACCAGAAACTCTCCTCCTATCAGCCATACGTTTATAACGGTTCCCCATAGCACTCAGATTATTCAATACACCTCTCCACACAGAAGCAAGTGACGACGAGAAACGCTCCTCCTCAGGAACCCCAGAAGGGCCCCCCCCATTGAATGTACAAAACTGGGGATGAAAACCATATGCCCCAAAAAACGGGGACTTACCAGTGGACTCGCTCCGCCTGTTGTTAAGAGCGAACTCTGCCAGAGGCAAGAAAGAAGACCAGTCCTCCTGGTTCTCTGAGACAAAACACCGAAGATAAGTCTCTAGGCTTTGATTCAGACGCTCTGTCTGACCATTGGTCTGCGGATGAAAAGCCGAGGAAAATGACAATTGCATCCCCCGACGTAAACAAAATGCCCTCCAAAACTTGGACACAAACTGAGACCCCCTATCTGACACCACATCAGAAGGCAACCCATGAAGTCTCACAATCTCCCCAATGAACACCTGCGCCAGAGTTTTAGCATTAGGGAGGGCAGGAAGAGCAATGAAATGTGCCATCTTACTGAACCTGTCAACAACCACCAGTATGACAGTCTTCCCTGACGACTGAGGAAGGTCCGTGATGAAGTCCATAGACAAATGAGTCCATGGACGCTCCGGAAGTTTCAAGGGTAAGAGGGTCCCAGACGGACGGGTATGAGGGGTCTTAGAGCGAGCACAAACCCCACAGGACGCGACAAAAGTTAAAACATCTTTATTAACGTTAGGCCACCAAAACCGGCGAGAAAGGAGATCTAAAGTAGCCTTACTCCCTGGATGTCCTGCTAAAGCAGAATTATGATGTGCCTCAATAACCTTTTGTCTCAACTGATTTGGGACAAACAGTCTCCCTGGAGGTCCTGCAGGGGCGTCCCCCTGAGCCTCTAACACCTCCTCCTCAAGCTCAGAACATACAGCCGACACTACCACCCCCTCCTGAAGGATAGGAATCGGGTCATCCATTTTCCCGGCCCCTGGGAAACTGCGAGACAAGGCATCCGCCTTAACATTCTTAGATCCAGGGCGATAAGTGACAACAAAATTAAACCTGGTAAAAAACAACGACCATCGAGCTTGTCTGGAATTCAGACGCTTAGCAGATTCCAAATACAGCAGGTTCTTGTGATCAGTAATGACGGTGACCGGGTGGACTGCCCCCTCCAAAAAGTGACGCCATTCTTCAAAAGCCAACTTAATGGCCAAAAGTTCCCTATTGCCGATATCATAATTCCTTTCGGCGGACGACAATTTTTTAGAAAAGAAAGCGCACGGATGCCATTTACCAGGGGACGGACCCTGGGACAATATTGCACCCACCCCTACGTCAGACGCGTCCACCTCCACAACGAACGGCTGTGATGCATCTGGTTGGATGAGAACGGGTGCCGAAGCAAAACATTTTTTCAAAGAGGAAAAAGCTTGGCAAGCTTTGTCCGACCATTTAGAAAAATCCGTCCCTTTTCTTGTCATGTCAGTGAGAGGTTTGACAACAGATGAGAAATTACAAATAAATTTCCGGTAGTAGTTAGCAAACCCCAGAAAACGCTGCAGAGCCTTAAGATCCTCTGGCTGATCCCATTCAAGCACTGCTCTCACCTTTTTCAGGGTCCATACGGAAACCGGAGGCTGACACCAAGAAACCCAAAAACTGAAGTTCCTGTACGGCGAATACACACTTTTCCAGTTTGGCGTATAGTTTATTGTCTCGCAAGATCTGCAACACCTGTCTCACATGCTCCTGGTGAGACACAAGATCTGGTGAGTAAATTAAAATGTCATCCAAATATACGACCACAAACAGCCCCACCAGATGACGAAAAATGTCATTAACAAAATGTTGGAATACTGCTGGTGCAGTAGTCAGACCAAAAGGCATGACAAGGTTCTCATAATGTCCCTCCGGCGTGTTAAACGCCGTTTTCCACTCATCCCCCTCTTTTATCCTAATCAGATTATACGCCCCCCTGAGATCCAATTTAGAGAACCATTTGGCGCCAACAATTTGATTGAAGAGATCAGGAATCAGAGGGAGTGGATACGGATCTCGAACAGTAATCCGATTAAGTTCGCGGAAATCCAAGCAAGGGCGTAGGCCTCCATCTTTTTTTCTCACAAAGAAGAACCCCGCGGCCACTGGGGAAGATGAAGGTCTAATATGCCCTTTGGCCAGACTTTCCGAAATATAATCTTTCATAGCCTGCCTCTCAGGACCAGAAAGGTTATATAACCTAGCTTTAGGTAACTTAGCATCAGGAAGTAAATTAATAGAGCAGTCATACACGCGATGAGGAGGCAACTCCTGACACCCCTCCTCAGAGAACACATCCCCAAAGTCCTCCAAAAAAGGAGGCAAAGTACTAGGCACGACCGCACTGATGACTGTGTTCATGCAGTTACTTTTGCAAAACTCCCCCCATTGGCTTATATCTCTGGACTGCCAATTAATCACAGGGTTATGTTTAACCAACCAAGGAAGTCCCAACACAATAGGAGTAGGTAGACCCTCCAACACATAACAAGATAATAGTTCCCTATGTATTGCCCCTACCCGAAGGTCAATGTTATGAACCTCATGAACAAAGCTACCTTGGCCGAGAGGCCTGGCGTCAATGGAGAATATAGGGATCGGTTTGACCAATACACTCAGATGCATACCTTGAGCCTGAGCAAACTGAGCGTCAACCAGATTAGCCCCGGACCCACTATCAAGAAGAACAGACAATCTCTCCACTCTCGTACCAACTACCACCTCCACTGGTACAAGGAACTGAGAAGAACTAGCGGACTAAATACATACTCCCAGGTTGTCGTCCACCACACAACCTGGGATTAACAGTTTTCCGGCGACTTTTTGCTCAACAAGGCACGGGATGGACATCCCCCAACAAAATGTCCCTCTTTCCCGCAGAAGAAACACCTTCTAGTCCTGCGGCGTACCGCCAATCCCCTCCTACGAAATGATGTCCCTCCCAACTGCATAGGCTCCTCCGAACAGACAAGGGGAACCTCAACATAAGGGACTTTAGTAGTAGGTGGAGTAACAACAGGGGGCGGAGTTACCTCGCACCTCTCCCGAAGCCGTCTATCAGTACGGATAGCTAGGGCCATAGCAGCCTCCAGTGATGGAGGAGAATCATACTGAGCCAAAACGTCCTTTAATTTGTCAGAAAGCCCATGACAAAACTGGCTCCTAAGAGCTGGGTCATTCCACTGAGTATCTGTGGCCCATCTACGGAACTCAGAAGCAAATTCCTCCGCCGGACGATCTCCCTGCTGTATCTTACGTAATTTTGTCTCAGCAAGAGAGACCCGATCTGGGTCATCATATACCAAACCTAGGGCAGTAAAAAATCGATCTACTGACTGTAGAGCCGGGGATCCCGGAGGAAGGGAGAAGGCCCAGGATTGAGGGTCCCCTTGTAGGAGCGAGATAACAATTCCCACTCTCTGCTCTTCACTCCCTGATGATCGAGGCCGAAGCCGAAAATACAATTTACATGCTTCCCTGAAGGTAAAAAATTTGTCTCGCCCACCAGTGAACCTGTCCGGGAGAGCTACTTTAGGTTCAAATCTGGTTTGCTCCAGGGGAGACAAAACTTTGGACTTAATGTCCGTCAGCTCCATGGATAATCCCTGCAACTGCAGAGCCAGCTGGGCTACTGGATCCATGGCAACTGGGAATAATTTTATGGCCAGTGAAAATGTCACGCGGTCTTATGATATGTGTACGATGTCAGTAAACTATTCTTAAAAGAACAACACTCTATACAACATATAGATTAGCAACATCAGCATGTAAATATAGAATAGATTTACCTGACACGATATCCGTTGAACTCAGGGTTAATCTTGAGGACTTGATACACTGTCACAGGAAAGAGGAGGACCGGGGGTCTAACCTGACCCTAAACTGGGGTCCTAACTAATCCCTCACCTTGGAGGTACTGATAATGGTTCAGAGGTCCAAGTCTCCAGCCTAACCCTGTCTCCTATCAGTCCCTGAACCCTGTAATCAGTCCTAAGAAGGATTCTGATTACCACCAAAGGGATATGGGCTGATATCTGCTAAATACACAGATTAGACATATAAGACAGACTGGAGAAAACACAGACTTGCATACACACTCAAACACAGAAGGAACATAAATGATCTGGGATATTAAACTCTAAGCAAGGTGAGCTTAAAACAACTAAGGAGCTCTTTAACTTAAGTCTATACAGATACAATCCTATCTGTGGTCTGCATGAAGAATTTCACTGGCAACTCCCAACACAGACAACCAGAGATTTAAAGGAAACCAATCAACAAATAATTAATTGCAGCCGGGAGAAACTGCACCCAGTCCCAGAACTGAGCACAGACAGAATTAACTCCCTAACTGCCAAACACAAAGAAACAGCAACTCAGCTGTGAGAAGTCAATGTGCAACCGCGACGATCTTCGTGGCGATGCACACATGACAGGACCTCAGTAATTGCCAAAAAAAAAGTGCTGGAAGGTAAATTTTACAGCCACACTGGATACTAGCTATGTACACTATCTGACTGATATGCAACTGCCTAGCTATAATCTTGCTACAAACAGTGCCAGCGTCAGGAGCAGCCTCTCTGCGCTGTTACAGTGTCAAAATGGCGCTAAAATAAGATGTCCGCTATTTATATGGAGAGGGACATGTGATTTCAACAAGCCGTTGTGTCTGGACATTGTGGATGTTTCCTGCACCTTGATTGGCTAGCTACAATGTGCACACAAAGTTAGGAAAAAAGAATGACTGTTTACAAGAACGCTGCGCCTCTGAGCTCTGCAAACCCCCTCCACTCACCAAACATGTGCCAAACGCTCATAATACACCACCATTATTGTTGCTAAAGTGCTGAAAATACTTTTGAGGCAACGAAAATAATTTCACGCACTTTTACCGAATGTTAACGATTTTTTCCGATTTTATTAAATTTTGCTCTTGTTTCCGATCACGAATCCAAATGTGCCATACTCGTGCCGAATTTATGTTTGGCGATCGTTTTCCGAACAAATTCGCTCATCACCTATGATAAGCTGCAATAATGTATTTGGCCTTTGTTATATTGTTGCACACACACACACACACTGTTAGGGTCTGCGGAACGCACCTAATAAATAATGTAGAGAGGTGCGTTCGCAGCCCGGGGTCCACCGTGCAGGCAGAGCCTGCTGCTAGTAAGATGACAGGATATGGCGATATAAGCGAGCTCTGTTACTTCACAGAGTCGCAGACATAGGCGTTGTGACACTATATGGCGGTATGAGCGAACTCTGTTACACCACAGAGTCGCTGAGGTAGAGACTGCATCCTGTTAACATCACAGGGGTACACAGATAACTGCTGTGCGGATAGCAGTCCTTGGTCATGCAGTTAGCAACGCAAACAAGCAGCTCCTCACCGGAGTAGCCGGTATTCTAGAGGCTATTTGAGCCAAGCCCTGAACACGTGCATACAAAACTCCTCACCGGAGGTGCCGGTATTCTAGGGGCTTATTTCAGCCAAGCCCTAACCGCATGCGTGCATGATCACACTGGCGCAAAGCACATAACACAATTGATACTAGCGCACGGCCGTGCGGTCAGGACAACCTTTTATAGCAGCCACGAGTAGAAGACCTTCCAGAAAGGACCAATAGAAAGCTGCCTCAGATCACAAACAGCTACAGGACCTTCCTCGAGGACCAATAGGAGTCGTAGCTGTATCTGAGCATGTGACCCCTGATCTTGCCCTGGGCATGCTCAGAAGAAGAAACAGAGGACTTAGTCCCAAATCTGCCTGCTCCAGCACTGGCTATAACCGAAGATCCAGGAGAGGCAGCAGCAAGTCTCTGCACAGTATTAGACCGGGCAAGACGCTGGGACTGACCTCTCTGCTGAGCAGGCTCCACTGCGGCCAGAGACGGATGGGGGGCCGCAGCGGGAATGGCTCGAGATTCCCCTTGTGCAGCATTGGGAACTCGAACCCTAACATTACCCCCCCTCCTAGGGCCCCCCTTCTTTGGGCCTCACTGCGCTCAAAGGCAGCGATGAGCTGCGGAGCGTGAATATGCTCGGCAGGCTACCAAGACCTATCCTCAGGCCCATAACCCCTCCAGTCCACCAAATAAAACTTTTTGCCTCGTACCACCTTGCACCCAACAATGGCGTTCACCTCATGATCGTGGGTAGAGGAACCCGACGTCCCGGCAGAGGACTCAGAAAATCGGGAGATGGCCACGGGATTCAGAAGGGACACGTGAAAGGTGTCGGTGATACCAAGGCGAGGCGGAAGGGCTAAGTGGTAAACTACGGGGTTTACCTGCTCAAGAATCTTAAAGGGGCCCAGATAACGAGGTGCCAACTTAGTCGACTCTACTCGCAGCCTGATGTTTTGGGCAGAGAGCCACACTAAGTCGCCCGGAGCAAATGTCTGAGCGGGGCACCGATGAGCATCGGCAAAAGACCTCATCCTCTCCTTGGAGGCCTGGATGGCGTCCTGGGTACGGTCCCAAATGTCCCGTGCCAACATAGCCCAGTCTGCCACCCTGGAGTCGGCGGAAGACACGGGCATGGGCACCGGGACCCGCGGATGCTGACCGTAGTTCAAGAGGAATGGGGTCTGTCCGGTGGAGTCAGCCACAGCATTATTCAGAGCAAACTCCGCCCACATTAGCAAGGATGCCCAGTCATCCTGCCTGGCTGAGACAAAATGTCGTAAATATGTGACCAAGGTCTGGTTGGCCCTCTCTACCAACCCATTTGTCTCGGGATGATACGCAGAGTAGAGGTTTAACTCAATTCTGAGTAGCTGGCATAGCTCTCTCCAGAACCGAGATGCAAATTGGGGACCTCGATCACTGACAATTTTGTCTGGCATACCGTGTAGGCAGAAAATATGCCTGATGAATAATGCTGCCAAGGCCCGTGCAGACGGTAACCGTGGTAACGGCACCAAGTGCAACCATTAGAGAAATGGTTCGTTTATCACCCAGAACAATGGTGCAGCCCCGAGACTTGGGTAAGCCCACCACGAAATCCATCCCAACTATCTCCCAGGGCCTGTCCCGCCACCGTAAAGGGAAAAGTAGCCCCCCTGGCCGTTGTCAGGGGACTTATTCTTGGCGCAGAGACGCACGCCTGAACATATTCCCTGACATCACGGGCCATATGCGGCCACCAGTAATGTCCTCGCCACAACTCAGAAGTCCTTTTGTCCCAAAATGTCCACCCAAACCCCGGGCAATGTGCCAAAGAGTACTTCCGGTCGCAAATTGGTGGGGGAAAAAATCTTGCCGGAGGCACAGACTCAAGCGAAACCAGAGCCAACCGTTCTATGCTCTCTGTGGGACAATAAGCCGAGGCTCCCCTCCACCTCCTCAGAGGCACCACGGGGCAGATAGAGCGTCGGAAAAAGAATGTTCTTTTTCCCCCGGAGAAAGGGGG